>CM042138.1:128789423-128869423 GCA_023376005.1 Doryteuthis pealeii | reverse complement strand
GATTACTTATCATAGTGTTGAAACTCTGTAACTAACAATATTTGCTACAACCCTGTAATCAAAACTAAAACTGCATAAACATATATAATGGATACTCTAATCTTCACAGTAACATATTAATATTTTTGGTTAGGTTCATTTCCACAGAGCTTGGTTAACATTTGCATAATATATTAATGAAGAAATAACATTAGTGTAGGTAAAAAAATAGGAACTCTTATAATTTTCTTTGACATCCTATTTCTCATTGTTCAAAAATAACTGAATTATTTTTTTTCGAACAGCAAAAAATAAAATAAAATGGTTCACTAGTGATCTAAATCAAATTAGAACCCGTTTTTTTTCGTGTTGACGAAGTCTATTATTTTTCATTTACCTGAACTTTATTTATTTGATTTAATTCTAAATAAATAAAATCATTATTTTTACGCCCGGTGTTGGGGATGAGAGTTTTACATCAATTATCCAAAACAGTAGACATTCGGACTAAGGAAAACAATCGATTTTCTAAAACAGAGAAGACGTGTTTTACTTAATTTTTAAAGAAATCAAATTTGAGATTTGCACCGAAATTAATGACTCCTACACAAATATGCTGTCCCATAACCTCAGATGTGTTGAAGTGAGTGAGTATATATCCCTTTCGCAGCGCCATGTTGAAGGGAGTGAGTCAGAATGCCGTTGAAGTAAGTCAGTGGACAACCAGCTAGGTATGAGTGAATTTGACATGAAGCAGCTGAAATATATGGCACTCAAGACGGATACAATTCCATGAGTCCTGATTAGCTGCTGACTTTAGTAGAGCTATGATAGATATGATAGATAAACTAGCACTCTGTCCTGTCCTTGTGGAAATGCAAGACCCGTATTTGAGTTACGGCTTGCTTGCTTGCTGCTACTTTGTCTTCCAATTCGACGGTAATTGAGCTTCTACAAGATGTAGATGATGGCGATATGAGAGTTTAGGCTGAATCTTATCACCAATAATCCATATTGTTTGTCTCGGTACAAATAGTTGAGGGGCTGCAGCCTTTCGAAATGACAACTTCAGTGCGTTGGAAATGACATTGCAAACTTTGTCAGTCGCTACATGAATCCAGTTCGAAAAGAGGCATCTCCACTGGGGTTATAATACATTGAATATACCCCCCTGCATAGTCATAAATAAACCTCTCGAAAATAGAGTTGTGAGGTATGAAACAAAAATTATGAGGTTTTAGTTTTGGAAAAAAGGAGAGTGGTATGTATTTACCAACCCCTCCCCGCATATGATACGATATCAATTTTTAAACGGAGTTTAACGGTGAATTCAGAGCTTCCCTTTTCCTTGAATAGTTGCCTAACCAAGGTTAAAGAGCTATTTACCCATAGCTGGAGGGAGAATAGTTAGATTTTCACCTTTCATAAGTCTATTAGCGTTTTGTGAAATCCAAACCGCCTGGCCCAGAATTTGAAATCGCCTCGCTGTGTCCATTTCCTACGACGATACCAATCACACGACGCCTGCCTCTTAGTACCTGTTAGGATCTCATTTATAGGTCAAATAGATATGTTTGAAAATCATTCGTACTCGATAGGAATATAGGCAAAAATGTAAATATTAACAGAAAATGAAGGCAATTTCCTAACCTACACGCATAATATACCCCTCGACGGTCTGAAATTCCGTTAACATCAATCACGCAATAATATCCTTTATCAGATGTAGAATTAACAAAACTTTGTGTGAATATTTTTTCTTCGAATCACAGGACTCTTAGTGGTCAGTAGCTAGTAAGCCGTAGCACATGAGTAATTTTACTTTTGCCAATTTCTTGACCATCGTCTGGCGAAATGGCGACTGCATGAATGTCTATTCGAAGTGGAGATGTCAATGACTTTCTCCAGAACTTTTACAAAAAGTAAACAGTTAAGCGCCGAGAAATGCATTTTAGCGGTGGTGATAGGGATGCAAGTGGGAAGCCATGTTCTGGATAGTCCAGTACGGCTTCCAATCAACGAAATGAAGAGAATATCGATCAGTGCGTCTGCTAAAATTTTCAGTTTGTGAACAGGAAACTATGTGCAGAGATGACTGCCTGCGTTAGCGATGTTGGAATATCGTGGAAATTTCCCCGGTTGGATCTGCATAAGAACGCAAACCAATTATTATGAGGGTGAATTTAAAAGTTTCTTTAAACGCATCATCACCGGTGACAAGACGTTCAGTCTAGAGAATCTAAACTACAGTCTGTGTATTAAATAAATTTTAATTCTTCATGCAAACAAAATTTAGCACCAATATGATTGTCCCGAACCTATTAGCCTGTTAGGGTCCTATTTATGGGTTGAATAGATAAAAATAAGTTCAAAAATGAGTTTAAAAAAGAATAGAATATCCATCAAGAAAGAACTAAAAGAAAACGTATTTGGCATAACATACCCAAAGGGTCTACATACCGTAAAATTTAAACAACCAACCAGCTTGGATGTCCTAGTTTATACCCGTTTAAATCTACACCTTTATAGTGATGTCTTAAATACAAGTACTTAATATTGCACGTAACAAATAATTAAAATAAACAGTTGACGAAATAGAAAACATTTATTGCAGTTAGAAAATGGTGGGTACAGCAGATTTTGGATAGGAAATGTAGGATCCTCTTGTATTTCCTGGAAACTGGACTAACCATCTCATAGCGAAGCTAAGCTTATGGTCGAGTTTCCATTGTCAGGTCAGAGCGGAAGATAATATTTTACTTACATCATGATGCCGCCAGGCGTGAAGCCAGTCTAAAAATCCTAGACCACATTGAAAATTTAAGCAAGATGGTCATATCACACCCACCTGATTTCCTGGAATAATGTAATTGTTAGCGAGATAGTCTAGCGGATCATTAATTAGAAGATCAATTTTCACTGGGTACCAAATTATTCTGCTTTGTGTCAAGTTAAGGAAAACTCAGTAAATTCTCACCACACATCCCGTAAAATCTGAACCTGGTGCTGTGCCGTCCGAAGGAATTTGAATTAGGTGGCTGTTATCGGCTTATCAATCACTTGCGTCTGTAAATAAATCTTTGCTTCACCAAGTGAGTACTTCAGAACCCTCCCTCTTAGGTATCAGTTGGAATCATCCAGATACTTGCGACAAATAGATTTGCTGAAATAATTTCGCCCGGTTTGTATACTTAAGGCTATTTCATGCGCTATTTTGGTTTTATCAAAGAAATTCAACTTCCCGCTTTTTGAATAGTCTGAGTCATCCTTCGAAAGGTCGCTATTACGGCAGGGATCACAATACGCAGGAGGTAGTATTCTCCTAAAATAGGATGTCTTGTCTATGATATTAAACTACATTCTGTGGTGAGGTCCCAGTTGTGGTTCCCTGGATAACATGGGGTACCTCTTCGTTGCCATTACTACCAGATATTTATGTATAGGTTATTTGTATTAAGTAGAGATACTGTTATATACTGGCATCGATTTCTATATGTTATATAGCGGCTTCTTCAAACTCACGCTGCTAAATCGCGTATCTGTATACGTTGCGGGTATATCACGTGGCGTAGTATGTAGTAGCCAGACTTAAGAAACCACAACCCATGGGTATAGTAGGAGTTTTGACATTATTTCTCTTCTCGGCTGTACGTGGTGGGCGGTGAGCGTTGACAATGACTACTACTACTGCTGGGATGGTGAGGTAAAGGGGGCTGGTGGGTCCCACAGCCGTTGGCTGCAATGGACCGTGAGCGTCTGTCGCTCACTTGTTCTCCGTCCGCTGTCTCCTGTCTGGCTGACTAACTGACCTGTCGGCTCGAACCCTCAGGCCTTTTATATTGATAGTTACTCCTACGCATCTTTATCTTTTGATCTGATAACGGACATTTGTTATATATTTCTTTATCTTCTCCCTGCTTCTTTGACCGGAAAGCCTCGCTTCCGTTTTTTAACTTCTTTGTTCGCTTTTACCGGGAAAAAAGTCCTTTGTCATTTTTTTCGTCTTTTCTTTGTTTATTTAACCGGAAATTCATATTTCTGTTTGTACAATATACAAAAATACTTGAGACTATGCATGTTTACACATATCATTTGAATTAGATAAGAATAATTCATACTATATAAGTGAATGCAGTAAAATCATTATTAGTAAATAGGAATAGTTACATGCACCCATATTGTTTTGCATGAATTAATAGTATTAAGTATAGTTACTTTAAGCTATAATTGTTTACAAATGATTATCATTAGTTTCTTCGGCTTTAAATAACTCAGTACAAGTTGGCATGACGTAAAACTAACCAACATGCATAAGCAAAGTCATTTCACGAATAATGATTGAAGACAAATGAAAGGTAAGGATAAAATAAGAGTATTAGAAAATAGCAACAAAATGCTCGATAATTGGGGTTTAGAATACACTGACTGTGCCCCTGCAAACAGCTAGACCCCCAAAAGTGTCGCCCTGGGTATGACACTAAACTGCATCTGACAGCGAGGCTTTAGTACCAGAGTTTAGGGAAGTGCGGAGTACCTATTCATTGCCATTCCTTACATACCCACCCTAACACCGAAGTGATAGTAAAATTTAAGGTCCAATCAATGGGTCAAATAAAACTGCTTATAATATTTTCATATTCGATAGCAACAGTTAGTGTCATATAACTCTAAATTATCTGTATTAAGATTAGTTACTTGAAGCTAATTGTTTACAAAGGATTACTATTAGTTACTTGAAACTATATAACTGTGCAAACAAGTAACTATTAATAAATTGAAATAATTACTTGAAACGATATAGTTATTAATATTAGATATGAATACTTGTAATCATATAAATGTGTTAAAATTATTTGTATTAGATAAGAATACTTGATGTCATAGAATTGTGTGCAAGACATTTAAGAAACTACACAAAATATAAATGTACAATGAACACAATACCTCTAGGTATAAAATAACCCTAGACATGTTGAAATCCCATTAAAATCAATCCCCAATAAAATGGCATTAAAACAGAAATCCTAATATAAAGTAAGACATTTTACAACTAGACAGGACGCTAAAATGAAATAATTATTTATTCAAGTTTAAAATCAGGTTTTAAACTCCAGCTAAAAAGTTAGAATTAAAGGGACATCTATATTAATAATGGCGAAGAGTTTGCCTGTTGTATAACAATATTTAAGAGTATGAATAGGTTCAATAATCCAAATTCAATACTTAATGGGTGATCAGTTAAGCAATTGTAGGTACTGTAATCAATCTAATACCAAATTGACTAGATTCAGCATTAGATGACCCGAAAAGTGTTGATATGCCGTAAAACTAAACAACCTAACCAATAATTCAAGCTGTTTCTGTTGTGTTAATGAGGATTCTCAAATTTATCGACAATAAAAATAAATATTGTTTTGCTTTATACGTGCCAATTCTCAGCAATAAGTACAATTGCCGTGTCTAGAGGGAATTGTACAATCATTCTTTTCAAAGCATCGACAAAATGTTCTTTTATTTGTGAGCAAAGGAATAATAAAACAAAAAACAGCTACAAAAGAACGAATTGCTTTGCTTGTTATTCCCAAATCATTGCTTTTGGAAATGAAAAGATAAGGGAATTGGAGTTTAGAGACGGAAGTCTATTTTATAAAAACTGATTACATCACAACATGATCAAACTTGAATACAACTGTAATGCCAGAAGATAGAATAATATAAACGCAGTAGACTGAAAGAATCCCTATATACTAGATGTGGCTAAAATCGAAAGATTTATGTTGCAAAAATTGTTGTTTAAGAGCATAAAAATTACTAGTTAGATATAGAGTCTCAGCAGTAATTTTGTCTCCAATTCTCCGAGCTGCTCGGCGTTTCGTGGGATTTTCAAAGTTAAAATTACATTTCTTATCTATATACTAGCAGGTCCTGTGGATATACCAGTGTATGATAATAATTCAATTATTCCAACTTTGATATGTTTACTTAAGAGGTATTGCTAAATAATTCAATATGTAAAAAGTATAATAATATTGATAAAAGTAATTGGTAATTTGCTTGAAGCATTGTTAAGTATGTTATAATATATTAATGATTTGAAGGCAATTACAATGCGTATAAAAATAAAAACAAAAAGATGTTATTTTTGTCTTATCGATTTCAAAGTATAAAACTTTATCTTAAGAGATGAATATCAGAAATGTACGTGCTTAAGTTTTTTGTGTGGTTATATTTTTTTTCTTATTTTTTTTTAACTCTCTCGTACTCTTTATTTTTCTTTCTTTCTTCTATTTTGTTCGATTGAAGCAAATTAGTCTCATGGATTCCGCGCGCTCAACGCCTCTCTCTATCTTTGCCCTAATCTATTTCTTTCTTATATTTTCCTGTGTGGCATGTCCCTTTCCTTCTCTTTCTTTATAATAAAAACGGAATTGTACGGTATTTAGTTGAGCTGATGACAGTCATAAGAAAAAAGAATTCGGCGGATAAGCAACATCAGATAATCAGGATTTCCATCTTTGGATTTCATCGTGGAGCATTTGGACTGGCTCTTTATAACCAGAGGGTGTTGCAAGAAATTAACGGTCGTACAAATAAGGAACATGAATATTAATATATAGATGGATTAATAGATCTATTTGTCTATATAATTGTTTTATTATCTTTCATTAGTGAGTCTGTTTAAACTTACTTCACATTATGTACACAAAAAGTCTTATCACTGGCATGGCACGACGGGTGACAGATTAATTCATAAAAAAATATATATATTGTTTAAAACTCGCATGGGAATACATGTTTAATTTTCGATTTATTATCTTTTACCTGGGACTGCTGGGGAATACCTTACACTTATAATAATTAAGCAATGTGTATGTCTGTCCGTACAGGTAAAGCTCCGCTCTCTTTGGTTCGATTTCAACCGAAATTTCCGAAATTTCAAGCTATACTAGAAGATCCACCTTAGGTTGGTTTTAGAGTGAACATTGTGTTTCCCTTAATGTGTGTGTGTATTACTTCCCTCCTTGAAAAAGGGCATCAATCTCAGTGTGCTTACCCAATCCCTTGGTAATTACTATGAGAAAAGGATAGGTCTCTCCCTATCTATACATACTTGGACCTTTTCTATTACGGTCAGGTATCGATTAGCTAAGGAGGAATATATTTCATTTCCTTGTTTCAAACGAGCAGTAGCTGAATTGGCCAATCAAAAATGCCCCAAAATATTTAATTTACTATTTAAAGGCGTTGATAAATTGTTCTAAAATTACTCACTGGAAGGACTGCTTAAAGGAATGACAGACTGGATCAACTCTGATACAACATCGGCTTTGAGGATAAATTAGCAAAGGATTATACAACTTTCTACTTCAAGATAGGATTAACTCTGATATAACTCTTACTTGAGAATAGATCAACATACGAGGATAATACAACTTTCTACTTCAAGACAGGATTAACTCTGATACAACTCATACTTTGAGGACAGATCAACAGACAATGATTTAAACTGATACATCGTTCCTTTCAAGAAATATCCAACCTTTATTCCACAAAGAATCCCCACTGTAAAACTGCCTTCAACTACAGCCCTAAAATGGCCACGCAAATCGTAATACCAAGCCTAAACAGTCTTAGTAGGCAATATTTTATAAATTTAAATCAATACTAATTGGAAAGTAATAAAATTAAATATTTTGAATAAATATTTATTAATCTTAGGTGTACATCAGCTCTTCGAAACAGTCTTTCGAATGCTACGCTTGGTATAACAAAATAATAACCTGTACTAAATATACTGAAAATAAACAAAAACAAAAAAGGCTTTAATATTCTAAATTCTAATAATAGAATGAGGATTTATTGCTTCTCCGACATGTCAACTATTGATGGGGTCAGATTTATTTTTTCCGGGTAATGGTATCAAACCATGCTGACAGTACAGATTCCTATTACCCTCTCCCTCTTTTTCCTTCTCTCCCACTATCCCATCTCTCTCTCTCTCTCTCTCTCTCGCCACCCATTCTTATCGATCATCGCTCCTGGCAAATCTTTTGCACGGCATCCAGTGTCCGCAAATTTCTATTGTATATAAGTGTCTTTGAAAGAGTCATGGAAATCCGTGTTGACAACGTGACTTAATAGTAATTTTAGATTTTAATATTAATGACTACGTCCATATAACCCGTATGTAATATAAGAAGTACAGCTACTTTATATAATACAGTATGTTTCTGTAGTATTAAGGTATATATTTTGACACTACTGAACTTTATCCGCCAATTTTGAGCAGTGTTGAGTAAATTGCTAAACCTTAGATAATAAGCCTATTAAGAGATTCACACATTTGAAAAATTCGTGAGTCAACTATACCATTAAGAATTTGATTAAAAGTGTTACTTTCTTTGTTGTTCTCTGGCTACATGAATTCACAAAGATATAAATCTAGTATATTTGATTGAATGCCAGAATTCTTTTTATTTTGTCTTGTCTCGCCGCATATCACTCTGAAAACCCATTGATGTTTTCTGGTCTATCTCCCCCTATTATACTTTCGCTTTACAAAAAAAAAAGCTTTCATCAATCTCCACAGTCATACCAGGCCCACCAATTACAGTATTTATCTTTCAAAAGTGTCAGTACAAATTTAACATATTAGTTTTCTACAGTATACCGTATTGTGTTCATTGTACATTTACATTTGTGTGTAGTTTCTTAAATGTCTTATGACATCAAGTATTCTTATTTAATACAAATAATTTTAAAAAAATTATATGATTACAAGTATTCATATCTAATATTAATAACTATATCGTTTCAAGTAATTATTTCAATTTATTAATAGTTACTTGTTTGCACAGTTATATAGTTTCAAGTAACTAATAATAATCATTTGTAAACAAATTAGCTTCAAGTAACTAATCTTAATACATATAATTTAGAATTATATGGCACTAACTGTTGCTATCGAATATGAAAAACATTATAAGCAGGTTTATTTGACCCATTGATTGGACCTTAAATTTTAATATCACTTCGGGTTAGGGTGGTATGTAAGTAAAGGCAATGAATAGGTACTCCGCACTTCCTTAAACTCTGGAACTAGAGCCTCGCCGTCGCACACAATTCTATGACATCAACTATTCTTATCTAATACAAATATTTTAACAAATTTATATAATTAAAGTATTCATATCTAATATTAATAACTATAACGTTTCAAGTAATTATTTCAATTTATTAATGGTTACTTGTTTACACAGTTATATAGTTTTATTATAACATTTCAAGCCCATCTATTGCTTATTGATCTTAATTTTAAAGGTATAACAATTCATTAAATACCACTCAAAAACCAAACCCAAAAAAACTACGAAAGTGAAACTGTTGAGAAATGCAGAAGTGCGTATATTTTTGCATGAAGACTATACTTTTGCCGCAATATTTCGTCCTCAGAATTTAAACCAGAATTCGAATCACAGATAGTGAGATGTGAACGCAAAGACGTTAAAGTAGCAACCCTCTTCCTGTCAAAAGCAGCGGGGATGTGTATGTGCAGGGAAGTAGAAAAATGATCGCTGTGGTAATGTTTTCGGTGTAAAAACAAGCGTTAAAAAAGTATGCAAAATTTATCAAGAATATATCAGTTGATTCATGCATGTAAAAAAGAATAAAAGCAAACCACAAGAACATCTATTCTAGTAGCGATTAATATGTATAAAAACAACACCACCAAAAATGTAGAAATGTAATTCTTTCGTATTCATATACTTTTATACAATTGTCTCTTAAAGGGACCATAGTCGGAAATATAACAAATTCTCTCATTCAATTCTCAGGAAGATATTTAAATAACTAATGAAGAATTGTATTTGAATTCAGCGAGATATAAACACTTTTTAAAAGCTTGTATTAACATTTATGCTTTAATAATCTTGAGAGGAGTCCCAGTGGCGTAGTGACTAACGTGATAGACTGCGACAACGCATTGAGCGTTTGAACTCCAGCTGCGCTATTAAGTTCCCTTTCGGACTAATACCGTTGTGAAAGGTATGAACCCTATCACTTCACCAAATATGGGCTAAATAGTACTACTTCTACAACGATGACTTTGGTATTAAATGACCCAGGGAGGTTGATATGCCATTAAACAAACCAATACTAATAATTAAAATATTCATTCGCGCTGTTGAGGAATAAATATATTAAATATTGACTGCTTTTATATTGTTGGGATATTTAATGGTGAATCCAGATTTTCTTGGCAACCAACTAATCTATTAATAATGGAGATTCGCTTCCGGTTTTTGTCTGTAACAAAAATTACGTCACTGCTTACGTCACATTACACAAAATCGTCATAACATAGAATAAATACACTCAAAATTTGAACATTCAACATTAGCCAGTCCTCATTGTTTTTTAAAACAAGTTTTGATAAGTACATGACTGGTATTATATATCTATATATAGTTTGTTTTATTTTAATACATATAGTTTACATTTCAAATTGTTTTATTTTTTAATCCTTTAATGAATTTGATGATTTTACTTACTTAGGGTACAAACTCGCTGACATTGAATTTTTTACTCCCACCCCTCTGGCAATATGTTTCAAAAATCTATTTTTACATTACCCGGGGGCGTTTTTTATTTGTACTAGTAGTAATAAAATAGCTTCAAGTAACTATTCTTAAGACAAATAATTTGCACACAATTATATGGTATTATAATGGAGGTATGTGGTGTAGTTGTTACCGTTGTAGGAAATGGACACAACGAGAAGAGTTCAGATCCTGGACGAGGATGTTTGCATTTCACATAGCACTAATATCCATTAGAAAAGATAGGATTCCAACTATTCTCCTCTAGCTTTTTAAATAATAGGACAGACTGCGGTTTTTAACCATAGTTAGGCAACTAGTCTAACAGAAGTAAAACTCTGAATTCAAACCTGCTTAAGATATTGACCTTGTATCACACATACCTCGTATGGAAGGGTTAGTAAAAATTTGATCTATTCATATATGAGGTGTAGTCAAACATAGTCGTCTCTACCTAAATCAGCTATATGTAAATACTAAAAGAAACTTCACCTTAATTAGACCACAGTCAAGTTACGAATAAATCTTAAAGTAAAAGAATTACCTTCAAAACAAATAGACCAACAGGTTTTATTACAATATCTAATCCTAATAATTTTCTTTATATTTGACCCTTGGTGGAACCATGATATGTAATATCAAACCGGATAAAGGTGGACCTGGAAGTAATGACAACGAATACGTGACTTGACTCATTAAATTGCATCCTAGGGTGAGGATCCAGTTTTGGAGCGTTGACATTGGATTGCTATAAATAGAACACAAAACTGGCGCTTAATGTAATGATTATCGTGGAAATAGATGGATTCGAAAATCCGCTTAAAATCATAGACGAGGCTGTTTTGTATTCACATAGCGCTAATACTATTTGGAAAGGTAAGCCTCCAACTGTAGGTATATAGATCAGACTGGATTCATTAACCTTGATTAGACAACCAGTATAGGAGAGAAGAAAATCTGAATTTAAACCAGATCTCACAAACCATCCGAGTGAGGCGGAAAAGGCATACTGGACACTGCTGGAGAAGCAAGGGTGAGCTCATAAACGACGTCCTCCTGTGGAAGCCAACACACGGACATGCTAGTGTGGGCCGGCCAACAAGGACCTACATCGACCAATTATGTGAGGATACTGGATGCTGCGCGGAGGACCATCTTGGAACGAAGAATGATAGGGAGGGTTGGCGAGAGATTTTCAGGGATATCCGTGCTAATTGCGCGACATGATGATGATGATGATGATGATGATGATATTTTGCTTAAGAAATTGACCCTGTGTCACATTCTACTCGTGCAGATCGCTTTGTAAATATATACATAAGACCCAAAATAAAAAAATAAGATAGGAAGGAAAACTTATTTGCTATTCTCTCGTTATATATATTTACCAACCCCTCCGCACGAGCAGGATGTGACACAAGGTCAATTTCTTAAGCGGAGTTCAACAGGTTTGAATTCAGAGTTTTCCTTCTCCTAGACTGGTTACCTAGCCATGGTTAAAGAACCCAGTCTGCCCTGCTGGAGGGAGAGTAGGATTCATACCTTTCCCAAGGGTATTAGCGCTAAGTGAAATGCAATTACCACGTCCAAGATTTGAACTCTGGGCGACGAGTCCATTTCCCATGACTTTAACCATTACACCACGCGTTTCCTACATTCTCTCGTTATAAGCATTTTAGAATTCACCAACTGTCATTTTTTGTCAGTCTGTGTCAACGCATAAATCAAATGTCGATTTGTAAATATAATGCTAAACTGGGGCTTTACTTTGTATCACTCAGCTTAGATAAATTGAATTTATGACATTTTGTATCTGTTTTTATTTTATTTTACTATTTTTTTTCCTCTGACTTATCCCCAGTCACCGGAAAGTCAAACATTTGGAAAGGTTTATATTTCCTTACGGTCCGTGCGATTATTCAAATCGTTGTTTACATTTGTAGTACGAGCAATGACCACCAGGAGGCCATAAACGGCACTCGGTCTGTGTTCACCGCTGCAATAAAAACGTGGACGGATATGTTTATGGCCAGTTCACGTAATGGCTAGAATACATTGATGATTTTTATGAATCTTCACTAAGGTATGATTCAATAAATACACAGTTGAAATCATCATCTCAGATAGAGGCTTAAGTCTCTACTGCGGAATTCTGCAGCATCTAACTTTAAATTCCACCCAACGGGATTATTTTCAGAAAATACTATTAATCAGTATATGGCCAAAGCAAAAATATTTTCAAAATTAATATTTACTTGGAATATAAAAAAAATGTCTAACTTTTATCAGAATATTATTCAATCATGATCTATAATAATTGTTATATATATATATATATATATATATAATATATATATATATATATATATATATGTGTGTGTGTGTGTGTGTGTGTGTGTGTGTGTGTGTGTGTGTGTGAAGAAAGGAAGTGAATATGACGGTGTGTAATATATTAAGAAAAATGAAAAAACACAGGTATCAATGGGTTAAGTGGTGAGTTTATTGGCCGACGCTGCAGTGTTTCAATCTATTAATTAGATCATCTTCAGGGCATTTGTTGGTATATGGAAGGTGATAAAACATTTTTTATCACAGAATAACGAGAAAAGCAGTGGTAGTCTTTGTTATTCAGTCTGTTTTAAAAAACTTTGAGGTTTTAAATATATATATATATATATATATATATATATATATATATAATATATATATATATATATGTGCGTGTGTGTGTGTGTGTGTGTGTTGGTAAGGGTTCCAGTTCTCCTTATCAAAATTGGATAAAATGCACGATCTATATATTTAACTAATGTAATATAGACCATTTTCTTCATTTAATATATATATATATATTATATATATATATATATATATATATATATATACAGCCAAGCATGACAGGACGCAGTTATATATTATATCTTTTTTTATTGAAAGAATCTATGTTTGTATTTGGCCAGCAACTCCACCAACGGTAGGATTCAATAAAATCATTTTTAAAGCGTGGTACGGTACTGCTGGTTTGAATTCAAAGTTTTTCTTATCCTAGACTGTTTGTCTTATAAACGATAGGGAATCTAGTTTATTTGATTATTTAACCATAATTGTTATAAAAAAGAGATGAATTCCAGCGTGAAGCGAAAAGCAAACACCTTCCTATGTGATGTGAACTTGGTCACCGATTCCCTTGTCTACTAAGTCTACTAAATGTCACGAAAAGCGCCCTGCCTGAAAATAATGGTTTTTAGATGTGACGAAACAACTGATTTAAAGACGAAATTATTCTTCCCTTGAAAATTTCCAAAGTGTGTCATTACATACAATTCACTTTTCCTATTTTGCTACGAAAATTTAGTGGATCTGAAAAGTAGATTTTCGATATTAAGAGAACAGATCTAATATATGTTTCTGCTGAATCGACATATCACTTCTAAATTTCGAAATGATAATGTTTGTCCTTACACAAGAACTCAATTATAAAACTAAACAACTACTAAGAGCTTAAGTTAAATCGCTAGATCGCCGAAGTTAAGAAGCGATAAGACGGTCCAATACTTAGATGGGTTAACATGTAAGCCACACCTGGTACTGTAAGCAAGATATCAAAATGACTTGATTTGGCATTAAATGACCCGAAAGGGTTGGTATGCCGTAAAACTAACCAACCAACAAACTACAAAGAAAAAAAACGTAATTTGTTGAAATGATCGAAATTTTGCGGGGACCTACGTCATACAAGAAATGGTGTACAAGATTTTCGTCCTCAAAGTATGTGGAAAGGACTAAATTTAAACATCAAGTCTTTTCCACAATCTTGTTTTGCTGTCGGTTCGATTCTGCAAGAAGAATATTTTAAAAATTGGGTCCTCAATTAGAGACCAAGAACGTATTTCTTTTTTTCTTTTTTAACCTAAATGTATATGATTGCTAAAGATCGTGAAACATTGAATGTAATTCGAAGAGAATGGAAGAACGAACAAAAAAGTGTCATCGAATGAATTGTAAAGAAAGAAAAAACACAAGTTTTAAAAGAAATATATAATTGGTGAAAATATCACAACGTGAAGAAAATATTAGAGAAACAAAGATTGCTGGAGGTAAGACACAAAAGAAACGGAAAAAAAGAAATAAAAGATGCAAACTTAAAATGAGAAATTCAAAACAAAGAAAAAAGAAAATGTAAATAAATTCAAGATTGACTGAGAGCGAAACATTGAGTTTTTAAAGATGGAAAGCGAGAAATGCATAGAGTAGATAAATTACGGATATAATGAAAACGAGGTTGGGCAAGAGAAAAAAAAAGACAAGATACGTATCTATATTATAATGATCCGATTTTTCTATGTATGATACTGTGTAAATAAAATACTGTATTATTACTCAGTATAAATGGCATATTGTAGCGAATAATTTATAAACACAGTAACATAAAAAATTAGAAGATAAAGCAATTTCAATTTGGTATTTACTTTTTATTATTTTTTTCTGATCTCTCTGGTAAGATAAAGCAAGATTTTTTCCAAGCTCTAGCCATATCCGTGCTACTCTATAACCGCACCTTATTCTAACGAAGTGTTTAGAGAAAAGGCTAGATGGTAACTATACAATGATGCTGTGTGCTGTCGTGAACAAATCTTGGAAGCAGAAACTCACAAGAAAAAAGCTATACAGCCACTTACCTCCTATCACACAAACCATCCAATTAAGACGAACATAAATGATGCAGAAGCAAGAACGAACTCATAAGTGAAGTTCTCTTGTGAATAACTACACATGAGTGTAGGTCAACCAGCAAATACCTACATCAATAAGATCTGGGAAGATTCTGGATGTCGTGTAGAAGACTTGTTAGGAGCGCTGACCGATAGGGACAGGTGGTGGGATTCTGTGCTATAATGCCGTCCTGGTGATGAATAACTACTACTATTACTACTTGGTCGTATATGATTAATTCAAATAAACAAAACACCACCTTTGGTTTGTAAATGTAAGATAAAAGTATTGCACACCGGTTCTATATAGATAACTTAACATGTGAAACATTGATGAGGAACTAGGATTACTGAACACCGTTAAGTCATAGTAATAATATAGTAATGAAGATTGAACTTAAACGAGAGGGTGAAACAACAACAACAAAAAAACCCGCTAAAAGCTTTATCACCCATTACTTTGGATGTAGAAATTACAGTCAAGGAGAGACATATTAATATTTAGGCCTGTATCACAGCGTGGATAGACCACCACAACGTATTTGATAGTGAGCTTTCTCGATAGATTATAAAAACATTCAAGATATTTTTGATTTATTTATCGAATCATTTCTTTCTGATCTCATGTTATTCTATTCAGTTATATTGTCTTACTATTATACATTTCCTTTGTTTATAATGAAAATAATTTACTTACATTGCATTTATAATGAAAATAATTTCTTGCGTTTCTAATTAGCTATATTGCCTTGATAATATATATCTATTTGTTTATATAAAAATGATATCCTTTAAATTGTTTTATGGGAAAAGATTGACCTCTAACATAGCGCCCATCGAAAGGATATTATTTTCATTAAAAACACTAAATCACATAAATACTGAAGATTTGGAAATAAAACCTGAATGTAACTGAATACAAAACAAAAAAAATATCAAAAGTGTACTATGATAGAATAACACTGATTATGAAAATACAGACACACAAAATACAATTTATCCGTATGATGAAATTTAGGTTTTTGCAAAATTTACAGAGAATCACCTACCCCACCCAATCGTGTCGGTTCTTGTATTCATTTTTGTCAGGATCTTTATAAGGTGGTAAAGTCGGTATCAGGCAGACAGCGAGGGAGTCTATACCCTTTTCACAAGCGCTAGACCAAGGAAATTATTCTTGCATCTGAGGTGGAGCGCCACATCTATCACCAGCTTCTTACTTTACCACACAGATCCCTGTGCTACTCATATGTTGAGTTGGCGAGCGTCGATATCGAACCAGGAGTGTCATCCTAGGAATCACAATGTTGACACAATACCGACTGAGCTAAACCAGCCTCTTTTATAGAGTCTTATATTCCACAGTACCATGTTCTTTTAGAAAAATAATTCTCAACCTTAGGAGATATTTTGTAAAGTGTCAGTGTTTTAAAAAAGATAATCTAAGAGGTAGGACACTATCAAATACTTTGGTATAGTTGGTATCAGGCAGACAGTGAGGGAGTCTATACCCTTTTTACTAGTGCTAGACCAAGGAGATTATTCTTGCATCTGAGGTGGAGCGTCACATCTATCACTAGCTTCTTACTTAACCGCACGGATCCCTGTGCTACTTGCGTTGGCGAGAGCCGATATCGAACCAGGAGTGTCATCCTAGGAATCACAAGGTTCCTAGGCTGACATACTATCGATTAAGCTAACCCGGCCTCTTTTATAGAGTCTTATATTCCATAGTACTATGTTCTTTTAGAAAAAGAATTCTTAACATTGGGATATATTTTGTAAAGTGCCAGTGTTTTTTTTTTAATAATCTAAGAGGTAACAGTGGTACAGTTACGATATTTTGTTCGGCAGAGATTTTCCTTGCAACCTTTTTCTTGAAAGTATGGAAATGTCAAGTGAGCAAAGACAAAACCTGACATTATCAATCTGCTGCTCGTTTTAGTTTAAAGCCCTATCTTACTTGTTCTATAGGATAGTTCCGATTATATAAGGTCTTTATCTCCATCTTTTCCTAGCTGATAAGGTTTATATTAGTCTTTGAGTAATGCATTTTGCCGTTAGTGGCTTTCATACTTTTGTGTTCATTCGGTGAATATCAGTTAAGTTTCAGCTTATATCATTAGACTTATATTGGATGATTGGAACTGCCGCACAAAACATCGTATTCGTAGAGCAGCACGAAGAGACTACTCCAAAGGATTTGATATTACCTCTCCCTCATAAATAATAAAAAGACACATGAACTTTAAAGATATCACCCATAATTAAGACATTTTCTAAAAGAACATGTCAATATATTCATATATAAAGGGCAGTTGTGTGAATGTATGTATGTATGTCGGGCGGAAACTACGAAAATAAAACAAATAACGGCAAAGTAAATATATATACACATTCACAATCATCAGAGTTTGCTTTTAAAGCAAAAAAAAATAACGAAGATTTTATTAATATGTGGAATAATATTTTAAAAATTAGGGTTTGAACAGTAAGTGCAGGCAAAGTTTTTTGTTGCGGTCATAATTAAAAATAAAACAGTTATTTAAGATCAAAACAATCAATGGATCTGCGAAAATAACTTTTTATTATTCCTCTTCTACCCGGCCGCCCTGTCGGCTGGGGCGTTAGAATGCACCGACTCTCCCAATGGGGCCACCTGTTGGCCGTGGGTGGCGACCCATGATGCTTAAGGATAGAGCCCAGGTGGATGAGCAGTTCATGACATGCAATACTCCACTTTGGCCCTATCTTGAGCTAGACGGGCGGTCGGAGAGGGCCCCCTCCGATCAATCGGCTGGTCACGTCAAGCCCTAGAACCTATATGATTTCCCCAATGGCAGGCCCCAACCCCTTTTTATCATATGGGTGCTAGAAGGCGGTGGCTGCGGGTCTACATGTCCTGGGAATGACGTTAAACTCTATCTGATGGTGAGGTTCCAGTTTTGGAGAATGTAGAGCACCCCTTCATCACCATTGCTCCCTGGTCCACTCTGACCCGGAGTGGTAGTACCTGTTAGGGTCCCATCTATGGGTTAAATAGAAAAATGTATTTATTAAAAAATTGTATTATTCATTAAGAATTGATTTATTTCAAAACTTTATTGGCATTAAATGACCCACTGAGGTTGATATGTCGTAAAACAAAACAAACCAAACCAAATCTTCTACCCGGGTAGCCGCTTCTAGCATACAATTAAAAAAATGTTAAAGAAATCCTGAAAAATGAATAAAAGAACAAGCACGATTTTGTGGAAGAGATGATTCATTGGGAATTGTACAAAAACTTGAACAAACTAATAACAATAAGTTGGTGATAGAAATGAGACAATTGATCAGATAAGTGAATGCAGCAAACAAGAACAGGAACAATTGAGAAGGAGATCCACTCGGAATTGTGCAAGAAACTGTGATTTCACCATGCTGACAAATGGTATATGCACAAACCAGAATATGTCATTGAAAAATGAAATGTATCAACAAAACATCTGGACTTTTGAGATACAAAAAGATCACCCAGTCAAGACGAGAATATTAGACCTATTTTGAATTAACAAGACAAAAATAATTTGATATCAGATGAATTTTGCTGTATAAGGAGACCATAGAGTGAAAGTAAAAGGTGGGAACCTGGAAAATGCCTAGATGTTACCAGACAACTAAAAATGTTGTGTAACATGAACTAAGAGTGGTAAAAATCGTATTTGGAACCCTGGGAATGATCCCTAAGATCCTGGAAATGTGACTAGATTAACTGGAGATTAGTAGAATATAAGCAATTCAAACTACAGCCCTATTAGGATCAACTAGAATACATTGAAGAGTCCTGGAGACCTGAGATGACTTGCTGTCACCTAGACTTCAAGGATAAACCATCAGTTAAGACTGCAGTGAAAAATCGCAAATTAATAATAATAATAATAATAATAATAATAATAATAATAATAATAGACCGGGCCTAGTATTAATCAACAAGAAGAAGAGAACCTGTAATCTCGTGGATTTTGCCGTCACGGCCGACCACCGAGTGAAAATGAAAGAAAGCGAAAATATAGACAAATAATTAGACCTTGTTAGAGAACTGAGGAAACTGTGGAATATGAAGGTGAAGGTCGTATCAGTTGTAATTGGTGCCCTTGGAACGTTCTCCAAAGCTCTGGGAAAGAATTTAGGCGAATTGGATATTAGAGGAGAATCGAGGCCATCCAAACTACAGCACTGTTGGGATCGGCTAAAATATGTAGGAGAGTCCTGGAGAACTTAGTGAACCACCAGCCATGGCAGATGTGAAAACCTTATAATGATAACAACAATAACAATAATAATAATAATAATAATATAATAATGATAATAATAATGATATTAATAATATGACGGTTGTGTTCAAGTTCACAAAAATATTTAAATACTCAGGGTAAATAGCAATTAAGCGTTAATTATAGAGTTCTTTTCCGTATTTATTTGCATTTAATTACAATTTTATATTTAGTAATAGCATTTCTCTCAAAATCGAGTTTAAAAGCCGCCGAGGGAGACGATTTAAGGCAATATAACTAAATAGAATAAAATTAAAGAAAGAAACGATTTTGTAAATAATCAAAGAAGGGACAAAATGAAAATACACAGAAAAAAGTCTTTGAAATAATGAGAAAGAGTTAAAAAAAAACTTAAAGGAAACCAAAACATTTCTTAAGTCCCAAATTTAAATGTCGTAAAATAGAATGAGAATAACAAATACAAAAATGTAAAACAAAACCCTTTGATAGATTAAAGTTTGAAAATTCTGTTTTTTGAATACCTGGAACGAAGAGAAAAAATTAAGTGAAAGCAAAGTAAAAAAGAATCTAAAAATTAAGGTTAAATAACACACAAGTAGGGTAAGAACAAAGAGAAAAAAAATCATACTTTGAAAAAAATAGAAAGGGAAAAGCAAGAAATAAAGGAAAGCGAAAAACCACAAGAAAATAGAGCAAAAAAAAAAGTAAATAAAAAATAAATAAAAATGTAAATATAAACAAAGAATTTGACGTTCTAAAAAATAATACTTTTTCATGAAAGATTGAAGAAAGAGTGATAGTAAAAGAAAACTGGGGACATTAGAGAGAAAACAAAAAGAAAGAATAATTAATAGAAAAATAAAGCAAACAAGATGAATAAAGAAAGGTAAAATCTGAGCACGGAAAAAAAGAAGAATTGATAGATAAATAAAGCTCACAGGATGAAAAATGAAAGAAAACAAAAAAGAACGATAAAATAAAACGCCGAGGAGGAAAAAGAAAGAAATTAGAATAAATTGAAAAATAAAGCAGACAGAATGAAAAAAAGGAAATAAGAATTAATAGAAAAATAATAGTCCCCGGATGAAAAAAGAAAAGAAAAGAAAGAAAGAATGATAAAAAAGGAAAGTTGAGAACAAGAGAAAAGGAAAAGAAATAAGAATTAATAGAAAAATAAAACAGAAAACTGGGTGAAAAACCGAGGAAAATAAACAAAGATTAATGATAGGAAAATAAAGTTGGGGAAAAAGACGAATTGATGGAAAATAATGCAGAGGACAAGAGAAGAAAGAAATAATGATTCAAATTTGATAACAGAAGAAAGAATAATTGACAGAAAAAGAAAACAGTCAGGATCAAGAAAGAAAAATGAATAAAGAAGAAAGATAGATAAAGAAAACATGAAACAGATCCTGTCTCATTTTTTCTTTATCTAAGAAAAGAAATAATTAAGAGAAAAGTAAATCAAATAAGGGTGAAAGAAAAATTATCAAAAAAGAATGGTGAGGACAGAAGAAAGAAATAAAGAAATAAAGAAGAAAGAAAAAAGGAATGAAAGAAAAATAAAGCAGGGGACAGAGGAAAGAATGAAGAATGGATAAAATTAAAGCCAGAGAAAGAAGGGAAAAAGACGAATAAAAAAAATAAAAATAAATCAGACAAGATGAAAAAGAAAAAGAAACATAAAAGTCAAAAAGAAAGAAAAGGCTACAGAAAGAAAAATGAAAGAAAAAAAGATGAATTAATAGAGAAATAAATCTCACAAAGAAAGAACAGTGATAAAAAAGAAAGCTGTGGACAGGAAAAAGAAAGAATTGATAGAAAGATAAAGCAGACAGGATGCAAAAAGAAAGGGAACTCAAAGAAAGATGAATGATAGAAAAATTAAGCTGATGACCGGAAGAAGGAAAAATAGAAAAGAACAAAAGAAAAAGAATTGATAGAAATATGAAGCAGAGGACCAGAGAAAGAAGGAAGAAAGAAAAGAAAGAAAGAAATTATAGAAAAATAAAGCTGATTACCAGAGAATGAAAAAAAGAAAGAAATGAACAAAAGAAGAAGAAATGATAGAAAATAAAGCTGATTACCAGAGAATGAAAAAGAAAGAAATGAACAAAAGAAGAAGAAATGATAGAAAAGTAAAGCTGATTACCAGAGAATGAAAAAGAAAGAAAGAACAAAAGAAGAAGAAATTATAGAAAAAAAAGCTGTTTACCAGAGAATGAAAAAGAAAGAAATGAACGAAAGAAGAAGAAATAATAGAAAAGTAAAACTGATTAACAGAGAATGAAAAAAGAAAGAAAGGAACAAAAGAAGAAGAAATGATAGAGAAATAAAGCATAGGATCGCAGAAAGAAAAAAAAAACAAAAGAAGAAGTGACAAAAAAATAAAACTGAGGACAGAAAAAAATAAGAAGAAAATAATTGATAGAAAAATAACGTTGATGACCAAAGAAACAAAGACTAATTCAAGGTGAACGTTGATGAATGGAGAAAGAAAGAAACAAAGAAGAATTGATAGAAAAGTAAAGCAGAGATGGTGAAGAAAGAAAAACAAAGAATGAACAAGAACAGAAGATGAAGGCTGAGAACAGGAGAAAGAAAGAAAGAGACAGGGTTTCAAAAGGTTCAGCCTGAAAGGATGAGGCCAATAAAAAAAGTTGAATGGAAATAAATAAAAAGGAGAAAATAATAAAAATTTAAATATTAAAATTAGAGACTTTAGAAATTCACGTGAAAAATAAACATCGACTCTCTTCAAGGCTCCGCTTAAATTTGCGTTTCTTTCAGGAATGCCGAAGAAAAAAAAGAAAAAAGAAAAAAACAATCTCGCAAAAGATTCCCTTTGATATCCAACTTTACATCAATAGGGATATGATTACATGATTCTCATGTGCCCCTTGGGGGATGCCATTGCTAGTGAGGGACGATCAATATAGATATACTGAATTAGGTCTGCGTATATAGGTATTTATCTCATTCAAATATTACGTTACAAAGATATATATATACATATATATATATATATATATATATATATATATATATATATATAGTATATATATATATATTACAAAGATAGTATATATATAATATATATATATATATATATATATATATATATATATATATATATATATATATATATATATATATATAGGTGTGTGTGTGTGTGTGTGTGTGTGTGGTCACGTCGGAACATCAAAAATTCTTCAGATGCATGTTGAAAAAATATTTATGAAAATACATGAAACACTTGATATTTACAAAGACCCCTAAGAAGATTCAATTTCCGTATCTATCTATTTTGCTCTCTCTCTCTCTCTATATATATATATATATATATATATATATATATATATATATATCCGTAGATGGGTTACCAAGTCAAGTCAGTTGGTAGTTGGTATTAGGATGATTCGAAGTTGGACCTTTTTTCCCACAGCAGAATGTTAGAGTTGTTCAGGTCAATATGGAGGGCTTGATGTTCAATATTATTGAACAAAGATATATGAATGATAAATAATCTAAAATATCGGCTATTTTGTGGTTATAGATCTATTTCCACACACAGGTATCTGTCTATACCTATGAGTATTATCAGACCGCTGCCTTTATTGAAAATGGTAAAAAGAAAATCCATGACGCTTTTATATATATATTATTTTGGGTTTAACATCTTATTTTGATCCCATTATGTCTGATATAAATATATACTCTCAGTAATGCGATTGCCACAGTAGGACGAGTAAACATTATTCATTCTAAGAAAATGAGAAATAGAAGCAAATATCGACGGCTGTGCAAATAATCATTAAAGAGTTACCTAACATTTCTGAAATTTGTCCATAAAAAATTTACCGTAAATTATGTTTATATGATTGCTACTGTCGAAGCCTTGTTTGCCAGGATTTAAATATTAACAGCTAATGTCTAATTTAGTCGCATGGTTTAAGCGAAGATTCCAGAAGATTTGGGGAGAATTCAAATACTTCGTCTTAGGCATTGATCTTCAGAATTGTATAGGTGATAAGATACAAATAATAATAATTGCTTTATTTGCAGTCTTGTGTGCAATTCTAACATGACATTGATAGCAGAGACGCCTATAAATGTAACTTTTTCAAGATATATTTATCACATAAAACTTGATGATATACAAATACCTTACGAGTAACTGATATAGTTTAATTTCCATTCAGAACTAATGTTTCAGTTTCTATAATGAACTGTTCAGATTAATTATGAATTCAGTTATCATTTATAATTGAGTATAAATCAACTTGAAATTATTTGTCTCTTTCTTTGTCCCTTTTTTAATATATATATGTCATTTTCTTTTTTTTCTCCATTTTCTTTTTATCTGTAATTCTTTCTTAATTGTCTATAATTTTCTTAATTTTACTTTTTTTTCTTTCTTTGTTTCTTTTCTTTTTTTAATTTTCTTCTTTTCACTCGTTTTCTTTTCTATTCTCTCCTAATCTGTCCTTTTCTTTTTCTTCTTTTCTTTCTTTTCTCTCTTTTGCTCTTTTCTCTTTGTTCTTTCCTCTCTTTTTCTCTTTCTTCTTTTCTCTTCTTTTCCCTTTCCTCATTCTGCATTTCTCTTTTTTCTTTCTTTTCGTTTTCTCTTTTTTTATCCATCCTTTTTCTCTCTTTTCTTTTTTGAGTGACAATATCATTAA
Source organism: Doryteuthis pealeii (assembly GCA_023376005.1). Classification (NCBI taxonomy): domain Eukaryota; kingdom Metazoa; phylum Mollusca; class Cephalopoda; order Myopsida; family Loliginidae; genus Doryteuthis; species Doryteuthis pealeii. Next base: position 128,845,175 of record CM042138.1, on the reverse strand, counting down.
TCATTGTTGTCAAATATGGCTCCTTCTGTCACATTTGAATTATATTTTATTTAAGATAATTTTTTTGCCCTAAAATTGTCTTCCAACACAATCTATATGTATCTGTATATACTCATTTTAACTTAGTCGGTAGAACATCCATAAAAAACCCACAAAGTCCTCATCAAGTCAGTGGATGAGTAGTACAGTTCAGGTCCGTGCGGTAAATGGGAGGTGGAGCCTGCTAGTATTAGGTATAGTGATCCCCTCAGACGCAAAAACAAACTCCCTGATCTAGCTCTAATGAAAAGGGGAATACTTCTTTGCTGTACATCTAGTACAACCCAGCTGACTTTATTTATATATTACAAATAATTTGCAGTTATATAGTTTAAATTTTCCTATTGATACTAATAATTCATAATCAATGGTCTCAAGTAACTATTCCTATTTCATAATAATTCTTTACAAAGTGACAATAAATCACACATACCTATCCAATATTAATAAGGGAGTATGTTGGATTTGTTTAGATATAAGGTGTGTGCCAGTTCCCCGTCTATATTTATAGACTAGGCGAGAACATGTGGTCTATTCCTTAGCCAATCGTGGCCATACTGCGTGGCTGATATATTACTTAAGCGCTGATTCTTTCTCAGTCTACTCGCAACCATCGACGAAGGAACCTAGCATTCTCTACCAGAGAGGATTACCAAAGGATTCAAATCGGAGGATCTACCTAGAATCAACTGGCCAAGGATGGCCCTTAAAAACTTAACAGTCCACGTGGCGTCTTGGCTGACATGCTAGACTGTGTCACCGTAGTAAGCGAGTTCGACCTCCAGGAAATGTACGAATGTCGAAATCCCCCAATCTATAGGTTAAATAGCACGACTACGTTTCTTCTGAAAGGATGGTTTTGGCATTGAATAACCAATGTAGGTTGATATGCCATTAAACAAAGAAACCAAACAAATGCTAATTCTTAAAGACGATCTATTTGTCCCATTATTGAACCCAAATATATACGACAACTCTGTCAATACAAGGTCATAAAATGTGTTTGTGTTTAATGGTGATTGTCGTACAATATGGAAAAAGCTATTCGAGTTCAATTCCTGGAAGAGGTTGTTTGCATTTCCGACAGAACTAATACCACGAGGAAATTCAACGATTCTTCCTCCATGTATGGTTAAATAGCTGGACAGACTAGGCTCTTTAAACTTGGTCTGATTTGGTTTCTTTGTTTGATGGCATATTCTCTTTGTGGGTTATTTAATGTCAAATCTACTATTGTAAACACCTTTCCAATGGTATTAGTCCGAAGGTGGACGCAATAGTTCGACTGGAGTTAGAACTCGCTTACTACTTACAGCAGTTCAGCTATTACGCTATGGGGACAATAACCTTGATACGACAACCAATCAAGGAGAAGAAAAAACCTCAATTCAACCCAGTTTAACTGTACTTTAAACATTGACCTTGTGTCACATTCTGCTTGAGGGGAGGGGTTGGGTAAAATACACATGCATATTTTTTATAATACCACTGACTGAAAATAACTCTTCAAGCTACGGATGCACCTATGTAAACAAGGAGACAAATCCCCAGATAAAAATAAATCAACATATTGCCCCTGGTGATTAGTATGGAGCATCTAGCGAGAATCGAACTCGCTGTTAAGTAGTAATAGATCTGCGAGACTAGTTAGTAAACCATTACACCACAATGTAGCGTCCACCCTTGGAAAATGTATGAAGTCACATCTCGTAGCCATAGCTTAATAGTACTACTACTGTTCTTCTACAAGGATGGCTTTGGCATTAAATAACCCAAAAAGTATTCCATTAAAAATGAGCCAAATCAATGCTAATGATTTTTAAAACATCTCATTGGACCATAGATTGGACCCAAACAGGTACTACCACTCCGGCTATACAAGGTCATAAAAGATGACTGTAGAACAGACCGTGCATTTTAACCTTGGTATGGTAACCTGTCTCGGAGAATGAAAATAGCATTCAAACTTTTGGATATACGGTGTATGATGAATGCCCGCTCCTACTTATAGACTAGACCAGAATCATGTAATCTAACTCTTGGCCAATCACTGGCAGTACACTGAGGTTGATACAATACTTAAACCGACCCTACTGGTCATAATTACTGCGATATTCATTGACGATGGACATAGGATTAAATCACTGGGCTTTACCAATACGTAGGATAGGTCTTATACGCTTACCAAAGGATTCCATAACACAGGACTTTCTCTAAGCCCTTTTCAGCTAGGCAAGGATGGCATTTAAAAACTTTACAGTATAAATAACCCAAAACAGTTGATATGCCATTAAACAAAGAAACCAACCAACACTAATACTTTAAAAATATATCTTTTTGAATATGTGTACTTGACCAATAGATTGAAACCTAAGCTACTACCAATAATGCTATACAAAATCATAAAAATATCATTTTAGATACGAATGTCTATGAAAAATAACACTTCAGGCAACGGATCCACCTGTGTAAACAATGAGACAAATCCTCGGATGCAAATGAATCTATTGACGTATTGTCTCTGGTGATTAGAATTTTCTTTCTACCTGGGAACATAATGGATGAGTTAATATTGCCCTGTCAAATGCAATAGCCTACGATCATTCATCTTCATTCAGCTAGCTCTTAGTTTCACATTTAGTTCCTCAAGTTTTTCGCCCCAATCGAACATATCATAAATAATGCAAAGTGTCAGACTCTAATCGGAGAACATATTTCTCCAACGTTTTCTTTCTCAAGTTTTAAATTACTATATTTAAACTTGAAATGGAAAATTGTTACATTATATAAAATTCTCCCGCGCAAATATGATCAAAATATTTTCGTACATCAATGCGATGCTCGTGGTGTAATGGTTATTTAGGAAAAGAACAGGGTGACACAAAATCCTGGACGAGGCTGGATAGAATTTCACATAACTCTAATACCCTTAGAAACCGAATGAATCCTATTATTCTCCCTCTAGCTATGGTTAAATAGAAATGAAAACTGGGCTCTTTAACCTTGTTACAACTATCACTCTCTGGTGCAACTAGTCTAGGAGTAGGAAAATGCTGAATTAAAATCTATTAACCTCTCCTTAAAGATAGACCTTGTGTCACATCCAAATCGTGGAGGTAAGTAAGTAAATATATCGGTACAATTTGAAAACATATTTTATAGTATTTATAAATCATTGCTTTTGTTTCATAACATTTTATTAAATAGATATACAATTATGAATAATTCATAAAGCGTCCTATTGTGCTGTAATGGTTAACAAGCTAGTCTTACATATTCTTTTACTGCTGAATAGTGACTTCGATCCCCGTTGAATGTCCCACACTTGCGATCTAGTGTCAAGACCTACAATTATGAATGATTTATTCTATAGCTGAAGTACCAGTCTACGCAGGGTAAAAATCCAAGTCAAGGATCACTGATTGTTGTGATAACAGTATAACCATTTATTATTAATTTCTCGTCAATTTCTTTATTTACTGCTCTGTTCTTAGCAAAAAACAATCATCTAAAATATAACTTACTGAATATTACGAATATTGATTTTCTTACCTGTTGTGCAGCTGCGGTCCGATATCTTATCGACTTCTTGGCACGAGGTGAACCGGTCTTGCAACAGAGGCAGCAGAGGAATCGACAGGTATGTTTGTAAAAACACCGGAACCCTGTCCCAAAAACCGAACCCAAATTAGCCAGACACAGGAGTGTGAGTGGAATGCCTACAAGGGCGTAGAATATTGTAACGATACGACCGTACGCTGTCTTAGGGGCGATATGTCCGTAACCTGAAACAGATGAAAAAACGTTTTAGTATACATAAGTTTACCATGCTGCTCATAAGTATTTGAACAAAGATACAATTTACTTTTAATAGCTTGATTTTGAGAGCTAACTGGAACATTATATAACAGTTGTTATTGTAGCAAAAAAAAGTTCGACCGGATAATTTTAAATTTACTTCGTGCTAATTCCTAAGGTAAAACAAGCAATCACAAAATGTGTCAAATCATATTTAATTATGCTGTACATTGTTGATATTCCAGCATCTCTTGTTAATAGTTGTTACTCTCAAGTCGAGAGAAATGAACAGTCTTTCTCTGGTTAGCCATATCAATGATCTTAAATGCCTTTGTACTGCTTCTTTATTGGTCAATTTTACCGGAAGTTCTTGTCGATGCTCTTGCTGGTACAGCCCCTCTATATAATTGCTTGTATCTTTTAAATCCAACATACATAATTAAAAATCTACAAATTAAAATTAAAAACTTAAATTTAAGATAAAAATAGAAATAGTTGACTGACAATATTTGGTTCAAAATGATAGCAATTAGCTTCAATGTTTTTAACTTTTCTTTTCTTTTTTTTTTTACTCTACAGTATATTTTCCTACGGATGTTACCGATATGTGTACGCGATTACATCTCCCCTAGCCGTGGGTAAATAGTAGCAAAGAGGGAGAGCTTTAGTAACGATAACTGGTTTAGGTGAACATAGATTCTAAATACCATGCAGTTATAACCTAAAAGATTGACCTTGTGTTGTAAAGTAGCGGCGTCGTCACGGTACCAAATAGGTATATGTTGCGTAGTGCCTTTTCTTGGACGGCACTAAATATCTATTATGTTATATACCTATCTTATTCTTCTTATCCTTTTTGTCTATTCTTCTGGCCGGATCTGCTTCTTCTATCTTCTATCTTCTATTTTGGTCTGGTCTTTCTTATCTGGGGGTCCGTGTCTGGTTCTGTTGGGGACCATTTCTTATCAGAAGCCTTGTGTCATTGTTAGCTTTTAGTAATAACAACAAGACTTCGATTTACAATGATGTTACTTTATTCATGAACCCCAGGCCAGACAATCACGCAGTGAGACTCAGATTTGCTACCTTCGCTTCTAAGTTCTAACTGCCTCTCCAACTGCCTGAGTTGCTTACACCTTAAACCGGAAGGGCTTCTATTGACTTCCGTTCTCACGTTCTCACATTGTCACTCACTCTCAAGGCCATCAGCTGCAAGGATTTCTATACTACCTTAAAAAGTAATAGGATCCAATTAATATGTAACAGTGTTGCATTCTATCGGTTACTGCTGGTTGGGTAAATAAATACGCAAATTTAAAATCAAATCAAATTTTATTGAAATGAGATTTAGAATACATGCATCTAACTCTGCTTCCTGATTCTGAATGCTAAATCTCTGGAATATTCTGAATAGATATAAATCTTTCAAGAAAAAAAGATAAATATGTTTTCTAATCTTCTAAAATCTTATTCAAAGCAAATAAGAATATTTGAAAGGCCAACTTATATTTCTATTGGGAAAAATTGCCAAACAAATAAATTAATTTGGATCGTTCCCAGCTCAAAAGCATCAATAGCCCCTGTCATCATCATCATCATCATCATCATCATCATCATTTCTCGTAAATAGCACGGATATCCATAACGATCTCTCGCCAACCGTCTCTATTATTCAATGCCCTCAGGAGGTCCTCGGCGTAGTACCCAGTATCGGCGCGGAGCTGGTAAATATGGTTCTTTGCTGGACAGATCGCACTGAGTAGATACATAAGTACGATGATTTATATTCAGCTTGTGCAGTTAACTTACACTAGCTAAATAGACGTAATAAATGATTGAGTAATATAAAGGATGAAGAACATATCTGAAATTAGTCCCCGTACAAAAGTAGCTATAGAAAGTGATTTCAAAATACACACAAGAAAGGTATGGGCTGCTATTGATAGGCTAATGATCGTATGGAAGTCTGATCTATATCATGAGATAAAATGGGAATTATTTCAAGATTTAGCTATACATTTCTACTAAATGGTTGCACTATTTGGATATTAACGAAACGCTTGGAGAAAATGCGAGATTAGAACTACATAAAGATGCTAATAGTTGTCTTTAACAAATCTTGGAAGATGCACTCCTCAAAAAAGCAGCGATACGGCTACTTACTTCCTATTATACAAAACATTCAAGTCAGATTAAAAAGACACACTGGACACTGCTGGAGAAATAATGACGAACTCTTAAGTGATGTTCTTCTGTGGACACTTACACACGGTCACAACATTGTTGGCTGGCCAGCAAAGAATTACATAAAACAGGTTGTGTGGACAATAGATGCCATACGGAGGACTTGACAGGAATGTAAACAAGGGTGGGTATCAAGATAAAGACATGGGAATCCGTAATGATGATGATATGTTAGTCAGATATAGTTAAATTCGAGAAAGAGGTAGTTAAAAAACGGATATATACAGCTTTATAGATTTTAGTACATTTAATGCACAACCTAATCCACTATTACTGCGAGTGAAGCCATACAAGGCTCACTTCACCCCGGAGCGAAAGTGAAGCCATAGAATGCCCGTATATAATAATGTTTTAGATTTTTTTTAAATTCATGTATTAATAAAGTGACTTCTGCAAAACGGATAGCATTTGACAAGCTTCTTCATTTCACTATAATTTTAGTTTTTTTTATACGCATATCATATAAATCTGATTTATTTTCCCCTGTTTTTCTTTTTTTTTTAATTAATCGGCTTCGTTATTTTAAAATTTTCTTGTGTTAATCTGTCATTTTTATAACTTGTTTATTCACCAACGACGGTCAAACCAACTACGATCGAGATACCACGTGCTTACAGCAGAAGAATACAACAGCTTTCGAAGTAGACACCTTCGTAGGAATGAAAACAAACAAAGATGTCTACTACATTCTGTATCACTAATCGGTAACTGGTTACTTTTCTTCTAAATGTGACCACGTATCATAATTAATTCGCAGACAACATCTGTGACAGGCCGTACCAAACAAATTAAACAGAATAAATACCAAAACAATAACAAATCTAAACTACAATGACTCACGGTCAAGTCACGCTGAAAGCATCCTTTCCCGCCAACTCACCGAAGTACTGAGCTGGCTCATCGCGGCTTAAATACGAGGGTAGGTCAAAAAGTAATGTTATATTTTTAGGAGAAATATAATTACCAAGACAGGAACATACATACATACATCAAAATGAAACTGATCATCTGTGGATCATATCTCTACTTCTCCATATAGTCACCGTTTTACTCAATAGCAATGTTCTACATTTGGATGAGAGCATGTATCCCTGCCTTGTAAAATTCGGTTGACTGTTCTTTAAGCCACTTCTCCACTACATATTTCCCCTTTTCGTCTCTGGAATAATGATTACCTATCTTCGGTCCCAGGAAAGAGAGTTTGACAGGCAAATATTATTCCAGTGACGAGGAAGTAAAATCTGTAGTGAAGAAGTATACGCCAACTGGAGTAAGATCCTAACAATGGGGCCCACCTATTGGCTGTGTGTGGCGACCTATGATGCTCAAAGTCGGATGAGCAGTTCATGACATGCAACATACCATTTCGGTCGTTATCGTGGTGAGACGATCAATCCGCGGATCACGTCAAACAACAGCACCTATATTATTTCCCCAAAGTTATTGTTCTTATAGCATACCCCGACACTTTGTATCGAATATGAGCTAAAAGGCGGTGGCTGAGGGTCTTAGTGTTCCGTTTATAACGTTAAAATGTATCAAGTGGTGAAGTTAACCATAAGATAACCAAGTGTTTACATGCCGTAAAATAGAACCAATCTATTACATTTTCCTTACCTGTATATACCGAAGTTACCAGGCGTTTGTACACAATTTAACTATATATATATATATTATATATATTTTCCCGGTGTCATGTGACTATATATGCATATAAATAGCTTGATTAAGATATAAATCTACGTGGGTCTAAGTTTGGCGGAAGACTCTGCTGATCCATCTCCTAATTTATCATGTTAGACTTCATTTATATTCCTGATTTCACGCACGCACACACCTGTCATTTGTGGGTGGTGGTGTACAATGTAATCAACTCAAGAGTGATATGACCTGCTTGCTGAAAAGTAAAAGCACGGTTCATAAACCAGCGACTGAGACACCCCCATAGGGGAATACCGATACAGTTGAGCTATTAAAAAAATTCCTGCAAAGACTATACAGGCCGTTACCGCAGGGAGTTGGTTAAATAGCTCTAAACACACACACACACACATATATATATATATATATATATAGATATAAACGGATAGAGCACTCCCTAATGTCTAGTATGTTTAAAAGTAAAATTTCATTTCTAAAAAGTAGGTGTGTAGATGGCACGGTGGTAAGATGTCTGAATAATGAAAATTCGGTCCGGTTTTGAACCCAGCCTGAAGCAGTCTACCTTTTCTAGTCACACTGATGAGTCGTCAAACGGCAAAATAGGACTATATATATATATATATATATATATATATATATATATAGTGTTTGTGTGTAAAGTTTAATTTCGAAACGCAAAAAAATGTTTGAAAAATACTTATAGACAAAAGAATAATCAAATAACTCTTCTAAGCTATGATTAATCTATGATTATCTCTTTGATCCTAGCCAAAATGACAAATGAGGTTTCCATAAAAAATATACGACTAGAGAACATCAGAGGACTATTAAAACACAGGCTAAATTAAAAGAAACTAAAGTGGAACAATAGTTTAATAATATCACCATAAACCTTCCCTTCAAAAACTTCAAAGACTGCAATGAACGCCTAAGAAGATAAATATCCTGCAGACGCTTATGCCAAACTATTGAAAAAAACATTGAAAAAATATTAGAAATGTATTTGACATTATATATATATATATATATATATATATATATATATATATATATAGAGAGAGAGAGAGAGAGAGAGAGAGAGAGAGAGAGAGAGAGGGGGAGAGGGGGTAATACTACAAAATCAATGGAAGGATACCAAATTCAGCATTTTCTGTTTTAACAATATTATATCTATTTATCAACGGATATGATTAAAGATCTATTTGTAAGCAGGCTTTAACAAGTTTTAATTCGGAGAATTCCATTTCATAAACTGGTTGTTAGACAAAAGTTAAAGTGCTCAGACTGTTCTACTATTTACAAATTGCTGGATGGAGGATGCTTAGATTCATATCTTTCCCAAGGGCATTAGCGCTATGTGAAATGCTAACAGCTTCGTCCAGGATTTGAAGTCTTGTCACTGGGTCTATTTCCTACGACGGTAACCATCACACGACGGGAACCTCAAATAACCATATTATAGAAAAATTAATGCGCATTCATATAGCTTGTTTTAAAAGTTTTTATCCTTCAATTTCCGATGCGATTTTGAACAAAGCAATAAGCAAACATAAATTCTGCTTCAATCCAGCCGATGATTGATTGGTTGTTTTTTTTTTTTGTATCTTTTTTTTTTCTCTTCTTGTTTTTTTGTTTCACGGCATTTCAATCCTTTTCGGGTTATTAGTGCCGAATCAAGTTATTTTCATAAAATAGGGCTTAGATTGCTTAGAGTATCTGCCGTTGCTTGAGAGGACGCACAATTTCTACTTAGCTGCGGGAATCTAGCGTAAATTTACCGTAATACAATAGTGACGAAGAGCAAACTAAAATAAAGAATGACTAAATTCCAGCCTATTATACAAGAGCGATGTCTGGGTGAAGAAGACCAACAAAGACTTTCGCTGATTCACTGGGGAGCTATGATGGTTAGAAATCTGCAATGTGTTCGGGATTTATTAATTTTCTAGAACTAGACAACAGAGAAAACATTGGCCGCTATAGAGACGATGGTTTAAAGATGATAAAGAGTTGCAATAACAGAACAAACCAGGAAGAAAACAATAAAAAATGTGGAGAGATTCAGTATAGATGTTAAAGCCAATAGGAAACAACAACAAATTTTCCTATGACACATTCAATCTTGAAACTGAAGAATTTATCTCTTATGACAAACTTAATAATGTTCTTAAACTTGTTCAAACCACTTCTGACTGTTCTCAATTAACTACCTTTAGCAATGGACCACAGATTCTATGTAAACCCAAGTAATAACGGTTTTTAAGCATTCTAAAGTGGAGTTGAAAACACCATTGAAAGACATGACTTATTCAGATGAAAATAATAGAAAAAGTAAATCCGAATGAAGTGGAAATAAATATAATCCGGCTTAACATTTTCTATTCAACATAGCAGTAAAAACATGTGTGAATAAATATTTGCCTGTTTATAATTCCATTAATAATAAATAACCCTTTTCTTCCGCATAAGAGGCATGCTGCATAAAACATTAAAAAAAGTTGAATAAAAATCAGTTAATGCTGCCTGAACAATATGCGTTGGATAATTCAAAATGAAAACAAAACAATTAAAAAAGAAAATCAATGAAAAAAATAAAACTAATTACAAAATAATGAACAACTGCGGTAACGCTGCAAATCTGCCAGTAAATGTAGAATAAAATATGATTGTCATTTTGAAGACACATACTTAACTAAAATGTAGTTTACCAATCTACCGTTAAAATCTGAAAGTAAGGTTGTGAGATGGTTTGCATAGCAGGCAATAGAAGCACAAATCCTCATTCAGAAATAGAGATCAAGCTATGTGAAGATGTATATGTCAGTTTATGGAGGCACGTGGTCTAATGGTTAGAGTCATAGGGAATGGACTCGTCGACCCGAGTTCAATTCCTAGACGAAGCTGTTTGAATTTCACATAACGCTAATACCCTTGGAAAGGTATGAATCCAATTCTCCCTCCAGCTATGGGTAATAGCAGGGCAATTGGGCTCTTTAACCATGCCTAGGTAACCAGTCTAGGAGAAGGAAAACTCTGAATTCAAACCTATTAAACTCCGCATAATAAATTTAACTTGTGTCACATCCTGCTCGTTCGGAGGGGTTGGTATATATATATATATATATATATGGCAGTTTAAAGATACGAATGTCACAGAAACCCGCAGTAGAGTAGACACTATTAAAAGGCACAGACAGATGTAAAGAATTGTCTAAATACCGCAAACTGTGTCTCGAAGAAAGAGTAAGCATTATTGGATTCAACTAGACTTTTAAGTAGGCAATCCGAATTGGTTTTAAAGTACCGACATGAAAACAAGTATTTGTTTTTTGTTTGTTGGTTGAATTATGCTATGCGGCTTAAACTCTGAACCTAACGATAAAAAATGTTTCATATTAATAATTAGTAACTACCCATGTGGCTTTGTCCACATGATGATCGACGGTTCCTTGAACTCAGATCTTTTTGTGTATCGAGCACTGTGTATTTCTTTATATTTACTGCAGTTTCACTCTCATAAACTTATGGTAGTTATCCAACCATATATATATATATATATATATATATATATATATATATATATATATATATATAAAGAGAGTGTGTTAAAAACCTTGAGATGGAACATGTTTCTACCGAGTCAAAAATTAAAAATCTCCTTCGATTCAACACATGTTTTCAGATATTTTATTGCAGAAAGAATATGTGTGTGTGTGTGTGTGTGTGTGTGTGTATAGGATTTAAATTAATAATACCTATCCTCTCAGCTATTAGCTACTCACCATGAAATGTTAGCTCAATACCTAGAAAGAGTATAAACTGGTACAGCTGTTTATACTATCCAGTAACTCTCGGTTTCGTGCCAAGGCGCTTGTCAGATTGGAAGGGGGCTGAATTTAGGATAGAAGAGATAATATTAAACAAATATCCATAGAATTGTATTATTATGTAAACATAAGTGTGTGAATGTATATTTCAATCGGTAAACTATCGGCCTAGCAGCCACAAGGTTCCGGGTTTGATATCGGAAATCGCAAAATCAGAGTAGCACAGATTAGTGCGGAGAAGTGGGGGCTGATGTTAGGTGTGTCGCTCTAACTCAGGCGTAAAAAAATTCCCCCCGGTCTAGAGCTAGTGAAAAGGGGATATATATATATATATATATATATATATATATATATATACCAACCCCTTCGCACAAGCAGGATGTGACACAAGGTCAATTTCTTAAGCGGAGTCAGCAGGTTTGAATTCAGAGTTTTCCTTCACCTAGAACGGTTGCCTAACCAAGGTTAACGAGCCCAGTCTGCCCTACTATTTATCCATATCTGGAGGGAGAGTAGGATTCATGCCTTTCTCAAGGGTATTAGCGCTAAGTGAAATGCAATTACCTCATCCAGGAATTGAACTCGGGGCGACGAGTCCATTTCCCATGACTTTAACCATTACACCACGCGCTTCCATGAAAAGAGGATATCGTTCCTCGATGTTCGGTTGATAACGACAATAGGCAACTCCATCGACTTTCTTTACTACATCTACAGAATGTCTATATTTATATATCTATACATGTGGGGGTATTTTAGCTCAGTCGATAGAGCATCCGTCTAGAAACCACCTGGTTTCGGGTTCAAACCGGACCCGGCTATCTCAGCGTATGTATAGCACAACTTAGGTAATCTGATCTGTGCGGTAAAGTGCAGTGCTCCACCACAGAACAATCTCCCTGCTAAGAGGGGATATACTCCCTCGTTGGCCAGTTGATACCGACAATAGGCCAATCCGACAACTTTTAGTATACATGTATAAAATGTTAGACATGGTTTAAATGTTTTGTTTTAATTAGAAATCTAGAGGAGTGGACATGGATAATCTCTGAGTAAGGTAGTCACTCTTAACCAGTCACAATTGCTGTTAAATCCTTACTGTATTTGCTAGCATCTTGATAAAAACATTAGGCAAATATTCCATGACGTCTAACGCAATGATGTTGTGTAGAGGGCCTCTCGAAACGATCAACTTAAAGATGCACACGAGACTCAGTGAATCTGTAAATACTTTTCAGGAAATGGGAATCATATAGAAAATACAGTGTGAGTATTTTAATAGTGCGTCAAGTATACAGTTCAATAAAACTCATAAGGAGACAAATTTCCACACGTAATTTCCCCGGGGCCATTTATACATGTATGCATTCGCACAAATAGTTAAAAGAACCCCCTCTCTCTGTCTGTCTGTCTCTGTCTGTCTCTGTCTCTCTCTCTCTCTATATATATATATATATATAAAGAGAGAGAGAAAATAAGAGAAGAAATGTGATGGGACGAGGGAAAAGTAGAAAGGGAGAAGGGGGATGGGTTAGATAGATAGAGAGAGAGAGAGAGAGAGGGGAGAGAGGGGAGAGAGAAAGTGGGGGTAGAGATGCGATAGAACGAGGGGGAATAAGAAAGGGAGAAGGAGGATGAAAGAGAGTAAGTGAGAGTAGAAATATAGGACGAGGGAGAGGTAGAAAGATAGAAAGAGTATGAAAAAGAGACAGAGAGATAGAGAGAGAGTGTGTGTGAGGGAAGAAACGGGATAGGTCGAGGGAGAGGTAGAAAGGGGGAAGGAGGAGAGAGAGAGAGAGAGAGAGAGAGTAAATGAGAAAAGAAACGTGATTGGACGAGGGAGAGGTAGAAAGGGAGAAAGAGGATGAAGAGAGAGAAGGTAGTGAGGAGAGAGAGACGAAGGAGAAATATGATGATGGGAGGAGAAGGAGATAGAAAATGACTGAAAGAGGAAGAGAGCGAGAGAAAATGACGCTGATATATAAGGAAAGAAGAAACGAGGAGGATAGAGAAAAGCACAGAAAAAGAGAAAAACAGGAGACAGAGAGGGAAAGGGTATATATAGAGAGTAATAGAAGCAGAGCGAAAAGAGGAGAGAAGAGAAAGAGTCAGATATGAAGTTTCCTTCTGTATATTGATATTTACAAAGTTTGTTCGTTCACCGATGTCTCAGGTTAGATACTTATTAACTTCTCTATGCAGTTCTGTGATTTTATGCCGAACTATGATTAGTAAATTAAGAAGCCTTGCTATGAGCCTGAAGGAGGTGGGTAGTTCCTTCTAAATTCAGTTGTAGGCTTTCTAATGTTAATTTTTAAAGCTAAAAGTTTACTACTTTTTTGTAGCCATTTTTCTTACTATATATGTAAAAAGAAAAGGACAATTTTAAAAGGTTAATTTTTTTAGTGACCGAAAAAGTCTCGGACAAAATTTAATATCTTTAATTTCTTGAGGGAAAAATAAAATTCAGCTTGATTTGTTATTTATACAAAGAGGAGGCCAGGGATTTATACAATAAAAAAAGAAAAGAAAAAAGATAAAGAAAACGTAAGTTTGAGATTTTATCTCTTTAATGGCATATCAGCTTTCGGGGAGTTATTTAAAGCCAAATCCATCCTTGTAGATGAAAACTCGGAATAGTTGGACGCCTAACTTTTTCAAAAGTGAACGTAATAAATTCATAAAAGTTTATAAACTATTTATAAAAAGTCTATAAAATTCTATAAAATATAAACTTAAATAATGACTCAAACTACTAACAAATTTAGCCCAGTCCAGCTGTTATTGTATATGGACTGAGAAAGCCAAGGTTTCTCAAGGTTAAGAATATTTTGGTTGAATGTAATTTATAATAGCTAACATGACCAATCTTTAAGTATTTCCTTTATCAACCCTATATATATTATATATATATATACAGAGGGAGAGAGAGATAATAATTTCCTATATATATATATATATATCAGAGAGAGAGAGAGAGAGAGAGAGAGAGAGAAGAGAGAGAGAGAGAGAGTTCAATATTATTGATACAGCTTGTATATCTAAGTTAGGGTAGCGAAGACATAGTCATCGGTGCTTGGTAACTGTCGATATCTCGCCAGTGCGATTTTCAAACTAAAACTTAGTTTCAAAATTGTATTCCCTACCCTGAATATATATATATATATATATATATATAATTATATATATATATATATATATAATGACAATAGATATTAATAAAGATTACAAATAAACTTCTGGTCTCGTGAGAGATGTAATAAAAACTTAATTAAGTAAAAGGTTAGTATGATTCAATAATATTTACGTCGTTCTGGATATATTTGTTTTCTTAGTGTTTGAATCCAATTCCATAACAACTTCTCAATCGATTTCTCCCAACTAGTCGCCTTTCCCTATCAGTATATAGATTACATGTCTCGACAGAAAAGTAATAGACCACAGAGGACCAACATTTTCCTCAACAGATTTTGATGCTCTCACTCTGAAGAGACCATTCAAGGTAGCATTCTGATTTGTAAGAATGATTGGTAAACAAGTAGGTGTGAGATCAACCACTCTTGCATCTTCTCGAAAGTACTTTTACCAAATTATATAAATATACTATCAGGAGTTATCAGCTTTACCTGGGAAACGAAACAGAAAAATAGGTAATGATAAATAGATAAATGAATTATAAAGAAAATCCTTCAGCTTGAATTATTTTAATGAAAATAGAAATCAAATATTAACTTCATGGATTTTAATAAACATGTAATATAAAATATCAGTTGTAGGTAACTTTTCTATATATCCTTTTTATTTAAAGGGCAAGGTCGTAACAGGTAATATTGTAAGCAATTAGTACCGTGGTTAGAATAAATAAGTTATTTAAAAAGCAAGCTATCGGAAGAGAGGCCAATTGACAAAGTTTAAAATCTTGCCTAGTAAGTTAGGTGTAACAAGATATGTTTGATCTAGAAACGAGGACTGAAAACACCAGATAACCAGGACTTGCAGAGATCACCTCAATCGTCTTTTTTAGATTTTTTCAGGACTTTTCAAATACTTTAACAGTAATGATGGTATAAATATGTATTGCCAATATCTTTTCAAATAAATCAGTAATAATACAAATAAAAATAAAAAATCTCTAAGGGCAGGTTAACGAAGTGAAATGCAAACAGTCCCATCCAGAATTTTAACTCGGGTCACTGATTCCATTTACTACAATAATAAGCGCGCACCCTCCATAATTACTGTGTAGGATCAAGGTTTGGTTTGGTTCGATTTCTTTGTGGAATGGCATATCAACCTTCGTGGGTTATTTAATGTCAACGCCATGCTTGTAAAAAGGTAGTAGTGGTCCAAAAGGTATCATTCCGAGAGTGAATGTAAAAGCACATCTGAAGTTATAACTCCTATACCACAATCTCGCAGTCATGCATGTTAGCCACTACGTCACGGTGACTTCCCCAGTATAGTAAGTAAATAAGGTCGCTATCAGCCAGACACAGAGGGAGTCTATCCCCTTTTCACTAGCGCTAGACCAAGGATATTATTTTAGCGTCTGGGGTGGAGCACCACCCCTACCATCAGCTCATAAAATATTAGAACAATGCTTTACCTGCATCCAATATTGTGTTGGTTGGTTGATTGGATGGATTTTACGGCATGTCAGTCCTTGGGTTATGTTGTGCCGAAGCCACTTTTGCCGTAATGCATTGTTGTTTAGTGTTCAATTTTAAAAGAATAAAAAAACACTGTTCTATTCAACCCATAGATGGGACCCTAACAAATACTAACAGCCCGGGTCAAAGTGGAACTGGGAATAATGATAATGAAGGGGTACTCCACCCTCCTCAGAGTTCTAGAATTTGAACCCCGCCACTAGATGTTGATTAACACTATTGACAGGACACTCAATGTTTCGGATTACACAGTTTATTCATTTTAGATTTTCTTTTATCAGGTACACTTTAAAAATAAATTATTATGCATGTTTGTAGTTCTTATTTTGGTAAAAACAAAAAAAGGCAAATTGTATAAAACGCAACTGGAGGGAAACAGTTAAAAACAATTAATCAAATAGATAAAGTGATACCGATAGTTTACTGATAGTGAAATCTAAGATGACGTAAAAGGTAAGGGGCCTTTAAAAATCTATAAAATAAAATAAAATAAGTCCGGGGAACCTCAGCTGGGCAATTTATCTTCTAAGTATCGCTTGGTCAAATCACATTTATCAACTGACCGTCACCAGTTGCCCTTTACGCACATCCCCGAACTGAGACACTCTAATCTCAGAAGAGGCTTAATGGAGTAGAAACACCACAAAGAACGGCTAGCGCCCTCTGGCGGCGGAAGCTTTGATACAATATTCTCCCTTGACGCCATTCTCAAATGAAACAGAATTACTGTTATTTGTATTGATTTAAAGCCAGCAGGCCTTTTCTGAAGACCGCTTCCACTTTGCACTTTATCAGCCAAAGTTTTTGTCTCTAATGGAACTGTTTGTTCCTCCTCCCCCTTTTTTTTTGTACAGGAAGATTTGATTTCTTCTAAGCAAATTGCTCAACGAATTCCTTGGTAGATCAAAACGTCCTACTTTTCATCGGGCTCACTTCGATTTAGGTACGGTTTATTTGGTTATACTTTATAATTACAAATCGCATTTGCTCAGCACAGGCACGCACATACAAACATACCTCAAAATATATAATGCAATATAGCTATAGGATTCTTCCCATCTCTCTCATATATATATACATATATACACACACACATATATATATATATATATATATATATATATATATATATATATATATATGAGGAAAATGAGTAAAGAAAAGAAATGTAGATGGATAAAAATGAATTTTATCAATATCACTTTTAATCGATATCCCTTACACATGTGTTTCGGTCTGTTTATCAAAATGTATACGGATTTACGTTATTATTATTATTAAAATAACCATATGGAGTTGAAATGATGAACATAATAATAATAGGAAAAATGTATAAAATATTCTGTACAGAGAAAGATTTTTTACGACCTTCATCAGAGTGAATTTTTTTATTTTTTGTATATATATATATATATATATATATATATATATATATATATATATATATATATATATATATATATATATATATATATATATATCCGTGAAGGCTTCCGATTCCGACATGAAGGCTCCCGAGTTTGACAAGAAACACCTGAAGAAGGACGAAAAAATATAAACGATTTATAAAATTACCAGTAATGAAAATAGTTGTGATTTTAACGTTTCGCAAAAATTTGTAATGATTAGTCGTTTTATATTTAATCTTAATAATTAACTTTAAATATTTCTAAAATCAATCAATCTGAAATTTGATTTTTAACTTTACAAAATGATATGTATAGGTCGTATCAAATGTTAGCCTCATGAATAGATCTTCAAAATTCGATCTATACACGAGTATCTAGTCATACTAAAAATATATTGTTTTACATTTCAAAGCCAGGGGTTGCCTTTAGTTTAAATGTGTAATCACCGTGTCGGCGGTGCTTATAATACCCTGTCTGTATATTTCACGTACATTGTTTAGTTTCTTTGGTTAATGGCATATCGATATCGTGGATTGATTATGGTCAAACCATCCTTAAGGAATAACAGTAGTAGCATTATTTAATCTATAGCTGGCGGATAAGGGATTCATACATTTTCTGGGCCATATAACCTTTAGGTATCCCTTTTTGATCTCGATTAAGAAAGGACATGTTTTTCATTTACACCATCAATATCCGGTTGTTTAAACAGACGATTTTTAGATTTTAAAAAAAATTATAAAACTAATCCCTAACCCTAACCCCTTACAAACAATCGGATATTGACGGTGTAAATGAAAATCATGTCCTTTCTTAATCGAGATCAAAAAGGGGTGCCTAAAGGTAATATGGTCCCATTTCCCAAATGTAAATCCAAAATTGAACGTAATAGCGCGACTGAAGTTTGAACTTGCTCACTACATTGTCGCAGTCCAACACGTTAGTCGTTGATGAATTACAGTCAAATGTTTTTTCTATGTAATCTTTACAGTTAAATGAATCTACATTTCACTCAACTAATACGTTGTTTGTCTCATCTACAAGATCATATACGGGGCTAGAATACGCTGAAGAAAGCTAACCGACCCTCTCGGGAGTGTGTAGTACACTTTTATTGCCATTGCTCACTGGAAAACTCTGACCCGGAGTGGAAGTACCTGCTAAAGTCCCATCAATGCGTCAAATACAACTGGACAATCGTTTGCTAAGGGTAATTATCATTTCATTGAAACCATACCACTGTGGGCAATTTTTTTTCTAAATAGGAATACTTGAAATAATCTAACCGAGTGTAAAAATAAATCTGAAGAAAAACTACACAAAATTGTAAATATGAACGCAATTGCTTATATATATATATATATATATATATATATATATATATATATATATATATATATATGTGTGTGTGTGTATATATACAACCCTCTGCACGAGCAGGATGCAACACAAAGTCAATTACTTAAGCGGAGTTTTGAATTCAGAATTTTCTTTCTCCTAGGCTGGTTGACTATCCAAGGTTAAAGGGCCCAGTCTGCTCTGCTGTTTACCAATAGGGATAATTGTATTCATACCTTTCCCAAGGGTATTAGTGCTATGTGAAATGCATTTGAACTCGGGTCGACGAGTCCATTTCCTACGACTGTAACCATTACACTACGTGCCTAATATATGAGCGTAACAGAAATCTAGACCGGTTGACATGCCGTTAAAATCAAACGATAAAATCAATGTAAAGTATAATATATATAATAGGTTTTCTTAAATTTTAGATAAGCAGATCTTCACACTTCGACCTGTACACGGATATCTACCGTATATTTAGGTTCACGCGAACTGGTCTTCCTATAAACTAATAAGAAATGTCCGTTCGTATGATACACAAGAAATTATTGATTTATTTATTCTGTTTACTCGAGTGATTTTAAGATTTCCCTCGATTGGTGAACAGGTAACATTATTTAATCTATAAAAAGCGCTGTCAATATTCGCACAGGAAAGACATGACCTGTTATTGAAAATTATCGATCGTATTGAAATCTTTTTTTCTATGATAAAAATACGAGAATTCTTCCAATCAGTAGCCGTGTCAGTACTACGGTACTGTGGTGGTACCTCTCGGCTATCGCGAACAAACTCTGGAAGCAGACCCCCCACCACCACCAAAAAGCAGCTGTATGACCACTTACTACCTATCGCACAAACCATCCAAGTAGACAAAAAAAAACATGCTGTAAGGACGAATTCAGGAGTGGTGTTTTTCTGTGGTCACCTACACATGGGTACACCTGTGTTTTCTGACCAGCGAAATATTACATTCATCAGCTTTGTGCAGACACTGAATGCCGTGCAGAGTACTTGCCACGAGCAATGACCGATAGGGACAGGTAGAGAGATGGTCATCGGAATCCGTGCTGTTAGCACGATTTGATACATAATTTAACTTTAGCTTCATAATTAAAGAATATTTTATAAATGTTGCTTTCTTTATCAACTTCACATAAGTAGGATGTGACACGTGGTTACTTTCATGAGTGGAGCTTAACAGGTTTGAATTTAGTTATTCTTTTCTGAGAATAGAGTTTGACAATCCGTTTCCCCCTATTTAACCATATCTATAGGAAGAATATTTGGATGTTTACATTCCTTCTTTATTTAGTGCCCTATGTATATATTTAGATATCGCACGTTTGAGTAAGATGGTACACAAAGTCAATTTTTGAGTTTAACTAGTTTCAGTTCAGTTTTCCTTCTCCTAAAATGGTTGCCTAATGAAGGATAAAGAAAGTCTGCTTTACTATTTACCCCTAGCGGGAAGGAGAATAGTTAGATTCATATGTTTTGAGTATTAGCGCTGTATGGAATGCAAACAGCCTCGTCCAGGATATACACTTTGGTCGTCGAATATATTTCATACGGTGATAACTATTATAATACGTGCCTAATTTTTTTTATATAGGCCGAAAAGTCATAATTATAGAACGCTCAGCAGACTTGCTAATTCCGTCGTAAATAACCACGACATTTTTTGTGGGTACTATGCTAGTTTCATATAAACGAATTACAAATATAGCCCATTTTTCGTTTCAGTTAGAATTCTGTTTTCGATTTGAAAAGTGAGTGTTTTATTTCAGTGCCTGCAAGCAATTTGTGCGGAACATTTTTAGTGATATCTTTTAACCTTTACTTGCGGATTTCTTTATGACTTGATGTTGATCAACGTTTCCTTCCAATTCTTTTATTTACTTTTTCTTTTCTGCATATCATCGTAGAGAGTGCGTTTTTCACTCAAGTATCTGGTGGCTTTTGATGAAAATCAAGTGACAACAAGTGTACTATTTTATGCGTTTTGTTTCAGTAATGCGTCTGTTAGAGCTCTGGATATGATCATATCGTTAACTTAACTAGTGTTAAACGGCATCGGTTTAACATAGCATAAATAAATATACGTGTTACATAATCTATGCGGTTGCATAGATTATTGTCAACCCCCTGTATTTCTGAAGGGATGGCCCCTTTTCATATCACGGGCGGGACTCTCCATGGAATATTACAGAAAGCCCGCGAAGTCACGTAGGACCAAGTTAACCCGTTAGTTCCAGCTTGGACGTCAGGCAGAAAAGATGTCTGCCTTAGCTAGGCTCAAATGCACACGCCCGTTGTGTTAGTTAGAAGAAGAATTTTAGTTAAGTAACAAAAAAGTTTAAAGAAATAAGATGGTGTTCTCGTTTGATGAATGTCTTAGCAAAAAGACTGACTAAGAAGAAGGAATGCATCAAAGACGAACAGCCAGCAGGAATCTAGGAATAGAATTCAACATGGAGAGGAAGAATAGAAACGACTAGAGATCACCAAATGGCCAAAGAAGTAAGTTATGCATCCCTCTATCTACCTATGTATATCTCTCCACCTTCTCCAGTATGTAACACGTAGTGATG
The DNA here is from genome assembly GCA_023376005.1 of Doryteuthis pealeii. NCBI lineage: Eukaryota > Metazoa > Mollusca > Cephalopoda > Myopsida > Loliginidae > Doryteuthis > Doryteuthis pealeii. Next base: position 128,823,588 of record CM042138.1, on the reverse strand, counting down.
GGATTCAAACAGTCTAAGAAGAGATTCTCTCACCGCCACAGTATCTATCGGATCTATCGATTAAAAAACGGGTTGGCAACCCCTGATTTTAGCTAACAACCGGTTTTCGGAACAAATGAAATGCCAAAAACAGGTTCTTAAGAACCACTGCAAACCGGCTGAATTCCATCCCTGGTTATACAAGATCAATAGGCTAGATTAACAATGAATCAGGCTGTGCTATCACATTGTAATGGTTAGAAAGCTAGTCTCACCTATACATTACTACTGAATAGTTAGCTCAATCATCCCTTGATATTCTATACGTACGATATTGTGTCACTTCCTATCCGTAGCGAACGAGTCTATAGGCTGTTTTCACACGGAATCAGGATGTGAGATTTAGCCTAACTGTGAATCTTTTTTTTTTTTTACATGTTTGCAAATAATTATTATCCCAACGTAGCGCTGAAAATATTGTCAGTAATTATTTTAAGATGCACGATGACAATTTAAGTTGAAATTGATTCGAGTTGTGTATTTCATTTGATAGCATACTTTTCAGAGCCGGTGAAATATTATTAGATGTTATCTATCAATTACTGAATCTAGATGTTCTCAATAAATTATTGTCTAATCAATTACTGTGTATTATTCACATACATATTCATATGTTTAGTTTCATGAACATAGTATATTAATACATATGTGTAGTATTCAGTGACTACCAAAGTGACCAGGATACTGTTTTTTTTTTAGCTTTTTTTCAGAAATTTAAGTTTAATAAACTGATTTGAAAAACAAAAAACAAAAATCAAACAAATAATGAATAAGCGCTGAACGGGATAATGCTATGCTGGTTAATTTTCTTTTTTTGACAAATATTTTTCAAAATGTTATTTTTTCTTCGTTTTATTTACCATATTAAACCGTTTTATGGTTCTGTTTTCCTAAATAGAGAGGTACCTTGATTTACGAGTTTTAGAGTTGCGAACTGTCACTCGGTCGATTTTTGGCTTTGTGTTAGGAGCTCAAATTTGAGATACGGGCGAGATTCATATACACTCATCTTAATGAATTCAGTTAAGACTTTTAAGTTTCCAAATTTATTACATCAAAGAAAAATTTTATATATAAAAGATGAACATTAAAACATAGAACTGTACATAAATCATTACATTCTCTTTTATGTTTTGCATACAATACAGTGGTATTTTTCTCATTTAAAAAAAAGAAAAAAAAGTGTTTTTCTTGGTGGGTCTAGAACGAATTAATGACCTTTCAGTTTATTTCAATGGGGAAATTTGATTTGATATACGATGCAATTGAGTTACGAGCTGAACCAATTAGACTCGCAAGTCAAGGTACCATTGTATTTCCTTTTTTATTCATAATTTAAACCGTTTCTGGTTGTTTTTCTTTCACAAATATTCCCAATTCTATAGGTTTTACACAAACAGAAAATGTTTTATCAGATATATGGTCATGGGGTCTAATTTTTGTAGTTTTTGGATAGAAGTTGAACACCTATCCACGATTCCACACATATGCAAACTCACATACGAATTGTCTTGTATCTTATATGATTGCGTTTCTTTTGGAGCCAAGAAAATAAATAAATAAACAAGAGCAGCAACAAAACTAATAATAAGGAAGAGGAGAGCTAATAAGGTAGGAAGATCGGATCTGAGAATAACACGGAAAAGACAATTTGCCAGATCACCGTTGCGACTGTGCCAGCGGAAGACAGCGTTAAGAGAAAAGAAATTGCTCTGAATGTGAAAAAAGAAAAACAAAAGAAGAAAAGTCAAACATAAAGGTTAGGGGCGTGACCATAAGAGTTTGCGCTCTTGGAACTGTGCCAAAAACACCAGAGGCATCATTATGTAAATTTGAAATTCGGCGAAGAGTTGAAACTGTGCTGGGAGTCACAAAAATATCCTGTGAAATATTGTCACACCACCATCTCTAGCAATAACTACCAACTATTTGGTGTGAATATACGCATTCCTGAACAACAACACAACAACAAAACAATAATAATAATAATAATAATAATAATAATAATAATAATAATAATAATATACAGCAAAAAAATGCAAGAAAAGATACGACTCGATGTTGAAGGTGATCCACTGGGAATCATATAGACTGAAATTTGACCATACTGAGAAATGGTATATACACAATCTCGTATCTATACTGGAATCTAAAAGAGAGCTAAAAGCGTTGTGCAAAATGAAGATGACAGTGATACCAATCGTATTTTAGTCACAAACCTGAAAAAGACACTGGTCGAACTGGAGATCAAAGGAATAATGGAAACATCCATACCACAACATTGCTACCATCAGCTAGAATACTTAACCCAAGAGATCTGAGAAGACTTGCTATTGACCAGATTTCATTAAAAAAAAACAGTTAGACCAACTCCCGATAAATAAATAAATCATAGATATGACAGAGGATGAGCGTTTAGTATTATGTTAATTTCGGCAAAGTGAACTTGCAGGGTGTTGTGTTTAACTTTACTCAAATAAAGATGACTGTATGAAGAAATGGTGTTTCGTAGTTGAAAATAGTCTGTATATGGGATTAGTGTGATACTGTGAATTGGCTTGATACAAATATGTCCGTAGTTTTTTTTTTTTTAGCTGTGATATATACTTTAGAATAAATATCATATAATTGTGCTCATGTAGTGTGTCATTTTGAAGCGATAATTTCTCTCTATTCTTACATAGTAGTGACGTTGGTTGGTTAATGTTTAATGAAATATCATATCAACCATTGTGGGTTATTTAATGCTAAAAATTTGTTTATATATATATATATATAATATATATATATATATATATATATATATATATATATATATATGATTTATAAAATCGTGTGTGTATTGATAAATTGATTGAAATATTTCTAATGTTACATCTTTCATTAGTTTCATGTATAGCAGAAATAATTGTTTGGTTATTATGTTTATTGTCATATCAACCCTTGTGGTCTATTTAATGCCACATATTTTCTTCTTTTTTGTATATATGATTTGTAAGTGAATAGTTTCTAGGTAAATATTTTGTTTTGTTTTATAAACTCTTAAAATGATTTTCATTTATCATTAACTTCATATGGACATTTTCATTTATAAATTGGAAGAAACACTTTTCATTAAAATGCAAACAGATATATATGACCCATAGATTCGGCCTCAACAGGCACTACCACCAGGGTTATACAGAACCCTGGGCATCAAGACAATGAAGTGGAATTGCTCCCTCCAAAGAGCTTCAAAATTAAAACATCACGTCTAGATGCAGTTTAGTCATACCCAGGCCACGGTAGTGGCTTTTTCTCACTGTTTATGTGTGTTTATGCTGTTAGATTAAATAGCGGTAAAATAAAATACGATAGATTTTGAATGAACTCAAAATGAGACGTAAACCAGCAAAAACTGCTCAATCAAATAAATATTTGAAAAGAGGAACGTCAACGCATACACAGCTAAAACATGACTGCAACTATTCTTTACAGTTACGAGAATCTTAAAAGCAAGTAAAGAATTGCGGATGGTTTCCGGTGTTTGACAATAACAAAACAAAGTCAATACCGAATCAGATTCACACAAAGCAACACGATCAGTTAAATTAGTACTAACAATTAGACATTTAAAAATGTTCAACATTTTCAAGAAATTGACAAATTTAAAAAAAGTGTAGCTCTAGGAATGTCACACGAACTGAACGAACATAGAAAAAATAAATAAATAAAATAACTGTCAAGCAGACGTTTTTTCGCAACAGAAGCGTCTCATTTCCGGATCTAATTGTGACATGACTAAAACGGATTGCATACAACAGACAAAGACATTGCACGTAACAAGTATGCCAAAATGAAGGACATATTTCCCTAATCCCTCCGTCACGGGCAAAATGTGACACAATATCAATTTTATAGGTGGATTACAGCTCATTTGAATTTAGAGTTTTTAAGGATTGGTTGCCTAATCAAGAACTTAGTCTGCCGTACTAGTTATTCATAAATGGCATATGAGACAGCTTTCCCAAATGTATTAGAACGAAGTGAAAAGTAAACTGTCATTCAGGATTTGAACTCGGGGCACCAATTCTATTTCCAAGGACGATAACCGTTACGCTAAACGCACCTTCAAAGCCAAGGCAAAGTATTAATACACTCCCCAGATCAAGATTGCATCGAAATAAATAGATGGTCATTGTTTGATGGTTGGTAAGTGGAACCACACCAAGTTTTAAATTCTTGCAAAGTCATCACAGCAGATAAGACTTATATGGAATTCAATAAATAAGCACTTTAACATTTACCTCAAGGATTGGTCGGATTCTTCTTCATAACAACACCTGACCGCATGTCTAAATCTTTGAGAAATCGAACAAAGAAAGCTTCGAAACTCTACCTCACCCAGCATACTCACTAGACCACTTTCTGGGAGAATATTAGTTTTTTCAAGAATCTTAACAACTTTCTTCCTGAGGTAGACAAAAATCAAGCATCAGCCAAAAAAAAAAGAAAACTTCAAAGAATTCGTGTGCTCTTTTACTCCATAATTATTCTACCAGAATAAATTTGCTTATTTTGGCTAAACATTCTTAGATTGCAATGGTTCTTACATAGATTAATAAGTCTACATATCACTTGACATACTTATTGATTTTGACGTCATGTTAATTCGTCTGGGGTTATATTGTGCATAAAGGTTAGTGAAGCGAGTTTATATCTGCATTTTTTGTAGTTGCTTTTTGGGATTTTTTTTGCGCATGGTTTTATTGAATATGAATAATTTTTACGCAGATCTTTTGACCCATATATGGAACCCTAACAGATACTAAAACTGGGAGTAATAACAAGTCGTAAAACATACTCCCCATATATCCACACTATCAAATGCAGTTTATTGTCATACACAGGACAACATTTTTGGCAGGGGCTAACCATTCTATACTTAACACATTCTAAGCCTCGCCGACAAGACCAAAATATAAACCAAGAGAATTTTTGATTTTTTTTAAATTTTCGATTATTGAAAATCGCAATTATGTTTTCACCCATCTGTGTAGATTCTAATGGTCATAATGTCTATTATAGATAGAAACCAAGCGTATGAGGGAGGTAACAGTAATTGCAGATTATCTCTGGAAGAAAAATCATGTTTTCTGGAATATGCCGGAAATAATAAATCGCTGAAGCTCAAAAAGTGTAGACAACTATTTTTATTTTAAAACATATTTTGCCTGTATATGGACTGTTCATATTTCTAAAAAAAAAAATAAAATAAATAAAAATAAAAAAAATAGAAGGAATTATTTTCAGAGCGTATCTTGTATATCCTTGATATCCAAATACACTAATTACCCCAACTCTCTCTTTTTATATTTTGCAGGTGTTAAAAGAAAAGAATTGTCTCCTTCTTTAATTTTCTCATCACAAGACATTAACCCTTTTTAAAATGATCTCCATTGTTTGCCAAATACAAAAATATTGAACTTTCTGACTCCTATTTTTCTAGCAGGTGTCCAATAATGTAATTTCAAATCTATTTCCACGAACTTTCCTATCACACCTTCTAGACGGCCATTTACTCCAAACAGCAACTGTTTCACCAATTCACTCTTTTTTAGATTGAAAGCTGAAATTGCTACATACCTCATTCCAACCCTTTTTTTTATTTTATTGGCCTTTTTGTTTTGGTCAATCAAACCAAGTAAGTTTAAATTCACTTACCAACTCTTACATCAAGTGGAGTGTTAAAGTCAAATGATTAGAATGGCCTCTACCGCCTTTACTGACGAAATTAGGGACGTAGACAAAGACGGACACAATGAAAAAGATTGGAGGTTTTGGCACGTCATCAACATAAAAACCTTTATTCCGTGTGGTAGTCAAATTTAACCGATAATAGTGAAGTGCTTAGAATTGTAACGTAGGACGTTTCAGCTTTTCGATCTGCTCTCTAATTACTATGCTATATTTGTTAAAGCCGGGCAAGGGAATTAGATTTTTGCTTGTGTTTATTAATACATTCTTAAGCTATCTAAAGACACTCTGCTTTTACACGTTTACTTTATTTACTGTTCTATCTACTAAAAAAGGCAGTAACTGTCGGTAGAATGATCATTATGGATGGATATTATCGGTTAAAAATAACAGTGAATTGAACTCTAAAAAAATATAATAGGTGAGACTGGCCTGTTATCGAAGTCTATACACACATATATAGGAGCATAGAGTAATGGTTCCAGTCGTAGGAAATAGATTCGTCAACTCGAATTGTAATCCTGGACGAGGCTGTTTTGCTTTTCACATAGCGCAAATACCTTTGGAAAGGTATGCATCCAACTACTAACCCTCCAGCTATAATAAAATTGTAGTGTAGACCAAGCTATTTAACATTGGCTAGGTAACTACTCGAGGGGAATGATAAATCTTAATTCAACCTGTTAAACTGCGCTTAAGAAATAGACCTAGTATCAACATCATGATATATATATATATATATATATATATATATATATATATATATATATATATATATAGTGTGGGATTGTCATTGTTTCAGCTTTTGCTGGAATGGCGTAGCAATGGTAGTATTATTGGTAGAGTGTTCAATATAAAATAGAGCTATTTTATAATATAATAAAATAAATATATAAAGGTTTTTTTTTCTATCGTCCTGGCTGAATGCACCTCTGCATATAGTTAAGACCACAACGTATGCGCTCATCCGTAATGCCTGAATGTTACGTGACCCAGGTATCAAGGGGTCCCTTGAAATGCAACACTTTACTACGGCCCTTATTTGGCCGAGACAATTGGTCGGCGAGGCTTGTCCTATCAATCGCCTGGTCATGTCAAGCCTTAGAAACTATACGATTACACTACCGTATTCTTCAAATTGATCTTATGTCAAATACCCAAACTTTTTATCATATGGGAGCTTGAAGCCGGTGGCTAAGTGTCATCAACCACTAATTTTGGCATTAAATAACCCACAAGGGCTGATATGCCATTAAACCAAACAACCAACCGACCATTATTTTTTTTAATTCTATTTCTGAAGATAGTAAGATTCTTTGTGTTTGATTTCGAGAAAATATATTCAAGATTTCAGCAAATACCAGAATTATCTTTTGTTACAAAAGCGCCCCCGGAACATTGAATCTATTATAGATGACAATAGACACGTTTTAATATAAGGAAAAAGAAAATTTTGATAAAATTTTATCGGATCAATATATTATGTATTCTCAATTACTAGATCCTCTATCAAATTATGTAAGGATTGTTTGTATGCTATTATTAAATTTAGTGATATATCTATTCTATCTACAGAAAAAGCTCCCAGAAAACTCAAGATAACGGTTCGGTGAATAAATATAATTTCTATATTTGGGTCCATCCCTACACCACTGTGAATCGTGCGTGAATCAATTATGATTTAAATCAAATCAATTTTAATTAACATTGTATGCATAACAGGAAAATATAAAGGCACGTCCAAGTTAATCATAAGTAATTATTGGCCTATTCTGAACTAAAGATATCAAATTAAATTAATAAAGAAAACCGTTTTTCAGATCACTCAGGTGAATGGTTGTAAGACATGAGAGAATAATCTAGTGTCAGAATTAGTAGCAATAATAATGAAATTAAAATAGACACAATAGAAATTATGAATATGATATTTGGAATAAAAACATGTTTTCAAAACTTTAAATGAATGTATTTACCTAACCCGTCGGTACGAGCAGGATGCGACACAATTTCCTATTTTAAGCGGAGTTTAACAAGTTTGAAATCAGAATTTTTCCTTCTCCCATACCGGTTGCCATTCCAAATTTAAAGAGCCCAGTTAGCCCTGATATTTACTCATAGCTAGAGTGAGAATAGTTTTATTCATACCTTTTCCAAGGGTATTAGTTCTATGTGAAATGCAAACAGCCTCATGACGGAATTGAACTCGAGTCACTGTGTCCTTTTCCTACGACGATAACCATTACATAACGAGCACCTTAAACCTTAAATGTAGGAATTATTTCAGAGAAAATTACTTCATATATTCACAAGCTGTACACGTAGAAAATTCACGGAATACACTTATAATTGTAAAAATTGCAACGATAAATGTTAATAGATGAATTGTCATTGAATTGTATTTCTTTTGGGGAGAATTATAATCAATAAATACAGCTAACAAGAATAAATTAGACATCAGCACCCCAACATCCAAAAAGACAAAACTGGAAAAACTAAAGATGCATTTGGGTTATAGAAAACACTACCCTGTGTAGGCAAACACATTTTCACGAAAAAGGATGAAATTTTCATCGTTGTAAATGGACTCGACGAGCAAACTCTACACCCTAGACAAGACTATTTGCGTTTCACATCGTGGGAAAGGCATTATACTATATATTTTCTTTTTAAAACTATGGGTACAATGGTAGAACAGACTGTGTTATTAAACATTTGTTACTGAAACCAGTCTAGGGGAGATTAACAGTCTGAATTCAAAACAAATGTTCACGAGAATCTGAGGCACATTGGTCTGTTTGGTTCTACGCAGGCCTTCATCAAAATAAAATAAATGTGTAGATAGTCCAACGGTTTACATATTTGTTTGGATTGTTAGGTCCTTATATATATATATATATATATATATATATATATATATATATATATATATATATATCTTGTTTAAGGTGGGCTTTTTAACGCTACACCTAGCTGATAAAAGCTCCTTAATGCAACACTTAAAATCACATTCATGACTCCCTCTACCTACCGGAAAATTTTAACTGAAAATACACTTATACTGCACAAAGAAAACAACAACAACAACAAAAAAATACTCGAAGTCTTATATATTAAACAAAAAAATCCACCATAAACAAGATAAATTTTGAAACCAGTCAACATATCCTCAAATGCCTATAATTTCCACCATTCCCCTTACATTCTTATAAACTTGTGAGCCCACCTACTAATTCCTACTGCTACTGTTGTTTAAACAAAACCTGTAAGCCCCTCCTATTACTAATTCCTACTGCTACTGCTTGTTTTTAAAAGCAATACAATGGAAAAATGTCCACACCAGTTTCACACCTGATGCTGGCACAAAGTCGTCCAGAAAGCGCTCGTGAACAAACCTTTGGAGGATTCCTAAACAATTTCCACCCGGATATTAAAAAGTTGGCCTGACAGTTAGAAGCAAAAACTCGTCCCACAAGAATTGTCCGTTGACTTTATTTCATTGTGTAACGGTACTTTTAACGAGAATCAAACAACCAGTCTCTGGTAGTCCATTAGGACTAACCGTGAAAGATCATAGTCTTTCTTTTAAATGAGAAAAGGCAATTTCATTTTTAAAGACAAAACGAACATAATTTTTCTGAGATCTTTTTATTTTATTTCAATAATAGAAAAGCTAGACCCATTTTTCCAGAGAGTAAATAGTAAAACAATTAAAGATAGTTAACTCTTATAGATGTTAAATAATTTCTAGATGGTAATGGCTTTACAACATTATTTTAACTCGATCATTAATTCTTTAAAAAAAATCTAAGCCCATCTATTGCCTTACAATTGCTAAACTTAATTAAGTCACAAACAATTTTTTTAAATTATTGTTTTAACCATGTATTACGAAAGTGTTATTTCCTTAACTTTCAATGGTGATTAATGTTTTCAGTTTATTTTTTAGTATTTACCCAATTCGTACACCACAGATAGAATGTGACACACGGTCGAAAGTATGAGACATTCAGCGAGTATATAATTCCACATTCAGTAGAAAGGAATCTATGAGACTAACTTACTAACCATTATACAACGATTGGACTCCCTAGTTGGTTCGTAAGTATTAGCTTCGGATTAGGGCTTTGATCAGTGAATACGGAATTGAACAATAATTACTCGTGTTACATTTATCTTTACTTTTAAAAGCTTAGAGAGTGACACTCACAATATACTTGCAATAGTTTGAGTATTTAGTTTGATACAAAATCGTTTATTTAAATTATGGCAATTAAAAATTCTTTATGAAGAACATAATAACACGTGCATTTTTAATGAATAAAAAAGTTTCTTTCCTCGGTATTTCCTATTTTTTTCACGCTGAAAACATAATTAGAAACGAAATGTAAATGAATAAACACAAAATCAAACTATTTGTTAATCTTTTAAAGTCTTTGGCCAATGAATAAAAGAATATAAAAATGTTTGTTTTCTTTACTTAAAAACTTAGAGTAATTGAAAAAACAGTAAAAAAAAATCAGTATTTCATATAAACTCATTTGTATCCTTTTCAGAATAGACATCAGAATCGCCAAATCAAATTAAAAAAAAAACTTCTTTAAAGATTTATTTTATTCATTAGATTTCGCAATGTATAAAAAAACTAAGGCACTTTAAAATGAATTTATATTAATAACTAAAGAAAATTCTAAACAAACTTTATATGATTTTTGTTTTTTTATTAATATTTTCATTAGTTTTTCACCTAAAAATAATACACGCAAATATGAAAAGATGTTGAAATTAAACTTTAATTCAATGTACTTGTCATGCGAAAGAAGTGGTTCACTTTCTTTTAATGATAAAATATTTGCTTCTTCAGTGTAAATCAATAAAAAAGAACAAATAAACCTATTATTCAATCAAATAAATTCATTATGAATATAAAAACTTGTTTATTGTTTGATTTTTCCAAATACACTAAGAGAAAACATGTGGAGACGCGTAATCTAATGGTTACTATAATAGGAAATGGACATGGCAACTCAAGTTCAAATCCTGGACAAGGCCGTTTGTATTTCACATACCGCTAATACATTTCGGAATGTGAACATTTAACTATTCCCACCCCAGGTATTGTTAAATAGAAGGGCAGACTAGGCTATTTTACCTTAGTTAAGTAACCAGTGTAAAAGGAAAAAAACTCTGAATTCAAACATTACACTTAAGAAATTGACCATACAACTGAATAGCGAGTTCGATCCACGCTAGATGCCCTATATTTGTGACTTTATTTCACATATTACCCGTGGTAAACGGGGTGTGTAAATACGTATACGACAGAAAGATCATTTACGAATTATATTATTTAGATTATGCTATGAGGGTAATATACTCCAGGGAACATTTTCAAAGATTAAAATTTTCAAGTGAGTGACACTGAAAGGCTTTATCAGAAGCAAGGCAGACGGCTAATAAATGCACATGTTCCCCGAGATTGATTGATTTCACATAAATTTGATTATTATAATGAAGGAAATTAAATAAATTGAAGATATTCTAGGGGATCTGAATAAAAAAATAACATTAGTTTTGTTGAATTGGCTTTAGGCTTTATTAAGAATTCTGGGTATGGGGTTATCGTCCTTTGTCTGCGAGCTTCTGTTTCAAACCAACCAATCATGAGCCAACATTCTTTGGCGGCAAAGCCAAATAAGCAAACTCATGCCTCTTCTGAATCAACACTCACCGGAGACAGGCAGAACAAAAGGTCGCTCCTACTATTCTTCAACACACAGAATCGGAGTCGGGCGCAAGCAGAAGTCCATCATATCCGAATGGAACAGAAGGCCGTAGGAAGGGCTTCGATAATGCCCTATCCCAGGATAAACCAGCTAAGTGACAATTATATACATATTATATACTTGACCGCAAACGAAACTAAATTTTGTAATTGTTCTTTATATGTAATACAATTCTTTTTCATAGTTCTGTTGTTCGTTTTACTTCTTTGACTCTTAACCTGTCTGCCACATTCGCGGTCAACTCCATAAACAAACCTTGGAGTACTGCCGCTAGTGTTCTTTTCTTTATAGCTTTAGATAATGTGTACCCATCAGATTATGACTTTACACCAATATATTATAGGATACGCTCCTCTAAATTGTCTTGCTATAAGTTAAATAGTTTTCCTCGGGAAGTATAGGTCTAATTATTAATTCTAGATTGAATGAGAAAAATATTTTAAGAAAATACAAATATTATTTTGAAATCATAAGCTTAAATTCACAATGATTAGCTACCCTTTGCAACAATAAGGTTTATCAATAATCTCTCTCGTTTAGGACCCAACTTGAGGAAAACCCGTATTCTGTACGAGCAATAAAAATATCATTCCAAAAATTGTATGCAGAATATATTCATCTTAAATTTGGCTGCTCTATATCAACCCAAATGACTTTCTTTATAGCATACAGAAATATAATCTTCGAGGTTATTAATAATGATGATATTAAAAAAAAGAACAACAACAAAAAAAACAAAACAATAACGTGAAATAGAATTCGTAGTAGGAGGCATGCACAATAAGCTAACTCTATTGCTAGGGACAAAATAAATCAACACACAATCTTAAAGTAAAATAAACCAATTTAAAGTTATATCAGCCGAGTATATAATCTTGCAGTGTTTTCTCTGAACAATCTATTTGCGTATGTTAATAATGTGCCATTTTAGATCAATAACGTGTTGTAATGTTAAAATCGTCCCTGGCTTTATTTGTTCGCGTGAGGCTACGTAGAAAATAAATTGAATCAAACATACATTCATTTCGTCAGACGTTATAGCGAATGAAAAGTATATTTTCGTAGCCACTGTCAACAATCTGACAGAACATATCAGTAAAACCTATTATGACTATTATTACGAGAAAGCTATTAATAAATACGCATTTAATTCTCTGATATATTTATTCAATGTGCGTTTTTTTCTATATAAAAACTTTATTTTCTATGTAGGAACATGATCCAGTATTTTCAACAGCTCGGCACTACTTGCTAAGAAAAATTAGATACACGCAGAACATTTATATTTCGAGTTATTATTCAGCAATAAACGGACGTGCGTGATCGGTCTAGAAGAGGGGTCACCAAACTACGGCTCGCGGGCCGGATCCGGCCAACTAAGGCATTTTATCAGGCCTATCAACGGTACTTGAATTTGTAATGTTTTGATAATGTTTTAAAAATAAATACGTTGGTTAAACATGTTTTTGTGCATCTTACCCCACTCATCCATAGATATCATGGAAAGGTAAATTTTGTTTTACATCTTTTCCTCAAAGCTTTCATTCTGGCTAGCAGTTATTGAACACAATAATAATATGGCCCACGCTCGTTATTTTTTCAATTATCTGGACCATCGTGAAAAAGTTTGGTGATCCATGGTCTAGAAAATTACAACAGTTTCTTCTTTAATTTTTCTGGTTGGCAACCCTAACTGGAAAATTAGCTACGCTCTATTGACCGTGTACACATATGAAAAACATTAAGTTGATGTTTCTCAAAATTCAGGGACATGATTGATTAGTTTAAAAAGCTTATCAACAGGCCTGGAGATATTCTAAGCCTAGATATGAGGTAAACGCGTTCATTGTAGGTACCTATTTACATTTTTTGCAGTTGCTTCTTCAGATTCTTTGCAGGCGGTTCAATCAAAGACGATTATTTTTAAAATGGATCTTTTTGACGCATAGACGCGACTTTAACAGGTGCTACTACTCCGGGTCAGAATGGCAAGGAAAAGGTACTTCACACTCACCAGGACTGGAGCCTCTCCATCAGATGCTGTTTAGTGTCAAATCAAAGGCCCTCATTAACCCTCTGCAATTGATACAGTGTATCCTATGCCTCGTGATTTCTCGACAAAATGAGGACGGCATAATTTATATGCATGAAAACATCTTTGTCAGTATGTTGTTAATACTGTTAGGTAATTGATGGGTTACCTATCAATTATGTACGCTAGTGTATTTAAAATCAATCTAACGGTTTCATGGAAAAATACAGGTAATTAGATTGACAGAATTTGACCTGTATTTGACCTCGACTCTGATTGGACAGAGTCGTGAGAGACATAGAAGACCAGATTTGCCTGTGTGATGAAACCAGATAGATCGCAATGGCGGTCCCTCCGTTTGAGACCAAAATCCCGTGTGTTTGTCCTGAATTGGATTTAATGTTAAAATAAAAGGCGTCGATAAAAAGAGTTTTGTGCTTTTAACCAAGAACTTAGTAACAGACAAGAAAAACCAAGGCAGAAGAAAGACCAGAAAGCTAGTCCAAGCCCAGATCTAGCTACGCAGATAACATATACCTAGATCATTTGAAGAAACAATTCAAGATAAGTATACGTAGATAGGTCAACATTAAAGTTAGTATGCATCACATGGGAATTTGTTTTGAAGAAATAAAATTAATTTCTAATTGATATTTTTACACAATCTTATTATTTAATATCAGTAATGTCATTTTGTTTCGGACAGTTATAATTAACAACACAGGAACATGTATCATACATAAAGATGAAGTTGGTCGTCTGTGGATCACATTCTTATTTCTTCACATAATCACCGTTTCTCTCAATGTTCTTGTTAGTAATCATACCTGTCCTTTACAAAGTGACATTATTTTTTTATTCGTCCGCATACATCTATATCTATTATCTATATCTATATCAATATATATATCACGGTCTTTGTATTTCTAGATAGGTTTGATTTTGTTTGGTTTTCCTTGTTTAATAGCATATCAATCTGCGGATGTTATTTAATGTCAAAGCCATATGTTCAGAATAATAGTAGCGTTACTATTTAACCCCGATCAAAGAGGATGAAGAACTTAGATACTTTCACACGTTATTTAATCTAAAAGTTACCGTAACAGCGTGACTGGAGCTCGAACTCACTACGTTGTTGCAGTCCAGCGTGTTAACTACTTCACGACGGTACTCCTCCTTTTAGGTAGGTACGTATATTTACCGATTTTCCAATACATTATGATCAGCGACATGTGGAAAAATGTCAACTACTTTTCGTAAATATTTGTGAATATCCGTAAGAGATAGGTAAGACGATCTCAAGTTATTCCTTTTGATCTATTAAAAGGTTATAATTATGAGCAAGAAATATTTGAGACACGTTATTTTTACTCTTAAAGAAAGTAGCCAAATCTGTCTAGGTTCCAGACTCATTAGCGCTTATAAATATCAATACTTCGAGTTTAATGTCGAATCTCATATTTGTCTACGTTTTTATCGTATTTTCAGCACCGCTTAATAAACAGATATATTATACTGACAACTACATTAGGCTATAGAATACACCGACTGCACCTCTACAGAAAGGTAAATTTCTTTCAATGGGGCCACCTGTTAGTCTTGGGTGGCTACTCTAGATGGAATCCTGGTGGATGAGCAGTCAATGACATCCAGCACTCCACTTTGGTTCTTACTTAGGCTAGATATGTGGTCGGAGAGGCCCCCCTCGGATCAATCGGCGTGTCACCCCAAGCAATAACACCTATGTGATTTCCTCAACCCTTTTTCCCTTATGGAAAACCCTCAAGCCTTTTTATCATATATGTGCTAGAAAGTGGTGGCTGCAGTCCAGTCCTGGGTTTGACGTTAAGCTGCATCTAATGGAGAGATTCAAATTCTGGAGCTCTGGGGAGTGTGGAGTACCCCTTCATTGCCATTACTTATACGTCACGAGGTGGCAGTACCTGTTAAAGTCCCATCTAGGAATTAAATAGAAGAAAATGAGATTTAAAAATGTGTTTTGTGAGTATCAGTGTTCCGAGGGGTCACTACGAGGCAACACATAACATGGCCGATAGGGACGGGTGGCGAGAGAGTTATAGGAATCTATGCTATCAACGCGACGAGGAGATGCTCCCACCTTTCAATGCTGATGCTCTGTACCAATAATACATATTACAAGGCAAAAAGCACTTATAGATCATCGATCAAAATAAAAATATCATCGGTATCATTAAAGTAACTATTACAAAACCTTACTGTTCACATTAGCCCGGCCGTTTAACAAATCTAGTAGAAGGAAAACTGTATTCAAATTATGTGTACTCTGCTTAAAAATTGACCCTCTTCGTTGATGAGTTGGGAGAATACATAAATTAGGATTGGCTCTGGTAGAGGGTTAATGAAATTAAACCTATTTTTGAAAAGGGAAAAACACAATCTATTATAATTCTTCTATATGGTAGACCATAGGACCCAGAAAGGGCTGAAAACACAAACATCTCTGCTTCTGTGTTTCGTTTGCAACTAAAAATCTTATTGAAAACCGAGTCGTTTTCATTTTCTCGCGTGTTTTGGTTTTCACATCTCCATGGAGTTGACACTCGAGACAAAACACATTAAACCTTGAGGCAGTGTCTGAATGGACCAACTGTTAGCAAATGTGCTAAAGGGAGATTCATCATGGCGTAGTGGCTAATGTGTTGAACTACAGCATTATATGGAGTTTAAAATCCAGTCACTTTATTACGTTCATTTTCGGACTAATACACTGGGGAAAACCGGCACAGCTATGGTTAAATTGTATTACTACTGTTCTTCTGCAATAATGGCTGTGGCATTAAATAATACAGGAAGACTGATATAATATTAAACAATGAAAGCAAAACAAATCAGCTAAAACAACACTTCTAAAAAAATAATGAAATAGATCACTAATTAGGACTGAGCCTATTCTAGTAGTGACCACCCCAAGCGGAGTTTAACCGGTTTGACCTTCTCCTAGACTGCCTAACCAAGGTTAAAGAGCCTAGTCTGTCCTACTATTTACACATAGCGGCAGGGAGAGTAGTTGGATTCATACCTTTCCAATGGTATTAGCGCTATTTGAAATGTAGCTTCGTCCAGGATTTGAACTTGGTCGACGATTCCATTTCCTAAGACTCTAACCATTGCGCCACGCACCTCCAACATATCTGCGATATCTTGTTACGCAACAGATGTCGACGTTAGGAGCCAAAGCTTGCAATCATTTCTGCAAAATGCAGTATTAAAATCATTCAGTCGTGATCTCATTACATACTTAATTGAATTAAATATGCGTCTGTACTAATAAGGCGTAATATCGGCTGAGACTGTCTATGTTCATTTCACGCTAATGCAGTTGGGGACGGCATAAATCCATTTCCCCTCCTTCTGCTAATCAGAATATAGAAGGACAGTTGCAACCGTTTAACTTTGTAAAAGCAATCCATCTTGCTCGTTCGATAATAGATTAGATCAGGTATCGTTCCGTACGGCTAATACCATTTAACCCAGTATAAGTTGTCGCATGTTACTTTTAGAAATCATGGTCACCGCAAGTGAATTCTCTTAAGAGATCCAGGAATAGGAATTATTCACTCTTGAACCCTGGCACTCTACGTCCACGTATAACTTTTAAATAGTGAATTTTCTATTCTAAATCTTAACGAGTTGATTGTGAATTTCTGATTCCAGTGACAAATGGAGCAAGTAGCGTTATGGTTATCGCCGGAGAAAATGTTCCCGGCGAACCAAGTTCAA
The DNA here is from genome assembly GCA_023376005.1 of Doryteuthis pealeii. Lineage (NCBI taxonomy): Eukaryota > Metazoa > Mollusca > Cephalopoda > Myopsida > Loliginidae > Doryteuthis > Doryteuthis pealeii. The sequence goes on along the minus strand of CM042138.1, from coordinate 128,806,236 downwards.
TTTCTGGATGAGGCTATTTCGGTTTAACTTCACGCAATTGCACTTGGGAAAGTAATGTATGTATTTAATCAACCATTTCGTCACATCTTTGAAGATGATTAGTGCAACGATTTTTCCATTAGTCCAAGCACCTTTGATACCATTCTGTTATTGATGGGAGTCTTGTGGCGTAGTGGCTAACGTACTGGACTGCAACAGCGTAGTAAGCGAGTTCGAAATCCAGTCGCGCTATATCATTCTCTTTCGGACTAATACCCTTGAGAAAGGTATGATCCCCCATCATACCCAAAGCACGGGCTAAATAGTACTACTATTGTTCTTCTACAGGAATGGATTTGACTTTAAATAACCCATTAAGGTTGATATGTCATTAATCACACAAAAACGAACCCTCCTTTTTAATGGTGAAAATATGCTTCGTCATATCTGTACATGGACACTACGATGGATTTTCAGATGAATGAAAATCACACAGGGTTAGATCTGGTGAGTGTGAATTTTTAAAACCTCTACCACGAAGAATGGGACACAAGGCCATTTTACGCAGATAGAAGCTGTTTTGAATTTAGGTTTTTCCTAATACACTTTTGGCTTAACTTAGTATAAAGAACATAGTCTTCCCTACTATTTACCAATAGTTAGGGTGTGTGGAGGGAACAGATTCATTCATACATTTCCCAATGACATTAACGCGAACATACACACCCTTGTTCAAGATATATATATATATAAAATCCATCCTTTGCATAGTATATGTGCATGTATGTTCCTATATTTGTTTCTGGAAATACGTAAGTACGAATTGAGGTAATTTAGCCTCTAAAATTCTATTTACTTCAAAAGATGAGGGTAATGAAAGTAATCGAAAAACATGCCAAAATCAAAGCCAATTTCTTTCCCGTTTTTCGAACAGACCATAAAGCTGAAACGGTTCCCCTGGGTATGATGGACATTCGACAGTCCCAATTGGGTTTTCCAAGCAAAGCAACAGTTCTCCTGGTCAATTTAGCTGTAGGATAAGACCTGGGCTTATGTGGCTTCCCAGGTTGACCAAGGTAAATATTGACTTCAAAATCCATCCACAAAGGCTTCTCATTTCTATGTAATTGGTGGTATCCCTAATTGGCATTTAAAGTCGTTCTGTTCAATTCATCTCGGTATACCGTAAATAAATTGTGTCGTTTGATTATACGCCTCGGGTGAATGCTACATTGTATCTGTCATTTTGTTGTACGAATGTTAATCCATTGCTTTTACTTGGAATGTCCGCAGATAAAAGGTAGCGATATCTTTAAAGATTGCCACGGAGGCATGGTCATGCTAGTAACAAAATATACAGATTCCTGTTTGTGAATTAAGACTTTATATATCACTTCTTGTCCTCATTATAAATAAAATATATTTTAATAAAGATTTTTTTGTTTTTATAGTGTGTTAGAAGCATTAATTATAAATGTAATACGATATATATTTTTTGGGGGGAGGAAGGCAAAATAATGCAAATTTATGTTGAAAAACATATTTATTTAAATTTTCTTTTTTTTCTTTTTGCTCTTAATAATTTTCGGAGTAAATCCATCTTCAGAGAGTTTATTATAGAGTTGAAAATATTCCATCTGTGTTTGTTAAAGTCAACTGCGTTCTAATTCTGTTGAATTTGATGGAGATTTGAAGTTCGGAAGAGATCGTAAATTTCCGTTAAGATTTCAGGTTCGCAGAGATCGTGAAGTTCCGTTAAGACCCGTGAGTTGTTGCATTTGCGGGAGGTTTGAAATCATTTAAGATAAGATATTGAAATCATTTAAGATAAGATATTTGAAATCATTTAAGATAAGATATCTTAAATGATTTCAAACCTCCCGCAAATGCAACAACTCACGGGTCTTAACGGAACTTCACGATCTCTGCCGAACCTGAAAACTTAACGGAAATTTACGATCTCTTCCGAACTTTAAATCTCCATCAAATTCAACAGAATTAGAACGCAGTTGACTTTAACAAACACAGATGGAATATTTTCAACTCTATAATAAACTCTCTGAAGATGGATTTACTCCGAAAATTATTAAGAGCAAAAAGAAAAAAAAAGAAATTTAAATAAATATGTTTTTCAACATGAATTTGCATTATTTGCCCCCCCCCAAAAAAAAAAAAATATCGTAAAATATATTTTGTAATAAAGTTTAAATTTAGTTGAACACTGATATTTTAATAGCGCGTCTGGTTTACTCTATAATGTAACCCAATCACCGCTAAGAAAGACATTTGATTTACCTGGAAAACAAACTGGAAAATTAAACTGAGTTAGAACATATTATGAAAGGTGTACATCCCACTATTCTCCGTCCAGCTTCGGGTAAATAGGACAGTTTTGACTGCTTAATCTTAGTTAGTCAATCAGTCTTGGAGAATGAACTCTCCAATTCAAATATCCGCTTAAGAAATTGACCTTGTGTTGCATCCTGCTCGTTATGAATGGTTGGTAAATATATAATCAGACATTTAAAAATGTCGGCATTAAATGTTTAAAAAGCAGTTGATATGTCGTTAAGTAAATAAGGAAAATCAGTAAAAAATTAGAGACTATAACTTATTTAAAACTAAATTTACTGCAAAATGTATTTTTACGTATTTACCCAACACTTCTACACGAGTAAGTTGCGACAAAATATCATTTTAAGCGGATTTTAACAAGTTTGAATTAAGATTGTTTTTCTTCTTCTATATTGGTTGCCATTATAGGAGAAGAAAAAGCTCAATCTGACATACTATTCATGAATAGCTGTAAGAAGAATAACTGGATTCATAAATTTGGCAATGGTATTAACGTTATTTGAAATGCGAAAAGCCTCATCCAGAATTCATGAAATGTAACTTAAAGAAAAAAAAATCCCTTTAATGTATAACTAGAAGCGGTTTACTCAGCATTACCTGCGTAGAAGGGGACAATGACGTGGTGTAATGGTTAGCAAGGTAGTCTCGTAGATCCATTGTTATTATTTATATTAAAATCTTTAGATATCTTCGTGAATATAAATAAAATTTTCGTAAGTTTTGCACAAAAGACAAGAACCGCTGATATTTAATGTGTATATATATATTTACTTTGTCATTAATTGATGCATTTTATTATTTTCATCCTGACATACAGATAGATAGATAGATAGAGAGATACATACATACATCCATACATAACACTTCAACTGCTTTTATAAATGTAAAGATAAATGTTAGTCGTGATAAATACAAATATTATTAGCTTCAGTTGTACACATGCCTTAATTTAAATAAACAATTCTAAAACAGAAATAATTAAAGCTTTAATCTCAATACTTTTTGATCAAACCTTATATCGTATTCCTTCTCAGCTTCTCTATATTCGCTGAATCTTCGTTTTGGTAGTGAACATATTTGGTTGAGGAGGTGAAAATCTTACGCCACTGATGCCTATTTTCGTGCTAATATAAGAATCGACATGTCAATTCTCGCTATTTATCGACCTTTTCAACAGTGGTATTTAAGACAACATTTTTTCAACAATTCACGAGGGCAGCTGCGTAAACACTTACGTATATATTTAAAAACCTCAGTCTAAATCTAACCCAAGACGTTGACAATCTCTGATAGATGCCATAATTCATCTGGTTCAAGTATTACTGAGGAGAATCGGACATGTTGAGGTCAGCTGACTGAACTTGTGCAGCTCGACGATTCGGATTGGTATGAAACAATCGCTATGAAGACGTAACACATCTGCTATAATAATAATAATAATAAATAATAATAATAATAATAATAAAATTCTCAGCGACTTTGAAATAAAAACGGATCACCTTATCTCAGCAAGAAGACCAGACCTAGTGTTGATTAAAAAAAAGAAAGAACTTGTCAACTGGTGGATTTTGCAGTTCCAGCAGATCACATGGTGAAGCTAAAGAAAAATGAAAAAATGGACAAATATCTGGACCTTTCCAGAGAACTGAAGAAATTTATGGAATATGAAATTGAAAAGTGATACCAATTGTAATTGGTGCACTTGGAACGGTCCCAAAGATTGGAAAAGGCTTTGGAAAGTCTGGAAATCAGAGGAAGGATTGATACAATTTCAGAACACTGCACTGCTGCAGTCTGCCAGAATACTCAGAAGAGTCTGAGAACCTGAGGAGACTTGCTGTCACTCAGACTCCAGTGAAAGTTTGCCGAAAGCTGCCTCCTCTAAGCATAGAACTAACAGTTCAATTTTTTGGCAATGTGAATATATACTAGATATCCACTGGGAGAGTCTCGGTAGCATTATAGCTAAGGTGCTAGAGTGTGATATCGAGTAACGGAATTTGAAATCCAGTCGAGCTATCACGTTCACTTTCGGACTGTTACTTTGGGAAAGGTGACACCGGGTTAAATAGTTACAACTACTGTACTTCTATAAGGAGGCGTTTGGCATTAAATAACCCATGGGAATTTGATATACCATTAAACACAGAATATTCGCTATTCGTTTGTTGGAATTTAAACAGGATTGATGATAGTGTGGCGTTATTTTCGGATTTGCCTGGGGAGTTGTCTGCCTGTTTAGTTTTGTTGGTTCCCGCTAGGGGCCTTTGATATTTAAGCGGCTGGTTTGAACGTCTCTCTCTCTCTCTCTCTCTCATTGCCTGCCGACCTACGAGACACCACTATGGGTTAGACTCTGTCTACCCCCTTCTCGTTGGGGCTTCGGCTCTTAACACTGGCCACTCACTGCTAGTAAGTCTTGTATACGATATATGACTATCCTTTAGTCATGTATCCGTAACTATATTTTTATGTACATTTAGGTATCTCTTTGATACCTAAATATCTTGTATTTTACCATTCATGAATGTGTCATTATCTCTACTTTTGTATGTATGTTTATGTACACCTCTATGTATTATGTACCCTGTTTATTCTGTGCTGTATATAAATGTTTTGTCTATCAACCTTTGTCGGAGTTTATCTTCAAGTATTATCACTTTAAATCTTACAATAGGAATAATAACTGGCAGGAATGTTTGATCTGCTTCGAAAATACTGAGTGTATTAGCACTTGTGGTAATTCATATACGGAAAATGGCTTTTAATTTAGGTATTGGATATTGCTAATCTAATTCCTCGTCATAATCGACCTATTTAGATTAATTGAAAAGTTCAATTGCCACGTAATCAAATAAGCATGTCTTTACTCGAAAATCGGATAACTTGATGCGAGCATCAACCTAGTGACAACATTGAGAATTCAGAGAATCAAATTTCAGATTAAAAATATATATATATATTTTTGTGGGGGGAGGGGTAGAATATGTGCTTAATTGAAGTCATACCTAATTCAAAATTAATTAGTTGATAATTAATGAAGTAGGCGAGCATATCTGTTCAAATGTAAGGCATAAACAAAATCGAGAAAAAGTCAATCTATGTATGTACATTTCGGTATTTACATTTGAACAGATATGCTCACATAATTCATTAATTATCAACTAATTAATTTTCCAAATTAGGTATGCCTTCAATTAAGCACACATTCTCCCAAAAATTGTCGGCTATCAGCATCTCAAACAAGATTGTTTGTTTACTTTCATATATATATATATATATATATTATATATATATATTATATATAGTATTTTTATTCAGTGGTCCTAAACAGTTTAAAAAAAACAAATGAAGAAAATATATAGTGAATTTTCCAGACGATCCTTTCCGGTAACACCTGGGCAGTTAACTTCTTTACTATTTCGGTTCTCTCAACCACTCTACGTGATTATTGAGAACTTTTCAATATTATTTTTATACTCTGAATCATTCGGTTTTTTTTTTTTGACGTAGGTGATGTTGTGGCAGGCATCAACACCCGGACATTATGGAAATCACCAAAGATAAACTATGTCCCATATTGTTTCTTACATTTAGTTCAGGAAACGTATATGTAAATGTACCATGTATTTATATATTGAAATAACTATTAATTCCCTTGCTATCAATACTTGCAGACAGTGTGCAATGTACTTATCTCCAGTTAAAGTTTCAAGTCTTTCTCATTAACAACGACTCTAAACAGACGCTGAGACTCATTAAAGATAAAAACTAAACATTTAATTCATTTTTTAATTTGACAACTTGAATTGAGGGTAATAAACTGAATACGTTTAAAATCTTCACTTTCGATAACTGTTCCAATTAATATTTCTACTGCGAGAAGTATTACCGCTTAAGTGCCTGCTTTTAAGCTTTATATTTAGTGTATTTATAGATTAACTGCAAGACTAAGTACTTCAGAAATTAAAATATTATAGGAGCGAGCTAAAACCGACTCTATATGTAACATACTGTCGTTATAGAATTTAGTCTCAGCCATGCACTACCTCACTATGCAGTAATGGACTAAAGGTGAATTTTTAGCCAGGGTAAAACTAACCTGAATTCAGAGTTTTCCTTCTTAGACTGTTTACCTAAACAAAGCTAAGTAACTCGGTAACTTGGTTTTATTAATTGTATCTATTATTCTTTACAAATTAAGACTGAATATTATTTTGATTTAATACTTTAACGTGAGGTATATTATCACGTGTGTTTTTTTACACTAACTCTGAAGTGTTTGCCGCAAAAAGATATCATAAGTGTGAATCATAAGGCAAATGGCAATATTATTGCTCTCTTTATTCTTTGGCCTAATTTGTGGCCGGGTTAGCTCAGTCGGTAGAGCGTTCGATTAGAAACCATGAGGTTCCTAGTTCGATACCGGTCCTCGCCAACTCAGCGTATGAGTAGCACAGGGATATGTGCGGTAAAGTATATGGTAGGTGTGGCGCTCCACCTCAGACGCTAAAATAATCTCCTTGGTCTAGCGCAAGTGAAAAGGGGATAGACTCCCTCGCTGACTGGCTGATACTGACTTTAGGCCGCCCCGACGACTTTACTTACTTTTTACTTTTTATTCTTTGAGAAATACAAGTAAAATGAGTTTTTGAGTTCTTTAAGATTCAGTGACAGTTATATTGTTTCGGGGATTATTTCAACTAGCTTTACGGTACTTGCTCTCACTCTAAGGCATGTTTAAGTCATTACGTCTTGGTTACGTCAGGGCGTTTGGAACCAATTAATGACATAGGGTGGCATGTAACCGTAAATTCTTGGAATAAACTTTCCTGATAAAACAGTATAATTAAGTCTCTGAAGACGAACAGAAAGATTAAAAAACAGAAGAAAATAAGCATGTCTTCATTATTAAACAAAAGAGTTTAACGTTGGTGTTTTTATTTGTCCTAAAATTTGATGTAGCATAAAACTCATTTCAATATCTATCTTCTTTCATATTGTACAACAATTGTCACGATAAATATATACTTTTATCTGTCTTGTCAAATAGTTTCTGTGACATATTGCGTTTTCGTCAAAAGTGCATGGAGTTATATAGATTAAAATATAAATTCGGAGGCGTATATTAAAAGTATCTATGTCATTCCGTATTCTGAAGTCTGTGAATACGAACAGAAAGATAAAATAAACATAAAAAAATAAACATTTTCCCAATTTTACCTATATGGATAACATGTGAAAAATAATCACTGTCTTCTTTTGTGTTGTTGTTTTTTTTATTTGCATAATAATTTGATTTAGCCTAAAACTTTTATCCAAATTTGAACACTTCTCCAAGACTATAGCTTGATAGCTGAAATTAAAAGTGAATATTTCACGCAAAATCGATTTCTGGTCTTTGCCAACAAAACTGAATGAAAAATATGAAAAGAAAGCAAAATGAAAAAAGAAAAAAACAAGTGGGAAGAAAAGTAAGTAAATCTATACGGTAGCATTAAAAGAACAGACTGTCTGTTGATAGATAAGTGAAACAATATCCTAATCCGAAAAAAATGAGTAAAAAAGATATAAAATGAAATAAAACAAACTTAAAATATATAGATAGATAATATTAAAGATTGCTATCCGAACTGAATAAGAATATTACTTGGCACCAGTAACTGCCGCCTAGTCTTTCTTTGAATATACATACATACCTGAGAGTTCATCTTAAACTATACCTATGTCTGTATATTTAGTTGTTCAAATGTATACGTACTATTGTATATAAAAGTAGTACGAGAATACACATATTCATCTGTATTTTTATTAATGCACTCAGAATCAGATATATCATCATGAATTTATATATAATTACAATATAAGACCATATCGTATAGAAATAGACGTTCCACATGCATGATAGCCATTACGTCTCGGTTTTCCACTTCTTGACTCCGTTTAAAATTTAATATAATCTAGAAAAGGCTGATAATGATGTGTTACCCAGAAAAGTTTAGTTTAAATTCTAAATAAAATTTAATATAATCTAGAAAAGACTGATAATAATGTGCTACACAGAAAAGTTTTGTTTGAATTCTAAATAAAATTTAATATAATCTAGAAAAGACTGATAATAATGTGCTACACAGAAAAGTTTTGTTTGAATTCTAAATAAAATTTAATATAATCTAGAAAAGACTGATAATAATGCACTACCCAAAAAAGTTTAGTTTGAATTCTAAATAAAATTTGATATAATCTAGAAAAGGCTGATAATAATGTGCTACCCAGAAAAGTTTATGGTGCTAACCTTGATCTTCTAACCGTCCCCTAATATAAAACAGACTCTAAACTCTTACCAATCTACGATGTAAAGGGTTACCGTTAGATAATGGCTATAGTGCTGGCCTGCAATATCGTAGTGGTAAGTTCCAACTCTATTACTAATACCCTACGGTAAAGGTAACGTCACCCGATTGTTTAGCAATGGTTAGCAAACAAGTATTGCAGATCCATTCATATTAAATAGCGTGTTCTATCCGCACTGGATGCCCCATACTTGTGGCATTGCGTTACTAACTACGGTTGGCCAACGGATTCGGTAAATACATATTCTTGGGAAATGTATAAACTCCATCATACCCCAGGTATAGATTAAATAGTACCACCATTGTTCTTCTACAAGGATAACTTCAGCTGTAAATAACCCACAAAGGCTGATATGCCATAGAACAAAGAAACCAAATCAAACGATGCATAAGATGTCAACATTTGCATCCCAATTAGTTATCCTAAAATATTTATTTTTTATTCTTAATGATTTGTTAAAAATGATATTTCTCTAAAGTAAGAATGCACAAAACAATAAATCGATCTATCAATGACATTTTGATTAACCTATAAAATGAATATTGTTCGGTAAATAGTTTTTGTCTGTTTGTATTGGTGTTTGTTTTTGTCTTCATTATAGATGTCATTTGTTCTTAATTGTTCATTTCGTGTCTGTTTACTCGCACTTGATTTTGTGCAGACGATGTTTTTTTCAAAAGCAATAAAAAAAACTAACACATTACATTCCTTCATTAAAACTTTATAGCATTAGTTAATTTTTTGAATAAAAGTTATACATTAAAACTAGTAAATTATATATATATATATATATATATATATATATATATATATATATATATATATATACGCACTAGTTTTAATTAACTTTTATTTAAAAAATTACCAAATGTTATAAAGTTTAATGAAGGAGTGTAATATTTGAGTTTTTTTATTGCTTTTAAAAAAACGTCGTCTGCACAGACTGACGTGCGAGTAAACAGATACGAAATGAATAATTAAGAACAAATTACATCTATAATGAAGACAAATACAAATATATATATATATTAATATATATAATAATATATATATATATAATATGTATGTGTGTGTGTGTGTGTGTGTGTGTGTGTGTGTGTGTGTAAAAGGAAAATGGAAGTGAATCCGACGTTATGTTGAAAAGAGAATAAAGGAAAAAAGTATAGAATGAATAAGACAATTGATTAAAATAATTGATAAAAAATTGATTAAAATACCCTATTTTATCCATTCTATACTTTTTCCTTTATTTCTCTTTTCAACACACACACACACACACACACACACACACACACACACACATAATATATATATATATATATATATATATATATATAAACATATTTCCAAGTAGGTCCCAAGCGACGATGCCAAAGACATCTGTGTTACTATCTGGTGCATGAGCGATTGCCTACATATCTTTATAAATCATCATTATAATGGCAACAGTGTGGTTGGGGAGATCATATGCTAGAAGTATTTGCTCCATCTTTTCTATGTGTATGTAGTGAAATGCCTAGGAAAAATCTACAAATTTAATCTCTCTGATAAGATGAAGCAATAATTCTTCAAATCTTTAGTCGTGTCAGTGCTAAAGTATGGTTACACCACCCTAACAAAACGATTAGTAAAAATGCTAGATGGGAACTACGCGAGAATGTTGCGTGCTGTCTTGAACAAATCTTAGAAGCAGCACACAGAAAAGCAGCTATACGGCTACTTGCCTCCTACCACACACACTATCCAAGGAGGTGAAAAAGGCAAGCTGCACACTGCTTGGCAAACAAGGACCAATTCCAGTATACACCTACACATGGCCACACATGACTACTAACTCCCAACTGGGAGGTCCAGTGAGCTTCGGCTGCTGGATTGGGTTTTTGTAAATAATAGCGTCAATCCGAGGGGGCTATTCCCTCAGGCAATACCTCCCTCCTTGATTTAAAGGGGCAAGGCTGGGTTTATTGCCCAGCGTCTGAGGCGCCCCATTGAGGGGGAATGCGAAGGGATCGACGCAATTTTTGTTCTTTCCCACCATGAGCTTCGCTTGTGGGTCGGCCCAGGTTAAAAATGAGGCCTTGTGTCCAGCCAATATAAGTGGGGTATGAGGCAAATACCCCTACACATGGCCACACATGTTTTGACCCACCTCATAAGTGATGTTCAACTATTGACTCCTAAACTTAGACACACCGGTCTAGGCCCACCAGCAAAAACCTACATCAAAGAAATGAGTACAGATTCTGGATGCCGTGTGGACGACCTTCCATTGGCGATGACCAATAGTGCCTGGTGGCAACAGAGCATCATGGGTATCCGTGGTGTCAGCCCGACCTGCTGCTGGTTATTATTTCCAAACTGTTCAGCAGTGAAGACCAAAAAAAAAGTTGCCAAACAAAACATAAGGATTGTGGTCGTAGGAACTGGACTTAGTGACACAGTTTCAAACCCCGGAAAAACTTATTGCCTGTCACTTCACACTAATGACATTGAGAAAGGCATGAATCCATCTGTCCCCGTCCATGCAGTGGTTAAAATGTACGACATATAGGGTGCATTATTTTTCTTACGGCAACCAGTCTAGTTTAAGGAATATCTCTGAATTGAAATCAACATTACGCTGCTTGAAAATTTAACTTATCCAACCCCATATCTCTATATCCCAAAATAAAACTGCTTGTATAGATTTATGGTCTCAATTTTTAATGCTGTAGACGTTTGTAATAAATAATGCTTAATAATATCCGTTTTGATTGTATGATATTCCCCCAGAGAGTTTTCTTAAACACACACAGCCAATATAATATATATAATATATATATATATATATATATATATATGTGTGTGTGTGTGTGTGTGTGTGTGTGTGTGTATGTGTGTGTTTGTGAATTTGCGTGCGTGTGTGTTCAGACGTTTTATCCCGGCTATCTTTGATAAATTATTGTATCGCTTGATTTATGTGTAAAAATTTCCACTTTTCTTTTTACTTTTATACAAATCCCAGACGGTTTAATAAACAATAAGATATTTTGTAATATTTCACTCTTTAATATATTCTTTGTTTAATCAAAATCACTGTTGGTAGTCCCCACGCGAATTCATATGGTCTAGGTATCATGGTAAAGAAAATTCCCTGTATAAAATATTGAACGATCTTGAGAAAAAGAATAAATGATAGATATTTATATACAGAGAGCATGAGCTAAAATGTAATATTCGTAGATTTTATAGCTTCTGACGTTTATTCTCTTATTGCATAAGTATTATCTTTACATTACAAAGAAAAACATTTTTTTGATTTATGTATTTGTAGTCTTTGGCCTTTATGCATTCGTATTTGTGAGTCTGTCCGGAGATCACAAACACAAAATTCCAGGGAGTCTGATAGTTTTAAATATGAATATTGACTTGATCCCGGACCCCAACATATACTCCGTAATGTTAGTCTCCCTAGTTACATTTTTTAGATTAATAGAATGATTTAAACACTTTTACATGAAATCAAATAATGTTTTTTGACCTAATAAATGGGGGGACGGACAAGGCCAGAATTGTTTGCCACATGACCACGTATATGCCATACAAGGCGCGTGGTCTAATAGTTAGAGTCGTAAGAAATGGACTCGTTGACCTGAGTTCCATTCCTCGACGAAACTGTTTGTATTTCACATGGCGCTAATACCCTTGGGAAAGGTATACATTCAATTCTCCCTCTGGATATGGGTAAGCAGCAAGAGAAGACTGGACTCTTTACCCATGGCTAGGTAACCAGACTAGGAGAAGGAAAACTCTGAATTCAAATCTGTTATACTCCGCTTAAGAACATGACCTTGTATCGCATCCTGCTCGTGTGAAGGGGTTGAGCAAATATGTATATGCCGCAAGACAGACTGAATGCTAGGATACCTCATATGATACAATGTTTAATAAGCTTCTCCTACATTTGTATTGATTCATATTTATATTCATTAGTCAAGTACAGATTGGGCTCCTGCTTCACGAGCCAGATGCGACAAAGGGTGAATTTTATGTGGATTTTAACGCGTTTAATTTCATAGTTTTCCTTCTTGACCCATACCCTTACCAAGGTGAGACAACTCTGTCTGCTCTACGGTTTAACCATAAAGGTTGAATGCATAACGTTCTCTACGATGTTAACGTTATGGAAAATGTAAACGTCCAGGATTTGAACCTGGGTCGCCGTGTTCATTTTGTACGACAATAACTGTAACACGACAAGCACCCAGAATAGGAATTAACATGGTAATCTTGCTCATCAGTTACGAATAAGTAGCGAATTTATGTCTCACATGACCTTCTGCAGCAACCTGAAGGTAATTCATGTTATTATAAGTTAGATAAAGGTGACGAGATTCATATCAATGTCAAATACAGTTCTTCATGGTGAATTTGTTATGAAGGCAGAGTTAATAGTTTTTTTTTCGGGATTGAATAGATAACATTCTTCGTTAAAGAAATAGAAGTCACTATATTACCCTGAACAAATTATGGGAATAAAATAGTTACAGGATTTTCTAGTAGTCTTTATTTAGCAGTAAATAAATAACATATAAGACGTAAATATTTTTATTTGATAGGTGAATATTCTGACTTCATAAAATATACCTTAAACAAACTTGAATTATTTTAATTCATGGTATGATTTCTTTCAAGCCATGCAGGGGAACCTATTTTAAAGTATTCCAATATTGGGTTGGAGGTTGATTATCGAATCATCTGATAAAATAGTTTTAAATTAATATTTAGTTGCCCATCCTCGAGGCTTTAGGAATTTCATTAATTTAAAGTAATATTATTTATCAAAGTTATTTCATCTTTATCGAATGGTGTATGGAACCTTCTCATGGGCCATTTTCTTTAATGTTTACCATAAGTTTTTAAATTGGGTTAAGATCCAAACTACTCGTTGACCATGTCATTGATTTTGTATGCCGTTCCCAGCAAAAAGAAAATTAAACCCCTTTGCTCTTTGACAAAATGCATTATCATCCTGAAAAACTACTTCATCTCTGGACCATTTTTTTATTGATGGAATGAGAAAAATATCCAGAATCTCAATGTACACAGGTACATTGATTGATGACGTAATGATTGCCATCTCACGTGTTTTTTTTATAGATAACATGCAATCCCATATCATGAATGATTTTAACAAGAGTAGAATGAATACTAAATGTAAACAACTGAATCGAATTCAGAACAATTTTTAACGTTATATAGATAAGTGAATTAGATATGTTAAAAAACTTTCACCGTGAAAATAGTATTTTTGGTCAAATTTAAAGATTGGGGGTAGCTTTGTGGGTTTACGTTTGTCTGTACACCACTTCGTTTATAATCCACATTCTTTATATAAAGCAGATGATTACAAAATTAAAATCAATATCAATCACAATCACCTGAAAAGAAGCATCAATATAATCATGGACCACTTTTAACGCTGAAAATGATCGGAATGCAGTCTCTAGCCTATTCTCCCCATGTAAGTGGAGGTTAGAAAAGTTGAGTGTATCTCCTGTGGATGAAGACATCCCACCCACTGAAAGAATAGGAGTATTCTGGGTATGACATTAAACTAAATCTTATGATATTGCTCATATTCTGGTAATTATAGGGAATTGTGGTGTACCTATTCATTGGCCCTTTTCCAGATTCAATATGACCCGAAATTGTAGTACCAATTAGGGTCCCATCTATGTTACAAATATATATTTTTTAAGTATACATAATCAATAGAACCGTGTAAATAAACACTTAAGAACTACTACACCAAACAATGTAAAAATGAACGTACAATGAACGCGATCCCTAACCTCTAGGCATTAAATAAACTTAGATGGGTTGACATGCCGTTAAAATCAACTAATCTATCAATTGGTTATGTTACATCTAACAATATAAAGACTGTCTGCTTTCCAATTTCTATTCTGATCGTTAAGCATTTTATCTAAAAATACTATCGCTTTGTCTTTTATTTTCCTAAATCGATCTCTAACGTCTAATTAGATAAATAAACAAAATAAAACATTCGGTTAGAAGCAATCAGACCTAAAACACATAACAATAAATAGATTTTCTCAACGTTGATAGTTTTAGTAGTTTGTTTTATCCGGCACAGAGGCAGTTGGTAGCAATATTCCTTCTGCCTTTTTTCTCCATGGTTCTGCCATATTTAGTTTTAGGCTGTTGCAGCAACAGTATTCCATCGCCATTTTTGCACGTAATACCGCGTCCCAGCACGGCAGTAGAATTTAAATTATTTAGGATTTGGCATTGTGCATTATAAGCTTGATGCTCTTAACTCCGGGATTCAATTACAGTCTAGTTCGGCTTGAGAGCACGTAGGTTAAAATTAGCATGACTTGCAACAGATAGACTGTTAACAGGTCGTCGCCGGCAGGAGAAAAATTGGCACAACAGTCGTATTACTTCTCATTCTAAAAGACTTTTTCTTTACTCTTTTTATCAGTCACATACTTCTCTCTCTCTCTCTCTCTCTCTCTCTCTCTCTCTCTCTCTCTCTCTCTCTCTCTCTATATATATATATATATATATATATATATATATATATATATATATATATATATATATATATATATTGAATTAAACAAGAGACACATCTCCTGTTGAACAATTTTATTTGCGATTTTTTCAAGTGTTCTGACCAACTTTTTAATATTTGGGGGGACTAATCCACGAATTCCACCCACATATTAAAAAGTTGGCCAGAAAACTTGAAAAAATCGCAAATAAAATTGTTAAACAGGAGATGTGTCTGTTGTTTAATTCAACATGCATAAATGAAAAAATGCTGCCCAAATACACACACACACACACACACACACATATATATATATATATATATATATATATATATATATATATATATATGTGTGTGTGGGGGTGTTATTCTATATTAACTGCCACCCAATTGGGTGGATTTTAAGCTAGTTAGCTAATATTTATTGTTGCCATGATTCTAGAGATGCTTTACCATAGACAAAATGTTTAGATTAGTAAAATTCTATGATAATAGAAAGATTATCTATTGTTGTTTTACGTCTAATAAGTAGAAATACCCTGTAATAATAGGGGTTACAATACTAAAGCTGTGGGTTTCAAAGTTTTCACTATAGGGAGTTAAGCACCAGCTAGCGTGTCATAATATGATTAAAATTTACAGAAATGTTTAGAAAGGAAAACAAGTTTCAATGGTATCTTATACTCACCAGCAAATGTTGGCCAAATAAATTATACTTCTCTAAATACTCTGGTTAATATATTCAGAATATAGGGCCAGCTTAGCTCAGTCGGTAGAGTGTCCGGCTGGGAACCTCGATGTTCCTGGTTCGATTCCGGCACTCGCCAACTCAGCGTATGAGTCCACATGGATATGTGCGATAAATTGAGGTGCTGATGGTAGTAGTGGCGTTTCGTCTCAAACGCCCAAATAATATCCTTGGTCTAGCGCTAGTGAAAGGGGATAGTCTCCCTGGCTGTCTGTCAAATACCGACTTTAGGCAACCTCGACGACTTATCTAAGAACATCTATGAAGTGTTCGTGAACAAACAGACATGAACTACAACTATATATAATATATTATATATATTATATATATATGTGTGTGTGTGTGTGTGTGTGTGTGTGTGTGTATCAGCCCTGTCAGTGGAGCTTGTAATACGCTGACTATATTCTCTGCAAAGAAGGAACAAAAAAAATCAGTCTTTTGTATGATAATAAACTGAGTGATAGTGAGTCTGAAGTTTCTAAAATACCTCTTAATTGCCATTATCCTAGGTCCCCTCTGACCCGTTTTAGTAGTACCTGATTAAGGCCCCATCAATATACCTTTTTACAAATTGTTTGTATTCGTTATCTGCTGTTGATTATATTTTTGATAAATTATATCTAATCACGACCACACCAATGAACGAAGTGAGTGGATCGCAAAGGAAACCATGTAAAAGATAAACCTCATTTGATCATATTGTTACATAATTCAAAGGCAGCTTATGAATTATGGACGTACCTGTAGTAAGAATATTTGAATAGAGTTCATTAGATTTAAAATCGGAGAAAGTTATGTTGGGTATTTCCATAACC
>CM042138.1:128731923-128781923 GCA_023376005.1 Doryteuthis pealeii | reverse complement strand
GTATTTAACCAAAATTCTCTGATTTACGTTAAAGTCACGCTAAATGCACCGATTCCCGTTAGATCCCAAAGTTAAGCAGCAATGAGTCTGTTCAATACTCAGTTGAGCACTTAAGCAATAGCAAGTGCTGTATGCAACTGCAACCCGCTATTTTATCAAAATTACTTCATTCGGCATTAAATAACATGAAAAGCATTGATAAGTCGTTAAAAAATAACCAAGCAACTAATCCGCGCGTGCAGGATGTGACACAAGGACAACTTCTAAGCGGGTTTTAATAGGTTTGAGTTTTTCCTTCTCCGAGATAGGTTGCCGTTTTTCTGGTTAAAGAGATAAGTCTGTCCTATTTTCCCATAGCTGATGGGAGAATAGTTGGATTCCCACCATTCTCGAGGTTATTATCGCTATTTGAATTGCAAATGGGATTGGAACTGTGTCAGTGTCCATTTCCTGTGATTATAACCATTACACTCGGGCGACTCCATACTATAAGTTCTGTGCTAAAACTAACTCCATACTCATAATGTTCTGTGCTAGATTACATACTGCTAATGTCATTAAATCTAATGAAAGAAACAAGTTTCACATTTTAAAAAAAGGCAAGAAACATACGATATCCTATAGAAACCACCAAAGATACAGAGTAAGCAGATCTAACGTTTCTCACAAATATACCTGACAAAGCCAATCTTGGCTGCATATCTTGGAGCAGGCAGCTACAGCCTTCCGCCTGTACATGTATTTTAAACAAGATTGTGCCATCTACACATTATATGGCAAACCATGAATTTAGTAGACCACTTCATATGCCTAGCTATATCTCATTACAAAATTTGAATTTTATATACATATAGGATAGTTGTGGACTGCTATAAACAGTTTATCGATCATACTGAAATCGGATCTTTCTGATAAAATAAGGCGATTATACGGAAATTGGATCTTTCTGATAAAATATTGCCGTGTCGATACTACTGTACAACTGCACCACTTTGACTTTCACAAGACGCATGGACAAAAATCTACATGTAAATTACACAAATATGCTGCGAGCTCTTTTGAACAAATCCTGGAAGCAAAACCTCACAAAAAAGCAGCTATCCGGCCACTTACCTCCTGTCAAACAAACCATCCAAGTAAGATGAAAAAGACATACTGCAAGGCAAATAAGAACGAACCAATAAATGACGTTCTTTTGTGATCTTCTACCCACGAACACACCAACGTTGGCCGACCAGCAAAAACTTACATAAAACAGCTATTCGCGGACACTGAAGTTGTGGACCAGCCAGGAGTGATGACTGATAGGGAATCAACGGAATCCGTGCTGTCAGCATGACTTGATGATATCATAGAAAATAACAAGTTGAATTTCTGTTCCAATCCTTTAAAATGCTCTACTTCAATAAGACCCCTTTCTTTTATTCTCGGCTTCAGTAAACTAGTCCTTGATGCACATATCTAGACCCGTATCGCGCCAGTGTGCTGTGGCCCATAGATTGGGAACCACATAGTTAAAGGCTGGTCAGTATCTCATCAATCATTTCGGACCGCAAATTATCTAGCCTCGTTCATTGGCTACAATGATTGCTAGTGCTAGGGCCCACGATCAAAGGAGCTCTTCTCGAAGCCTTTGTTCTCGGTCACGTGAGCAGCAATGATGTATCTGCTTTGGTCACCATGTATTTCATCCCGTAGGCCGGCTCTCTATCATCATATGCCGATTATATCGAAGCAGATCCCAATATCCGCTTTTGAACATTAGGTTTAAACTTGGAAGTTCATATCGAATATCAATCGTCTTGGGCCATTGTGTTCAATCTCTGCTTCATATCAGATCAAAGAATGGCATATCGTGTTCGCTAGACTGAGTTTATTGAAAACTCTTCTCTTCATTGGATTCCCTTCATAAATAATGTGAAAAGAGAAAGTTGACACCAGCTTATTGATACGCTTGGCAAGATGACCCGACGTTGCCAGCGAAACTTAAAATATGGCGGCTGTGTTTCATGGAGAGTCTTTTGCAAAGTGTTTTACCGTTTCTTTATGAAACTTTCGCCACAATAAAACAGGACGGTGATAGGCTGATTTTTGTTTATAACTCTCGTTTCCAGAAATGATATATTTTTATCACATCGACATTCAACGTTCTGATAAATATCATTCAATGCATTGTTAGATTTATATACAGACCTTTTGTTGTGGCTTCTCTTGTCCGTTATGAAATAAGTGATTTCTTTAGGTCTATCAAATAATAAATAAGAAGGATCCTGTTTTATTTTGTATTTAATTATTAATTAATAATTATTAGGCATTAATTCTACTAATCCTTTCTTATTTGTATTAGTATTTTCTCTCATTATATCGAAGGAAAAAAAGAGTCCACAGAAAAAGGCAAGATGCAACCGATATTCAACAGAAACTATTACAGATGCGAACTACGTAGATGATCTAGAGCTTATCGCTAATACACATGCACAAACCGAATCCCTACTGCATAGCCAAGAGAAAACAGCAAGAGGCATTGGCGTCTATGTGAACGCATTTCATGAGTTTTAAATACGTTGGAGATATGTATACACTGGATAGCAAAATTTTAAAATGAGTAGACTAGTTCACATACCGAGGTTTATATATTCATATGTCAATGTATGATTAGGAATTACGTGGAATGCTATAGGTAGATTCTCGATCATATTGAAATCTGATTTCTCTGATAAAGCGATAATTCTTCTAAGATTTAGCCATGTTAGTGATACTCTGTGGCTGCAATACTTGTACTTTAATGAAACCATTGGAAAACAGTCCGATGGAAACTAGACAAGAATGTTGCGCGATGTCATGGACAAATCCTGGAAGAAGCACTCAACCCCCACCCCAGCTATATTGCTTCTTACCTCCTGTCAAGCAAACCATCCAAGTAAGACGAAAGAAAAAGACACGATGGGCACTGCTGGGTAATCAAAGGCGAAATCACAAGTGAAATTCTCCTATGGACATCTACACATGGACATACCAGAGTGAGCAGACAAGCAAATACTTATATTTATCAACTCTGCATGGATACTGGATGTCGTAAGGAGGACATGTTAGGATCGATACCCGATAGTGACGAATGGAGAGAGAGAGAGAGAGAGAGAGAGAGAGAGAGAGAGAGAGAGAGAGAGAGAGGGGGAATCCACCCTCAGTACAACATGATGACGATGATATCATTTCATCTTAATTTTCAAATTAGTTTTTTCGCACTTTGTGGCTCTTAAAGATATGTCTAAATTGTTAAACAGAACAATTAGCAAGATATTTAAAAGTACTAGTTATAAAGCTGTAGTTGTTGAATGTCTTAGGTATTACCCATAAACTATTTCCTCTCTAAAATATATAACCATCACCGTTGCATTCTGGGAAAGGGAATCTTCCAATTACAATAAATTAACTCTAATACACTATTTGATATAACGTCTCCTGCAAAGGAAAAGAACATCTTGCCAATGGTTAATTTGCAATTTGGATTTACCTCTTTGGAAATTTACCTTTTATGGATTTAATAAAAAAAATTCCTTATCTTAAAAGAAAATAGACATATATGCTACTAATATCACTAGTTGGCATTTACCCAACCCGTTCGTTATAGGTAGGATGTGACACAAAGTCATAAGCATGGGGTCTCCAACGAAGATCGAACTTACAATTCATATAATTGCTCGTGGGTATAATAGATCTTTAGCATTAAGCGGGGAACCAGTCTAAAACCAGTTAAAAACAACTTTGAATAAAAAATAAGGAGCTGGGATCTAACTCTAGATTATTCAAGGACATTCAAAAGCTAGAAGAAAACTAATGATGTATTTATTTGAATATGATATGCCTACGTTTACCGTTTCTTATTCTTAAATTCTTCAAGTCGATATTAGAAGGCTCTAACCGAAAATTTATATATATATATATATATATATATATATATATTATATATATATATATATATATATATATATATAAAAATAGTAAAAAAAAATAATAAAAATATAGCAAAGTCAGAGTTTTTGCATTAAAACTCTTTTGTTATATTTTTACTTATAAATTTGCTCTGTGACTCTAACAATAAGAGCACACATTGAGCTCTGATAACTGCGACAGGTTAAAAAAAAACTCTTATGTCGTAAGGAAGATTTCTTCTTTGGACTTTGGGATTTATATATATATATATATATATATATATATATATATAAAGAAAATTTGAAAAAACAAGTAATCCGAAATTGGGATGAATTTAATAATCGATGTTTAAAACATTTCGGTTACATTGAACCTTCATCAGGATGTCTCTTGGGGTGAAGAAAATGATGGATGTTTTTATATGTGACAGGAGATGAAAATCTTTTTAGTTATGTAACTGTATTTGATCAGCGTTTTAATTTTGAAAGGCAAGTCGCGATCCACTCACGCAAAGGTGTCATGACGCGTGACGCCACTCGAAGAAATGCAAAAGACGAGAAAAAGTATTAATGGACTGATTATTTTTAAGAGAACATAGGGAAACAAAGTGGGAATGATAATTAACTAAATAATTAAATGAAGCCTGGTATTTAGTAATTATTTAACACTATTGAGAAAGTTATACCACCCAGTACATCTAATATTTTAAAACCTTCATATCACATATTCCCGGACTACATAAAAATATATCTCGAAACTTCAGCACAATATTTAAAACATTCCGAGGATGAAATCTTCGAAAAAGCCAGAATACTTGGACGTAACATACGACTGAAAAATTGCATGTCCCACAGAACCGCTGAGAAAATCAAATCAGAAATTAACAATATTAACAACATTCACATTTCTAAGCTTAAGCTTAAATTAAAACTTTATGTAATAACAGCAGCTGGAAAAAGTTAGGCAGAAATGATCTGGTTGTAAATATTTCTAACACCACACTCAATACCTTGGAAACAGAAGCCCTCAGTTTCGGATTAAAATTCGCCACCGGCATCAAAACCCATAACATGGGAAAATTGATTGATATAAACTATAAACATCATGACTCTGATTTTAACAAAGGCTTTGTACAGGGTATTATAGCTGCCTCCACCAGCTATCAAACTGAGGAACACACCTTACCAAGGAGATACATGACCGCTTTAAAAACTCTATCCTCCAACAACAACATTGTCATTTCACCTTCTGATAAATGTGGTGATGTTGTTATCATGGATTCCAGTGACTATAATCGTAAGTTAATGGACTTACTTGATGACAATAACACATATGAACAAATCTCTCCACAAACTATCACAAAAAACATACATAATTTTAATACATCGTATAAAAAATTAATTTCCAAGGAGGACAAATTCTGGTCCTCGCTCATAAATTACCACTCCACTATCCCAAAGATTTATGGCCTTCCCAAAACCCATAAACCAAATATTCCTCTTAGACCAATTATCTCTGGTATTGGTTCTGCCCCCCATAATATTGCCAAATACTTAGCCAAAACCCTATCCCCTTTATTAGGTACTATTAGCGAAGCACACATAATTAATTCTGGCTCACTTCTCAACAAATTAACCAACATCAATATAAAAAACAAATCCTTAGCTAGTCTTGATATAAAATCTCTGTTTACTAATATTCCGGTAGACAAATGCTTAAAACGATTACAAAATCACCTATCAAAAATTAACATTAACTTACCTCTATCCATCTCTAAAATAATTAAAATTTGTACTTTATGCACATCACATTGCTATTTCCAATACAACAACATCTATTATAAACAGAAATTTGGTTTGCCCATGGGATCCCCTCTCAGTGGGGTTCTCGCATGTCTTTATCTTGAGTTTCTAGAATCTGGCCCTTTTCGTTATATAATTCCAAAGAATTCTAGTTATTTTCGTTACATCGATGATATTTTACTCATCTACCCACAAGAACTTGACATAAACAAGATTACTGATAGCCTAAATAAAATTGAACACACCATAAAATTTACGCATGAATTAGAATCCAATAATTCTTTACCTTTTTTGGATATTTTACTCATAAAAAATAAAGACAAATTAGAATTCAAAGTCCACCATAAATCCACCTGTAAAAATGACCACATACACTTTTACTCACACCACAATACCAGCATTAAAAAAGGAATTATTATTGGCTTCTATCTTAGAGCCCTCCGTATCTGCACTCCTAAATACCTAGACGATGAGTTCAATTATATAGAAAATTCCTTTATAAATCTTCTTTACCCTAAATCTTTCATACAATCTGCTAAATCCAAAGCTCTCAAAATCCATAAAGGAAAACAGTCACAAACCCCCACTAATACATCTTCTAATATAACAAAACTTCCCCATAGATACATAGTTTTACCTAATAACCCTTCCACTAACTCTATAGAAAACAATTTACACCACCTTGGTATCAAAATCGTTACTATTTCATCCAAATCAATTAGAAGCTTACTCAATGTGGGGTCTCACCATCCTATAAAATCCGAGGCTGGTGTTTACGCAATTCCATGTAAAGATTGCGACAAAAAATACATTGGGGAAACAGCAAGAACTCTCAAGAAGCGTTTATATGAGCACAAACGCGATATTAAATTGGGCAATTTTCAGAACACCCTCCTCCAACATATGTCTGAAACTAATCATAACTTCAATTTCAATGATGCCACAATATTAGCCCATATTCACAACAAAAGACTACGACAGATTTTTGAAGCCTGTGCAATTTCGCATTTGCCCTCTCTTAATAATCGACATGGTTTTTTCAATATATCTCCGTTTTTAGCTAAAATAGTGTTAAACAATTACAAAATACCAGGCTTCATTTAATTATTTATTTAGTTATCATTCCCACTTTGTTCCCTTAATAACCGACATGTATTATTTATTATATCTCCGTTTCTAGTTAAATAGTGTTAAATAATTACTAAATACCAGGCTTCATTTAATTATTTATTTAGTTATCATTCCCACTTTGTTTCCCTATGTTCTCTTAAAAATAATCAGTCCATTAATACTTTTTCTCGTCTTTTGCATTTCTTCGAGTGGCGTCACGCGTCATGACACCTTCGCGTGAGTAGATCGCGACTTGCCTTTCAAAATTAAAACGCTGATCAAATACAGTTACATAACTAAAAAGATTTTCATCTCCTGTCACATATAAAAACATCCATCATTTTCTTCACCCCAAGAGACATCCTGATGAAGGTTCAATGTAACCGAAATGTTTTAAACATCGATTATTAAATTCATCCCAATTTCGGAATACTTGTTTTTCAAATTTTCTTTATATTGTCGGATTTAATTTCCATATTTACTCCCATATATATATATATATATATATATATATTATATATATATATATATATATATATATATACCCCTCTCCACGAACATAATGTAACACAAATTTAATAAGTTTATCTAATCTGCTATTTACTAATAGCCAGATGAACATTTGAATGTATACCTTTACCAAGGGTATTAGCTCTATATGAAATACAAGGAATCTCGTCCAAGATTTGAACTACTATCACTCTGTCCATTTTCTAAGACCATATTCATCACATGACAAAACCGTACCATGTTCATATATATATATATATATATATATATATATATATATATATTATATATATATAATATATATATATATATATATAAACACTGTTCTGAATAGAATATTTTAAAACAAGGCTTACCTCTCGTGTACATGGAATATTAGAGACCTTGGAAATTTCTGTTCACCTAGAAGTCTTATTTTACAAAAGTTTTATTTTACACGTTGCATATTTATAGCAATATTTTCCATTCAATAGCGAGCTGTTTAAGTCGAACGCAAGTCCATCCCTCTAATTTCACTCACCCTCATAATTGAACCTCGGCACCCTCGTCATAATAATATCTCAAATGAACCTCAAATGAATTTCTGCTTCAATAATTTCAAACTGACGCTGATTTAACCACAAAATTACTAAATCAATGGCCACTCTGGCCGGACACTACTTACTGTCTCTGACGGATATTTCATTTCCTTTATTTGCCAATCTTTTCATAGACTAATTCTTCCAACGCACCAATGCCCGGCACCCTAACTCGAAAGGTACCCAACCGTCATTCCCCCTGCCCTAGAAAACTTGCCCTTACCACTTACCTATGATTCATCTATTTATTAGTTTTATGAACTGCTTGATCTTTCGACTGCTTGTTAAGCCTGGGTTACCCAAACTAATACTGCTTTCGGCAGGATTTTAGCGATCTCAGCTAGAAATCTACCATTATCGCTATTAATAATGGAGATTCGCTTCTGGTTTTTGTCTGTAACAAAAAGTACGTCCCTGCTTACGTCACATTACCCAAAATCATCATAATTTAAAATAATTACACTCAGAATTTGAACATGCAACATTAGACAGTCCTCATTGTTTTTTTTTAAAACAAGTTTTAATCAATACATGACTGGTATTATATATCTATATATAGTTTGTTTTATTTTAATACATATTAAAAGTTTACATTTCAAATTGTTTTATTTTTTAATCCTTTAATGAATTTGATGATTTTACTTACTTAGGGTACAAACTCGCTGACATTGAATTTTTTTACTCCTATCCCTCAGGTAATGTTTCAAAAATCTATCTTTTACAACGCCCGGGGGGGGGGGGTATTTTGTACTAATTTCTGTAATATTGATCCTCATATTATTGGGGCAACAACACAAAAGACCAACAAAAAACAAAGATAGTTGAATTGGTTTATTTGTTTAATGAGATATCAATCTTTGTGGGTTATTTAATACCAACTATATCCTACTGCAAGGACATTAGTGGTTCTATTTAATGCCTTAAATTAAGGAGTTCTTACCTTTCCCCAAGGTATTAGTCCGGGAGTGAGCGTAATAGCACGAGTAGTGTCAAACTAGCTGTTACAGTCCAGCACGTTAGCCACTACGTCATGGGCACTCACCCCTGGTTAATTGTCCAATGGTGTTTTTTTAGTTTTCCCGTACCAGTTCAATACAAAGGTCAATCATTCGAAAGTAAGTCATTTATTACCCATTTCCAAACATAAAGTACGCCAAAACAGCTTCAGTGAAAAGGGAATAGACTCCCTCGCTGTCAGGCTGATATCGATTTTAGTCCTTCCCCTAGATGTATATGCAGAGGAATGACTAAATGCTCATAGCAATTTTAGAACGACGCGCACGCACACGCATATACATGTGGGTGTGTTCATGTAATAATTAATAATGTAGTTTGCTAAAAAAGTTAGCTTAATGCCGTTTCCTATATCCATGGATAACATAGGCATCGTCAACAGTGCTAAGTGACTGTCAGTTTTTCGTTTATGAGATCATCAGTCTTGACTTGAGCCTGATGGCGCTGTGTCTACGCTATTGTAACTCCTAAATGCGCACGCAAGAAAGAGAGGGAAGAGAGAGAGAGAGAGAGAGGGGGAGGGAGGAGAGAGGGAAGAGAGAGGGGAAGCGAAGGAGGGAGAATGAAAATACAAATAATCAAATTGACATATGCCGCTACAAGGATGGCCTCATCAGAAAGTAAATTTGTTTCTTAAGAAACACTATATAACGTGGAAGCGAAGTGTGCTAACTTTTTCTAATACCTATTCCGTAATGGCTGACTGTTCAAATAGGTCGGAAAAGTAAAACGGAAAAGTTTGGTGTGGGCATAGAATTTAATGAATTTAGAAATTACGAAGGATACGAATTATATTATTTTTGTGTTGAAACATGCAGTTGTATAGATTCTATGCACTTTTCGAAAACACGATATTATCGTAATCGAAATACAACGTAATGATAAATTTTCAAATCTTATTATGAGCTGTTATTTTCTTTTCTTGTCCCATATTCTTATAAATTTTAATTTATTACGAACAGGGAATTTCTTGTAAAAACCAGGCTGCAAATTGTTGGCGATAGTTCTCTGGATCAGAGTACTTACTATAAACCTATGCTGTGACAAATTTTATTCGTTTTAGATTTTAAAAAGATCTTTATTGCAGATGCGTTAATTAAATCAAATGTGTTGTCATATGTGTTCCTCTGGTGTACAATAGTATTTTACTGATCATTAATAATTTTCTGTTAGTTTCTGGAACTTACCCAGATTTTTTCATTGTTTATAGAATATTTTGCAAACGCTTTGTTCGGACATGAAAGTCCATTGTTGTTTGTTTGTACAATACATATATATACACACATATATATATATACACATATATACACATATATATATACATACACACACATATATACATATATATATAGACACAATATATATATACACACATATATTTATATACACATATATACACACATATATACACACATAGATATACTCACATATATATACACACACATAGATATACTCACATATATATATACACACATAGATATACTCACATATATATATACACACATATATATAATATATACACATATACACACATATACACACATATATATACTCACATATACACACATATATATACTCACATATACACACACACACATATATATACTCACATATACACACACACACATATATATACTAACATATACACACACATATATACTCACATATACACACACATATATACTCACATATACACACACACACACACACATATATATACTCACATATACACACACACATATATACTCACATATACACACACACACACATATATATACTCACATATATACACACCCACACATATATTCTCACATATATATACACACACACACACACACATATATATACACACATAATATATACATATATATATATATATATACAAACATCTGAACCCTATTTTTTAACTATTGGTAATTATTAGAATGTATATGTATGTGAAATCAAATTCGACATGCACAACATCTAGTTCTTTCAATAAGCATTCTTAGAGATCAATATTTTTTTTTTTTAAACCTTTGTGCGTCTTTTTTTAACTTCTGGTTCATCTCCTCAGTAGTCTAGATTTTCACTGGGCTAACTGTCTATAAGTTTCAATCCTATTTGCTAACAGGCAAAGGCCTATCAACAAAGCATTTGGCAATTTCCAATCGACGACACACCCGGCCCCCATCCATTATTTTAGTATACTCGAAGACCAATAAACTAATCAGGCAACGTTCCAACAAAGAAATACTCAAAGGTTGGCGCCGAAAGTATTGAAGCTGCCTCGGGAGCATACCCTAGCCTCGACATTAGTGTCAAATGATTAGGGACACAAACAAGCGAACATTAGATTAGAGTTGAGCAGAGTCTGAAAAAATAATCTATTCCCGCGACAAACTCAATATCTACTTCAAAAAGACGAGAGAATGTGGCTGTATTTTAACTGAATGCTAAACAAGTAATCACAGAAAAAAGTGGAAGAGAAATTGAGAGAAAAAAAAGAAGAAAGGAACGGAAATGGAACTGAATGAAATAAGAATAAATAATAATGAAAAAAAAGTGTTTTGATTCTGGTTGAATAATTTCAAAATATAAAAGAACAATAATTTGAATGAAAAGGAACAGAAGAAAAATGCAACGAATATTAGGGAAAGATAGATACAAAAGAAAATTTCATGATTTTTATATTTACATATATTCAACCAATTCCTCCGTCACGGGCAGGGTGTGACACATGGTCAATTCTAAACGGAGTAAAGCTGGTTTGAATTCTGAATTTACCTTCTACACTGGGTGCTCAACTGAGGCTAGAGAACCCATCATACCCTACTATTATCCGTAGCTGGAGGAAGGGCACATTGATTCATGCATTTCTCAAGGTCATTAGAGTGAAATGAAACAAAGAAAACTGTGTCTAGTTGCATAAAATCGGACCATATGACCCTTAGGCACCCCGTTTGCGATCTCGTTTCATAAGGATATTTTTCATTTACACCGTCAAATTAAAAAAAAACAACTAACCCCTAACCCTAACCCAAAAAATAGCCCCTAACCCTAGCCCCTAACAAACAACCAGATTTTGACTGCATAAATGAAAAAAAGGTCCTTATGAAACGAGATCGCAAAAGGGGTGTCTAAAGGTCATATGGTCCATAAAATCTGCGGGATGGCCTATTGTTGGTATCAGTGGAAGAGAGAGGGAATCTATCTCATTTTAGCAAACGCTAGAGTAGTTTTGCTGAGGTGGAGTACCACACCTACTGTAAAATCCCAGATGCTTTACCGCATATATCAGATTATACAATATTTGGATGATTTAAAACAACGAACTCCAATGCAATCACTGACATCACAATATTATCATTCGGTATCGAATTTGATGTGGACAAACTTTATCTTCTCAGTAATTTTACGTGTATTGTCCAGATAATATAATACACTGATGTCACGTTTTTGCTGCGTTATTCTAACACAACCCTACGCGTACGGGTAGGCGTACACACACACATACGCGCACGCACACGCACATAAAGTATAAATATTTTCCGCTAATATTATTCTCGTGTCAACATTTTAAAACTTGAAACTTCCGGTTTAATATAAAATGTTCCTAAAAGAAACTTATAATTTGTGGTTTCTCTTTTAGACACAAATTATCAGAGCCAATGTTATGTGCGTACGTCTTTTTTATCAATGAAAAATTCAACTTCCGTACACACACACACGCACACACACACACACACACACATATGTGGGGGGGGGGGCTAAACAACGATGCTGCGTGCTGTCTGGAAGCAGCACCCCACAAACAATCAGCTATAAGGCCACTTATCTCCTATCACACAAACCATCTAAGTAAGACGAACAATACATGATGGACACTGGTGAGTAATTAAAGACGACCTCCTAAGTTTGGTACTCCTGTGTAAAGCTACACATGGACTCATCAAAATAGACCGACCAACGTTTTTAAATAACCCGCTAATGAAGCATTGTGATGTTGGCTAATGCTAGAATCGGTGTGTTTTGTGTACTCATATCAACTTTACCTAATGGAAACGCTAAAAGATCTGTGCATCAAATTAGAAAAAAAACCTTTTATGGAGTCTTTTTTATCCACTAATAGTAATAGGTTGAATACTTTCTTACTCTTTTATGCAGGGGGATACACTCAACGTATTCTAAGCCCCATTTTGTCCTAGTTAACTGAAATTAATAAACTACTCTGACTAAAGCAGTCATCTGAAGAAGGCCAGCAAATACAACGGCTTAAAAGTTTTAATCATAAGGACACTAGTCAGAATTTCTCAGTTCATGCAAACTTTTTTTTGTGTGACTATCCAAAAATCGACTAAATCAGTTTGAACCTGAAGGGAACATGGATGGTTTAACGAATAACCAAAACCAAGTAAAATTAATCAAGAAACATGAGAATTGGATTCTTGGAACATTGGTTCATTAGTTGGATTTTACGGCATGTCAACCCTTGTTGGGTTATTCTATACCGAAGACATTTTTTTTAATTCATTCTTGTTGGGTATTCAATTTTTTAAACACATCTTTTATATTCATTTTTTGATATATCTAACCCATAGATGGGACCCTAACAGGAACTACTACTCCGGGTCAGCGTGGACCTGAGAGTAATGGCGCCATTCTACAGAATTCCAGAATTGGAACTTCACCCCTAGATGCAGTTTAACGTCATACCCAGGATACTAAGACCCTTACCCACCACCTTCTAGAACATATATGTTAAAAAGGGTTGTGGGTTGTCATATACGTGCTAAGGCGTAACGTGATCAGCCGATTGATTGGAGGGTGCCTCTCCGATCGCCTATCTACCCTAAGTAAAAGTCAAAGTGGAGTGTTGCATGTCATGGACTGCCCAGCCACCAGGATTCCGTTCTTAAGCATCTCGGGTCGCTACCACCATTCATCCCCCTCACGAGAGGGCGACTTGAAATATTAGTTTAAAGTGATAAGGAATAAAATGACATTTAACTTTTTATTTCGTATCTGCATTTTTTTTACTTTTCTTTAAAAACAATAGTCATATCGATAAAACTATTTGTTTTCTTATTACTAAAGCTTTAAGTCGTTTTCAACGAACATATTCTCAAATTAAGACACCATTTAACATTAACGGACGATGATCCCATTGAGAAGGTGTCCTAGCTCATCAGTGGATGTAATACAACATGAGCTGAAGACGCCACCGGTTGACACCTGCGTGGTGTTTGAGTTAATTGGGAATTTACCATCATAATTGCTAAACCGATCACACATTTCCACCCCATTATTTCCCAATAATTTAGTCCTGGACCCGACAAAGACACGCTTATCAAATACTTCTAAATGGCCGTGTGCCAGAAACGCTGTCTAGACTGGATATGATGAGAACGCGAGAATATAGCAATTCATATATAATTATAAATTCAGGAATAACACTTTGACTTCTACTCCCCATCATCCCCCTCTCTCTCTCTCTCTCTCTCTCTCTCTCTCTCTCTCTCTCTCTCTCATTATATTTATCTGGCTCTGTCGCCCTCACCCACTCAGTATATATATCCCAGACTATTACTCTCTCAGTATATATGTATCTCAGAATATTCATCTCTCTCTCTCTCTCTCTCTCTCTGTATATAAAACCAGACTTATATATATATATATATATATATATATATATATATGTGTGTGGGGTAAAGGCGGGTGTGTAGCAAACCCACTGCATTGAAAATGAGTACAACCCAACTATAAAATACATAACGATGATAGGAAACATACCAGGAGAATTTGTGTTATAGTGAAAAACTTGAGTAGGTAGATTTTAAACCATTCGATTTTAATATTTGTATTGAGCACTTTTTAATCGATTTTAGTGAAAAAAAACCCCGAAGTAAATAAGATTGTATTCTCATATGCTTAGTGGATTAATGGTAACTGCTATATATATATATATATATATATATATATATATATATATAGTTCTTTGAATTTAATAAGCAGTGGTAAATCTGAACACAAAGCCACACGTATACAAAACTCAATGCGTAATGAGTCAACTAAGTAAATTACGGCACACATTATTACTTTAGTATATATATAATATATATATATATATACAAGTCATCCACAGACACGTGTTTTAGCGTTTCACGCCTCTTCAGTGTGGCTAGACATAACAACTAACTCCGACCAGAAGCGAACCCCGACTGACTTCACGCCTGTCAGATCCATTAATCTCAGGGCCATTGCCAGTTGTTTAAGGAGCGGTGTTTTAACTGTTTTAAATACTACATCTGTGTATATACTTTACTATCACCAGAGAGATCAAATCTGTAAACAGATGATCATTGCATTATGCTGGCGGTGAAAGTTTATTAAAGTCGCTCCTAAAGAGCTCTATCGGGTTACGGAGCACACACACACACACCACACACACACACACACACACACACACACATATATATATATATATATATATATATATATATATAGTTAAATTTTTTGACAAGGTAACACATTTGATACACTCAATAACTATCAGACTCACTACTATAATTGTTCTACAACTACTGGGTGTCCCACCATGGTGCAATGGTTAGGAAGCTAGTCTTACATATTTCATTTCTACTGAAGATTGAGCTCAATGCTTGCTGGATGTCCCATTTTTGCGACCTGTTGTCACTTTCTACTCGTGACGAACGCATTGTGTCAATATAATGCCGATCATTACGCTCACAAGATGTGCTTTTACTCTTATTTACTCACATAAATATTGCAAACGACATTCGCTAAAATAACCGCCCTGTCGACTGGGGCGTTAGAATGCACCGAATGCACCTCTGTAGAGGGGTAAGACACCCCCAATGGGGCCACCTGTTTGCCGTGGATGAGCAGTTCATGACTTGCAATACTCCACTTTGGCCCAATATTGGGCTAGACGGGCGGTCGGAGATACCCCCTCCAATCAATTGGCTGGTCACTTCAAGCCCTAGCATCTATATGATTTTCCCAACCCTATTGCCCTTATGGCAAGCCCCAATCCCTTTTTATCATATGGGTGCTAGAAGGTGGTGGCTGCGGGTCTACATGTCCTGGGAATGTCGTTAAACTCTATCTGATGGTGAGGTTCCAGTTTTGGAGGTTTGGGGAATGAGGAGCACCCATTCATCACCATTGCTCCCTGGTCCACTCTGACCCGGAGTGGTAGTACCTGTTAGGGTCCCATCTATGGGTTAAATAGAAAAATGTATTTATAAAAAAATTGTATTATCCATTAAGAATTAATTTATTTCAAAACTTTATCGGCATTAAATGACCCACTCAGGTTGATATGCCGTAAAACAAAACAAACAAACAAACAAATCGCTAAAATAAGTTCATCTATACATATAAACGTACACTATGCATTAATCTACTAGGTAATATGCACAAGCGCACACATGCTCGTAGCGACTACTAAGCCACACACACACACAGACGTGCCATATAAATGCTGGAATTACTTGGATAAGAAGTCAATTTTACTCTGCAACTTTGGCATCTTAACGCAGCTGCTATTTTCATTATTTCATCTCGTTGATGAAAAGCCTGAATTTCGCAACAATTTCTCACGTGTCTAATAAGAACTTTAGCCAGGGGCATGTCACACAGAGGTAAAATAGGGTTATCTAACACCTCCTCGGAGAAACGCTTTATTAAATTCATACCAAGTGTACGCAGATAATATCTTATTACAAAATATGACAAATATAATGCTTGGTCAAACATCAATATATTTATATTAACTAGTAGTTTCACTTATCGAACCTTTTTAGGGTCTGGGGAGAGCGGATAACCACTTCATTGTAGTTAATCCCAGTTCAAATCTAACCCGGAGTGGAAGCACCTATTAGGGTCCCATCTATGGGTCAAATATTTATAAAAGTATTTATATTTAATAGGAATATATTTATATTAACTAGCAGTTTCACTTATTGAACCTTTTTAGGGTCTGAGGAAAGTGGATAGCCACTTCATTGTAGTTAATCCCAGTTCAACTCTAACCCGGAGTGGGAATAGAACCTAAGGTTACATAATCTATGCATAGATTATTGTCAACCCCCTGTATTTCTGAAGGGATGGCCCCTTTTCATATCACGGGCGGGACTTTCCATGGAATATTACAGAAAGCCCACGAAATACGTGAAGTCACGTGGGACCTGGTTAGCTCTCAGTTTCAGCTTGGACGCCAGGCAGATAAGATGTTACTGCTTTAGCTGAGACTCACTGCACACGCGCGCTGTGATTAGTTAGAGAAATATGTTTAGTTAAGTAATAAAGGTTCAAATAAATAATATGGTTTTGTGGTTGATGAATGTCTTGGCAACAAGACTGACCTAGAAGAAATGAATCAAGGACGACCAACCAGAAGAGACGTTAGAGGAGACGCTAGAAGATGAACTTAACATACCAAAGATGAGCAGAAGAAAAATAGAAGTAAGAAAGGAAAGAGGGTATAAAACACTATTAGGGTCCCATCTATGGGTCAAATATGTATAAAAGTAATTATATTTATATTAACTAGTGGTTTCACTTATCGAACCTTTTTAGGGTTTGAGGAGTGCAGATTACCTCTTCATTGCAGTTATTCCCTGTTCAACTCTAACCCGGAATGGGAGTACCTATTAGGGTCCCATCTATGGATCAAATATTCATAAAAGTATTTATATTTAATAGGACCGTGTGGAACAATATAACAGGCAGCACTTAAGAAATGAATAAGTAATAAAGTCTGCGGAGTGTCCTATTGTCGGTATCGGCCGAACAGAGAGGGTATCTATACCCTTTTATCCTGTACTAGACCGGGAATATGGTTTTTGTTGTGGTTGAGCATTACACCTACCGTCAGCTCCCAGATCCTTTATCGTGCAGCTCAGATTACCTAAGCTGTGATACTCATGCATTGAGTTAGTTGGAAGCTGTATCGAACCAGAAACGTTGTGATTTCTAGGTTAATGCTCTACCGACTGATCTAAACCTTCAAGTAGCTGAAGTAATGAGTAAAATATTTTAAAAATCATATGCACTTCCAACCAAATGAGAAATGCATATATAAATACATACACACATAAATGAAAATTAATTTCCCTATTTTCAATTTTCCTTTTATATATCATTTTTGTCTGGTGTAGCGTTATTTCTTGTTGTTCTATATAATATAGTTTAATTGAAAATGTATCTACAGGGAAACAGTTTTAAAAACCGTACTACTCATCCTTTGCATGACAGAAAGCTAGAAACAACAAAGCCATCACAATTATTAATGATGCAATTTTAGCTTCACTAATGTCAGGTATATGGGACATAGATATGGGACATAGATTTACCAGCACTGTATGAAAGAGCGTACACCCAGGTTAGAAGCTAAGTAGTTCAGTGGGTTAACCCGATAGCTTAATTGATGAAGCAAGTCAAAATTTATATAAATGAATTAAAATCTTCCAGAAAAGATAAAGAATCGTTGTTCAAATTTACTGACAATACTTTAACACTTTCAATACTTTCGAAGAACTTTACTAAAAGACTAGAAGAATTGGAAACCTGTGTGAGAATTAAAATCATTGAGATGACATCTAAGCTTAGGTAGAAGATTGCTGGAGTTTACAAGAGACTTGCGCTTACTTAAAAATTAACGGGAGACAGCAGATAATACAGGTATGAAAGTTGATGGGGTTCGTACTGCGAGGAAATGATCGTGTAAAGAGCTTCAATTCTCTTTGAATTTAAAGGTGACAACGGTGTCTATAATAATGGGAAATGTGCATATCTTTTCTAAGATCTTTTCACGGAGTAACTCAATTACGTTCAATTCGAGGCTGGTCATGACTGAAATCATAACCATACAAAGATGGTGGCTGGTGATTAGAGATTCACAATAAAAGGTAGATATAGTAAAAGAATACAAGTTATATTCCTTATCCTAAATTCGTTAAAGGCGAACTTTGCCCACTCTTACTCCCAATATTGAGTTATATCCGTTTAATCGACATTATATGATAATTATATCTTATTATAATGGAGATTGTGTGTTTTTCTGTCTGTAACCGAAACTATATTACTACTCATATCACTATTCCCTTAGTTATTGACATCACATTTTCCATGATTGTATTTTTATTTAAACCTCAATTATTAATAAAATTGTTTTACATTATTAATACTGTTAACCATGTCTACATACTGACAACATGCAATTATATTTATATATACAACAAAATACCAGTTTACAGTTTGAACGGGAAGGCTAATTTGCATATTAATATTAAAAATGTGATTTTATTAAATATGTGCTTAGTATTATTGATTTCTAACTGTTTGGTTTTATTTTAATGAATATAATCAAAAATCTCTTCAATGAATCTTAAATTAACAAGAAAAAAGAACTGTCATTTTATTATTTACTTCCTCTTTTAACTAAATACTTAAATTAGAAAAAATAACATTGAAAGACGAGAGTGATCGAAGAGTAAGTTTCAGTTGTTCTATTTTTTATTATACTCCCTCTGTTTCAAATCTTTTTATTTGCATTCTTATTTAGCCTTTCTAATTTAATATAATATTTTATTACATTAAACTTAAATACTTGCACCCGGAGGGTGCATATATTTGCTAGTATAAATAAATAAATCAGAAGTTTAATAGTTATCTCCCTTTATATTAAAATGTCGGGATGACTGTAAGAAAATAAATTATCATTAGACATGGAAATCCCATAATTTTTATAAGCATTTAAACGTGAATACTCTTTCAAAAATCAATTTTTTGTGTTAGTGTAACATAAAGGCAATAATGAAAGCAGTACAATTTATGCTACCAAGAAAACATAAGGTTCAGGGTTCGGTACCGGCTCTCACCGAGTCAGCGCATGAGTAGCACAGCTTGGATCAGTGCTTTAAAGTAGGGAGCTGATGGTAGGTGAGATGATCCACCCCAGACACAAAAACAATCTCCCTGGTCTAGTTCTAGTAAAAAACGGACGGAATAACTCGTTTGTCCGGCTGATACCGACAATAGCCCACTCTGACATCTTTGCTATATATGTATATCCACACACACACACATTAATATATATATATATATATATATATATATATAATCAACTGTACTGCCACTTACCTCCTAGCATACAAACCATCGAAAATAAGACCAGGAAGACATGCTGGACACACACACACACACACACACACACACACACACATATATATATATATATATATATATATATATATATATATATATATATATATATTATTTATTTATTAATATATACTCCCACTTTGGTTGAGTTCTCTAAATGGGGATTGAATTGTAAAATTCACCGTTTTGGCGTGTAGCTAACTCTCACTTTGTTTACAAAGTTAGAGGACTCTAGTGAATTCATTTCCGCTTAGAAATGTATCAATTAAATATTCTCCTATATTTAGCAGCCGCTACTGGCCGCATGGGTAAGAGATTTAGCAGACGAAAATTCATTCAGATCTCAAACCCGGCCAGAGGTAGCTGTTATAGTGTAGCCAGACTGATGAGAGGTGAAACTTCGAAACACGTGTCTGTGGATAACTTATTATATATATATATTGTATCATCCATCCCAACCCTTTTGATATGGTCAGGATTTAACAAGGTTAATATATATACATGATCCCCTACTAATATACATTTATGCCCCCTCACACAACATACAACTTTCAATGTTATTTTTGCCATGTGTTATTTTTGTCATGCTTGTCCTTCTTTAAAAAACAATTTTCTTTGCAGTTTCATTTATGACCTGTAAAAACACACTATATGCATCTTATGTTTGAGCCTCATTTCCTTTATATTTGTAATCTCAAAGTAGTCAGTTTGTTCAAAATAGAAATTCTAATTTATGTAAACAGCCTTCTTCAAAAATCACTAATTCAATAAAGATATTTCTTTTTTTGTACTTTCAGTCTAACTTAGCTTCAAACTGTTTAAATAATTAATGATGTTAAAAAGGCAATGAATAAAAAAATTCTTCTCCATATTGATCCAGTCTGTGAAAAGTTCTAGATTTCAAATAATATAATCAAATTTAATTTTTACTGAATACTTAAAAACAATTACTTGAAAAATATCAATTAAATATGTTAATATTTCCCAAAAGACTTGGCAATTTCATATTGAAATTAAATGTTTGCAATTCACTTTGTTTGGCTTTTATTATCGAATTGTTGTTGTTTATTTTTTTAATGATAAAAGCCATCTCATATTATATGTATTTATCCAAGCTCTCTACACGAAGCAGGATTCACCACAGTTTTTTAGCGGGGTTTGACAGATTTCAATTCAGAGGTTTTCCTTCTCCTAGACCTGCTTCCATACTTAGATTAATGAGCCCTTCTATCTTCCTATAGATGGGGGGAGATTAATTTAACTTGAGATAGATATCTCCTAACAGATACAAAAACAGGCCTAACAAAAAAGCGGTGTGAACTATTTTTTTGCGCTTATAATACCTCATCCTATATAGATAGGACCAGTTTAACCAGGAGGTGTTATTTGACCTGAAGATCGTAAAAAGCGGGAAACAGTCTCTACGTATATATATATATATATATATATATATATATATATATATATATATATATAAGCGTAAAAAATAATCTCTTCATCCTTCCCTCTCACTTTCTGGAGAGAGAGAGAGAGAGGAGAGAGAGAGAGAGAGAGAGAGAGAGAGAGAGAGAGAGAAGAGAGAAGAGAGAGAGATATGTTTAGAGGGTCACAATATTGAAATTGATAGAAAGAAGCATTCAATATTACTTATGGTCCGAGAGTGTACGCGAATAAGGCATCAAGATGCTATTTTGCCCAAGATATGCAAGGCTGATATCAAATCATTCTTTCTTATGACATGGTCTCCGTAGGCTATCACTAACCGGGTGCTATTTTCCGTAAAATCCGCCAGCCGTTAAATTTAATCTTGGCATTATATCTAAATCGAGTAGTCCGATTGACGCAAAAGGAAGAGCATCACCATCGCAATTGGCGGATTTGATGCTCTTGGAACTGCGCAATCCCATCTGTGAAATGCCAAATTCCCTTAATATCCTGTTGAAGCGTCAAAACTTCCGCTGGCATGAAAAGGGTGGCCGTCCGGATATTAATTTAAGTCGGTAAAAAATATGGGAAAACATGGGGAAATGAAAGTGAATTGTCCATTTGGCGGCCCGAGGAATTATATATGACGAGGTTCACCTTTACTAGTCGTCTTCCCCCCCCAACCACGTCCGTTCAATGCAGCTACTGTAACAAATATCATTTTTATATATTTTCTACGACTGCTAGACAATTGTAACCTTTATTGCAAAGCAATTATTTTTACGAGATTTTTTCATAATCAAGAGTATAATAATAATAATAATAATAATAATAATAATAATAATAATAATAATAAATAAAATGGTATATATGCATAAACAAGAATCTGTTCTTGAGAAAGAAACACATAAAATTATCTGGGAATTCGAGATAAAGACGGATCACCATATCCCAGCCCGGAGACCAGACCAAGTATTGATTAACTAAATGAAAAAAAAAAGAGTACTTATCAGCTGATTAATTTTGCAGTTCTAGCAGATCACAGGGTGAAGATGAAGGAAAAGGAAAAATACCTGGAATATTTAGCTGTTACTAAGAGAATTGAAAAGGCTGTGGAATATGAGGAT
The DNA here is from genome assembly GCA_023376005.1 of Doryteuthis pealeii. Taxonomy (NCBI): domain Eukaryota; kingdom Metazoa; phylum Mollusca; class Cephalopoda; order Myopsida; family Loliginidae; genus Doryteuthis; species Doryteuthis pealeii. The sequence continues at coordinate 128,759,255 of CM042138.1, read as the reverse complement.
CAAAGTGATTCCAGATGTAGTTGGTGCACTTGAAACGGTCCCAAAAAGCGTGGAAAAAAGACTGAAAGAACTGGAAATCAGAGGAAGAATTGAGACCATCCAGACCACTGCATTGTTACAATCGGCCAGAATACTCAGAAGGGTGCTGAAGACCTGAGGAGACTTGTTGTCACTCAGAGTCCAGTGAAATAACATCAGCTAACACTGGTGTGAAAAACTCTCATAATAATAATAATAATAATAATAATAATAATAATAATAATAATAAATTCTCTGGGATTTCGAGGTACAGATGGATAACCTAATCCCGGGCAGGAGACAGGACCTAGTATTAATTGACAAGAAAGAGAGAACCTGCCATCTCGTGGATTTTGCTGTCCCAGCCGATCACCGAGTGAAAATGAAAGAAGGCGAAAAGATAGACAAACACTTGGACTGTGCACACACACGCACACACACACACACATATATATATATATATATAATATATATATATGTGTGTGTGTGGTGTGTGTGTGTGTGTGTGTGTGTGTTTAACATGTCTTTATTGTATATCTGAATTCATTTCAATAAATGTAAACTTGTACACATAAAGACATCTCCCTACGTTGGACTTTAGAAATTTCCTATTTTTGAAATGAAATCGATTGAATGAGATAAAACTATTGATCCCTTAGTGTATGTATTATACGAAAAAAATTGCCTGTATTTTTAAAGACAACCTGACTGTGAGTTTGATATGAAAAAGAAAATAAAAATTCTCAACTGTTTATAATTATTAGTTTTGCATTCATCCTATGTAAGTTTTAGAAGAAAAATCGAAACTCTAAGGCACTTCCGAGTCTTGTGTAGATTGAATTCGAAAACTCTAAACAGTTTTTATTCCGCTAGTGGTTAGACAACAAAAACAGTAATTTGTTTCAAAATGGCTGTTCACCGTTGTTTGTTTTTTTTAGTTCGCATAGTAACAGCTAATTCTGCGGCAATTGTTTGTATTATCCCGAAAGTAACTGTTCCTATATTCCTTTTTTATGACATTTTGATGTAAAAAAAATGTTAACGTCACCAATACTATTTTTATTACCCAGATGAACCGTCTTGAAATATGAAAACAGTATACTCTATTTGTCTATTCTAGAAGTGAATGATTGCAAACTGCCAATAACGTGTTCTGTTCTTTAAAACCAAAGTAGTAAATAACGAAGTCCGTTTTTAAAACTTAACAATAATACATAATTGAATTGTCTCGTAGATGAGACACAAAGTTGAGTGAAATGTAGGTTCGCCCTAATTGTAAAATTATCATAGAGAACGTATTTACTATAATTCAATTTCTTTTGTCTGTGATTCATACATATAATTCAAAGCTACCAAATTATCTATAATTTCTAATGCACTAGGAGCACGATATAACTTATTAGTTTTTGAAACTCCAAAAGATTTGAAGTTTTTATTGACTATGTATTTACCCAACCTCTGCACCCCAAGTAGGATGTGGCGAAAGGCCAGGTTTTTTAGCCGAAGTCCAATTGGTTTGGATTCAAGATTTTATTTCCCCTAGATGGGTTGTATTACCATAATAAAAAAAGCCAGATCTGCTCTACTCTTTACCCATAACTGGGGGTAATATTGGGATTTTCAAGGTAATAGCAAAATGCAAACCCGGAACACCGGGTCTATTTCGATTTAAGATGACTTGAAACAATCAGCGGAAAACATAGTCTTATTAACTTGAGCAGTGTCGGCATAGAGGGTATGGTCAAAATCGAAGACGTTGGTTGAAAAAATGTTTAATCAGAAAATCTCTCTTGAATATAAGATAACGGTTTCAAATGAGGATTCCATCAAAGGTTTCAGATTTTAAGATGTTTTGGAGCCAGTTTAGCTCAGTCGGTATAGAAAACATTACTCTACTCTAGATAAGTCTAATAATACCAAACCACAATTGATTATCAATAACAAAGGTTCATCATACTAAATATATAATGGATCTATATAAAAAAAATCAGGTACTGAGAAAAAAGATGATGTTCCTACTTTTTTCATATGGCTTACATGGCGACACTTAAATATTAGTTAATTTCGTTTATTTAGGCTAATAAATCCGTACCTAATTAATTTTTTTTCCTCTTGGCAGAGGTTAAATCTACTATTGAAACTTGTTTTGTCATCATGATATCTTCATGTGAGTGTGTTTTTGAATGAGGATGAATCTACTTGAAAAAAGGAAAAAAAAGAGGTTTTCAGATTTGTTTTCTCCATTTTAGTATATTTACCTCTCCATTTTGTGATGGCTATCTGACGAGACTGGGCTAATTTATGGAGTTACCGACAAAAATTAATTTATGACAACCAAATGACGGTTCGTTGAGTTTTCCTTTCTCATTGAAAGTATGAATATTGCTCAGTATATAATTAATTTATTAATTATCTTAAATTCATAATCGCAAGCCTTTTAGAATATCTATAAACCTAATTAGTATTTTTTATTAACTCTCATAGGGATTTAAAATAATCATTGTATAAATCTATAGATGTGCGTCTGCATGCATTGTGGATATACGGAGGTTATAGATCTCAAGTTGCCTGTCTATTGTATACTTTTATCTTATTGGAGACCACAACAACAACATTATATATATATATATATATATATATATAATGTGTGGGTGCCTTACGGATGTTGCTAATAAAACCAACTGTCTTGAAGATTGAGCATAACATGAAAGAAAAACGGACAATAACTTTAAGAGTTTAATCAGAAAGGGTGTTTGTAGGTTACAACGTGTCTCTGGGTAATTTGCCACAAAATTTAACTGGAAGCAATTATTGTACATCTAATCACAGACGAAAGTGCATATCAGCATTAGGCCGATATTACACCAAATCTCTAATGATGATACAGAATTTGGCGTGTCTTCATTTCAGCAGATATGATTGCAACCATTTACGAGGGAAACAAACATTACATTTTGAATTAACGCACATAATTCGAAGATCACGAACTAAGTTTTCATATCTTCTGCATATCTGTATTTCTAAACGGCGGGTTCTTTAAATGAACGACTCTTTTCGATGGATGAAACACTCCGAGAATTAATGAGACAGCCATAAATGTGGAAAATGAACTCTACGCCCGCCACATTTCCTTTCGTAAAAGCAGTTGACAATTTTCACAGCAGCTGCATTGTCAAATGCTGACATCCATCATTTTTTCAGCATTCTTATTTTCGCGTCATTCATATCGTTGAAAGATTTGTAAAGCGCAACTATTCTCATTCTTGTTTTCTCATCAGTATTGTCAACAAAACTCTCATCATCGCATGTGCCAAAAAAGGATTGTCCTTTTAGAATTATCAACAAAATATGTATACGCATTGTAGGATTCGAAACATATATGAAACACATTAAAATCACCCGGCTAATGCTTCTAATACTGGATTTTAATCAAGTTCAGGAACGGAAAACCTCTCTAAATCGCCTAAAGACAGAATGATCTACGTGAAACTAAAAGTAATGTCAACAATGTTTTTTTTAAAGAATTGCTTATTAAATCAGTCTTTGGAAATCGATTTTAAGCTTGGTTTTTATATTTAGAGCGCGCACACACACACACACACACACACACACACACTCTCTCTCTCTCTCTCTCTCTCTCTCTCTCTCTCTATATATATATATATATATATATATATATATATATATATATGTATGTATGTATGTATACAAACAGTTAGAGTAACGAAGGCACGGCGTTTAGTAAATGACAGTTTCTCGCATGATATTGAACACTCTTTACTTATGAATATAGCAAACTATCTCTCTGTCTCTCGCTGTCTCTCGCTGTCTCTGTTTATGCATGTCTCTCTGTCTGTCTGTCTGTCTGTATCTCTCTCTCTCTCTTTCTCTCACACTCCGTTTCTGTCTGTCTGTCTGTCTCTCTCTCCCTGTCTGTCTGTCTGTCTCTCTCTATATATCTTATTATAATGGAGATTGTGTGCTTTTCTGTCTGTAACCGAAACTATATCACTACTTAAGTCACCATTCCCTTTGTTATTTACGTCACATTCTCCATGATTTTATTTTTATTTAAACCTCAATTTCTAATAAAATTGTTTTACATTATTAATACTGTTAATCATATCTACAAATGAATAATATGCAATTGTATATATATATATATACACTAAAATAGCATTTTACAGTGTGAACAGGAAGGCTAATTTGCATATTGAAATTAAAAATTTGATTTTAATAAATATGTGCTTAATATTATTGATTTTTAATTGTATGGTTTTATCTTAATGGATATGATAAAAAATCTCTTCAATAAATCTTAAAAGAAATCGATTAACGAGAAGATATAATTCTGATTTTATTCTTTACTTCCTATTTTAACTAAGTTATTAAATTAGGAAAATTTAGCAATGAAAGACGAGAGTGATAGAAGAGTAAGTTTCAGTTGTTCTATTTTTTGATTATGCACCCCTCTGTTTCCAATCATTTTATCTGCATTCTTATTTAGTTTCATTAGCTTTTCTAATTTAATATACTTTATTACATTAAAACTTAAATACTTGCACCCGGAGGGTGCATATATTTGCTAGTATACATAATCTAGGTTTCAATATTTCACCTTATAGACTCACACACTATATATATATATATATATATATATATATATATATATATATACAAACTTGGTTTCAATATTTAATAGAATAGAATCACTCACACGCATATATATGTATATATAGTTATTATTCATGAATTTTGGTAAAGATTTCGTTTGTTGTTATTCCCATCTGACACTCTACAATAATATTAGCATTACCATTACGCTTAAGCGTCAATATCTAATGATTTTCATTAGGTTACACTGACATGGCCGCTAATAATGATAACAATATCTGTTGTTGTAGTGATTGATATATCTGAAAGTTCAATTCTAATCATGTTATTGTTGCTGTTAATTTTAGTGCTTATTGATTTTTCGTGAATCATTAATAATAATAATAAAATAATAAAATAATAATGATAATTAATAATAATAATAATCTGAATTATTATCAGCATTATTATTGTTGTTATTATTAGAGTATATTATTATTATTATTATTAGACTATTATTATTGTTGTTATTATTAGAGTATTATCATCATAATTATTATTATCATTAGATTATTATTATTATTATTAGTAGTAGTTGAGTATTATCATCATAATTATTATTATCATTAGATTATTATTATTATTAGTAGTAGTAGTAGTTGAGTATTATCATCATAATTATTATTGTCATTAGATTATTATTATTATTATTATTATTATTATTATTAGTAGTAGTAGTAGTAGTAGTAGTATAGTAGTAGTAGCATTATTAGTATTAGCATTATTATCACTATTATGTTTAACATTACCATTATTATCAGCATTATTTTATCCTTATGATTATTATTATTATTATTATTATTATTATTATTATTATCATTATTTTATCCGTATTATCATTATTATTATTATTATTTTATCCCTATTATTATTATTATTATTATTATTATTATTATTATTATTATTATTATTATTTACTCCTTTTGAGTTTTCACATCAGTGTTAGCTGATGGTCTTTCACTGGAGTCTGAGTGACAGCAAGTCCCCTCAGGTCTCTAGGACTCTTCTGAGTATTCTGGCAGATTGCAGCAGTGCAGTGTTCTGAATGGTTTCAATCCATCCTCTGATATCCATACTTTCCAAGCCCTTTTCTAATCCTTTTGGGACTGTTCCAAGTGCACCAACTACAATTGGTATAACGTTCACTTTCATATTCCATAACTTTTTCAGTTCTCTGGCAAGGTCCAGATATTTGTCTATTTTTTCATTTTCCTTTAACTTCACCCTGTGATCTGCTGGCACTTCAAAATCCACCAGTTGACAAGTTCTTTCTTTTATTATTATTATTATTATTATTATTATTATTATTATTATTATTATTAACATTATCATTATTATCATGAATATTTTATCCGTATTATTATTATCATTATTTTCATCATTATTTTATCCGTATTATTATTATTATTATTATTATTATTAACATTATCATTATTATCATCATTATTGTATCCGTATTATTATTATTATTATCATTATTAACATTATCATTATTATCATCATTATTTTATCCGTATTATTATATCATTATTATTATTATTATTATTCATTATTATCATTATTATTATTATTATTATTATTATTATTATTATTATTATTATATTATTATACATTATCATTATCATCATCATTATTATTATTATTACTAGCAAATATATGCACCCTCCGGGTGCAAGTATTTAAGTTTTAATGTAATAAAATATTATATTAAATTAGAAAGGCTAATGAAACTAAATAAAAATGCAGATAAAAAGATTTGAAACAGAGGGGGTATAATCGAAAAATAGAACAACTGAAACTTACTCTTCCATCACTCTCGTCTTTCATTTTTATTTTTAATTTACGTATTTAATTAAAAGAGGAAGTAAAGAATAAAATGACAGTTATTTTTTCTTGTTAATGGATTTCATTTAAGATTCATTGAAGAGATTTTTGCTTATATTCATTAAAATAAAACCAAACAATTAGAAATCAATAATACTAAGCACATATTTATTAAAATCCCATTTTTAATATCAATATGCAAATTAGGCTTCCCGTTCACACTGTAAACCGCTATTTTGTTGTAGATATAAATATAATTGCATGTTGTTAGTATGTAGATGTGGTTAACAGTATTAATAATGTAAAACAATTTTATTAATAATTGAGGTTTAAATAAAAATAAAATCATTGAGAATGGGATGTCAATAACTAAGGGAATTGTGACTCGAGTAGTAATATAGTTTCGGTTACAGACAGACAAACACACATTCTCCATTATAATAAGATTAACATTATCATTATTATTATTATGATTAACATTATCATTATTATCATCATTATTATTATTATTATTAACATTATCATTATTATCATTATTATTATTATTATTATTATTATTATTATTAACATTATCATTATTACCATCATTATTTTATCCGTATTATTATTATTATTATTAAAATTATCATTATTATCAGCATTATTTTATCCGTATTATTATTAATATTATTATTATTATTATTATTATTATTATTATTATTATTTTATCCGTATTATTATTATCATTATTATGAGAAGTAGTATATTAATTAATTAAAGAATTCGTCAAGACGGTGGTAGTGGGGGTTATTCTTATTACCGTTCATTCCAAATGTAATTTAGTCACAGCTGGTTATTGGCTCGACTTTCTGTCCGTTTGTGTGCGCCTACGTATAAGTTAATCAGTTTCCAATCAGACGCCAACTGGTGAGGCGAAAGGGGCTGCAATATTGATCTCGTCTTTCAAGCATTGCCGCCAGCCATTGAATTCTATTCAGTATCCCTTTTATAACTCTTTCAAATATAGAGACGTATATGCAATCGAAGAATCGGCCAAAGGACATTGTAACCGGTTTCCATATGCAGTCCCCGGCACCCCCTCCTAATTTGATAGAGTGAAGATTCTATATTTGACCGAAAGATTAGTGGAAAAATGTCATAAATTTTGACAAATGCTTCAAGACAATTTGCCGAATAGTTTCAGATTTTAAGTGTTCTTCCTTTCTGGAAGTAAAATCCTATTATTGTTTTTTTGTTGTTGTTGTTGAACGCTATTTTCTTAAAATAGTACACAAGGGAAATGTATAACAGAAAAAATGGTGTAAATTACTTATTTTCTGTTGTCTAGCAAGTATGTAAGAAATCTCGTATTTGCTGAAATTTTGAAAACTTTGCAATTGTGCATAGGCTATTCTTTTTTTAGCTAAAAGAAATCAGATGCATTATGTCTATGGAATTCTATGGATTATTCCGTAGTAATAGTCCAGATTTTTTCACGGATATCAATGTCTTCCGAAAGGCATTTCTAAATTGTTGCTAGTATTTAAAATATATTTGTATGGTTCTCGAAAACGATAGTTGTTGTAGTCATATTCGAAATTATACAAGTGTGGAAAAATGACTTAATTTTAGATAGGAACACTTAATAACGTATAACTATGCGCAAGTAAACGTTTGGAATGCAATGATACATTGACAATATACTTGTGATTGTGATCAAATATTTAAAAATGAATAATATTTCGGCATTAAATAACCCTTATGAAATTGATATGCCGTTCAACAAATACATCAACTAAACCAAACCTTTCTGTCGACTGGGTTGGTTGACTTTCTTTAAATTCTGTCCTCCCGGAAATCACCAGGTATATTTATAGATCATTAGTCTACTTGTAAAATCCCAGTAGTCCTAACAATTCTAAACAGATCACAGTAAAACTCATGACCTTTCTATCATATAGCTTTTTTCATGTTTTTATGGTGTATCTTTGATCTTGCATTTGAGAACATTTCTGTATTCTTAAGTTAGATATATTTTTCCTTTGATCGAGTATTTTCATGATAGCTGAAAGGAAGATTATAATTTATAATTATTCAACTAAACCGCCCGTTGACATGTTGGGTTCCTATTGTAACAGTGATAATAGCGATACTTATATTTTGGAAGGATTTTAGGATTATAATTAGCCTTATATTGTTATCTTCGTTATATCGATAATATGGATGATTTAAAAAGATATTTTCAACGTAAACACCGACTGCAGAATATTATAATTCAGTCCCAACCATAACTGTAGATTATTGTATTCTCTGACTTAGAACAATTTAATCATAGTGAAAAAATAAGAATTAAATATCTCGTTCAATTGTGTTGTTGTTAAACGGTAAGAATCACATACATAGGGGAGATAGGATATTTTTATTTTTAGCTAGCCAACCAATTTAGGAGAAGTAAAACTCAGGATTCAAAGCAGCACTCAAAAAGTGACCGTGTGACTGTTCCTGAAATAAAAAATTAGTAGACGCTAGTGACATAATGGGTATCGTCGTAAAAAATGGACGCGAGGAACCAAGTTCGGATGCTTGACGAGATTATTTGCGTTTCTTTTCACGCTAATGAAAAGCCATGGATTCATCACTTCTCATCGTAGATATAGGTGAATAGGTAGACTGGGCCCTTTAGTCTTGGCCAGGCAACCGCTATAGGAGAAGGAAACGTCCGAATTTAAACATTCGGTTAGATCATACCTTTGGCAAATGGTTTGGGTAAATATATACTTTTTATTCAATATTATTTTTGTGTTCAAGGGAATTTTATGACACAAATGCTATTCTGGTCTAGGTCAAAGACTCATGTACTATTTATTCATAATTGGATACATACATTTCCCAAGAATATCTGGACTCTATGAAATGCGAAGAGTCTCGTCCAGGATCTGAATTCGAGTACATTTTCTTCGACGCTAACCATCTTAACAACGCCTTCACATAAATGATCCATACAGACCATTGGGGGTGAACAAAATCTATGCAAACATAACGAGAATAATAGTATTGTATAGTTATTGCACTATAAACTTGTGTTTTGTACCATGATGTTTGGATTTTCTGAAACAGATTTGAATATTCTAAAGAATCAAGAATGATTATATCTAATCCATTTTAAGATGAGGTGGAACTATTGTTTGAGATACTCAGATGAGAGTATTTCAATGCCTATTAAATAATGGTTAATAAAATCTTATGAAAAGCATAATGCTCATCATAAATGAGGGAACTATTTTTGCATAAATTAGCACGCGTGATTGTCTCTAGGTTAAAGTGGATAGAATAAGTTGTGTTGATGTGTTGTGAATGCAGGAACATGGGTTGACTGAGGTCCTTTCAAATCACTGAGTAAAATAAAGAATTGGTTGGTTGAATGGATTTTACGTCATGTCAAACCTTGTTGGGTTATCTTATGCAGAAAACGTGTTTGTTTTATTCATTCTTGCTGGGTATTCAGATTTTAAACTCATTTTTAAATTCATTTGTTTAATCTATTTAACGCATAGATGGGATCCGAAGATGTGCTCGTACTTCGGGTAAAAGTATACCTGGGTAAATAAATTGGAGTGGGGTACTAGAAGAAAAGACACAAGAAAAAAGTATTGAAAAAGAAATGAAATGTGAAAGAAAGATGACGAGGGTTTTTAAAAAATCTGTAACATTATTATGGTAACACCGTTGTTATAAAATGTTTTTCAAAGGGGTCCATGTAGGCCCCTATACAGTCATGGAGGATCTTAGTATTATTTAGTTACTGAAATATAAAATGTTTACCTGATCTTGTCTATAAAATCAACCTTTGTCTTATACTATGATGTTTGGATTTTGCTACGCATTGTAGAATCGTTTATTGACATTAGACCAACTCCAAAACATTTTTATGTACTGGCGCGCTGATAATACTGGCATGAATTATAGATGCTTATATCAGGATTACAAATTAAAATAATGTAAAAATATATATAAAAAATACAGTATATAAGTTTCGGTAGAGAATTTTGTCAAACATAAAAAAAAGACAGAAAATCCCTAGCTTGATACTGCAGATACGAGACGGCCATTGTTTTTCCTCAAGCATTGGTAATGTTTTGAACAAGGAAGTTGCAGTGATGAGAGCAAAGAGGTAGAAAATTGCTAACATAAAACCGAGTATTGTTAGATATCCATTTTACAATGAAAAGTATCGTTGCTGCTATAAGAATAGTGAGTACTTTTTTTTATAACCAATACAAGGTCTTTGCAATGAATTGCTACATCCATGAATACTTTAACACTGAACATTCGGCATGGAAAAACAACTTGCATGAACAAAGCACATGCGAATATTTAATACATACAACATGTAATATGTATTAAACATTCACATGTGTTTTGTGTTATGTAATAACACAATATATATATATGCCCCAAACAGGTAAACAATAATCAAAAGAGCAAATAAACAATGTTTGATAATAAAAACCTTTCGTTTGAAGGGTTTTTATTGCTACAATATGGCTGTATGATTTATATCGTTGGGAAATATAAGAATAGATGTTCACTCTACCAAAGCCATGACCAAAAAGAGGATGAAGAAGAAAGGGTATTGTTTCTCACGTGACCAACGATCACGAGGTGTGAGACGCGATGTCATATGAAATAAAAAAAGAAAAACAAACAAACAATTCCAGTCGGTGATGAGATAACTCCTTGTTACTCGATACTGATTTCTGAAAATGTTCTTCATTTTACATTGCAGATGACTCAAAAGTTGTCACTTGATCCCAGGCAAACTCTAAAAACATTGCCCATCGTCGTTTTACATTCTAGGTAAAGAAAGAAGTTACCAAACACGTTATATATTTCAGATCCTTATGTTTATTATGTTTTCCCGAAATATCTACCCTCTATTTTTCCTGGGTAAAAATCCTTTCCATCATTTTGGTTAGAAAAGGAGTTATTTTGCGAAATCATTTGACGGGAAATATCGAGAGTTCAAAGTCCCCATTACCACAGTAGTGTTGTGGCGTCTAAATATTAAACTTCGCTCATGCAACTGTAACGTTTCAAGACTGGATCCCAACTGACTTTTAGAATTTAATTAAATCCCATATCCTGTCTAGCTTATCACGTAATACATCTCACCTCATCAGAGGGCATCTTCCTGCAAAATCTATTTCATCTTGGATTACAGATTTACGCATCGGAATTATTCACCCATTACTTTCGCAGGTGTTTGACCTCAGGATGACATCTCCGTTACAAGCGCCAGCACTCGACTATTTTTCTTGAATATCATTATGGAAATAACTTATGCCTGGCTCAGTGGCTAGAGCGTCTCCTTAGGAACACTAAGGTTCAAGTTCGATACTGGCCCTTGCCAACTGGATTTGTGTCGTAAAGTGGGAAGCTGACGGTGAGGCGTTCTACCTCATACGCAACAACAATCTTCCTAGTCGAGCACTCGTGAAAAGGGGATAGACTCCCTCGCTATTGGGTGAGTGACAATAGGAAACTCCGCTGATTTTACTTATGTGGATTGTAAACATATAACAGGTATGTTGTTTACTGCCTTTAACGTAATAATAACATTGTAATATTTGACTTACCTTGATGGTGAATTGGAGTATTTTGGACGGAACATAAGCATGCATATACACATGATGTTATCTTAAATAGACTGAATTTATTTTCTTAAATAAAATGCGCAAATTTATTTGTATCATATTTATCTATTCATCTATTCATTTATTTTGCTAGAATGTATTTAAAAGTTTTGACATCTTCAAAAGCAAGTATACCAAGAACTGCTGTTCCAGGATTAATCCCAGAATATTTGATAAATATAGTTCTAGAGCCTATCAATATATGTAATCCCTAATACACACACACACACACACACACACACACACACACATATATATATATATATATATATTGCTGAATTCTATTAAGATTATAAAAGACTGGTCAATAAAATTATCATCTCATCATTTATTGACATGATCTGATTTACAATTATCTGCGTCGTTCGGATTATTGTCCTCATCTTCATTGTTATCTGTAATACGTTTCGGCCTTGTTCAGGTATTTCTTCTCGGACTCGGGAACTTTATTGTCGTAACCGGGAACCTTCTTGTCGTAATCGGGAGCCATCACGGAACTCTGATCAAGGGCAGCAGTAACATTGAATAATAATTAACACAGCTTAACGCCTATACCCCAGCTATGGTTTGCGGAATGAGAACAGGATATCCCCGTGGACTGAATAAAGGGTTAGGTTCAAAGTTCCGTGATGGCTCCGGATTACGACAAGAAGGTTCCAGATTACGACAAGAAGGTTCCAGATTACGACAAGAAGGTCCCTGAGTCCGAAAAGAAGGTTTCCGAGTCCGACAAGAAATACCTGAAGAAGACCGAGATGTCGAACAGATGACAATGAAGATAAGGACAGTAGTCCGAATAACGCAGATAATAGTAATCATCAAGTCTCGTCTCAAACATTCAGAGAAATAGTATGATCTAATTTATTATTTATCTAAAAAAAAACATTGACATCTTTAAAGCTGGTAAATATTACCCAACTCCCCTGCCTGAGCAAGATGTGACACAATGTCAATTTTAAGCGGGTTTTACTAGGTTTGAATTGAGAATTTTTTCCTTCTCCAAAGCCGGTTGAAATCCAAAGATTAAAAACTCAAATGTGTCCTACTACTTAGCAATAGTTGAAGGGAAATTAGTTGTATGCATACCTTTCTCGAGCGTATTAGTGCTAGGTGAAATGCTAACCTCTTCGTCAAGGGTTTGAACCCGTGTCACCGAGTCCATTTCCTACGATGATAACCATTCCAATATCATAGTCTCTTTTTCAAATATTAATTTATCAAATATATTGTCCCTGTCCCACGAGTGACCACCTAGAATCTTGTGGTTGTAGTTCTAAATGTCATCGAGATATGTAATCACAGACAGGAGTATCAAAATATTGTTTCCTCATATTTATTGTCATATATACAAAGTTTCGACCGATGTTCTCGTTGAATTCGGCAGCCTTTATACATATAAATGTATGAGTGTCTTGTAATGGTTATAATCGTAGGAAATGGATACGGCGACACAAGTGTTACATATTATGTGGTGTCATGGGTTGTTGACAAGAGCCTGTAGCGAGAATTCAGGGTGGGGGGCAATGAAAAAATACCAGTACCGTTGGTAACCTTGGCCCAAGAGGCGGGAATCCCGCGCATCACGTGATTTAGTTAGTTAGGAAACCAGTTTCAACCTGAGAATTGAAGCAGAGAAAACGTGCTCCCCGCGAAATAAATCTGGATCAAGAAAATACAAGTCTTGTGAGTTGATTAATTGCATGACTACAAACTAGTCCTTAAAAGGAGCCCTTTGTAAGGAGACAGCTAGACGAAAAGATGACAGCCAAAGAAATAGAATAAACAGCCAGACAAGAACTTAGCAGAAGCAGTAATGAAGAAATTAAACAACAACCAAGTAACTCTCTCTCTCTCTCTCTCTCTCTCTCCCGAATCTCCTCTCTCGGTTATATACCCGATGATGTTGGCTATACAACACAGGTGCAAATCCCGGTCGAGGCTGTTTGCATTCCCATAGCGCTGATACTCATGGGAAAGGTATGCATTCAACTATTCCCCCTCCAGCTATTGTTATATAGTAGGACAGACTGGGCTCTTCAACCTTAGTACAGCAATCGTTTTAGGAAGAAAACTCTGAATTCAAACCTGTTAAACTTTGCTTAAGAAACTGACAATGTGTAATATACTCGTAAGAGGGGTTGGCAAATATTTACATAAAAAAGATAGATGAGAACAACAGTTAAAAAAATCTAAACAAAATAAATTAGCAAGTCTCTTCTAAAACAATCAGACAAATGAAAATGTATTTGTTGAATTTTATTAAGATAATAAAAATTTGGTTATATAATATCATTATTATTATTTTAAATTCATTTACATTATCTGTATATATCTTAAATAAAGATCGAAAATAATCTGTACTTCTTGAATTGATCAACTATCAATTATCTACAAGAATATTCCTCGTTATGAAATCTATTATTAAATCTAAACTTGAAAGTTCTTCAACAAATACTTCTAAAAACAAATCCCGGAACCATCACTCATTTTCATTAAAGGTCATTGCGTATATTTGAATTGCCATATCCTTTTTTTTTTTCATCTGTTTATTACTTTAGGGAACTTAATCAAACTTCCGCCATATCTCTTTTCGTTCTGCCTGATAACAAAATATCGATTTTGGAATTCTTTAGCGATAACCTTCTTATCAGATAATACAGATTTATATTAAGACCAGACTCCCAAAGATAAAAATCAAATTTACACATTATCCTGTTTTGTTCCTCAACAATTCCAGCGAATGCAAGTTAGAAACAGCTTCCGATATAAATATCATTGTTCATTTAGTATCAATTCGCATGGTCCGTTATCTTTATCACCAATTTCAGACCGACGAGTTATTATAGATCGATTTCCATCATATTAATAATTAAAAATGTTTTAATATAACAAAAGGAGATGCAAGCGTTACGTTTGACTGACATAAGAGATACCCTGTTTATCAGCACTGATCAGTGATTTTTAAAGCTATGAATAGTCGTATAATTTCAATGCTTTTTGCGTAGTAAATTAATCAACTGTTGATAGGATACAATTTAATATTGTATAGGGTTGCCGCTATATAAACATAAAATATAGCAATTAGGTTCGTAAAGATCATAATGACTTCAAAACATATCCTCAATTTACAAACAGATTATTGACTCTTTGTCTGCTGGGGCTGTAGAATACGCCGACTGCATCTCTGCTGAGGGAGAATATCCTTCGCCCAATATGTATGTCTGTTGTCCTTGGGTAGCGACATGTAATGACTAATAATAGGATTGTGGTGGTTGAGTGGTCTTTGACCCGGGTACTAAGTGATCCCGTGACGTGCAACGCTTCACTTCGGCCCTTACATGAGCGAGAGATGCGGTTGTAGTGGCCCCTTCCTATCAATCGGCTGATCATGTGAATCCCTAGCAATTATGATTGTTCCAACCGTATTCTTTAAATTGCTTTTATAGCAAACAGCCAGTCCTTTATCATTTGATAAAAGGCGGTGGCTCAGTTAATTATTACACATTAACTTAATAAAAAAATCATTCATATATATATATATATATATAAGTAAAAAGAAAGGAAATTAATCCGACAATATGAGTAAGAAAAGGTGGAATGAAAACATCACACAATGCTGTTAAAGAAGAAAACAATTTATAATATAATCATAGCTGATATTGATCAATATTTCGATTTTACAAAAATCATCATCAGAGCTCATTCACTCCCGTAGTTGTTTGGGTCGGAGAGGAAAGTTAAAATGAGTTTAAATTGTTTTCGCTTTGTTGCCAACATCTCAAAAATTCGCTACATTTATTGTCAAAAGATATACATGGAACATGACCGACATATATATGGCGCGAAATGCCCACGTTGGTGAATATTGTAACGTCTTTCGTTTTTTGCAGTATTAAGGTTTTTGTTTTGTAAACTCATTTTAACTTTCCTCTCCGACCCAAACAACTACGGGAGTGAATGAGCTCTGATGATGATTTTTGTAAAATCGAAATATTGATCAATATCAGCTATGATTATATTATAAATTGTTTTCTTCTTTAACAGCATTGTGTGATGTTTTCATTCCACCTTTTCTTACTCATATATATATATATATATAATTTTAATGGAGATTGTGTGTTTTTCTGTCTGTAACCGAAACTATATTACTACTCAAGTCACAATCCCCTTAATTATTTACGTCAAATTCTCCATGATTTCATTCTTTTAAACCTTCAATTATTAATAAAAATTGTTTTACATTATTAATACTGTTGATCATATCTACGTACTAATAACATGCAATTGTATTTATATATACAACAAAATAGCGGTTTACAGTTTGAACGAGAAGGCTAATTTGCATATTGATATTTAAAATTTTATTTTAATAAATATGTGCTTGGTATTATTGATTTCTAATTGTTTGGTTTTATCTTAAGAAATATAAACAAAAATCTCGTGGATAAATCTTAAAAGAAATTTATTTACAAGAAGAAATAACTGTAATATTATCCTTTACTTCCTATTTTAACTAAATAGTTAAATAAAGAAAATTTACCAATGAAAGAGGGGAGTAATGGAAAATGATGGAATAGTTAGTTTCAAAGTTGTTCTATTTTTCGATTATACCCCCTCTGTTGCAGATCTTTTTATCTGCATTCTTAGTCAGTTTCATTAGCCTTTCTAATTTAATATGATATTTTATTATATCAAAACTTAAATACTTGCACCCGGAGGGTGCATATATTTGCTAGTATATATAAGATTTGGTATTAAATAAACTACGCTGGGTCATATACCATTAAACCAAAAAAAAAAATCAAAAGATTATTGGCTCCCAAAAATATTTATATACTAGCTGAATTACTCGCCTATGCGAAGCATGCCGATTAGTTTTACAGTTTTTTGCTGTTATCCATACTTTAACACCGATCGGTGCAACCATTAATTGTTACGATAGAAGATAATTCCGCATAACAAAGGAAATTAACCAATTATATTTGTGCACTAAATTATGACCTTAGTATTGTTCTGTGGATAATTCCACAGAATTCGTTTGGGAATAAAATTTATTTGAGAGACAATTATGAAATTTATTGATTTAATTAGTTATCATGAATATTGCATTCACGTCAGGGAATTATATTTTACTTTATTCTATTCTGTGTAAAAATTATTTTTTAAATTTTTCCATTTAAATTTAATTATGCTGTTTCAGTCACATAACATACTTAGCACTAAAAATCCTAGGTGAACACCCATGTTAAAAGATTACAGTCAAGTCACATTGAAAGCATTGGTTTCTGCTCGATTCCTGAAGTTAATCTGCGTTGAGCCTATACAATACCTAATTGAGTGATCATTAAAAAAAAACAAACAAAAAAAAAACAGTCGGTACTTTAAGCGAGTTCTTTATTATCATGATTTGAGTCGGCATTAAATGATCCAAAAAGGGTTGTTGGGCCATAAAAAAACAACAACCAACCATACTAACAGTGCATTGGTCCTGTCTTTCTGTAGATTTACATTCATTGAGAAAAGAATTGATTGTGTTGAAAATTGCCTATTAGTTGTGTAAAATAAATCATTTTTTCATTATGATGACATATTGATTCATTCATATACCTCAGCGAAAATTTTAGGGTTAGAGTTAGAACTGTCGTTAAAGTTATGATTGGAACAAGAATGCACAACTCCGAGAAATCATTAAATAATGACGATAGTCAATCTCCGAACGTTAGACAACACGTCGCCACGTTGAACAGATAATTCTAAATTAATAAACAAGTGGCAAAACAAGCGGACATTGAATGAGATAAGATCAGAATGTCGCCAAGCTGAGCCAACACTGGTGACCAATTCGATGGAAATGCATCGATACCTTTTCAGAATGAGGCACGTCACTCTAATAGGCGCTCCTTCATTGAAAATAAATCATCTTCTATGACAGAATAACTCAAATTAGGAAGAAATAAATTATCCCTGATGAAAATAGCAGAGCGTGAGAGCAGTGTTTCATTATTGATTCTAAGTAAATCTCATAATTAAAACCAGTGTATTTCGTTTTTTTTTTTTTTTTTTTTTTTTTTACTCAGGTTGGGGAAAAATTGTGAGAATAAACAGGATAAACGATTGTATAAATTTACCCGTACTTCTGTGCAAACAGGATACGACACATGGTCAATTTCTTCAGCGGAGTTTAAGAGATTTGAATTCAGAGTTTTCTCTGTCCTAAACTGGTTACTTGACCAAGGTTAAAAAGCCCAATCTGCTCAACTATTTACCCATATCGGCAAGAAGAATAGTTGGATCATTTCCAATGGCATTAGCACTATGTAAAATAAAAACAGCCTTATTTAGGATTTGAACTCGTATAACCGAGTCCATTGCTTTCGCTGATAACCATTACATAACGGGCGCCTCCACATGAAAAATAAACGATTTTATCAGAATTGAAAATCCAGACGTGTTTGACAAGCATTGAGATATTAGTTGACTTTCAGTAGTTTTAAAAGACTAGATGATTTTCAGCAGAACTGGAAAAAAACTAGACGATTTTTAGCAGAATTGAGAAACTAGACGATTTTTTTAGCCGAAGTAAAAAAAATTGACGTATTTAAGCAGAATTGAAAAAAAAAAAAAAAAAAAAAAATAGACAATTTTTTGCAGAATTGAAAAACTAGAAATCTTCAGCAGAATTGAAAAACTCGACAATTTTAAGCAAAATTGTAAAACTAGACAATCATTTGCATAACTAGCAAACATACGCACAATCAGGGCAGAAGAATTTAAGTTTTAATGTAATATTAAACTAGAAATACTAATGAAACTAAATAAGAAGGCATACAAAAGGATTTTAAACAAAGGATATAATCGAAAAATAGATCAACTTGGAAAGCAACTCTTCCATCATTTTCCATTTCATTGCTAAATTTTCCTAACTTAACTATTTAGTTAAAATAGGAAGTAACGAAGAGTATTACAGTTATTTCTTCTTGTTAACGGATTTGTGTTAAGATTTATCCCCGCGATTTCTGCTCATATTTATCAAAATATAGCCAAACAAAATATAGCCAATTTTAATATTAATATGCAAATTATGTTTCCCGTTGACACTGTAAACAGCTATTTTGTTGTATATATCAATACCATTGCATGTTGTTAGTATATGCATATGGTCAACAGTATCAATAATGTAAAACAACTTTATTGATAATTGTGGTTTAGATAAAATAAAATCATTGATAATGTGATGTAAATAATTAAGGGAATTGTGACTTGAGTTTTAATATAGTTTCGGTTACAGACAGAAAAAAAAACAATCTTTATAATAAGATTTAGTAACTAGAGAACTTTTAGCAAAATAAATTAAATCAACTACATTAAGAGATTAAACGAACTAATGAAAATATTTTACTCATTTTAGTAATTACTTAGTGTCCTGAACTTCTTCATTTTTAGATTGATCATCTCACATTTTAACATTATTAATTTCTCATTTCACCATGTTTTCCTGGGAATATCATAAATATTAATTGCCAATTAGTTAATTGATTAAAAATAAACAAATTTGGATGATATAGATTAATTTGTGTTTTTTTAATGCAGAAAC
This sequence comes from Doryteuthis pealeii, assembly GCA_023376005.1. NCBI lineage: Eukaryota > Metazoa > Mollusca > Cephalopoda > Myopsida > Loliginidae > Doryteuthis > Doryteuthis pealeii. The sequence continues at coordinate 128,739,494 of CM042138.1, read as the reverse complement.
TGACTAACGAGACTATCTGATGGCAGAGAGAAGCGTATCGAATTGTTACGGTTAAAAAAGACAGACATGTTTTAGATTTGTCTTTCTTACTATCCAAACATCATTCTACTTTTTTAAATTTCAGAGCAACTCGAAAACTTCATCCCAGTAGGTCTATACAACTGGATAATAGAAATATCAAATAACAAACACTAACAGAGGTTAAATTCTAAAGACGAATCTCCAACGGGTACTCACTACGCTCACCATTTATTGTTATAGCAATGATGACACAAACTTATATATTAAGAACATTAAAAGGGGCCTAAAATTTAAAGTCACAGGAACATATAAAAAATCTCATGGGGCATCTCATGTGGTGTAATGGTTAGCAGGGTAGACTGGCAAACCATGACTAGGGAGTTCGATTCTCACTATGTGCTTCTTACATTCGGCCTTGTGCCACATCTAAGCGAAGCTTAGTAAATAACTATAAAGAATCTCATGTACATAGAGGCTAGTAAGATCTTTGGCAAAACGGAAAAAGATCTAGAATCAACAGCCAATTTATAGGAATGGAAACAGGTATTGAAAAATGCGCCATATTGATGACGATAAAGCGGAAAAGGAGAAAAGATAATCAACGGAAGAAATAGAACTGCCTTATAAGGAACAATTTAGGCAAAAGAAAACTTCACGTCGCTTGGAATATCAGAACTGGACACCATCAAGTAGAGATAATAGAAAATGTTAGAACAAGAAAAACTTTTGAAACCAAACCCTAATCAAAGGATTTCATATTTGGTCAGTCCCCGTGTAAGATACTCTGGACGCTTCTTACAATGGACAAGATAATAAAACTGCATAAGAATGTGGTGACAAATGAAATTGTCAATCACATAGTAATGCAGCAAACTGTCACAAAAGGAATTCAAGAGCACCCATGTCTGGGTGGGTAATGGGATCAATTGGGAATTGTGCAAGAGACTGACATCTGTTCATGCTGACAAGTGTTATATGCACAAATGAGTATCTGCTTTAGAAAATGTGACATCGTTAATTATCTGGGACTTTGAAATACAAACGAATCTCTCAATCCCGACCAGAGAACCAGGTTTAGTTTTAGTTAACAAAAAGAAAATATTTCGTTATCTATTCCATCATATCTGAGAGTGAAAATAAAGACGAAAAGTTGGAAAATAAACGATAGCTAAATGTTTTGAGCAACATGAAAGTGTCGATGAATGCTATCGTATTTGGAGCCCTTGAAACAGTCCACAATAAATAGGTAAAAGAGACTGTGTAGACCAAATGTTACAAAGAATCGAGACCATACTAACTGCAGCACTGAACTAGAATTCTTGAGTCCTGGAGATCTGAGAATACATGCTGACACTTAGATCCCAATAAAGCCTGCGTGATAAGTTCACATGGATTAAAATAACATAAAACCAACCACGTAATAATTAAATACAGTAAACTGGTACAACAGTATTAAATAAACTGTGTGATTCTCTGGGAAAAATGAAATCGGATGAAGTTTGAACATCAGGCCGACGGTAGATGGACAAAACATAACCTATTCTAGAAAATTATGCAAATGTAATTCTTTAATATTTTGAGATAAAAACGGATGACCAATCACAACCAGTAGATTAAATGTTGTTATTATTGTGAACAAGGATTAAAGACCCGTTAGCTAGTGGATTTCACTGAGTAACATTAAAGGGAAGCGAGAAACTAGATCTAATCTAATATCAAACGAACTGATAAACATTGAAAGATGAGAGACAACTGATATACCAATCATATTTGAATCCCTTAAAACAATTCCAGAGAACCAGGGGAAAGGACTAGGGGACGGGAAATGATGAGATAAATTGAAATTGCCAGATTTCAGCATCAGATTGGTTAGAATACTAAAAGTGTCATGGAGGGCTGAAGAGACTCAGTATCATCCAGACCACTCAAAAGCAACTAGTGTGTAAATTCGTAATGTAAATACTACTATGGGGCACTTTTCCAATTCATAGTTTTGCTAAAAGCTCAGATCAAATAGTGGCTATTTACCCAACCGGTTCGCCACAGTAAGGATGGGCCAAAAGGTGGCAAGTATGAGGAATCCGGTAATTCATCGGACTCGCTATTCATTTGTAGAGGATCTGCAAGACCAGGTTGCTAATCATTACACCGCGATGGAATCCCCCCCCCCATTCGAAAATATACACAGAGCAAAAACACCGAGATTGACATTAATTCGTCCACCTTGAGTCATGATATCTAAACAGCAGCCTAGACGTTTAAGGATTATCACTTTATATGATATTGTTCAGTTGAAATGTCTCCAATGAAGACATATTTAAATAGAAATATCGATGATATCATTATATTTTTATAATCTTAAAATTAAAACTAATTACATATTACATTTGGGTACTTTTTCGGACCCTCTTGATAAGATATGAATCAATATTGACCTTCATGGCTAGAATACAACAGAATTAATACAATAATAGGCACGACTGGGTGGTGAAGTCTATTATATTCTATAAACTGAAAAGTCATCATACTGACAAATAAAAAAACCATGATATTTCCATGAAAATAAAACATACAACATTCTCTGAGATACAAATCGACCATCCTATCCCAACCAAGACGAGTATCCCTAATTTTAATTACCGAAGAAAATCGAGTAGAAAATAAGTTGGAAAAATACCTGGAACTTGCCAGAGAACTGAACAAGTTGTGGAATATTAAAGTGACGGTGTAACAAATTGTAGTTGGTGCCCTTGGAAAAGTCACCATGGACTTGGCAAAGAACCTCGATGAACTGAGTAAAAGAAGAGAAATTGACACACCCAGATCACATCAATGCTAAAATCAGCTAGAATTCTTTGAATAAGTTTGGAGATCTAAGGAGACTCGCTGGTCTCAGATTTAGATGAAAGGCCGTTAGATTAAACTCGTGTTAAACACTTGCAAGGATGATGATGGCAATAATAATAATAATAATAATAATAATAATAATAATAATAAGAAGAAGAAGAAGAAGAAGAAGAATTTAATATATGAAGAAAAAGAATTTGGAAGTAGAAAAAAAATTTAGAAGAAGGGTTTAGAAGAAGAAAGAAAATTTAGAATAATAGCGAAAAAGAAGAATTTAGAATAATAACGGGAAGAAAAAGAATTTGAGTGATAACGAGGAGAAGAAAAATTGAGAAATAATGAGAAGAAAAGGAATTTAGAATAATAACGAAAAAGGAAAATAATTTTGAATGTTAATGAAAAGAAGAATTTATAATAATAACGAAAAAGAATAATAATATTAATAGAAGAAAAATGAAGATGATAATAATAATTTAGGAGAAAGATAATAATAATAATAATAATAATAATAATAATAATAAAAATAGACAAATATCTGGACCTTACCAGAGAACTAAAAAAGTTATGAAATATGAAAGTGAAGGTGATACCAATTGTAGTTGGTGCACTTGGAACAGTCCCAACATGATTGGAAAAGGGTCTGGAATGTTTGGAAATCAGAGGAAGGGTTGAAACCATTCAGAACACTGCACTGCTGCAATCTGCCAGAATACTCAGAAGAGTCCTGGAGACTTGAGGAGACTTGCTGTCACTCATACTCCAGTGAAAGACCATCAGCTAATGCTGATGTGAAAACTCAAAAGGAGCAAAATAATAATAATAATAATAATAATAATAATAATAATTTGGATGTAAAGTATAAGAATTTAGAATATTAATCATTTACAAATAAAAAATATAAGAATTTAAAATAAATATTATTTGCAAGAAAAATATAAGAATTTAAGATAATAACAAGAAGAATACAGAAGAATAAGAATAAGAATAAAAACTAAGAAGGAATCGTAGAAACACTAGAAGATACCAAATACATAGAATAATAAAAGGAACAGAATTGAATAATTGGTTTACTTGTTAATGCAACAGAAAATAATATCTAACAAAGAAGAACATATTTCCAATTGCACAAGCCAACATTCATCTTGTTTCAGCAGAGCCGTATCTTGATCTCGAACCCTGTGACCTCTACCGTTCGCTTCTCAAGTGATGCCGACCAACTATATTTGATGAGAATAACACTTGAAAGAGACTCTTTAGTATGAGATAGCTCACCCTCTGCAGCCTCTTCACGCATTCATCACTTCAGCTTTCATTCCATCTAGCAACAACTGGCTCCTTTTGCCCAAGAGGGAAAGTGACTAAGCGCTATGTTATCTAGACTTATTAAAATCAATTGAAGCATGAGTCTATGTAATATTATGGTTGACCAATTGAGAAGTTGCCCGCCGGTTATGTCTCGAAACACATTTGATATACTGTACCGAATGCCACATCATACATACCAAGACTGGAATGGATATATTGCAAGGATGTATCTAAGTCTGTTCGGTATTTACTCAGTTTTAGTGATAACTGTATCTCTTCCTCTAGTTGCTTTTTCTATTTATGTATGTATCTTCGATGAACAATTTTTCCCTTAGTTATCTTTATCTGTCCGCAACGTATGATTAAAAGGGGATGTAATATCAGTGCATTTTACATAGGATCAAAGACTTTCTCCCCGCCAGTTCTGCCTAGGATCCAAATACGCTATCTCTACTTTCAGAAAAGTGATTAAATATTCTATAAAGATAAAAATTATAATAAAAGATTAAAAGAAAAGCAAAACAAACTTTGATATATCTATACCACACATCTTCACTTTGAATTTATTATTTTGGGATCATATATATATATATATATATATATATATATATATATATACTAATACATCCGCACGAACAGGATGCTACACAAGGTCAATTTCTTAAGCGGAGTTTAACAGATTTGAATTCAGAGTTTTCCTTTTAGACTTGTTACATAGCCAAGGTTAAAGAGCACAGTCTGTGCAACTATTTACCCATAGCTTGAGGGAGAATATTTGGATTCATACCTTTCCCAAGGGTATTAGTGCTATGTGAAATGCAAATAGCCTCGGCTAGGATTTGAACTCGGGTCGACGAGTCCATTTCCTACGACTCTAACCATTACACCACGTACCTCAATATTTTAGGATTATATGTATTTAGCCAACCGCTCCACACGAACAGGATGAGACCCATGATCAATTTCTTAAACAGAGATTAACAATTTGGAATTTGGAGTTTTCTTTCATTTAGACTTGTTGCGTAACAAAGATTAAAGAGCTAAGTCCGCCCTAATATTTACCTACCTGTGGAGGGAGAATAATTGACAGTACAGTGGGCTCTTAGCGCTATATGAAATGCAGACAGCCTCATTAAAGATCTGAACTCGTGTTCGACGATAACCATTACACACCGCACCTCAATATATCATTTTAGGATTATAACACATCGTGAATATTTGGATAAGTTATTGTTTTCTGCCAGCGATGTTATATCTGACCGCTTCAATCTTAAACTTTAAATTTTCTGAGATACTACATTTCCAACTTGAGCACAGGAAAGATGTCTGTATTTATCTGAGAAGATATTGCACAAGGTTGATATTTAAGTAAAGTAGAATTGGTTTGAATTGAGAGTTTTCCTTTTCCTGGGACGCTTGATTTACCAAGGCTAAAGAGCCCAGTATATACTATTTTCTCATAGCTAGTGGGCTGGAAATTAATTAATGCCCTTCGTAATTGTAGGTATTTACCCAATCCATTCGCCATGGGTAGAATGTGACACAAGGTTGCAAGTATGGGGGATCGGACTCGCTATTGAGTATGAATGAATCTGCAAGACGAGCATGCTAACCATTACCTGCATCTCTCTCTCTCTCTCTACACGCACACACACGCACACACACACACACACACACACACATATATATATATATATATATATTATATATATATATATAGTGTGCGTGTGTGCGTATAAAGATATAGATAGAGAGAGTGTATATAGTTGCCTATAAATAAAAACACCCCTACAAATTATTTTCCTTCATAAATAAAACTTAGTCTTCTATTAAATCAAAGGGTGTTAGTTTTACGAAACCCTACAGCACTGTCAGAGTAAATTAAAGTAAATCTGCATATAAACATATCGATTATAGAGTTTCAATTAAGAAGAGTTTGGTTATGAATAATGTCTAATTATATCAGTTTTTATTATATAATGTTCAATTTGATATTTTTTTGTATTTTTGGTCCAATAGAATATTAACTTTTTATAAAAATACTTGGAATATATATATATATATATATATATATATATATATATATATATATATAAACACCAAAAACAGGTATAGACGTGTTTTCCCTCCTGACATTACTGAAAGGGAATAAGCCGGCTCAGAAAAGTATTTCTAAACAGCAGTGTTCTATTATACAAAATATAGCAGCAAAATATTGAATTTAAATGAATGATCTAAACAATAAGTTGAGAAGAACAATCACTATTAAAAGGTTGTGTCTGTGCTAAAAACAAATAAAAATGACAGAGCTGCCTTTTCAACCATTTTTATGAATGGGATTCATGATACAGCTCCGTAACTCTGGGTTTTGTGCCGTTGCACTCGTCAGTCGGGAAGGAGGCTGATCTTAGTTACGGTCAATATCGGGGTTCAAATAAACCTGTTCAAAAAGTTTAAATGTTTTTCATAACAACGCAACCTTACTTATCGAAGGAGCCTTATTCAATATTAATACTCTGACGACTGTATTGGCATGGAATTCAGAGTTGCAATGTCGAAGCACAGGGTCTATACATAATATCAATGGTATAACCATATATGCCATTTTAATATGTTTAGGCAAAGAGTTAACCTGTACATATTGAGTTGTTCTATTAAATTTATTGATGAAATGATCAATCGCTAATAGATATATATATATATAAAACTATATATATATATATATATATATATATATATATTTAAAACTATATATGTATATATATATATATTTAAAACTATATATATATATATATATATAGTTTTAAATAAAAAAAGATTATATCTGAAGGACCTTTCAGCAATCTTCTCGTTAGAGAGAAATTGCTAGTTATTATGAATAACAAGATAAATATAAAACGTTTAAAATGATAGAATAAACATTTCATTTTAATTAGAGAAGGAAATGCCATGAGTGGAGAGGGAGCAATTTTTTAGTTCATTAAATACCTCCAAGGAGTTTATGTGTTTTATAAAACTCCTTCTGCCGGCAGATAGCATTTGTATCTCCCCACCCCCTCACTCCTGAATTTCCTTCTTTTAACAAAATGAAACGTTTAGCTTTTTTAAACGACGTACATTTTTGATCTTAATTTGATCATAAATTATTTTAAACTGTAATTAATAGATATCATAGATTTCTCTCTGATGTGAATATAACTGAATATATATATATATATATATATATATATATATATATAATATATGTGTGTGTGTGTATGTGTGTGTGTGTGTGTGTGTGTGTGTGCGTATATATATATGTGTGTGTGTGTGTGTGTGTGTGTGTGTGTGCGTGTGTGTGTATATATATATATGTGTATATATATAATATGTGTGTATGGGTGTGTGTGTATATATAT
>CM042138.1:128689423-128721923 GCA_023376005.1 Doryteuthis pealeii | reverse complement strand
ATATATATATATCTGTGAGAGGTATATATATATATATATATATATATATATATATATATATATATATATATATATATATATATATATATATATATATATATATATATATATATATATATATATCTGCGAGAGGAATTAAGTATATATATATATATATATATATATATATATATATATATAATATATGTGTGTGTGTGGTGTGTGTGTGTGTGCGCGCGTACGTATTCGCGGACTGTTGTATATTTATATAACACGCGCATTGCGAAACGGTTAACGTTGAAGAAAATGGAATCGGGTACCTGGGTTTAGATCCTGACGAAGCTGTTTGCGTTTCATTTCGCGCTAATACCTTTGGTCTCCTCTCTCTACAGATCAGGGAAAATAGGGAAAACTGGGTTCTTTTTTTTTGTGGTTATGCAATCTGTCTAGGAGATTGATAATTCTGAATTCAAGACTGCTTATGGGACATATTGAGAAGCCATATTCATGATCGTCATTTAATTTTCTGTTTCTTTGTTTTATTTTATTTAAAAAAAAATCTTGGTTAATCTTTTTGATCAGAGTCTGAACTTTTGTTCATTTAAATGGTCCTTGTTCTTTAAAAGGTCCATATGTGAATTACATATCCCTTGGAGTCATCATATCCAGTCAAGTGTTTTGCTAGGCGTACGATATCTGGCAACAAGTCTTCATGATCCACGATCTTTATTCTGTTATAAAGGGATTTATATATGTAAACTACTAAATTCATCCCATGTGAACCACAATCCGTTTAGTCAGCCTGCCAAAATTTCATTCAACCCAGGATTCTCTTTGGAAAACCTCTCCTTACCAAATATAAAGACTGTCCTTCATAGTTGGGGGTTATTGATTCATGATTTTTCCCAAAAGAGCATTAACTCGAAGTGCAACGAAAACAGATCACCGATTCCATTTCAATTTGATCATAAATACCAATCATTTACTGCCGGTTATCTCACCCGGTAGAGCATTCACATAGAAATTGCTAATTTCCAGATTCGATACCGGTCCTCGCCAACCCAGGATCTGAGTAGAATAGTTTGGTAATCTGATTGGTGCGGTACTGAATCTTGGAACTGACGGTAGGTGTGGCGCTCCACCTCATAAAAAACAATGACCCTGGTCTAGCACAAGTGAAAAGGGGATAGACACCCCTTACTATTTTGGCTGATACAGGCAACAGCCCGCTCCGCAGATCTTACTATATAATTTATTATTTTGGATGTGCTATGCGCGCCTCCAAAATAGATTGTAAATAATTTGTCTGAAATTTTTAGATAAGGCTTCATAATTGGTATTATTTGGATTTATCGGACTATTGCCTTCATCTTTGTTGTTATATACAAAACGATTTGCCCACCGCCCTTCTTCAGGTGTTTCTCGTCGAACTCAGGAACCTTGCCGAACTCGGGAGCCTTCATGTTGTAATAGTAGATGGAAGAAAGGGTCCAGTTTGAAGTTCTGTGCATGCTCACAAGTTTGAAGAGAAGGTTACCGAGTTCGACACCTGAAGAAGGCAGGACGGCACATCGACTAACACTTTCTGTATATAACAATAAAGATGAGGACAATAGTTTGATAAATCCAAATAATACAAAGTATAAAATGTTTGATTTTTTTAATTGAAAATCGTATAAATTCTTCCTTACGACCAAAGTTAGTTGCAACGACCTCAAGGATATTGACTTTGCTATTAACTAAGATGATTGTAAGATTTTATTTCCCATCGTTTATTATTACGTGTAAAAGTAAAAACTGTCAATTTTCTCGAGTCTTTCACAAATGTGTAAGTAGTGCTTTCTACTTTTAAATGCATGCCTCGGGAATGCGTCAGAAAAATAGACAAGTGAAATATTCTGTAAATAGTGTTTGGGAAGTGTCACCATTTTGCGGAATTCGTGATTGTATAATTGATATCTATGCATATATACATTTCTAGGAAAAGAGCGGGAGGACATAGGAATGTATCTATCAATGTAAAATAATATTTGCATATGCATCTTTAGCTGTGCAAATAGGAACGGGTTGGCAGTTTTCCATTTGACTTTTTATTTGCCTACGGAATGTATACATATATCAATGATTATAATCGGCTTACATAAGTACAACAATACGCACTTATATATATATATATATATATATATATATATATATATGTATATATATATATATATATATATAAGTGTGTATTATATGTGTGTAGCAAATTCGCTTTTAGATATGTTTCATCGAATAAGACAGACAAAAGTTTGTTATTACTTTTTATAAAGCATATACGAAAAACCGCTAAATGTGTGTTTAGACCCCCCCTCTCTCTCTCTCTCTCTCTCTCTATATTATAATATATATATATATATATATATATATATATATATATATATATATAGAGAGAGAGAGAGAGAGAGAGAGATGTGTGCGTGTGTGTGTGTGTTAATGCCCTAGTTCATTAGAAATATATTTATTTCGACTTTTTTCCTCTTCAAGTCTTGGAAAAATCATATCAAATAGACCTAATATGTAATCATTATCCATTTGAAAATCCGACTTGAAGAGGAAGTAGTACCGAAATAAATTTATTTTTGATAAACTAAGGCATTTATATATTATTCTTAATACTCCATATATGTAAAACATATATATGCAAAATCATCGTATGCAGGTTTGAGTTCTCAATTTTGGTTGAATCTCATTACGAAAAAATTCTATACCATTCTCTCAAACACACACACACACACACACACACACACACACACATATATATATATATATATATATATATGAGAGAGAGATAAAGAGAGAGAGGGGAGAGTGAAGAGGCATGTCTAATGGTTACGTCGTAGCAAATGGACACGACCACCGGAGTCCAAATTCTGGACGAGACTGATTGCATTTCATATAGCGCCAATACCTATAAGAAAGGTAGGCATCCAACTATTTCCCTTCAGGTATGTATATTTAGACAAAACATTTTCTTGTTGGCATGCTTTATTGAAAATCAAAACGATATACTATTGTTTAGATTTTTATTCTGATTTTCTTTTTGACGACGGAGATATCGCAACTCTGGCTGTAGCAAGTATATATATATATATATATAATACGTGTGTATATGTGCATGCATGTGTGTGATGTGCTACCAATTAAAAGGAACAATCGAGGGAAACGTGTAAATCCAATTAGAGAGAGACGTAATATTCCACTAGGATAAACTAGACAGTATGTTTATTCATTGACCAGGAAAATTCATTACTGCTTGACTTGGAAACTTTGACATATTTGCAATATTCTGTAAATATTGCATAGTCGGTTTACCAATTAAGTTTGTCGTAACAGAATCAGCTTAGTCAAAACTGCATAAACAGTAAAGACTGCAAAAGACACCTGCAAAAGTTTATGCGCATGGAAATTGGAGAGTAATATTGAGATTGGAGGGCATACAAAAAAGAGTGACAAAAACAATAAAAAGAGTAAAAGATTACAGTTGCAGAGGTATTAGAAAAATTAGGATTAACTACTTTACGAGAAAGAAAAATGAGAGTTGATATAATTGAAACGTTCAAGTAATTAATTGGATTTCCAATCATGGTAGGCATTTAATATTTCTCCTCGAGATGGAAATTTGTTGTCAAGGAAGATTTTTTTAAATTATGTCTTTTACTCTATTGGATTTTTCTTTTTCTAATAGAGTAATATAGTTTCAATTAAATTTCCGAACCAGGTCAAAAACAGCAATAATGATTAATTTGGACGATTTCAGAGAATCCTTAGAAAAAGTATTTAAGAGGAACTATCTGATGAATTACTTAACAAAATTTGATCTGTATATGGATGTATTAATATTGTATATTTTGTGCAAATATTCTTTTCTTTTTGTTAAAAGCCGATGTGAGAAGATATTAAAATTTAGATGCCCAAGGAATGATAATAATAATAATAATGATAATAATAATAATAATAATAATAATAATAATAATAATAATAATAATAACTATCTTGTGCTCAAAAAAGGAAACAGGACTGAGTGGATGCTATTAAGAAATTTCCTGAAAGCTTGCAGAATAAGAGGAAGGAAAAACAAAACTTTTTAACTTAATTAGCCGATGGAAATTTTTGGACAACCCATAAATCTCTTAAAACAAATCTACAATTAAAGTGGTTATTTTAGTTAGGCATATTTTAGGAATTGCATCAATTATCTCCGCTCCACGTTTGTAATAGAATCTCTGACAAAAATGGATGCAGTACATTAAATGGTTACAAAACAATGTATTGTAATGCATGTCTGTATATAGAATAATATTTAGTTAACTATTAAGTTGTTATAACGAAAGTTATTATTATTAGTAAAACACACTTACTGAAAAGGTATGTTTATATTACCATTGCTACGTTGTCCATTGTGGAAGCCAAGTATAGTGATTATCGTCTTTAGTGAAACGGCCCAGACGGCGAGGCTTCGAATACGCTGGCTATATCCTCTGTAGAAAGGTAAGATCACAGAAAGAATATTCTAAATTAGCTGTATCTGGTTGTGAGGCTCCAGTTCTGGAGCTTTGAGGAAATTGAAGTACACATTGTCGTAAAATCCTCTTAGAAACGACTACCCAATGAATGTAAATATAAAAGTGCAATGTCCACAGTTCCCTAATTTCCGGGCATAAAATAACTCTTGACGGGCTGTCATGCCGTTAAAATTAATCAAACAACTGAAACTTAAAAACAGTAATAGAAATTTTATTATTTTCAGATTAGGCGCAGTTGTCTAGATGAGAGGAAATTTGTAACTACTTATTTTATCACATAGAAGAATATTTATCGACCAATATTTTTAATAGGTTCTTTGTTTTAAGTACCATATGTATCGTTAACTTATCTAACGGTCTGTGACGATAGAGAAACTTTTTATCCTCGCTCGGTTTCAGATACGGGGCATTTTGTTTGTCCCAAAATTTTCCCTCGAGTGTTTTTGATTGAAGCTATGTACCTGACATTACATACGTTTCCCTCAAATGACCTGTGTGTTCGTCGACACGGAGTGCCGATATTACGCAACAACTTTGAGCTGAATTTAAATCTATAGCACAGACTACAAATGTATATCTTAAAACGACTTCTAGAACGTATTTAATTTGTTGAAAAGTGCTGGAAATTATGTATCAGTTATTGAGATGCCTATTTTAAAGGAAAGAATGGCATTAATAACCATAGCTAGAAATAAATATCCGTTTAAATAACAATCAAGTTTCTGATTAGTCACGAGAGAGGGATATATATATATTATATATATATTGAGAGAGAGAGAGAGAGAGAGAGAGAGAGAGAGAGAGAGAGAGAGAGAGGGGGGGGTAATTTATACATACCGAGAAACTCGTTCGAACAACTGCGTTACTTTTTTAGACGATATTGCTATTCTAAAAATGGAGACAGGTGGTGTAGTGGTTTCCGTCACAGGAAATGAATATGGCGAGACAAGTTCAATTCCTTGTCGAGGCTGTTTGTATTTGGTATAGTGCTAATACCCTTTGGAAAGATATAAATCCTACTATTTTCCCTTCAACTATGGATAAATAGTAGGGTGGACTTGGCTCTTTCACCTTGGTTAAGCAATCAGTCTAGGACAGGAATCACTACGCTTTTTTATCGATAGGCCGGATAATTAAAAAAATAACGAGCGCGGTTCACATTATTATTGTATTCAATACATGCTAGCCAGAATTAAATCTCTGAGAAAAACAAATTCAAGTATCGTCGGGTCTGATAAAATGCCTCCGCGGGCGGGATCCGGTCCCCGGGCCGTAGTTTGGTTTCCCCTGTTCTAGGAGAAGGAAAAATCTGAATTCAAAATCACTAATAACTTGCATCGCATCCTGTTCGTGAATAGGGGTTGGCATATAAATATGCAACGTTCAAACATTTTGTTAATTAACATCTTAGAAATTAGTCTGGTATATATGTATGTAAAATCAAAGTCTTTGGAAATAGATGTTAAAGAATGGGAAGGATACACATTAGATAGATATAATTTGTGTCGAGTAGATGTAAAGAAATCGAAAAGAAGAAAATACAACCTGCAGAAATGAAGCATGTTTTATGTCAGGGTGATTAATCTATGAATCTTCCAGGTGGTTTAGAGAATTGGGAATGGGAATTTTGAAATCGTCACCTGTTAACAAAAACTGGATATGTTAACCATGTGAAATCAAATAACTTTCAAACTCAAGAAATTTACAACATTTTATTGCCACTTTGTCCTTGTGATAAAAAAATATATTGTTTGATGTAAAGTTTTTAAATGAAGATTAATTTGGATTAAAAAGAGAGAGGAGCATTGATAATAAATTATATTCAACAGGTGGTTCCCCTTAAACATATACAAGATTTAAACCATGTGTGTCATATGGGTATTATGTCTTGAATGTCGGCAGATGTGCTTAAAAGTAATTTGAGAGTTCCCGACCGGAATTAATTATTAATCGGGATGTTTGAATTCTAGATTTCGGGTTAAAGAGAGCTATTATCTGTCAAGATGGAGCAATTATAATGTATGGATGTATGTAACGAGTAGCTTAATGGTCTTTGATGTAAGGTACTTGACGAGATGATTTAAAAAATGTTTATATTTAAATTTAAGTTCTGTTTGTTGGGAAAAATTAAAATAAGTGACAGTTTTAGTTTTCGTTTATAAAAGTTTGTAGAAAGAGGGGGGTGCTTTTGTACCGACATAGATACTGATATCGTATTTCCTTTATTTAGATTATTAGTATTTAAAACTAATTACTTTCAACAATAACTGCTTTTAAGTGTTTCTCTGAATGTTTGAGATGAGGCTTGAAGATTAGTATTATCTGCGTTATTCGGACTATTGTCCCCATCTTCATTGTTATTTGTACAGAAGAAGGCCGGAGGGCATATCTGCCGAAACATTGTACAAATAACAATGAAGATTGGGTCAATAGTCCGAATAACGCAGATAATGTTTTTAAGTGATTATTTATGCAAACGCTTGAAACCATATAAATGCTTAAAAAAGACTTTCGTCGGTATTTAATAACCTAACAAAATGTGAAATGCTGTTTTTAATTCGTTCAGTCTTTCTTTCTTTCTTTCTCTCTTTCTTTTCTGTCTGTCATTCTTTTTCGTTGCTTATTCGAACGAAAAAGAATGACAGACATAAAAGAAAGAAAGAACGAAAAGAAGAAAGAAAGACTGGACGAATTAAGTACGGCATGTCACATTATTTTAGGTTATTTAATACCGACGAAAGTTCTTTCTTTCTTTCTTTCTCCTTTCCTTTTCTTATGTACCCTATGAAAATGTTATGTTTATTATATACTTACAGTTGTAAAGGCAGCTATCAAATCAAGAAATAACACTCATTATTTATGGATGAATAGAACAATTAATGTAACGATTATCGATGTAAGGGATTCAACGAGATGATTTCAAAAAGGATTATACACTTATAGATGGAAAACATCGACGCCGATAGAAATGTCTTAATGGTGAAGATATCACAGTGTTACTTTTTACTGTTATAGATATCACGGTATAACTTCTTCGTGTTTTAGATATCACGGTATTGTGTCCGTAGCTGTTTTGATGTCTAAATCTATTACCGTTTGTTCGCTCTAGGAATAAAACTGACAATATCAATGTAAACAGCAAGCAACCTACTTTGATCAATAAATATATTGCGTTCATGTCCATTTCTGGGGAAAATACCCAGGAAATATTCGTGCAGCCGGAGCAGACGCGCGTGATGCCTTGTCCAAAACAAATAACAAGACAGTTATATGCCTATGTAAATAACCATATGATTATTGCAATGTTCAGACCAACTGAGTGAAAAATTGCTCTTAACACGATTATACAATTTGGGCAGTTACCAAAGATAACTTTCCAGAAGTTATAAGACCAAAAACTTGGCAGAGCAAAAGGAGAATAAATTAATGTGAGCTTTTCACTTACCAAATTGCAGTATCCAATCCCGAGTGCAACAAGACACGTCCATATAAAATCCTTTACGTTAACGGGAATGTTTCTCTTTTAATACATGATGTGGTAATAGAAGCACTTTACAAAAGACATCGATATCGTTAAGATAATTATACTGGGAGTAATAGCAATTACAGGGATGAGAAAAGATGAAGATGAAAGCAATTGGGAAAACACAGACATACTCACACGAAGATACACAATTTATATGCCCACTGTGAAACATTCGAGACTGTTATGTTAGGCCCGCAAACCATACTGTGTATAATTGCTTAAGTTCTAATAGAATATGAATAAATAAGTATTCATTACTTTTATCATTACCAGCATATTATTATCAATTAAGATCGTAACTGTCAGTTTCCCGTAACTGTCAGTATATGCAATTATTAAATCTTGAACCGATGATCCAATAATCGCATATTTGAGAAACTGACAGTCACTAAGCGCCGTTGACTGTGTGTCTACTCTTAGTGATTGAAAAAAAAGAAGAACTACAAGTAAAAAGAAATGTCTCTGTGTTGAAGATATCAAAGTAGTTGTGCATAGCTGTTCTGGTGCCTAACCCTATTTAAGTTTCTTAGTTCGAGGAATAAACTTGACAATATCACTGTCAAAAGGAAGTAACATACTTTTATCAATAAATATCTTGTGATCATGACAATTTTCGGCGAAAATACCCAGGGAAATATCCTTTCTACAGAAACTTTCCATGATTGAAAATAACATTCAGTGTGAACGCAAACCCCATACGTTGTATGTACGACCATGTGTGTCTGTGCACGTAAGTTCAGTTAATCTGTTATTTACGGATTTTCTGATACTTATCTTCCGATACGTATCTTCTCTACAAATAAACTACGTTAAGATCTCACGCTTCAAAACAAATTATTTTGATTAGGAATGAGTGTAATATTCATGTATGCGTGGATGGATGCATGTAACGAATCGCGTAACGGTTATCGACGCAATGAAATCATCTAAACGAGAGAATTTCCAGTTCTGAACGAAGCGGGGTTCGTTTGGTTTCGTTTCGTGATTATATTCTTGGGAAAGACGTGAATCTATCTTTTCTTTTTAGTAGAGAAGATTTGGATTTATAGCCTTAAGATGGGAACTAGTCTAGAAAAGGGAAAAATTGAAGCAAACTTTTGTGGTGTGTAGTACTCAGAATCTATGACTCATTCATGCTCCATTCTTCTGCTACCCAAAAACTGTGACTGGTTCAACCCTATATATAAGCTTTTTTTTATTTATGTGAGTCACATGCCAAAATTATTGTGATTTACCAGATTGTTAAGTTTATCAACCGATTTAATACCCAGTGGGTTTCATACATTCTCCTTAAAAAGTATACTTGAAGATTCATTAATGTCTAAAATAGTAAAAATGTTAAAATAATGAATTATATTTCCATATACTTTTACAGAAAAAATGAAACTAATGGTAAGGAGAATGAGAAGTTGAGTAAATATATATTGATTAGTAGGTTTTACCTTGCTCTGCTGGCTAGTATCTAACAACTTTCCTGATTCAAGAAAAATGTTTTAAAATATTTCTTTACTCAATATATATATATATATATATATATATATATATATATATATACGTTTTTCATAAGTGATTGCTAAAAATGAATGAGACTTTCTTTTAAATAGTGCACGGTGTTCTTATTATCGGGGCGATTTAAAATATAAAATATTGAAATGCACGCAGTGTAAGATCTTCCAGCTAATTTGATAAAGCATTCAAAGTCCTGAGCAATATTTAACATTTTCACCATTTCATATATATATATATATATATATATATATATATATATATATATATATATATATATATATATAATAGAGAGATAAATAGATACGCCAATAAATATAATGCTGGAACCAGCATATCTTTAAATATGGATATATTTACTTTACGACATAATCGATTTTAATACTTTTGATATTTCGGACTGTTGTCCACATCTTTATTGTATAAACACATCACTCAGGCCACAGTAATATCAGGCTTTGTTCAAAAGCTTTTTCATCATTACCCTGAAATAAATATTGTATTTATACACAAAGATGAGGACAACAGTTCGAAATATCAAAATTATTCATTTCAAGCCTCATCTCATAAATACTAATAAGTATAATATATTTTGTTGAATATTAATTTAATCTAAACCTTTAGATTAATCCCATAGTGCTTTATATTACTTATCTGTTCTTATATCATTTGAATATTCTCATTAATATATTAGAATTTATTCGAAGAAAGAATCTTCTTCTTAATGTTGTTAACCTAATGTCTCGGTTTGTTCATTTTTCAGTTCATGTCAGGTGTTAGGTTCGGGAGAAATAATAAGAAAAGTACGAAGAATATATTCGACTGTCTAAACAATTTCTAGGGTTGGGACTTTCAGAATGACGACACTGACGGTGTCTGTAAGAATTATGAGAGATCTTAGAAAGGTTTGATAGAACTTGCCATCACTCAATCCCTAGTGATAATGTTAAAACATCGGGGGAAATCACACAAGTGAACTTTAATATTTTTTCGGTAAATAAGAACACAATGGAAATATAGTAAAGTGATATTAAATATTTGACTGCAATAGCAGTGCCTATTGATGTGAAAACAAAAGAAAAGTCAATGAAAATTGATTTAAATATACAGAAAATGAATACTTATTCGTAAGACAAGGTAAACCAAAACAATGAAAAGAGAAGGGGTAGAAATCTAATAATGCAGGTACACTGTTATTCTTTGGTTTTAACGTAATGTTAGTTGGCTGGTTGGTTGGATTTTACAGCATGTCAACCCATGATGGGTTATTTTATGCCGAAGATACTCTGTTTTATTAATTCGATCTGGGCACTCGATGATTTTTAAACTAAATAAAAAAACAACATTCTTTTTCATTCTATATAAGCCATAGATCGAACCCTAATGAGTACTACCAACCCAGGTTTGAGTGAACCTGGAAATAATGGTGATAAATGGTGATAATTCCAGGAGCTCAGAAATTGGAATTTCACTATTAAATATAGTTTAACATCATACCCAGGAATTGTCCCTTATCCACTGCCTTCTAGCACATACATGATAAACAGGCTTGGGTTTTGCCATGAAGCAAAGGGTTTAAGACAATCATATAGGTCCTAAGGTTTGATATGAGTATTGAAAAAGTACTTTGTGGGTATAAGGTACGCTAATGACCACAACTTATATTTAGAGATTGTTCCAAAACTGCGGTTGCTGATTTGGCCACTTAAAAATGCCCAAACATATATTCACTTTACTATTTAATGGCGTTGATAAATTGTTCTAAAATGACCCGCTTAAAGGACAGACAAGGATTATACAACTTTTTACTTCAAGATAGGTTAAACTCTAATACAACTCCTACTTTA
This sequence comes from Doryteuthis pealeii, assembly GCA_023376005.1. NCBI lineage: Eukaryota > Metazoa > Mollusca > Cephalopoda > Myopsida > Loliginidae > Doryteuthis > Doryteuthis pealeii. The sequence continues at coordinate 128,710,500 of CM042138.1, read as the reverse complement.
AGGACAGATCAACATACAAGGATTAAAACTGATACTACATCTTTCTAGTTCAGGAAAGGGTCAACCTTTATACCAGAAAGGATATCCACTGTAAAACTGCTTTCAACTACAGCTCTAAAATGGCCACACGAACCGTAACAATTGATTTTGAAACTGCAGTGTCAACTTCTGTCCAAACCATCTTTATTTAAGTTGTTGATATTCATGCGAATTTTCTTTATATGATATAACTTTGTAGCGTTGCTTTTGATCATCATGATTCCGTTTTTCTTTTCTTGCAGATTTTCTTGCAGATTTCTTAGAGAGCTTTGTGTAAATGGCCATTTCTAATTTCTTTGATATTTACTAGTCTAAAGCAAATGAAAAGTTGTAATGTAATCTGTAACATCGCTTGCCATTAGACGCATAATATTTGGCAAACAAAATATGTTTGTGTTTATCACGTTTTCATGTGCTTCCAAAATCTCATCGTTTTTATTGAATGAAAGATATGTTATTGTTACATTTTACACTTATCAATATCATCTGAATTAGCAACACAAGTTCAAATCTTAGACAAGGCTGTTGCATTTCATATAGCGTTAATTACCTTGGGAAAAGTGTGAATGCATTTATTCTAACTCCAACTATGTGTAGGAATAAGGGAAGACTGGGTTCTAATCCTAAAATGGCAACCAGTCTAGGAAATGAAAAACTGAATGAAAACTGTTGAACCCAGCCTAAAAATTGACCTTGCATCACATCCTTCTCGAGCGGAGTGGTTAGGGGTATATATATATATGCATATATTATTAAACAAGACAAACATCTCCTGTTTGACGAGTTCATCCTCGATCCTTTCAAGTTTTTGGGCGAATTTCTTAACAACAGAGTTTAATTAGTTACTAATTGCGCCAAAATTTTCTTACCGAGTAATTTCGGCACTACAAAGTAACATCTTTAGTGGTGGATATAATTGAGTGATTGTTCCGAGTTTTAATCACAGAATGTTTGAACGAACATTAGTAGTTGAAGTAATTATGAGGGAAAACTCACCGAAATAATATAAGATCTGTTGGGATTGGTAGGAAAAGAATCGCCAGTAAAAGAGTTGCAGACATTTGAGAATATGACTGCTTTATTTGAAATTAATTTTATTCATGTAAGCCTTATTTTCTTAATCTATAATGCTTAAGAAATTTGCAGTTTTTGCTTGTTTCTTTCTTTGAGCAGTGTGAGTGTGCTTTCTGTAATAATTATTCTGTAATTAGTGGGAATGCATGGGGTTTTAAGTTTTGAGAAATAGAGCTGGTATCAGACAGGTGAAGTCTTAAACGGCATGAAAAGGTCATAGATGTGAGACTTATGTATGTACTTTCATTTGTGGAGAAGCGATTTCCTAAAGAGTATTTGATTTGTATACTACATTAGTCTCATCAAGACAATCAATTGAGAGGGATGAGTTATTACTGGTTAGAGGGTTTGTAGTTTTAAATCTAGGGTAGTATGTGATTAATCATATATATATATATATAAAAATTCCTTTACTAAAAGTCTTTTGAATTCCAACCGTCACATTTCTTAACACCCATCCCCTTCCGTTTAAATTGTTCCGTCTTGTTGCCAACATCTCAAAAATTCGCTACATTTGTTGACAAAAGATATACATGAGACATGACCGACATGTATATGGCGCGAAATGCCCACGTTGGTGAATATTGTAACGTCTTTCGTTTTTTGCAGTATTAAGGTTTTTTTGTTTTGTAAACTCATTTTGACTTTCCTCTCCGACCCAAACAACTACGGGAGTGAATGAGCTCTGATGATGATTTTTGTAAAATCGAAATATTGATCAATATCAGCTATGATTATATTATAAATTGTTTTCTTCTTTAACAGCATTGTGTGATGTTTTCATTCCACCTTTTCTTACTCATATATATATATATATATATATATATATATATATAATCTTCCATAATATATTACATGCTGAGCATGTCGTGCCGAGTATTTCTCCTTCATTTCATCTCTTAGCCTAACGAGTCTTTTTGGTTCTGTCTATTTCATGCCCAGTATCATGTGACAGGTTGTATTGTGTTACATATTACCAGCAGCAAAATAAATAAATAAATAAAAATTGATTTGACTATTTATCTAAAAGTCGAGATTCTTACATTGTTGAAAAGTCTTAGCTGCACTTCTATTTAGTGGGAAAATTACACAAGTATCCTTCTTAAGGTCTCCTACGCAAAGTACAAGGAAAAGAATCTCAGTTAGAATTTGAATTCAGTTCTCCAATTCCATACTCTACGCCGGGAACAGTTAGGCCACCCGCATCTTCGATTTTGATGACTTGCGTCCTAAAATAACGCGACAGACTGACAAGATATTAGGCAAAAATATGGAAGTTAATAGGATTCTAATTGTTGCCTTGAGCAGAATTCCAAAAATAAATGTTGCTGCTGCTGTATTAAGACTATTACTCACAATATTAATGCAGAGATTTCGTTAGTTAAAATCTGACAGTTTTGTTTTTTTTTTAATGAAATAACTTATATCCTTATAGATATATAGACTATTTCAAGCCAGAAGCTTAATAACAAAATTACTGCTCTATAATTGGGGTTGATATATACCGATTGCATCATTGGAGAAGGGCAAGACCCTTCCGCTAAAAAAAGGTATGTTCTGGTTTGGGTCGGTTAGGGTGGCTCTAACTCTGGAGCTCTGTGGAATTCTTATTCATTACCATTACTCTCAGGTCCACGCTGGCACGTAGCGTGACCTGTGGATCAAATAGATTAGTTTAAAAATTTAAATAGCATTAAATAAAGATAAAATAAAAAAGAACTAAAGTAGAACATTGAAAATATAGTTATGTTTACAATCAAACATTTAAAATTGAATCATAATTTCGGCTTTACATAATATATAAAGAGTTGATATAACGGTAAACAAATAAACCAAACCAAATAAAGTTACTTAAAATAAATCAAATTTATATATACTAGCAAATATATGCACCCTCCGGGTGCAAGTATTTAAGTTTGAATGTAATAAAATATTGTATTAAATTAGAAAGGCTAATGAAACTAAATAAGAATACAGATAAAAAGATTTGAAACAGAGGGAGTATAATAAAAAAGGGAACAACTGAATCTTACTCTTCCATCACTCTCGTCTTTCATCGTTATTTTTTCTAATTTAAGTATTTAGTTATAAGAGGAAGTAAAAAATAAAATGACAATTATTTTATCTTGTTAATGGATTTCATTTCAGATTCATTGAAGAGATTTTTGCTTATATTCATTAAAATAAAACCAAACAGTTAGAAATCAATAATACTAAGCACATATTTATTAAATTCGATTTTTTAATATTAATATGCAAATTAGCCTTCCCGTTCACACTGTAACCGCTATTTTGTTGTATATATAAATATAATTGCATGTTGTCAGTATGTAGACATAGTTAACAGTATTAATAATGTAAGACAATTTTATTAATAATTGAGGTTTAGATAAAAATAAAATCATGGAGAATGTGATGTCAATAACTAAGAGAATTGTGACTTGAGTAGGAATATAGTTTCGGTTACAGACAGAAAAACACACAATCTCCATTATAATAAGATATATATATATATATATATATATATATATATATATATATATATATCAAGTAAAGAGTGAACATTGTAATTGGTAGAGCATGTATATCTCGGTTAGGGTAGTGAAGGTATGGAGTCAACTTGGTAACTGAAAATTTCTGGACTATGCCATATATATATATATATATATATATATATATATATATATATATATGCATGTGTCTAGTGCCGCGTTATATTCGAACTTTTTGGCAAAAGAAAGCCACTTCTTTTACAACTCTACTCGTGTATGTATAGGCTATTTGATAATTCAGTACACACACACACACACACACACACACACACACACATATATATATATATATATATATATATATATATATATATATATATATATATATATATAACATCTCTTTGATATAAGATAAGACAGATTTGTATATCTTTTACTTTTAGCTATGTTTGGCATGACGGAGTAAAAATATATTTTGTAATAACAAACTAGATAAACAACGCGTAATAAACCAAAGAACTATTTCGACTTAATCAGAAACTCAAGGGGTATAAACAACGTCAAAGTCCTAATATAAAGGATAAAAAAGGATCAAACGCTAGCAGTCATATAAAGAAAGTTGTATTCGACAGCGTGGAACTAGATTACCAAAGTGGGAGCGCCGTCTTTTTCATCAACATTTTGTAGGATTGCTCAAAAACTTCTCTTAAGGGTTTGTTTATTGTTATTTTTTTTAAGGGGAAAAATGTAATTTAAGCATATGAAGTATTGGACAGTGAGATGAAAAATTATAATAGTAGTTGTATATGAAGAGGAAGAGAATATAAATGCCCTTCAGACAGGCTGTCACACTGAACATGAAGCATTACAAGAAAATATTACTGTGATATTTGTTGGGATATTTTTTGACATTTTATGTGTAAGATGTGTCCCTTGAAAATAGGTTGCTGAAGGCAAAGAAAGAGACGAGATGGCAAGGAAATGGACGAAAGGCAAAGAAATGAAATATATAATAATCTCCGGACTAAGGATATTAAAAGATATAAAGATGCGCTTTTCGTAAGCGTTAGTCAGAAAACATATATCATATGACATTCATAGCGTATTCGTTCGTTAAGGGATGTATTTCGTATTTATAAGGTCATATATTTTGTATAAATATAAGTTAGGTTAGAGATGATATGAAGTCAAATGTGATGGGTAACTTATAGTTTCTCACCGGAGCGATTTTCAAAATTGATTTCTCGCCTATACGATTAAGGAAAAGTAAAGACAAGGTTGCGGGCCAGTAGTATTTACCTCGTATCCCACATGTACGGGTTAGGCACAAGGCTCTATTGATGTGGGACCACCCACAAGCTGAGACTCGTGGGTGGCGGGGAAAAATTGTGTTGATCCTGTCGGCATTCCCCTTCAAGGGTCAAGGTACGGGTCAATAAACCCAGCCCTGTCCTTTAAAATTGAGGGGGTAGGTATTGCCTGGGGAGATAGTCCCCCCCCCCCGGATCAACGCTGTTAACTGTAGCCACGGTTCAGGCTGAAGCCACTGACCCCCCCCCGAGAGGCGGTTTACATGCTGAAATATTTGTTCACGCTATCTCTTGGGACATTCCAAGGACACATCTCAATTGATTTCCTTGAAAAAGTGCAACTGTAAACAGTGATTCCTATCGCCAACTCCTCACACAAATTTCACGTTATCTATTGAATGACTATCATATGGGTTGTTTGTGTTAACGTTTGGGGAATATATAAACAGATATTAATTTTATTATGTGTCAGGTCAGAACAGTCCTTCTTTGTCACTTGCTACTAATAACATGTAAACTAGTATTACGTGTTACATGATCGGCTTGTCGATGACTTAAGTGATATCCTCATCAGACACGCTTCTATTTGTCTGGTGAGCTGGGTGTGTAGACACCCAACATCACCACAGGCGAGGGTTGTCAAGGGGCGGGTAAGATTCAGCAGAGCCAACGGCCATCCACACTGATAGTAGTAAAATTGGGTTACTTACTACTCACATAAATACCAAAATGGGGTAGAGGGAGCTCCTTAACCTTAGTCAATAATAATAATAATAATAATAATAATAATAATAATAATAAAAAGTCGACAGAGTAGCCTATTGTCGGTATCAGTCAAACGGCAAGGGTAGTCAATCTCCTTTTCAGTAGTGCTAGACAAGAGAGATTGTTTGTGTCTGAGGTGAGGCGCCACGCCTACCATCAGCTCATCACGTCACTGCACAGGTCCTTATGCTACTCATACGCTGAGTTGGCGAATGCTGTATTGAATCCGGAACCTTGTGTTTCCGAGCCGGATGCTATACTGACTAATAATAATAATAATAATAATAATAATAATAATAATAATAATAATAATAATAATTCTATGAACGGTTTTCATTGATTGCGTAGCGATTTTTTTCAAACAGTTATGCCATCTTGTCTGGTTGAATATCGACCAGATCGTAGTTGGTCTTCAGTTGACATTTCATCATGTTTTAAACTCGAATATCACCCTGGCATCCGAACTTTTGATATGTTTTTTTTAAATACTTCTCGAAACATGACTTATATTTAGCAGCAGTCATCACAAAAAAAACAAACCTTCCCGCACACGTTCCTTTCTTCTTTTTAACATTCATTGCATAAATCGCCAAGTTTACTTGCAAACAACAGAAGAAAAATAACAACAAATGCTTAACCAGATAATACATAATTCCGCCACGTGCAAACCAACATCATAATATAAAACTATTTAATTTATTAAAAAAAGTTATATTGCACTTTCTTTCATAATAAACCTAATGCTCCACTAAAATAAGATGTTACACTTAAAAAAAATCATTATGAAGAATATATTTAACCTGAAACTCGATATGATTTTTATATATTGTATTAATCTGATCGAATGACATAAAAGTCGAGCACTCAGTGAGCGTCTAACACACTCATAATGACTCATGAATTCTTAATCCTTGATGATGGCAGATATCTGGAAATATTCATATGTACTAGCTTGTCAAAAACTGATTATTTACTTCCTCAGATCAGAGTGTTGTATCTGTGTGTTATTCTTGGGATTATAGTATCAGTCTCCGTACTTATGATTAGGATCTAAATGTAATATATGTACGTAAAGTATTAAAAAAATAAAACGTAAAATTAACATGAATTATAATTAACTTCCGCTAAAACAAATAACCAGGAATTTTGAAAATGAAGTAGTAGTGTTTTCCTGACCTACCAGCATGCCGGTTGAAACACGGATTTTAACGTGGTGAGTCACGCACAAACCAAAGCTCATATAGTGGCCAGTGCAAAAAAGGTGTGATCTTTCGGCATTCCCCTTTTAGGGTGCATCAAACACCGGAAAATAAACCCAGCTCAACCCATTATACTAGGGGCAGGTGATGCATTCGGGGATGATTCACTGGGATCACGCAATTTAAATCAGCTTACCGGTCCAGAAGCCGAACTAATGGACACAGGACCCGAAGCCGGGTAAATACATTTACAATTAAAAAAACAGAATGAAAATGACGAGGTATGAGAAATCTCCTACAAAATAAAAAAAACAACAAAATAAATGAAATTAAAAAACACAATTTTTTTTGAAAAATAAAGGAAAAATCGAAAGAGAAAATAAGTGACAGGTACCGAGATGTATGTACGAAAATAAAATCCAGATGTATGAATATTAATGATTATGTTTTTTTAATTTATTTATTTATCTATTTATTTCATCTACTAATTTGGTATTTAGAGATACACTAGGAATTTTATGTTAGTTTCACACGGTACTATTTTATGAATTCTACTATAGTTGCCAACATCGTGGTAACGGATACATTTATAAGTGAAATAATCAGAATCAAAATTGATATAATTGTCGTTTACTCACCTATTGTCGTGATTACAGTGACAGAGTAGAGGAGAGCACCAGCAAATGACCACTGTAATTCTGCCGTTCCGTCCTTTCCATCCCAGCCTTGCTTCTTGATGGCGACGAAGACTTCCTTTTGGAAGTCCAGAAGCACTTCATCGGCGATTCGTGACCAGTTCTCCTCGTGCAGCACGTTCAGTTCTTCCGTTAAATTCCAAAGTCGGACCACGTGGCGTTGCCGGTGCAGACTAACAGTTCCTCTCTCGCTTTTCTCGTTCGGCGCTTCCAGCCGTTGGAAGATGAAGCCCCCTAGGATTGAGTAGCCAATGACCAGCGAACAAAGGCCGATGTTAGAGAAGAAGAAGCCCAGGAAGCTCTTGCAGCAGAGGATGAACCGACTGCCGCACTTGGCTTTGTCGCAGTCTTTTTTCTTCGCTTTATCTTTCTCTTTGTTTTTCTTACGCTTACAGCAGCAAGACGACTTTTCCTTATCTTTGTCCTTGTCTTTACTTTTGCCCTTGTCTTTGTTGGCGTCTTCCAGTTGCTTTTGTCGACGTTTCTGCTCCAGTCGGCGTTGTCTTCGTCGCTTCTGCTGGGCCTGCTTATCGCTCCTGCAGCAGCAACAGCAACGAAATACAGACGACTTTCGTCCGGCCTTTTTGATACTGCCATTGCTTCCCGTGACAGCCACCGTCTCCTCGCTGTCATCTGTGTCCCGATTGTTGTTGACGGGTACAACGACGTCCTTCTCCTCGTCAGATGAAATGACAACGAGAGCCGATGACATTGAGGCCGCCCTTTCCTCGGGCGGCGTTGTAGCAATCGCCTTGTCCACCATGTGTTCGACTTTGTAGTCATCCTCATCGTCATCATCATCGTCAGTATCGGAGGAGGAGGAGGAGGTTGAAGATGAGGAAGAGGAGGTGGTAGAGGAGGAGCATGAGGTGGTTGGAGGAGAGAGCGGCCTTTCTTTGTAAAACGACCCATCACCGGAATCGCCGCTCTTGACGAAACCGTCGAGTTCAACATCGTCGTCATCATCATCGTCATCCTCGGCGCTGTCATGGAGAATAGTTTCAGCGTCGGCACTGCCGCCGACGGTGCCGACGCTGGTACCGGTGCTCTGCCCATCGAGGGGCCGCAGCGGTATGGTATGGTCACTGTCCGAGCCTTCCCGCTTATCCTCCGTGCTTCGCCCGTATGTGTCCGTGTTGCCGCCGCTGCTGCTCGTGGTCGTTGTGGTGGTGATTGTATTTGTCGCCGTGTTTGTTGTTGCTGTGGTGCTGCAGCAGCTGCAACATAGACTGCCCCGCTTGCCGGTCCGGCTACCACCGAAAGGCGGGTTGGACGAAAGAGGCGGGGACGAAGACGACGAAGATGATGACAAAGTTTCATGGATTCTGTATCTGACATCAGGGTCATCCATTCTCCATAGACACCGGCAGTGAAGACACTAAAATCATTCTTCAGCCAGTTGAAAACTTAGTAGTTTTTGCACGGCGTTATAATGCCGTTATTGATTTAGTTTTTATCCGTTTCAAGCTTTTATTAAAAATTTATATGTAGTTATGTATATATTTCTTTAATTTTATCGATGTAACGATCAATTCCAGCATCCATGGGATATATTCATTAGTATGAATTTGTAAGGTGTCCTTTCATTATGTGATGGTCATGGTAATCCATAGTGATAAACTTGTTCAAACATGTTGTCCTAGTGGCCTTAGTCATAGAATCGACTGGATCTTCTGAAATAAAAGAAACATTAGTATTATTTTTTTCATGTGAAAATATCAAAATAATATTAAAAAAAAAAACAAAGGCCTTAACATTTATGTATTGTCCAAACAAAAGCAGTTCATTAAACATTAACAACTGCATTCATTAATGCATGCACTGAATTTAACAGCATGTCAATTCATTTAGGGTTATTTTATACTTAGAGGTTAGGGAATCGCGCTAATAGTACTTGCATATTTACATTTCTTGTAGTTTTTTTCTTCAGTGTTTGTTTTCTCATGGTCCTACCAAATACGAATAATTTTGAAATAAATCTATCTAAACTATAGACTGTAACAGGTACTAACATTCTGGGTAAAAGTGGATCTGGTAGACATGGCAATGAACAAGTACTCTAGACACCGTGCTTCCAGAACTGGAGATATATCATCAGGTTGAGTTTAGTGTCACACCTAGGACATCCCTTTTTAGGGGAACATTTACCCCTCTGCTGGGAATGAAGTGAACATATTATAATCCCCATAATTTTAGTATTATAACAATTATGAATTATGTATCATAACAATTATGTATTATAACAATAATATAATATATTATAATATTGATATTATAACAAGAATATAATATATTATAACAAGAAAACTTATAAGAATTATGTATTATAACAATTATGAATTATGTATTATAACAATTATAACAATAATTATATATATTATAATTTTAGTATAATAGAATGAAGTGAACATATTATAATCCCCATGGACAGAGCGGATTAATAAATATAATTTTTGGTGATAAAGAATAATTATATAAACCAAATTCCAAGTGAACAACAAATTATTCAAAAAGGTCTTTCGAGTGCTTTCTTATATAAAAAAAAAAAAAAACGAACAAAAAAAAACCTAACGTTTTTTAGGAGATGCGCTTAATTAACACTTTGAAATGATACTTCAAAAAGATAGTTAACAAATTTTCACAAACAAAAATGTAGCAGATAAATAAAAAAAGGTTCAACCCATTAAGTTTTGTGAGTTCAGACAGAAGTATTTCATTAATAGAAGTTTGAGTAATGATTATAAACAAACTGAGAAAAAAAGAAGAAAAATCTTATCACGCGTGATGACTTTGTTCCATAGGTTAATAATCTATCTTATGCAAAAGTTATAAAAGTTTTGTGCAAACAAAACAGAGATAGCTGTGAGCATAGGAAAAAGAAGTATGTGCGAGGATGGAAAAGTTTCACATCATTTGCTTTTGATTCTCAGAAAGAGATTTTAAGTATGGGTGTTTGTATTATATATATATATATATATATATATATATATATATATATATAATATATATATATCTGTGTGTGTGTGTGTGTGTGTGTAAATGTATGTGTTTATGTGAAGATGATCTGTGTTTTTATGGATGTGTATATTATCTCAATTGGTAGAGTGTCGGCCTAGGAACCACGAGGTTCATGGTTTGATACCGGCCTTCACCAATAGCGTATGAGTAGCACAGGGATTTGTGCGGTAATGTGAGGAACTGGTGATAGGTTTTGCGCTCCACCTCAGACGAAAAACAATCTCCTTCGCCTAGCGCTAGAAACTCCCAGCCGGGAGGTCCAGTGAGCTTTGGCCACTGGATTAGGTTTTTGTAAATATCCCCCCAGGCAATACCTGCCTCCTTGATTTAAAGGGACAGGGCTGGGTTTATTGCCCAGCACCTGAGGCGCCCACTTGAAGGAGAATGCCGACGGGATCGACGCAATTTTTTCCACCTACCACCCATGAGGCTCGGCTTGTGGAGGGGGGGGGGCACATAAGAATGTCCTTGTGTCAAGCCTGCATAAGTGGGGTGCATGGCAAATATCCTTCGTCTAGCGCTAGTGAAAAGGGGATAGAATCCCTCGCTGTCTGGCTCATACCGACTTTAGGCCACACTGACGATTTTACTTTCTTAGATCCAAATATATGTAGAAGTATGAGTGTATACGTATACTTACGTGGGTCATTCAATAAATAAGTGGGATTGCTTTTTTAAAAAAAGCAACACTTTTTTTCCCGAAATTTTACCACAAATGGAATTGCTTGGAATTGATTCATAACAAACAATATTTTAATCTGACATGGATATTTATTTTGAGGTTATTCATCTGCTCTAGACTTGAACAGAGTTCTCTAATCAATTTTCTGGCGGGTGAGATGGGAAATTTACAGAATATTGTGTAATGTCTATAGAGAATCATGTTTGAGTTTTAAAAATGTTTACAACTGAGGTAAAAATGGGTTTGTCACGATGTTCCTGAAAGCAAGTCCATTGAGTGGAAATATATTAATGCTCTGGGCAAGAAAATTTTTCGGGCACTGTGTTCACTTCTGGGAAATGAAAGGACACATATTTATTGATTTCATCGGAAAAAGTGATACTGTAAACAGTGCTTCCTATTGTTAACTCCTTATGCAATATTCACTTTATCTGTTAGATGAATATCAAATTTGGTAGTATTTGTGAGCGTATTTCTATATATATATATATATATATATATATATTATATATGGTGTGTGTGTGTGTGTGTGTTAGGAGGTTGATTTAGAAGGCTATCACAATGCAGGTGTAACGAAAAAATAATAATACGGTAACAATGATGTTGTGTGTTAACCTGTATTTAATTCTTGAATTTTCGAGATAATATCTCTTTTTCAAAAGATCACTAGAACTGAAGCAGTTCTAGACTATAAAACTCTCTCTCTATATATATATATATATATATATATATATATATATATATATATATATATACATCAACAAATATTTACCACGTGGTGGTTAAACATGCATACATATGTTGCAGGTGTGGAATATCACCGGGAAGTTTACAAGCAGCGATGAATTATAAATAAAAAAAATCGTCATTTCAGATATCCCATCATTGAATATACATTAAGCAGCAAATTCTTCTTTTTTTTTAATTTGTTCATCGTCATTACTTAAATGTCTATTCATGAAAGCTGTCTGAATACACAACATTTACATTCTACATTTTTATTTATGATAATTTTATTGAACTTTCTTTGTGAAGTTTCACTTCAAAGTGTTAATTTAGCGCATCTCCTAAAAAGTTTTTTTTTTAGGAAACACTCCAAAGACCTTATAGAATAATATGTTGTTTATTTAAAATTTCGGTTAGAATATTATTCTTTATCTTCAACAATTCTAGTTGGCAATCCGCTCAGTTGTGGAGATTAGAATTCGTTGGCGAGTGTTATCCCCGAAACAGAGGTATTCTCGGTATTACGCTAAACGGAATCTGATGATGCATTTTCATTAATGGAATATGGGGGGTGGAATAAATGTTATATGTCATGATTCACAGGTCTACTTTAACATTTACTAATAATTCGTTTTTTTCTTTAGCATTGGCCATTACTCGAGCTTTAGTTTGTGTGTGGCTACCCACGTAAAAAGACTGTGTTAATCCGGCCTGGTGGAAAGTCAGCGAAATATATACCCGTTAAAGCCCTCTATATTATATTGCAAAATAGTTGTATAAAATACGTATAACAGATATCATATATTTAGTGCAAAATCGATTAAGAAACTAAACAAACATGTAAATATAAATGCATAGAAGGCTCCCGATTTCGACAAGAAATACCTTTAGAAGGCCGGAGGGAACATTCGCCGAATCTTTGTCTATATAAAAATAAATATGAAGTCAACTGTATGAACAATTTAAATAGCAAACATATAATCTAGCCAGAAAGGGTTTACATATCAACAAATCAGTCAATTATTTACGAGAAAAGTGTCTCATAGTTGTTGTAACGTCCTGCAATAGTAAATGTTTCCTACCGATATAAAACATTAATATTCTCGAAGTCGAATAAGACACAAGGCTAGTAATAGTTGGTCACCAAGAGATAATTGAATATCACTGATATACGAGAAAAATAATGAAAAGAAATTAGAGTCGAAAGGGGAAAAACCGGAGAGAAAGAAATTATAGACGGAAAGACGGACGTAACGGAAGAAGTGACTCTGAGACAAAATGAAAGAAATATGGCAATTAAAATAAGATCAGGAATATTAATTAAAAAAGAAAACTTTAAATTAACCCACTATTCACCTTCCAATGCATAACTTTTCTTTAATAGACTGACTATTTCCTGGTAACAGCAATGCTGCATATAAAAAATAATGTTCATTACAAGCACATCAGAATGTAATACTTTTTTCTAAAAAGGTTACACCACGGATCACCGACTTGTCTAATATTAAAATATATTGCATGTTTAATGTTGTAATATCGGACCATATTAATTTTTGAAGTTTTTTTATGTGTTTAAACAAGATGGATTGCATGCCTCTGAAATTATAGACCAGTTCATATACCTAGGAAATAATATGTCTTCAACAGGAAGCGATGTCAATATACACAAAGAAAGGCATTTACTACATATTATAAACTAATTATCAGTAATAAGGAAACCTCATCTCTGATAAAATGAAGCAACGGTTCTTTTAAGTTGTAACCGTGTATGATATTGTATGGCGGCAACACTTGGACTTTAACGAAGCTCTCGAAAAAAACAAAACAAGTCCTGCTGAATACTGCTGGGGAATGAAGCATGAACTCATAAGTGATGTTCTCCAGTGGACACATACACAATGGTACCAGCAAAGACTAACATCAACCTGCGAAGGGTGACCACCGATAGGATTGGGTGGAGAGAGGAAATCTATAGCAAACTGTACTGTAATGATCATGGTTATTGTTGTGATGTTAGTCCCAACAGTAAAAAGAAGTCAAGTCGAGATAGGGTAAAATAAGACAAGTGTATTTACAATCATGGTACATGTACGACTAGCTTGTCGTTAACGGGAACAGTACGACCTGTCCACTCGGTGTCTATTCTCCACTGTAGGAACAGCCGGTACAACAGTTATTAATTATCATTTCTGGAGTCCGAGTATTATTATTATTCCTTCTCTTTTTCAAACAGGTGATTTTCATGGTACGTGCCTAGATATGACACTTTTATCTTTTTAAATTTGGCTTACAGTACCTGGTATTCTCAAGCGTTTCCTCATATATATATATTTACCAACCCTTCCACACGAGCAGGATGTGACAGGTTTGAATTCAGAGCTTTCTTTCTCCTACAATGGTTATCTATCCAAGGTCAAAGAGTCCAGTCTGCCTTACTAATTACCTATAGCTAGAGGGAGAATATACGGATTCATACCTTTTCCAAGGGTATTACCGCTATGTGAAATGCAAGCAGCTTCGTCCAGGATTTGAACTCGGGTTGACGAATCCATTTCCTACGACGCTAACCATTACAATACGCACCTCCATAGCGTTTCCTCATATAATCAGGCGCGGTGCTGTTTAATTTGGGTGAGAGAACGAGAACCAATGCATTCACCGTGAGATATGTACATAGATGACAAAATAAAGTGATATCTAGTCTGTTTTCTGAATGTCTTCGCTGCTTTTTAGAAGTTAAGACTTGACGAGTCAGCGCTAATTCCCGACACATTTCTAATCAGCTGTCTTGATAATTTTTTAATAATTTTTTTTTAAACTCATGTTTCTGCAAGAGAAACAATAATCAAAATCACAACATCATGCTCACTTCGACGATTTTATTAACTTCGTAGAATAAGAATTAATCCCAACTGAAAGATTTGAGAATATAGAGAATATTAAAACAAATAAATAAAAAATATGCAAAACCACAGGTTAACACCATATATATATATATATATATATATATATATATATATATATATATATATATAAGTTTCTGAGATGATTCAAAAATGAAAAAAACTTGCTGAGATAAGTGTTGTGGATGCCAAGAGGACCACTTTGATGAAAACGAACATTTCAGTCTTTGTTTTTTTCTTTGTAAATACAACATCAGTCTCGAGACATTTGAAATACAATCCCCCTCTCTCTCTCATTATATATATATATATATATATATATATATATATATATGAATTTGTTCATCTGCGTGTGTGTGTGCTTTGCAACGCATATATATATATATATATATATATATATATATATATATATATATACATACATACATTTTTCTCTGTGTGTGTCTGTTCTTAGTAAAGCCCCCCTCATATATATATATAATATATATATATATATATATATATATATATACATACATAAATTTGTTTCTCTGCCTGTGTCTGCGCTTTGTAACACACACACACATATATATATATATATATATATATATATATATATAATACATACATTTTTCTCTCTGTGTGTCTGTTCTTAGAAACACCCCCTCATATATATATATATAATATATATAATTATATATATGTATATATACATACATAAAACTTGTTTCTCTGCCTGTGTCTGCGCTTGTAACACACACACATATATATATATATATATATATATATATATATATATATGTCTGTGTAAATATATTGATCTTGCTTTGTTTCCTGATAATTAAAGAATTCGGCGAATATTCTTTTGGGGGAAGAGGAAGAGTTCGATTTTCAGTGTGTGAATTAAATGCAAGGATAGAAAGCAAACATAAAAGAATCAGACTGTTGGATTATTTCCTCATTTTTTGATTGTTCTTCTTCACGGAGAGTCAGATTAGATTTCATTTAATGAGTTTCGCTGTTTACTAACGTCGCTTGAAAAGGCCAAGCAGAGATCAAATGTTTTAATTCTTCGTTTTTCACCATGCATCTATCTATCTATATTGTTATCAAACTATTCATCTCCCCAGACTAGAAAGTGAAAGACAACACTAGGAAAAAAGGTAGTATGTATTAGAAATAAAATAAAAGATAAATAAAAAAAGAAACAAACATTTGTTTGATAATATAAAGGGATGATTAATCCAATTTCTTTGTTCCGCGGGTCAGAATGTGAATCTAATAATTCCGTTTTTGTATGAATGTTAAATAAATCAAGAAAAATCTCAGATAACATTTGACAAAATGGAGGAGTTTTCGACGATGATTGGCCTTTTAATTTGTTTTATTCTTTTATTCAGAGCCTGGTTTAATTTGAACTGATTTGAAGTCATTTCTACTACTGATTCTATCTGGGAATTCATTTATCCCGTTCTGGATTTTATAATACTTAAAACTAAAACAACACACCACACACACACACACACACACACACACACATATATATATATATATATATATATATATATATATATAGTTCAATGAGAAATCAAAACAATAAATTTGCTTTTATTTATTTAATTACGGAACGGTATTACAACAGCGTTTCTGCTGAAAGCATTCATCGAGTAAGACGAAAAGTTCCTTTGAAAATGACAGAAATTGTGTAAATATATATATATATTTGTTTGTGTGTGTGTGAATGTGTTTGGGGGTACATAATTTATCTATAGATTTGAAATTAATATGTGAAATTGTTAAAATTGAATCTTCTAGTCGATATTAGACGATGTTTCAATATAAAAAAATCTTATTTCATTAAATAGACTAATACAAAATAAAAAACACCCTCCGGGCGATGTAAAATAGATTCTTGAAACATATTGCCAGGTGGGGGGGGAGTAAAAAATTCAATGTCAGCGAGTTTGTACCCTAAGTAAGTAAAATCATCAAATTCATTAAAGGATTAAAAAAAATAAAACAATTTGAAATGTAAACTTTAAATATGTATTAAAATAAAACAAACTATATATAGATATATAATACCAGTCATGTATTTATTAAAACTTGTTTTAAAAAACAATGAGGACTCTCTAATGTTGTATGTTCAAATTTTGAGTGTATCTGTTCTATGTTATGACGATTTTGGGTAATGTGACATAAACAATGACGTATTTTTTGTTACAGACAAAAACCGGAAGCGAATCTCCATTATTAATAGATATCTTCTTTAAAAAAAAAAAATTACACCGACACATCCAGTTCCCCTATTTCTGGTCTTTCTCTTTTTCGTGACAATCCTTTTTTTTACAATTGCCAGCGTTTAAATGTTGTTGGACTGAAAAAAACTCTTTATAATTTCCAAGATGTGTCATCTCAATATCTGGTGGTATCTCCTGGCCGGCTCTCTCACGACATCGATCACTTGGTGGTTATTTTCTTTAGGTTGACCAGTACGATCAAGTTTTTAACCGTAGGCTGACGACAGTTAACCAACTGAATGAGTTGATTAATGAAATCCTAATAATGCCAGACGTAATGACTTGGCGAGCGCTGCAGAAGTTTAGGGTTAAGCCTCAAAAGTGCACAGCTCATGAGGGTAAATATTTGGACGATGTAATCTTCAAAAGTGAAGACATTTATGAAATAGAAAATATTGTAGTACTAAAATTACATTTTGAAGGGACCTATGGTGCCCTTGGCACCTCTAACAAATTCTAAAATAAAAAATATATTTTTTCTTTTAACCAAAAAATACCAAGAGCGTAATATTTCATATGAAATTTTATAGAATCAAAACGTACATTGTTAAGTATTATTAACTTTCAAACGCTACAATATAGAAACCACTTTCCCAAACATATACGTTGCAATACAAACATTACAAAATATAAGGATTCATTTTTATGGTTACAGATGCTGATTAAATAATATTCATTTTTATTGTATAATTTTCCACAATATTGTTTTTGATGTTTCTTTACATTCAGGAATTCCTCAAAGCCGTGTGAGTACTATTCTATGGTTGCATACTTTAACTTTACCCATACGCCAGATGAAAATTACAACTATTGTTTAGAACAAAATCCTGAAATCAGCACTCTAACAACAGCAGCTGTAAAGCCAATTACCTCCCATCTCACAAACTACGCAACTAAGGCTTGCTAGACATATTGCGGGTGAATTATATAAAGACGGACTCAAGTGATGTTCTCTTATGTACATGGACACAGTAGTGTTGACCGACACGCAAAAACCTACATTCATAAGCTATGTATTAATACTGGATGCCTTATAGGGGACGTACCATGAGGAATGAGCGATTATGGATAAATGAGGAGAGAAAGTCAAAAGAATTCATGTTATCGGCACGCCTTCATGGTTTTAACGAAGATTATGTAATTATTTATGGAAATACATTTTAGGTTTATGTGTTTGGTTTCAACATTCATGGATTATTTGATGCAAAATCTAAACTTGTATGAGGGTAGTAATGTCATCCTTTACGACATAGGTGGTGGATAAGGGGGTTCACACCTTTTCTGAGAGTTTTAGTCGGAAAGTGAATGTAATAATGCGACTGAGGTCAAAACACGCTTATTATTATGTCACAATCCTGCATTTTAGCCACTACACCACAGCAACTCCCTACGGATTTATATGGCTGATCGAAATGGCTATGTGAAAGCATTACATAGCTTATTGCAGAGTAAGAACAAACAATCCGGATAAAGGTAATAAAAAACAAGTGTTTCACCCATAAATCTTGTATGTCACTCATTTAAAATATTTCTCTATAAATCTCAATGTAACTACCCACCAAACAATAGTAAGTTAATATGACATCATCAAATATAATTCTTAAATCTCTTTCTGGCTTTATTGATTTATATTTTATTATAATAATTACCGTTCGTAACCATCTGGACATCTAACAAGATCAGCAGGCCTGGGAAAAATCCTATAAGGCACATTGCCGGGTGGAAGACAAAAGGGTGGAGGGGAGAAGTGGTATGAAGATAATATCAGGAAATGAACGGGCCTGTCATTCATCGGGTTGCTGAGTGCAGCTGACAACCGAGATCGATGTTGCTTGTCAGTCATGACAAGTTACGAGATAATCCATCTGGTGTGAATTATTTGTTGATAAATATTCTAAAATACACATTACGGTCAAGTCACACTGAAAACACCGGTTCCAGCGAGATCACCGAAGTTAAGCAACAAGGTACCAGTTCAATACTTAATTAGGTGAACAATTAAGCATCAGCAGGTACTGTAAGCTACACCAGTTCTTTATTTATCAAAATAAATTGATCCAGTATCAAATAATCCAGAAGGTATTGAGATATCGTAAAATAAAAGCACCTAAAATACACAATTACAATCTATGAAAATTGTGAATTGTAATGAATTAAATTACATAAAGAGGAGTCTGAGGGGCCGAAAATAGAGAAGTCGTAGGTTTTGTGTTCCGATTCCACAGCCCTGGTAGAAGCCATAAAAACTTTCAATGGGGGATGGGGAGAAAAAAGCACTGTAACGTATTTTCCCAAGTGAATTTAAAAGGTGATTCAAATGCAAACCCCTTGGCGGAGACATTTTTGAATAGTACAATGTTGTAGACAGAGTCACTGTACATGTGTGTATATGCTTATGATTCCCATCCACACAGATAGGATGCGACACAAGGACAATTTCTTAAGTTTAACGGGATATAATTCAGACTTTCCCTTCTCTTAGACTGGTTACGTAGCTAGGGTTAAAGAGCCTATTCTGTCCTATTTTGAATTCAAAATAAAATTTCACTCTGATGACGGTCGAATCTCCTCTGTGTTAGGAATATTTTCACACAGATGAACTGACCGAAATACATGTGTAAGTAATATTGATTAAATCCATCTTTTATTATCCATTCTATTCTTTCTTTTCTTTATTCATTCTTCCTCATATTGTCGGATTCATTTCCAATTTCCATTTTTACATACATATACACACATACACACACACATATATATATATACACCCTTAAAAATGAAGAAACTATAGCTTGCGATATTTTTGTTTTCCTACTGTTCCGTATCCTGGAGAGATCCAGCAGTGTCATTTCTAAATCTTGGTTAAAATTGTTTTTTAAAATGACTTTCAAAGCACTTTTGATTATGAGTCGACTTTAGGCGTTATTCGTAAGCGATTTAAAAGAAAATACGGTCTGTATATGCACACACACACACACACACACACACACACACACACACACACACACACACACACTCTCTCTCTCTCTCTCTCTCTCTCTCTCTTATATATATATATATATACATATATACATATATATATGTGTGTGTGTGCGTGTATAATGTGTGTGTATGTAAAGCAGAGTTTATTATATTTAAAATATGTTGAGTTATTGTATTTAGATTAACGGCGTTTAAAATTGCTCAACAGATTGTAAACTATTGGATAAAAAATTAACCATCACTACCTAATTTCAACGAAGTAAGAAATTACAATTCGTAAGAGCTTGTAGGTATTTACCCAACCTGTTTGCCACTAATAGGATGGGACGCAAGGTCGCATGTATGGGACATCCAGCAAGAATCGAACTCACTATTCACTAGTAATGAATCTGCGAGACTAGCTTGCTTACTATTAGCAATTTGAAAAACTTGTATTTTGCGTGTACTAAAATGAAATGGGCCAGTATCCGTAGGAAAACCCGTGTGAAATAAAACTGTGTACCAAAAAATAAAATCATCTTAAGAGATAATTACACAAAAAACGGAAATAAGAACGGGCAAGGAACCCAATTCCCCATATCCAGACAGAAAATAACCACTGAAGGGTTGAAAAACCATTAAAATAAATCAATCAAAATTTTTCACACACTTTCTCCTGTATTTTTTCTTTAAATAATCAGCTAGATTTTAAAATATTCTTTGTTTTGTGTTCTCTACTATTTTTTTAAACAACCTGTTTGCCACGGGTAATATGAGACACAAGACCGCCAATGTGGAACCGTCTAACGACCATTGAATTTGCCCTTTACTAGTAATGGATATGTGATACGAGCTTGCTACACATTACCCTGCGATGGGACACCCTATCTTGATCTTTAGTATATACTTTCTTGATTCTAACATTGTGTGCAATGAT
>CM042138.1:128626923-128684423 GCA_023376005.1 Doryteuthis pealeii | reverse complement strand
TATATATAAATATATATATATATATGTATCAGCCTGTTCATATATTGCTACGTTTATTTATTCTATGAATGTATGTGTACATATATGCATCTCTCAGCTGATTCATATCTACGTATCTCTAGGGACATATGCATCTATCTTAGTTTGTTCATATATTACTACGTCTATTTAATTTATCAGATTTTACAGATAGTTTAACTGGCTGACGATTAGAATTGTGTCTCTATGTAAAATCTTTACGTTATTATCTTCTGTATAACCTAAACTATGGTTGATCTACATGTCACTATTTGTGCTACGTATACAACGACAATATAAGCCAAATCCTTTTTCAAAGATAAATTTCATAATATAAACCCACGCCGGTTATTAATATAACAAGTTTCCATAGAATAGATTCATGAGATATTATTTTATTTGTAAGAAAGCTAGCCAATATAGTTGTAAAGGAGTCCGGTTCTTCTTGGTATGAATGCTTTGCAAATAATAACGATGGTTATATTGGTCTTGTGTTGTATGAACGTAAGTTAATAAATACTGACGAAGATTCTTAAATATCCGAGGATATATCCAATATATTAAATATTTGTCACTAACAAGAATGGAAGATTTTGAGAGTACTTTGAGTCTGTTTAATCAGTACTTAGTAAATAGAACGGTGAAATAGATTCGAACATATACATTGTATATATCTTTAAAGAACATCAAATAAGAAACGCGTATATATAGAAAGAGAGCTCAATGCTATAACAGCAGATCGGATATTTTAAAAAAATCAAATTATTGCCAGTATATTAACGTTACTCAAGTTTCATGTGTATAGATGGGAGTTTAGCATATATATATATATATATATATATATATATATATATTAAATTTTTACTTGAAGGCACTTACAACGCATGTATCGCATAAAATTCGATACTTTTTCTTATAGAAAATGAACTTGACAAGTGTAATCCCAGCAAAGGATCGCTCGGTGTGTAGAATATCGTACAGACTGTTTCGACTTTATTAAGTCTCATCAGCGATATATACTAACGACTTCACTCCGACAGAAATCGAAACCGGGACTTCAGCAGACACAGTGATATATATATATATATATATATATATATATATATATATATATATATATATATATATATATATATGTATGTAAAATGAAAATGGAAGTGAATCCGACGGTATGTTGAAAAGAAATAAAGAAAAGAAAGTATAAAATGGATAAAATAGGATATTTTAATCAATTTTACTTACACGTGTTTCGGACAGGAGTTTATCCATGTGTACATTATTCAAACTATTATTATTTTTAAATAACCAAATGAAATGAAATAATAATAATAGAAAAAATGTAGAAATGTTCCGCACACAAAGAAGATTCACCTTCCTCAGAGTAAATCCTTATTTTTGGGAAATGAAATTCGTTGGAAAGCGGAGAATTTTTTGAAATGTTCGAAAAAATAACTTTTTTAAAATCACGCGAAGAGAATGTTCAAACGCGGGCGAGAAAGACGGTTAATGACGTGATGTCACTCTCTTCATGTGATTTTAAAAAAGTTATTTTTTCAAACATTTCAAAACTTCTCTGCTTTCAAACGAATTTCATTTTTAAAAAATAAGGATTTACTCCGAGGAAGATCGAATCTTCTTTGTGTGCGGAACATTTCTACATTTTTTCTATTATTACTATTATTTCATTTCATTTGGTTATTTAAAAATAATAATAGTTTGAATAATGTACACATCGATAAACTCTTGACCGAAACACGTGTAAGTAAAATTGATTAAAATATCCTATTTTATCCATTCTATACTTTCTTTCCATTATTTTTTCAACAGATATATATATATATATATATATATATATATATATATATATATATATATATATGCGTGTGTATTGTGTTGGAATCCTGTGCAGAAGGATGAGACCCGCGCTCATTCCTATCTGATCTGCGACTTATCAAGAACTTAACTTTTGATTCATCAGTATTTAGGTTTTACAAATCGACAAATCCAGTTAAGCAAATCGTTCCCGAAATCAAATCCTACGAATCAATTAATGTTTAATAGACAGAAAATCAAGCAAAGGATCAATCGATGGAAGAAATGGATCGACAGCTTATTCGTCAGGCTCGCATTTTTGTAATTATTTGCAATTCACAAAAATCAGTTGGGTAATCGAATCCGTTGGACAGGAAAGAAACCTTTGCATTTGGGGCACCATTGATTAATGCTTGCTTTTCGTGCTTTTATCAAGGTAAACTTATGGCGGGAATGTTGGAAATGCAAACAAGACAGAATAAGAATCATTCCATTGTTTAAACAGAACGTTTACCCTATTATCGCAGTGATGTGGAGGAGAAAAACATTGTATAATAATAATAAAAACAAATGTAAAGACTAAAGAGAGGATGTGGCCGGGAATCAACAGAAAGCAAATTCAAAGGAGGCTACACGTTTGAAAAGTTGCAGGAAAAGAAAGTTTGCTTCATGTAAATGGTTGTTCTTAAGATATTTGTCAAAAATAAAATGAAAACATAGAAGCACTTATACAAATTATTAGACAATATATAGGAATGATAGTTGGTATTGCAAGATGTGAGATGCGTATAATGAAAAAAGGAAACCAACAGTCCCATCAGCAAATCATAGCGAAAAAAGAAAACTATATGGGAATATAAGGAGCGGAAACCATCGAGGAAAGGAAGTTGAAAGAAAAAGAAAATGTAAGAAAGGGGTTCTTCAGAAGAATAAGAAAACCTCTACAAACCAAACTCAGTAGAAATCTAATCAAAAGAATATATGCCTGGGAAGTCTCACTTGTACGATTTAATGTAAACTTCATAAAATTGATACGGGAGAAATGCATTTATCAAGTAACAAGGAAATTATTGACAATGCCCAAGAATTTACTCGGGAGGAATAAAAAATAATTGATGTGACAAGAGAAGAGGCAAGAATACTCGGCAGCAGAAAATATACATATATATTTACCAACCACTCACCACGAGCGGGATGCGACACAAGGTCAATTTCTTAAGTGGAGTTTAACAGCTTTGAAGTCAGAGTTTTCATTTTCCTAGCCTGATTACCTTGCCAAGGTTAGAGCTCAGTCTGCCCTACAATTTAGCCCCATAGCTGGAGGGAGAGTAGTTAGATGCATACCTTTCCCAACGGTATTAACACTATGAGAAATGCAAACAGTCTCTTTCAGGATATGAACTCGGGTCGACGAGTCCATAGCCAACGGCTCTAACCATTACACCACATGCCTACACTGGGCAGAAGAATATACGAAAACGGGCAAAGAAAGACTTATTACAACAATCAACAACTATAATATCAACATAACTAACTTAAGGACAAAGAAACAAATGAAAAAAAAGCGACATTTAACTGGATGACCTCGATATGTCTAAGAGGATGAAACATGAAGAGAGAAACAACCTTTTTAAATAGCAGGACAAAATAATTCTATGAGTAATAATCATATCAGAGCCAAAATTTATAACATGCAGGAGAATATAAAATATAGATTATGAACTGACAGAAATGTAACAGTTAATAACGTAATAAGCAGATTCAGAAAACTGGATGAAAGCAATACAACAGTATTAATTAAATAAAAAAAAAACAGAAAAATATATTTACCGGTGTTTGGAGTTTAGGTCATAATTACCAGATAAACTCATTTATAAGTCAACTCTTGATTCATGGTCATGAAATCATTAATTTATCGAATTACCTTTTGAAGTCAAGTTTTGCTATTAGTCCTTCCTATTTTGTTTGAATTCTAACTTTACAAAAGTATTGTACATTTTTAAAATTCTTTTTGTGGTTGGGGTTGGCCCCTGGTGGGCCGAACGTATCCCCTTCCACAGGTAGAACGGGGTTGGCCCCTGGTGGGCCGAAGCCCTAGCACCTATATGATTCTCCCAACCCTATTGCCCTTATGGCAAGCCCCAGCCCCTTTTTAATATATGGGTGCTAGAAGGCGGTGGCTGCGGGTCTACATGTCCTGGGAATGACGTTAAACTCTATCTGATGGTGAGGTTCCAGTTTTGGAGGTTTGGGGAATGTGGAGCACCCCTTCATCACCATTGCTCCCTGGTCCACTCTGACCCGGAGTGGTAGTACATGTTAGGGTCCCATCTATAGGTTAAATAGAAAAATGTATTTATAAAAAAATTGTATTATCCATTAAGAATTGATTTATTTCAAAACTTTATCGGCATTAAATGACCCACTGAGGTTGATATGCCGTAAAACAAAACAAACCAAACTTTTTTTTAAATTTTTGCTTAAAATTTAGATCTTCAAAATAGGACCTATACAGGATTGTATACGGTATATACAAAGGTGGGCATATGTTTTGCTTCAGGGTGTCCTGAATGAAGGATTATTTGTTTAAAACTTGCGCCTCAAAAGTTGTACAACTGATAAATGGACTGGAAAAAGGTAATCCAACTGTACATCCTCACAAGTTGTATATGCACAGACCTGAACCTCTCCTATATGCATTAAATTCTATTAGACTTTGAGAAGCGAATCACCAGATCCCGGCTCCAAGACGAGACAGTTTTAATCAACAAGAAAAAATAATTTGACATGTACTTGACGTTGTTGTTCTAACAGGATATCGAGCCAAAATGAAATAAATAAAAGAGGGAAAATAAATCGATCTTGCCGGAACGTGAAATCATAGTTAGAGACACAAATACATTGAACAAGACTTAGGAAATTCGAGATCAGAGAAATAATTGAGACCATTTAGACCACAGCACAGGAAAAATCAAGTACTTCACAGAGAAGAGGCCAGGAAAAACTGAGATTCGCTGCTACGAAGTCTTCAATTGAAGAAACAGTTAAAACTAGCGTGAAAAAAATAGGTGAAAAATGTTTTTTTAAATAGATGTAAACATGTATGGAAATTTAAAAAAATAAAAGAAACAGCACGATGAATAAAACTGTCCCACCAGAAAAGCATCAAACGTTGGGAGAAAAAGTAAACTACTAATGTTATATAATTCATAGGTAGCTTATGAATTATGTACGTACTGTAGTTAGATATTTTGAATCAGAGTTCATTAGATACAAAGTAACGGCGGTTCAGTGGAAAATTACCCTAACCGTTAGGGTTATGATTGATTTGTGGTGATATTCTACTTGACCACTCGAAAACCACACCATTAAAAGCGTGTGACAGTTTAGTTAAGTTGTGACAAGAAATTCAGAGTGAGCGGACGCGAAAGTCAGCCTCACCGAGATGTCACTCTCACCGCGCTGTCGTATTCTGGACCAGGGTTGTTCAATAAAATATTTAAGAAAAACAAACTAGGCTTTTTGATTAATATAAGAATGCACATATACCCAGCCCGAAGAAACAACCCACAGAATCAGCCCTGAAAAAATGGCCGATGAATTAGCAGCAGGAACAAATAGACAAGAAAACAAGTAAGCATCCCTTATCTCATCATCATCCCTATTCCATCTCTCTCTCTCTCTCCATTATATACACAAGATGAACGATGTGTTAATTGTTGTATAACACAAATACCTAAAAATATTAAGCAAATTGAAATATCGGACAAAATCGGGAAATAATACTTCAGAATGAGAACAAAGTAGTGAAAAGCAAATTCTCTTGCAGGTACTTAATGAAAGGCAGAAATACATAGCATTAATAAGATCCACTGGACCCTTACAAAATCGGAGACGAGATGAGATCCGATGAATAGAACAGTGAACGAAAACAGTAATGACAATGTACTTTTGCTTATATTCAAGCCATGTAGGAAGCGCGTGGTCTAATGGTTAAAGTCATGGGAAATGGACTCGTCGCCCCGAGTTCAAATCCTGGCCGTGGTAATTACATTTCACTTAGCGCTAATACCATTGGGAAAGGTATGAATTCTACTCTCCCTCCACTATGGGTAAATAGTAGAGCAGATCGGGCTCTTTAACCTTGGTTAGGTAACCGGTCTAAGAGAAGGAAAACTCTGAATTCAAATCTGTTGAGATCCGCTCAAGAAATTGACCTTGTGTCACATCCTGCTCGTGCGGAGGGGTTGGTAAATATATATATTCAAGTCACCCTGTAATTTTGTCTCATGTAAGTGTTTGGAAACAAAATATAGGTCACTTTCTCTACATTATAGGAAAAATTACACGAGAGCTTGAACATAATCAATTGCCACGATAAATATCACGTGATATTTAATCAAAAGCTATTAAATATATATATATATATATATATATATATATATATATATAATGGCTGTCAACTCGTGTTCGAGTAAGACCATTTCCTGCTTTTTTTTAATCATCATAGGTGCCACTAGCATTTGATCTGATAAAACACAAGGATAGAGTGTCATATATATATATATATATATATATATATATATATATACGGGCAGATGTTAGTGATGGCAACTTTTTTGTAGATATAGATGTATTTAAAAAAAATAGTTCCATGTATGCTAATTTGATGAATGTTATATATATCACTATTCATACAATTGCTAAAAGAAATGCTTAAATATCGGTTATGTTGACGGTTATAAATTTATTTCAATCAAGATTCTCATCTTTTAGAATCTCAGTCATCTTCAGATGGTCCTTCAAGCGAGAGAATGAACAAATCAAAGATAATTTATTAGCAGTGGACTTTTGTCTGGTTTTAACCTTCAGGTCTTTTTCAGTTTTCATATTACTTTGCACATTTGGAGTTTTACATGTTTGTATTTGTTGGCCGAGATGGTCGTAGGGTTTTAATGCGTATATCTTTCAGAGGTGGGGTTGACTTTGAACTTATTTAAACTTATTTAAATAAAATCTCATTTCCTCCCTTTCATATTTATGTTAACAACAATATGAACATTAAGTAGCATTCTCAAACCATATCAAATTGTAATTTAAGCTTCAACTCTAAAAAGATTTTCAGATCTCCATCGATTTTCAAAGTCATTATGGTGCAATTCACGATTTTTTTCCATTTTTACTTATATTATACTTTCACTAATATCTAGATAATTCATTCACTAATATCCTAAATTAATTCATATATGAAATAGTAATTAAACCTTGAAAATTATTAAATACTAGGTAATGGGATAGTGACTCAACTTTAAAACGTTGTGTTAAGGATGAGAGTAATGGTACAATCGATATAAGGTAATATTAATGTAAGGTATAAAATTAAGTTAGGATCATAAGGTAACAAGTATAAACTATAAACACAGAGGCATACATACATATATATATATATATATATATATATATATATATATATATATATTTGAGCATTATTCAGAAGTCATAAGATGTTAACGATATCCTGATGATTGTTTATTAAACAAACCGAAACATTTTAACACCGGCTTCTACTATGATAAAAACATCCTCTGAATACATTGTGGGTGTATTTAATGCATTATCCTATGATTTATTACAAACAAAACGATATCTGATGTTGACTATTTCATTTCAATAATCTCTTTCAAGCAAATAAAGATTAAGGAATGAAGGACAACAACTCAATATAATTATGTCCTTCATGTGTTAAGACAGAAAAGAGAACGTGCATATATACGTGGCCTTTTCATTAGCTTAAATCTATCAATCTGGTTTTTATTCATCAATGTTGTGCGTATTATTTTTCTTCATACATATATGCGTCCTCCCTGTGTATATTTATACAGGGAACTTTGGAAATTAGAAAGGATAATAATTCTACCAAAATAAAATAAAACTGAATATAACCCAATAGTCATAGATAATAAAAGAGATTTTTACAAAAATATTCAAGTTGAATTTTCTCTAAAACGATTTAGTCTAATACAATGATTGCATTACATATTGCTTTCTTTTCGTATATATTCCGGCATTGTAATTGAAGAAAATGGTTTTTCTCTGTCCCTTCTTTGACAGGAAAACAAATCTTATTTATTTTCAGTAATTGAATTAAATGTGTATTATTTCGCCATTCCGTGCCGCCGATTTCTATTTTGTACACTTCCTTTTTTTCATGCGTCGCCGTGAATATTATCACAAAGAGGCGTCGATCATTTATTCTGCGCCAATAGAACGACATTTCCCGTGTTTTGATTATATTTTAAACATATTTGCTTAGCAAAGCAAAAGTAGATACAGCACTTATCAACACAGACACAAGGCGACGTGAAGGCGGAAAGGAAAGCAAGTTTAACCCTCTATTCACGTTGTTCGGTCCTCATAAAATAAGACTATTTTAATTTTTCCTACTTTTATTTACTACGTTCATGTGTAGTGTGTAAATTTGATCATATTATTGTTCTCATCATTCTAAAATGCAACCAGTGCTCTTCTTGTATATATTATACGCGTATATGATTGGGTATAGGTCGATTTTTGAAGATTTACATTCAGACAAATAAAACTGATATACAAATAAATGTAAAATATTTTTAAATATTTATAAGAAATGATACCCCGTATATACTCGTGTATTGGTCGAATGATGAAAACTTAACTTTTAGAGCAAACATTACCTAGCATAAGAAATAACTATCAAATATTTTAGATTAATTAGAACAAATAATAATTGGGAAATTCTTACTTGCAAATGTGCTGTTTATAATCGTTTTTTTTTCAAATAAAATAACCTGGTATGATAAAAGAATATAAAATATTTCAAGGTATTTAAAACGAAATAATACCTGGTAAATTGTTTTCTGTAAAAGTGCCGGAAAAAACTCGTATATGATTATTTGGTATGAAAAATAGATATGCAATATTTTAGGTTATTTAAAAAAAATAACTTAAAAATAAGTTCTGAAGTGTCGAATATATCTTGTATTCCTCGAATATTGAAAATTTACTGAAAAATATCAAATATTGAAGAGTTATCTTAAAAACAAAAATTGTCTGTATACTAAATGAAAGTAATATATTAGGGTAATCAAATTAAATACCAATTGGAAATCTTTTTTATTTCTAACGTGCTGGATACACTCGTGTATGGGCCAATGTTTTAAAATTAAGTTTGACATAAAAAATGTGTGTTACGAAAAATAAGAAAAAACACAACATGTAACACAAGTGTAATTAAAAAAAATAATACCAAGAAAATTATTTATTAATAAAGTAGCAAAGAGACCTGAAATTAAGATATCTTGCTATTGGGGCGTATTGCGATTTATGTCTAATAGTTAATTAATGGTATCCACATACGCTCCAATTGCAAAACGTTTTAATAAACCGTAACACATTTGAAAACTTCAAATGCCTATTAATAGATCACAACATTCCTTTCCTAACTAAAACGCAAACACACTGAAACTAAGTGGATATTACACGTCCGCACACAAACACACACACATATATGGGTTTTAACTCAGATCTAGGTAACGTAAACGCTTACAAATATTCACCCCCCGCATTAACGACCTACATACCTACACCCACTGCAGCCAATCCCAACCCCGCGAATGAAGAGGGTAGCGAACCCAGCTGTTTATCAATAACAGGCCGATATATCAACACCCCTGACTCATAAAAATGCCAGCGACCACTGTAGCCAGCCAATCTAAAATATCCTTGTAAAATAAGGGCCTTTCCTTCGAAATATTGGATGAAATAAAATGGAAATTGCTACATAACATCCAACACAGTTTTTCATTTATTTCACACATTACTCCTGCTTCACACTAAATCCAAATTATATATATATATATATATATATATATATATATATATATATATATATATATATATATATACTGAAAATTAGACTCATCAGATATATATACATCTTGTGTGTGTATGTGTATATTTATCAGACGTAGTTTAATAACTGTTACGGTTATGTTATTTTATATGATTTATGTTTGAAATATTCAAAAGGAAAAATATTTTCAGAACAAAAAAGAAGCAAAGGTAAAATATTTAATTTAAATTCCTATTTCCTATTATCAGTATTTCTGGCAAAACTTTACCAAATGTGTAAATCCTTCTTCGTTGGGCAAGAATTTAAAAAAAGAAAAAGCCCAAATCACATGCATATACAAATTGTGTTTTAGTCGTTCTTTAAAATGAATTATAGATGCACCGTAATCTCCAAGAGAAAGAATGTTTGCCAACCGTTATGCATAATTGGTGCATGTCTATCATTCTTCTTTCACTTCTTCTGGATTCCGTTAATAATCTAATCAGAGATCGATCAGTGCTGGAAGATTATTTTTTCTTCCTCAAATCGAATAGCACAACTTTGAGATGCTAAAAGATTCAATTTACTTAACTTTTATGTAAGGAACGAACTAAGGCCTACCCAACATAGATAAATCATGAGTTTTAATCAGCAATTAAAGTAATCAGGTATTCGAAGTTAATATATCAACAATAAAATAACCGTGCGGTGAATATTTTTGTCTTCGTACCAAATTTGATTGACTGAATTAATGTATACGAGATAAACCAGTGAAATTCCAAGATTTAATTAGGATATTTGCATAGTTTATACTCCATATGTAACTCTAGTCAGCCCGTCGTGGTGTGTTGCTTAACAAGCCAGTCCCACAAATCCATTACTGCTAAATAACTTGTTCGAACATCACTGGAAGTCCCATACTTGTGAGCTAGTATCATATCCTAAAAATTGTGTACATTCTACATTAATATATATACATATATAAGTGCATTTTATATGGAACTAATATTGTTATGTATTTACTATCATTAAATATATGGGAGTAAAATATAGAAATAAATCCGACAATATATAGTAAATAGAAATAACAAAGTATTTCAAAGTATGAATTTATCTTGATGGTGAAGTCGACGTTAAAATGTTTCATTTTTTAATAAATCTTCATCATGTTTCATTCAAACATTTGTACTAAGCTTACAACCTGTATTGTGTCTTATCCTTGCTATAGCAGATGGGTTGAGTAAATGAATGCCTACAATGCTTCTCTAGAGCGGTGTTTAGTTCGTATATATATAAATAAATAAAAATTAGTTGCCAGGTGGTTTATATCGTGTCTTGCCTGAAAATCGTCTTTGCATGGACCTCCATTTAAAATCAAGTTGTCATTAGGTTAAAGTTAGTTGAAATTGATCAACATGTTTGCACCTAAAGAAAAGCCGACGAAGCAGACATGTTATAGACTTCCAGATCCGTTTAAATCAGGATAAGACAGTTTTTTGCCTATAACTAAATTATCTTATCAAGTCTAAGCGGAAATCAGCTTTCTGATAAAATTAAGTCACCATTAAAAAAAAAGAAGCCAGTGAAATGAAATTAAGAGTCCTCTGCGCAAAATGTTTCTTCTGGCAATGCCCGTGTATTCCCCTATACACATACCACCTAAATCCAAACGCACATACACACACACACGCATACGCATACGCATATATGTATGTGTCGATGGAAATGTTTTAGTGTGCTTAAAACTTAGATTCTCTGCAGCAGTGACCTTGCCCTTCTGTTTTCAAAAGATTACATCACGCTACATTGGTTTGTAGGTAATCATATGTAATGCCACGAGCAGAATATTACACAATGTACATTCTAAGTAGAGTACAGCTATTTTGAATCCAAAGTCTTTCTATCTAGACTGGTAGACTAACCGAAGCTAAAAAAAAATCTACTAACCAATAGCTTCAGGAGAAGAGATGGGTTTATATCTTTCCCAAAGGAATCAGTACAAAGAGAAACACAAACAACGTTATCGTGATATATAAAAGCACAACGTTTCGGCTGTGGTAACCTACGGCCTTCTTCCGGTGTCCCTTGTCTATCGAAGCATAAAAATTATTCAATGCGAAATAATTTTGTTTCTAGATTTTTATATGAGGCTTGATTTATATGTATTATTTTGATTTTTCTGAGTGTTATTCTCATCTGTATCGTGATATATAAAAACTCAACGTTTTGGTCAATGATAAAGTAAGGATATCATATAGACATGTTAATTGACTTCTCCTGTCTCATTTAACACCAAAATCCAGAGTTATTCTCCAGTATTTTGACTGCTCTAAAATCTCACTCTTTTTAATTTTTTATTATTTTCGTGCGAAAAACTGAGGGACCAAACTTGACTATCGGAGCATATTTGGAAACTGAACTAAAGAAAGCTGAACCCATAAATCTAATGGCAAATTGTCTAAAAATCGACAATCCCAACAGGTTTTAGGAAAAATGTCATGTACATCCTGAACAGAAAATATCAATAATCAAATATAAAGATAAATAAATTACTTAACCAAAGAAATGAGATTAATTTCAAGTGCCGACATCGAAATAAGTTTAAACTTCTATAATCGTGTGTGTATATGCATGTACATGCAGCCTCGCCTATCAGTATGCAGCATTTAAGCATATATATATATATATATATATATATATATATATATATATATATATATATATATATATATATATATATATAAGCTCAACTATTTCACGACTGGTTTTTAACATCGCAACCATTGGACTCATCTGATGATTGGATTACCATGAAACTTCAAGTTATGAGTGTAAACCCATAATATTACCATTCATTTTATATATATATATATATATATATATATATATATATATGTGTGTGTGTGTGTGTGTGTGTGTGTGTGTGTGTATAATTAGAACAAAATTTTACGAATGTGGATGTACGTTATCTATCTATATACCCCCAGCAAAAAAAAAGAAAGTTAAAAAGAAACAAAAATGATTAATTTGGAAAAATATCTCAAATCACAACATGAATGTTTGATAAAATCATCAATCCCCTTACCACCCATTCTCTTCTGTAAATTCATTCTGAAAACACCATCCATATGCAACATACATGTGCTCACTTATATAAACGAAAAAAACTGAATTTAAAATTTGATTTTTTCCTGCTTGTGTGTGTGTGTTTTCCTTGTCTACATGTATGCCACAACAAACAGAGGCGTATAGAAAAAAGATTGCTACAAATCAACAGGTTTGTAGCTAATAAAATGTTCACATCTTCTCCCTCTCTAATTTATTCCCACCCCACTGCATACGGTCATGTTTATCAATTTTGAAATCAATATCCGAAGTAGCGAGAAGGGCGGAAAAAAATTATAATCTTTATAATTTCTAAAAGTTTTTTTCTATTCATATATTTCTCCGTATATATGAATATATTTACATATGGGTGTATATAAGAAAAACCCTTAAAAGCATGATCCTATATATATATATATATATATATATATATATATATATATATATATGTGTGTGTGTGTGTGTGTGTGTGTGTGTGTAAACTTTATATGTAACTTTTCTGGTTAAATCCTATCACTGAATTATATATATATATATATATATATATATATATATATATATATATAGAGAGAGAGAGAGAGAGAGAGAGAGAAATACGATGAGGAAATTAATCCGACAATATGAAAAGAATATATTTTAAAAATATAACAAACACAGGATGTTCCGATCAGGAAACAGGAATAAGCGGAGAACGAAAAGTTAATAAAGATATGTCGTATATCATATGGAATATTAATGTTAGAAAAATAAGAACATTAAAACAATATATAAATACATATATTCCATATATACGCATATCCACATATAATCATACATAGACCTATATATATATATATATATATATATATATATATATATATGCACACACATATACACATACATACGCATACATATATATACATACGCGCATACATATACATACATATACATACGGATATTATATGTATGTATTCACGTTAAAGCATGCGCCACTATATGTTCTTCGCTTTCCATTTTTGCACATGCATTGATCACGTCATTTGCTTTTCGTAAACAAACGCGAATATGAAAATTAACGGTTAATAGCATCAGATTCACACAACCACTATACACAACATCTTTCATTCTGTTCCTCACCTAACAGTGTCCTGAAGATGGTATAAAATACCGAAATACTTAAGTATTGACACTAAAAATTGTTTCCTGGTCGTAACATCCTGTGTTTGTTATATTTTTAAAATATTTTCTTTTCATATATATATATATATATATATATATATATATATATATATTTGTAAAGAAAATCTGAGACTCTACGAGTTTCTTCAGATCACTTATTTATTGAGACACGATAAAGAAAGTTATATGAAGAAACTCGTAGGGTCTCAGATACCCACAGATGGAAATGTACCATAATCGCTGAATACCCGGTCTTGGTACCCCACCAAAGTATATATATATATATATATATATATATATATCCAACAGTAATTCATAAGAAAGTCAGAATGGTCTTTTTACTTGAGATTCCATAACTATAGAAGACACAGAATCAAATCTAATACTTGTAGAACAACCTGTCCACATTAACGAACACCGTTTTAACAGAGATGCATATAGTTCAACAACATAGAAAGAAAACCGTCCGCTTTGAATGGGCTGATATAATTTCACACAAAAGCACCGAAATAAACAAATATTCCAGGTAAATATCTAAATAAAAATATTTATGGATCTTTTTAAATATACCTCGATTATGCTTCACAAAAATCTTCGAAATGTGGTGCTCGCTGCTAAGTATTTACGATAACAGAGATCATAAAATGCTAAGTTGAAGACACGTGAATACCAAAAATAATCTTAATTTAACGTACAGATATACTAATGCACTAGTTCAGTTTTCTCCCTTGTTTTGCATATCAATCCTTTTAAACTTTTCTCCTGACGATGATCTAATTTCGAAACCGGTTGAGACCAATTACAACAAACAACTACAATGTCCTATCACTTGTACCTCTCTCTCTCTCTCTCTCTCTCTCTCTCTCTCTCTCTCTCTCTCATAATATATATATATATATATATATATATATATATAAGATGCTAAATTCATAATCATTGAAATCACGTGCTGGATCACGTACTCACGTCACGTGAGGAAACTGGACAGCTTTCACCTCCGATACCTACGCCGCATTCTACGCATCCGCTGGCAAGACAAAGTGTCTAACACAGAAGTGCTGGAACGAACAAGCATAAACAGCATGCCCGCCATCACCTGCGATAGACACCTGCGCTGGCTTGGCCATGTCAAGAGGATGAACAAAGGCCGCATCCCCAAAGCCCTACTGTATGGTGAACCAGTGGAGGGCACCCGACCTACAGGTAGACCACGCCTACGCTTCAAAGATGTTTTCAAGAGAGACCTGAAGACATGCCACATAGAAATAGACACGTGGGAGGCTTGTGCAGAAGACCGTGCAACCTGGCGCCTCCTCGACAAACAAGGAACAAAAAGAAGTGAAAAAGAGAGGAAAAAAGCTGCCACAGAAAAGAGAGCTAAAAGAAAGGAGAAACAGCAGCACCCCCAACACCTACAGAAAGCATCACCTTTTGTTTGCAGCCACTGCACCAGAGACTGTCATTCGAGGATCGGTCTGTTTAGCCACTCACGTAGCTGTAAGTGAGAGAGAGAAAAATACTACGCCGTCGTCTAATATAGCCCAGTCTGTCCTACTATTTAACCCATAGCTGGGGGGAGAATATATGGATTCATCTATATATTCTCCCTCCACCGATGGGTTAAGTAGTAGGACAGACTGGGCTCTTTAACCTTGGGTAGGTAACCAGTCTAGGAGAGGGATAACTCTGAATTCAAAATTCCTGAGGTCAGTCATTGATTGGGTTCGGGGCATTCCTTGATGCATCAATTCTTTCCTATCGACTGTGCCAAAAAGTGTGGAATGGTCGTACACAAGCCTTCACCTCTATAAACAAATCACTGTTGTTGGTTGTTCACTGGATGAACACTCATGCGTCCAAAATCGACGAGAGAGTCCATTTATATATATATATATATATATATATATATATAAATATTCAAGTGTTACCCATACACTGAGTTGGCGAGGTCCAGTATTGAACCCAGAACCTTGTGCTTCCTTATCCGACGCTCTACCGACTGTGTTAAAAGGAGTTTCTTTGCATCAAAAAAAAATTCTCTCTGCAGATAATATACAGCGTATATGCCTTCAAGTTATCAAGGTTAGTGTTTCCATTGGTCAATAATGTTTTCAAGCAACTCGTGGAAGGATAATTTTAGTTTGTAAGCAGGTTGGTTTGCCTGTGACTACTCCCAATAGAAAGGATTCTTGAGTTAACTGCTTTCAGCCTTCAAAACGACTAGACCACCATGGGCGATGCTTGAAGACAGTAGACACACTCCTGTTATACTTCCTCTGACATGAACACCATCTCTCTCTCTCTCTCTCTCTCTTCCCACACACAAATTATATATATATATATATATATATATATATATAAGTTAAAAAGATAATCAAAATCTACACTAAATTATGTTTTTCCAGTGTATTGGTATATTCTAAAATTCGGTTCCCCCATAACTTCGATCCTTAGTGGTGATCTTGTTTTTCTTTGTTCTTGAATTTCCTGAAAAAGGTATTTTTACAATTATAATACCCAATGATTCTAGGTTTTTCCGTTTCATAGATGATATA
The DNA here is from genome assembly GCA_023376005.1 of Doryteuthis pealeii. Classification (NCBI taxonomy): domain Eukaryota; kingdom Metazoa; phylum Mollusca; class Cephalopoda; order Myopsida; family Loliginidae; genus Doryteuthis; species Doryteuthis pealeii. Next base: position 128,667,908 of record CM042138.1, on the reverse strand, counting down.
TTATTCATTTATCGCAAAACACGTCTTCGGGAAATAGTGGCTAACCTGCTGGACTGCGACATCAGGCTATAACATTTCACTTTCAAACTAGGGAAAAGTATGAGCTCTCTCACTCCCAGCTGTATGTAAAATAGTACTGCTACTCTATTACAAGGATGACTTTGGCATTAAATAACTCTGGATGGTTGATAAGCTATTAAAAAAGAAACCAAACCCAACAAAATATAGACTTAACAAAAATTACAGCTAAATTAATAAAGTTACAACTTCCATAGATGTTACCTCCAAACTAGAAAGTAACGAGTCCTTACCATTTTTTTAGATGAATCATTAATTGCTATAAACAACAAATCAGAATATTATCATAAATCAGCTAATATAAATGACCATATCTATTTTTGCTCACATAATAGAAAAATAAAAGATTAAATAATTATAGGATTTTACCTTAAAACCCTTAAAATGTGTTATACAACGAGCCAGAATAAAAACTTTTAAAATTCACAAATGTAAACGTTACACAAAAAATTCCAATAGTACAAATAACCTTTCTAATAACAATCTATTATGTAAATATAATATTCTACCAACTGATTCAGTCGTACACGTCCAAACAACCTCAAGATCCAAACTGATACAAATTCTTCGAAAACAATTGGGAATATAATAAAAAGAATAAGAATCAACTTAAATCTGAAGCTGGCTTATATACCACCCCTTTTGATAGATGTAGCAAAATTTACACAGGAGAAACCTATTTTTAAAATTTATTTATGAACACATTAGATTTCAATTAACGTAATGATTGGAATGCGTTAGTAAAACATAATTTAGAAATCAAACATAGTTTTAATAATTGTAAATATATATAAGGAAACGGCACGTAAGTATAAAAATATGAAAAACTAATTTTCAGAGGATTATTTTTATGAATAATAGTATAGCGAGGTTTGAATTTTTTAAAACCATGTTTTGGTGTTTCGTCCAAAAGTTATATTTTTACTCTCATTTATAAATACATATATCCTTTGAATATTTGTTCTATCATATTCTTATACTTACACACACAATTTCCTATTTGACAATCGAGTATTTCGAATTCAGATGCGGAAATTGCCTTTTGTGAAGACGAGACAGTTCTTATTATAATTTAAAAATATATAAATTCTTAATTTTTCTTTATTTTTATTTTTTGTCTGGCCCCGAAACATTTCTTTAGATCATGATTAATGTGATAATTGGTAAAAATAAAAGATTAGAATTTAGTAATTGTATGTTTTCTGACTAATTTATTTACAAAAATGATTAAAATAATAGTATATTCTATGCCCATTTGAATCAGCTACGTACACTGTTAAAGATCTAGGCGTGTCTTGTAAGACTACTGTGTTTTTCTCTATCCTTATTTAAGAGGACAGTGCCCGGATCATTTCTTCACTAAGTGGTTTTATTGACTGTAATGAACTGATATATACTTAAAAAAACACTAGACCTGAACGAATGCAATGTGAGACAAGGAAATAGCCACCAAACAAAAACAATAACCTACAGTATCCATAATCCTTTGCCAAGTAGTACCCTCACTTGAAGGAAATCGTATTCATTAAGCTTACCTTAGTTTGGAATAAGGTCGTACTATTGGAGCAGTGTGTATGCGTATGTAAATATTTGATCTGTGACCCAGGCATTAAATGCTTTACTTCAACGTTTCTCGGAGCGACTGAGGGTCAAATACATTTTTCTAAAAAAATTTTTAAAAACTGTAAAAAGAAAATATCGTTTTGGTGTTTGTAGAGTGGTCGGTTGTCAAGTATCAACTCTGTAAACTCGTATACAGATTTGATTAATTATATTTAGAAAAGAAAATTAAGTTGAATGCTAAAATACTTCTAATATTGTTAATCATGTTAAAGATATGAGCCGGTGTCGGGATGATAAATATTCGAAAGTGCTTAAGGCGTATTTGTATAGCCAGGTAAGGGAACCGAATCAGTAACAGAAGTTAATCGAGTTTCACTGACAAGTATAATCAGGTTAAAGCTGACCCATTTATACATATATTGCTTATTATTGGATCAACATTTGCTAGAATAAATGTTTGCGTAGTTTTCTTTAGTTTTTTTATTTATCAAAAGTAACAATGGAAGAGGAACGTGCGTGTGAATGTTTTTTTTTTTTAATTCGGAAAAAAAATGACTACACTTTTTTTTAATGGTACACCAGGTGGATAATTGTTCGAGTTGTATGTGATGTCATGAGAAATACAAACGCCTCCAATTGAGAAGTACACCTAAAAGTGTTCTTACATATAGAGTGGACAGTCTTCCACTTTAATGCACTACAATCAGATTTAGAATTTGCGGTGAAGCATGAATAAGCTCTTCTCCTGCAGTCGCTTTATTCTCTAGAATTGTCCACTACGGATTTTTTGTTTTTCCCCCCAAATTGTCATTCCCCTGAAATATCTTTGATTTCAGACAGCAGAGAAGATGATTCTTTTTAAAAAGTCGATTCTGCGTAATATTTACAAAAATATCTTCAAAGAATGCATTCCAGAAATATATACTACAGAATGTGTTTTTATTTACCCAACCTTTCCGGTTGTGACACAAGGTCAATTTTTAAGCCGAACTCAGCTGGTTTTAATTTAGTGTTTTCCATTTCTATGCCGGTTGCCTTATCAAGGCTAAATAATATAGTCTGCCCTAATATTTACGCATATCTGGAGGGATATCACATGAATTTATCCTTTTCCCAAAGGCATTTATTCTAAGTAAACAAACAACTTTGTCTAGGATTTGAACTCTGTTCATTGATTTAATTTCCTGCAACTTTAACTGTTATACAAATGACGACTTCATAACTCTATATTCACTAAGTATATATTCAAGATTTAGATTCAAACGTGTTATTTTACAATTTTTGTGGGATTTCTCAGATGGTTGAAAATGTACGGTACTATATACAATCTAAGCATTATCTGTCGCACTACACCATAACTTCAGTCACCTGTCGGGGGACTGGTATTTTAGTGGGATTTTACAAACTTCATTATGGGCAATTTACACCGTATATTTATAAGCGATTTTTTTCTTCTCCTAGACTGGATTTTTTTATCAAGCCTAAAGAGCCCAACCCGCTTTACTATTTTAATCAAAGCTGGGAGGGAGAAGGATATATATAAACTTAATCCTCATTCAGAATTTGAACTCGGATCAATGACTCCATTTCCTATACGGATAACCGTTATGCATTTCCATAATAATCCACTCTTATCTCAGAAAAGCTTTCAGCTGCATTTGGCCCTAAAATTATCTAAAAGAGTTAAGGGTTGGGATTATTGCCCATCACTTGAGACAAACAAATAAGGAGAAAAGCCGACGGGTCTAGAACAATGTTTGCTTTCAACCACCCTGGAAACTATGTTCCTGGGTAGTTCTTGCATTAGTTCAACTCTTTTCCCGGATTCAACCGTATGAATGTCATATAAAAATACTTCCAGAAATAAATGAAAATAATCTTGGAACATTGTATAATTAATGGATTATTTTTATAGACAAGTTTCATTACATCGTATTTAAAGCAATATATTTATTTTTGTGAAATGCCATTTTTTTTTTCTTTTTACAAACCTCGTATATTTTTGTTGTTTCCGTTTTGAGTGTCTGCCAATATGAAAACATATAAACCAAATAACTGTCGGATTTTAATAGAGTTTCGGCAAATTAAACCCGAATCAATAAAGTTAATAAACGTATCATTTTCTTTTATGGATGTTTTGGTACTTCATAGATTCAGTTAAAATGTACTTAAAAAAAAGATTACCATTCCTTTCTTATATTTCTTCTGATCAGAAATCTTGGTTTATTTTCTAATGTACCTCATGAATACTAGAAATTAATCGAAAGTCTATTCACATACACACGCAGAGACAAACAAATAGACACACGCAGAGACACAGGTTCAATGTCAGTAATTGACTACATCTTCTAGGTCATAGGGTGGAAAGCTTAGTCAGTTAAATGGCTCGGTCCATGCACATACACACGAGCAAGACCAAACAAAGTTCCAGTTCCCGCGATTGCAGTCACGAAATCGAGGCTCCCCTTGTTTATATGCTGCAGCTTTTCTGAATGCAAGAGCATGGTCGATATTTCACTATCTCCCCTCGAGGAGAATTTGGACACATGGCCAGTGTAATAGGCATAACAAAAGGTCCAGTCCCAGTGACCCTTGTAATACCGGCGTTGGGCTACTTCGATTTATCAAAATGGAGCATTTTTGTAATGAGGGATTTCTGCTACAGAATGGTCTTCCCTAGGACATACTATGCATTGTGTCATTTTCGCATCCTTAATTTGGTTGCAGAATCAGAACAGATACAACACAGTAATCCCAAACAAATGAATGGGAAACAGCTGCAAAAAAGATTGACCAAATATTGTTTTGATTTCTACCACATTAAATTCGAATGAAGAAATTATCTCAAACTAGCTTAAAAGTTATCCTATCAGGCGGCAATTAAGCTCGCTCATGTGAAAGGCTCTTAATTGGGTCTTAGTCCTAAAAATGATATTTCAAGCCCTGAGTACTCGTAAATTTTATTAAATTTGAACTATATTTTTAAAAAAGCAATTTTCATCCAAATAATATATTTTTTCTTTTTGGAACTTATTGGAAAGCTGCATGAAAATCAGCATTTCTGGCTTCTCCATTACATATCTATTCCATAAGCTTAAACTACCGAAGAACTCAAAATGTATCGCTGCATTTAAGTATTGCATAAATATTTAGGCTTACATTTTAAAAGTTCAACGATAATTTCTTCTGCTGCCACATAATTCAAAGACGTAGATCTTAAATTTATTGTACGTAGATCTTTACTTTCTGTATAACCAATCATTTTTATTTCATTATTATAACAATTCATTAAATTCATGTGCGTTAATATTTTCTATTATTGGTACACATGAATTTTATGAATCATCATTAACTGTTTATAAAACCAGACAGAATATTTCCCTTCAAACTCTTCGCTTACAAATAATATATAGAAAAATTATTATCTGGCATTAGATAGCCTATGAAAGTTGATATGCCCTTAAGCAAAATAACTGGACTATTTTTTCTATAAATTAATGCAGATAAAGTTAATGAAACTTGCCTCTGTAAAACTAGATTGCTTCAATGCTGATACAATATTACAAGTTTTGTGTTTTGTTTTTAACTTGAATGACCGAAAGAAATTGTGGCAATGAACACAAAGCACTAATGTCTTGTCCTCTGTTTTTATATGATCAGAGTAATGATTCGAGGGAAAAATTTTAGTTTTAGTATACTCCATAATTACATAATTATTATACAGACAAATATTAAAAACGGACGACTTTTGACATTTATTACTATTAGCTTGTAATTGAGAGAGAGAGAGAGAGAGAGAGAGAGAGAGAGAGAGAGAGAGAGAGAGAGAGAGAGAGAGAGAGAGAGGGAGTAGCGTATTGACATGGTATTTGTGAAATGTACTGATGATGCTCAAAAACTGTATGATCCACAGGAAAAATATATATATATATATATATATATATATATATATATATATATATATATATATATTATAGAGAGAGAGAGAAGAGAGAGAGAGAGAGGGGGAGGGGAAATGGGGGATTGGAATGAATCCGACAGAATGAGGTAAAATATAAGAAATGAAAGAACAAAACTCAGACAAAAATGTGTAGTATATTTCGCCGGAGTTTTGAACTCGGCTTCTTCAGCTTTTATTGAATTATTCAGATCATACAAGTGTTTAATCGAAGGGGAAGTAGGTAGGTGGGTAAGTTTTGTGGTGAGGGAAAAATTTGATTGGTTATAGGGGATATCTTTGGGGAGGATGAGAAGGAAATCAAATGGGAAGAGAGTAAAGGGAGGTAGGTAGAAATATTAATGGTGAGAAATACCTTATAGGGGAGCGGAGTAGCCTTTCTTGGGGAGAGATATTTGAGTAGAGGAAGTAACAAATGGGAATAATAAAAAAGGGGGGGGGTAGATGACCAAAAAATCAAAATCAAACCTGTTTGTTGTAAGTGGGTTATGGCCAAGTAGGTCACCAAGTGAGGGTCAACAGGAGAGGTTAGGTTAGTTGAGGGTGGGAAAGTGGATGGATATAAAAGTATATGCATATAAACACATATATAGATGCACACAAATATACATACACATGCCCAAGCATATACACCCTCTACTCAAATCTGTCTCCAAGAAAGGCTACTCGCCTCCCCTATCAGGTATTTCTCACCATTAATTTTTTCTACCTACCTCCCTTTACTCTCTTCCCATCTGCATTCCTTCTCATCCTCCCCAAAGATGTCCCCTATAACCAATCAGATATTTCACTCACAACAAAACTTACCAACCTACCTACTTCCTCCTTCTATAAAACACTTGTATGATCTGAAAAATTCAATAAAAGCTGAAGAAGCCGAGTTCCATACTCCAGCGAAATATACTACACATTTTTGTCTGAGTTTTGTTCTTTCATTCCTTATATTTTACCTCATATATATATATATATATATATATATATATATATATATATATATATATATATATGGCGAGTTTTTCTGACTTGCTGAGCTTGAAGTCTTCACAGGGAGAGAGAGAGAGAGATAGATAGATAGATAGAGAGATAGAGAGAGAGAGAGAGAGAGAGAGAGAGAGAGTGGAAATATTATGTATTTATTCATCTAAACTCTCCGTAAGAGTAGGAAGTGACACAAGGTCCTGTTTTTAACCAAAGTTTAACATGTTTGAATTCAGAATTTTCCTTTTCCTTGACGGGTTGTCATACAAAGGTTATTATTTGGATGCATATCGTTCTCACATGTATTTGTGCTCTCTCAAAGCCAAACAGCCTCATCCAGGGTTTGAACTCAAGTCAATTTCCTATGACCATAACTATTGTATGTGTGTGCATCCTATCTATATTTCTAGAAAATAAAATTAAAAAAAAAACATTTTGTGACTATTACGAAAGCACATATTCTTTCAAATGAGATTAATAAAATAGATTTCAAACAAAAATTCAAAGTGGAAAGACGTTGATAAAGACAGTGTATTCTCTGAGCAGTGCCAAACGAGGAAAAAAGTTCGGTTAGTGATGACACCCGATGAAAAGGAAAGTCTGGAAAAGCTTTTCTAGATTCAGCTACATACCATCATGCACTACTTGCCATTGGATTCAAGCTGGGGATACTTAAAAGGTCGTATGAGTGTAGCATAAACTCATGCTGTGTTCAGATATCTCCGCAAAGTCCGGCAGCCATGGAGGTGTGGGGTTTCATGAACATACAGGGATCATTAAAGATATGGCGATCTTCTGTCAAGAAGGAACAATTAGTATGTAATTAGTATGTAAGCATATAACTAGCTTTTAAAATATAATTGTTTAACTTTATTTTATATAGATTAACTTAAATGACCGCAGATATTAATTTCATTTACATTATGTACAAATAAGTTTTTTTTACTCAATAAGATCCAGTGATGGGTGAGGGTGACACTCCCGTGAATGTTAATTCTATAGTCTCTCTGTCTTAATTTGCCTTTCTTGATCAATTGTAAGTCAAACTGTTACAGGCACATGGTTCAGGGACATTGACTGCAGTAACATGAGTAGAACGTCACACACACACCACACACACACAACACACACACACACACACCACACACATATATATAAATATATATATATATATATATATATATATATATATATAAGGACAAATGTAAAATTAACTCCCATGTCCATAAGCTGGTGCAACAGTTTAAATATACAGTTCAAGAGTAAATGAAAAACAGGCTGCTAGGCTGCTAAAGAATATTTAGTTTGCAATATTTAACGAAGAAGCGTGCCAATATCAGTGATATTGTATATACGAATTCGGATGGTGATATGTATTTGGACATACATTTAATCGTTTTTTCTTATTTTTTAACAATAACAATGATCAAGTTTTGTGAGAGGTTCACAACCCATCAAGCGACACTTTTCAGACTAACTCCCCCACACACACACACACATATATATATATATATATATATATATATATATATATATAGTGAATGAAGTGATGAATAAAAGTTTTAGCTTTTATTCATTTATTTGTGAACGATATTAATACCAATGGTTTCCTGCTAAAAGCATTCATCAAGTAAACGGAATCGTTTTTAAAAAATGACAGAAATGATGTAAATGGTCGAATGTGTGCGTTTTCCATATATATATATATATATATATATATATATATATATATAAGTAAAAGCAAAGTCGTCGGGGAGGCCTAATGTCGGTATCAGCCAGACAGCGAGAGAGTATATTCCCTTTTCACTAGCGCTAGACCAAGGAGATTATTGTAGCATCTGAGGTGGTCTGCCACACCTTCCATCAGCTCCCCACTTTACCGCACAGATCCATGTTCTACTCACACGTTGAATTAGCGGGGGCTGGTATCGAACCAAGAACCTTGTGTTTCCAAGCCGAACACTGTACCGACTGAGCTAAACCGCCTCTCTCTCTCTCTCTCTCTCTCTCTCTCTCTCTCTCTATATATATATATATATATATATATATATATATATATATATATATATATATATATATATATATATATATATATGTGTGTGTGTGTGTGTGTGTGTGTGTGTGTGACTGTGCATTCGTTCTTATTATCTTTGTTTCTGTTTCTGTATATATCTATGTACACATGTTTTTATCTATCCACGCATAACTTTTGAGCTGTTTTCTGTTTGCACAAACTTTTGAGCCTTTCGCCAGCTCTGTATATCAATTCATGAGTGTATATATATACTTGTGTTTGTGAGTACGCTTGTCTTGGTAGATGTGTTTCTTTACTGTCTGTAATGGTTGTAGTGTTTGTTAGCGTGAATTAATGACATAATCACTCCATTTCTGACGCTTACACAGAGGCGAATTAGGTATTCTTCAGAAATGTTGATAATATTCAGAATACAGAGAATCCTTGAGAGAGGAAATTGGCTTATTTTTACGTGTTTTTTAATTAAAATCTCTCTACACTGCCGACACACAACAAAAAAAGAAAAAATGTGTCAATATCCTCGAAATTATATTCATTGTATGATGATCGATTTATATTGATTCGGAAAAAGTCAGAATAACTATGTTGAGATACAATTACGAATAAAATAAGTTTCTATATTAATTATTTTTGTGGTAGACGCATGTAGAATAGGAAATATATACTAGACAGACACACAGACGGTTGTCGAATGCAGCGAATACATGGTATTTTTTCTTTGAGATTTCAAATACTTCTATATTGATTTTGGTTCAGAATCCACATAGACTTCCTCGATTTATAATAAAAATGTATAGGATGTCTACAAAAACAATTGATAGTTTTAAAAATGTATTTAGAACATCTTTAAAGTATTGCCGTTACCACGCACATTTTTGTAAGGAAACACTTGAGCTTTATTACTGCAATTTAAAGTCGGTTTTGTCTGTTTTCTTTGTTTATGTGCATATCAATCTTTGTGGGTTATTTAATGCCACAATCGCTCCCTGTAAAATAGGGGTAGTGGAACTATTTAACCCATAGCGTAGGAAAAGGTGTGTTCATACCTTTCCTAAATGTATTAGTCCGAATGTCAGAATAGCGCGTTTGGAGTTTGAACTCGCTCACTTCGATGTTGCACTCCAGCACATTAGCCATTGCACAATGCAGACTCACTCCACACCTTGGAGTCGGTTAATCGCTGAATATTCCATGCACAATAAAACCACATTTATAACTCTCCAGCGTTTCTGTGCAGAAATCATAACAGTTTTGTCTCGTCCACTATGTTTTCTTAAATGTTTTACTCTATACATCACTTATATAACATTTGATTTTTATTCATACGCAAATACATTAATTGAATATTTCGGAAAATTTTTCTTAGTCGCATCCCAGGTATGGATTAGAACTTCTTTTTTTCACGAATGGCTTTGAAATTAAATAACCCGCGAAGTTTGATATGCCATTAGACAGTAACCAAACCAAAATCTTCTTAGTCTCACTGGATGCCACGAGAGAAGATGATTTTAAATACTTTAAGTTTGAAGATTTTTTATTCAAAATAAAACCTTTTATATTAAGAATATTAAATCCAATTAAAAGAGGTTACACAGCAGGACACTTTCAAATGTGACTTAGCTGAGCACACTTGGATAGTTGGATAGACAAGGGTCACTTATGGAATACGTTTCTGAAAAACGAACATCGAAACACACTGGTAAATAAGAAAACCGAAAAAACTGCACACATTGAGTCTCTAATTTAAGTGATTGGCATTTAACGGCATATAAAACCTTGTGAGTTATTTAAGGCCAAATCTTATATGTCTGTATAAGAGCAATTTGATAGTTGCTACAGCTTGACATGCCCCTTTTTCTGATCGGATGGACTCTCACCGACCGCAAATCCAGGTAAGGCCCAAAGTAGAGTGTTGCATTTCATGGATCCACCCGGGTTATAGACGGCTCAATCAATACAATACGGTCCTCAGACATTATGGTTTAGCTTTTAGCCAAAAATTATATTTTGCTATTTGCCTCCAGTTTTACAGATAAAAAGTTGTACCTTAATCCGAACACTTTCTATGCGTTTGAGGAAGGTACGTGTGGTCAATCCTATAATCACAGCATTAATATTGTTCTGTCGCAATGCCTTAAGCTTATTTACATATACGCACCCTTTTAAATAACCCCACATAAAGAGGTCAGATAGACAAAGCAGGCAAATGGGCCATTAGAATTCTGAATTTCTTGAAATTATTCTGCCACCAAAAACGAATGTTTTCTGAGATATTCTTTCAAATAGTAACTTGACATTTTAAATTTATTTAGGTTACTTATGATATATATATATATATATATATATATATATATATATATATATATATATATATAAATCAAATCAAAAATAGGAAATTTATGAACTTTTAAAATGTTTCAGTATTTTGTATAAAACCAAGTAACTATCTTCATCTCCATAATAAGCAAAATTTGCAGAGTGGCCTCTTGTCAGTATCAGCTGTACATTGCGGAGGTATATCACCTTTTACAGTCGCTAGACCGGGGAGATAATTTTTGCTGGGTTCGAGCGCCACTTCTATCATCATACCCACTTAACCACACAAATCATAGCTTTGATACTGATGCATTAAGTTAGCAAGTGCCGGTATTGAACCTGTAACTTTGTGGCTCCTAGGCGGATGCTGTACTGTGCTAAGAAAAAAAATCTATTTTCACCTGCAAAATAACAACGGAAGAATATATAACTGCATATCTTATATATTAGTTTTTAAAACAATGTGTGGAATATTCACGAGTTTAGATACTAAAATTTGATGTAATATTTGACTAACGCCTCATGGGGTTGGAATATGTCATATGGTCTGATTGATGTAAAAGGGCTTAGAGGTGCGTGTGTGAACAAAGTCAAACATTACTCGGATATAACATTCAGTGCAATAAAGAAGTCGGAATACTTTCGTGCAATGGGGAAGAAGTGCCTCGAGAAATCTACAGCGCAAGATACGTTTCATATTTTTGCAGATTCCAGTATAAAGGTGAGAATACTGCTGCGAAGGTTGAGGAACAGACAGTATGCTCGCATGTTTGTCTGAAGGCTACGAGCTACGTTTTCACACGAGAAAAAGAAAGCGAGGGAGCAACACGTTGATTCTAGACATAGCACACACTAAACGGGAGAAATACTAGTCAATACATGAATAATATTTACACACACACACACACACACACACACACACACATATATATATATATATATATATATATATATATTAATACTCCCATATATACAAAATATCATATACTCACATATATACACATACGCACTTGTATATATGTGTGTATAAACTGTATATATAGACATACTATACATACTACTTATATATATATTTATTCACACACGCATGAATAACATATATACTATCTTCATATATACCCACATGCATATATACATACAAACATCACTAAATAGATATATGCAATAATATACACATATTTGTATATCCAAACACATCGTCTTTACATACCTATCATATATATATATAATATATATATATATATATATATATATATATAAACAATTACATATACACAAATATACATATGCACACGCATACGCACTATATACATATTCACATATTCACAGATTATATATATTATATATACGCACACTACACATATAGATATTATATACATATATATATATCATATACATACACTTATACTATATATACAATTATATACATATATATATCATATACATACACTTATACTATATATACTATATATACACACAAACTACATATATAGACATTCTATATACACACACATATATACACATTCTATATATATATACACACATTCTATATATACACCACACACATTCTATATACACACACACATTCTATATATATATATATATATATACACACATTATATAGATGCACATGCATACATTCTATATATACACACACACACACCAACATACATACACACACACATATATATATATAACATGCATAGTCTTGGATGAACAGATGGCGTCTGTTTTACGCAGCAACTGTATGTCTTCGACTATCTCAGGGTAAAACATTTTAAATGTTTCTTTTTCTTATCTTTCCCGAATGTGATTCAATGACGCTAAATAATATTACTCTTTGAAATTCGTTGCCTTGAGAAGTTTCCTGGGAAAAATTTGGCTTTGAATAAAGAAGATGAGAGCGCATTTGCTGGTTGTGTCTTTTGATCTACCAGTGCTTCGACATTGGTGATTTTCTCTCATGGAGAAGATTTGTAGTGAGCGTCGGGAAACTTGCTGCCTGTGATTCAAATACACTTCCTCCTTCTTTCTAGCTTTAACTTCCAGTTTTGTATTTCTTTATTTCTTATTTTTCTCTCTTCAATCCAATGGTCTTACATTGTTTTCAGACGGTGCGTACGCAGTCAAGATATATATATATATATATATATATATATATATATATAACTTTATTATTATTTATTGTTATATAACTTTATTTATTATTTATTGTTATATATATATAACTGTTAATCGTACATGAAGAATGAAATACATCAACTCTAAAATATTTCAAAACAAAAGAAAGCTTTGGGATTCATAATCATCCCCTTACTGAAAGGGCATGTCGCTGAGATAGAGACAACGAGGAGTGTAATAAACGCATAGAGATGTTGGTGTGAGTGAGTGAGTGAGTGAGGTGAGTGAGTGAGTGAGCGAGCGAGCGAGAGAGAGAGAGAGAGAGAGAGAGAGTACAAATATACCATCGACGCATAACTAAATGTCTATAAACCTAAATTCATTCATTCATTGATATGTACAGGGTCCGGCAGAAATATATCAGGCCGTTCGGTTAGCTGAGGTTGTAGAATACCCCGACTGTACCTCTGCAGAGGAGTAAGATACCCAAATGTAAGCCACCTGTTGGGCGTGGGTAGCGACCCGTAATACTTGAGGACAGGGTTGTGGTGGCTAAGCGCTTTGTGTCCCGGGTTCTAGGAGGTCCCGTGACATGCAGCATTCCACTTCGACCCTTACTTGGGCTAGACGGGCGGTTGTAGTGATTCCAAGCCATCAATCGGCAGTTCACATCAAGCCCATCCGATTGTTTCGACATTATTCTGCAAATTCCTTTCATGGCAATTATCCAACCCTATTTTTTATTAAAAGAAGGCAGTGACTCAAGGTCAACCAACAGTATGTATTAATACTCACGAGGTTAATTATTTATGGGTTTAATTCGTTCCGCTCGTAACTGACTTTCCTCGCACAAACGACTTCCTATTTGAAATAACCTCAAATGCTATGAATCCGTTCTACACCTAACAAAAAAACAACACAACAAAAAAACTCCTTATTTTCTTTTAAGATTTTTAAATGAGAAAAGTAGCACTGTATTGTAAAAGTAACAAAACATGATTCAATAGAATGAAATGAATTATGTGTTGTAATACGTTTAAACGTTTATTTTTTCATAAATAATATTTTTCTCTAGCATAATAAATTTGCAAATTTAAATATTTTTTAGTGAACTTATTAGCACAAGCGCATCCGAAAACTCGCTCGTACCTAATATTTTAGTTCAAAACACAAAGCAAAAGTCGACCGAGAGAAGACTCGTAAATCGGAAACTTGTAAATCACGGCACCACTGAATATCTATTTGACTCATAGAGTGGATACTAACAATACTTATTGTATTTATCAGAGTGGCTCAAGGAGTAATGACAATAAAAAAGGTGACTCTGTAAACTCAACGGGGAGTTTTGCCACTGGATACAGTATAGTGTCGTACCCAAGACAAAAAGGGAATTATCATTTAATAAAAATAGATCAAATCGGTCGGTATATTGATATTTATGATCGATACAATATATAAGAAGGATCTACTTTTATAGAAATTCAATTGGTTGCCAACTTAGACTTTTTACTGACAAGCGCAATTTATAGGAAAAAACATGAACTGCGCTGTAATCATGTATTCTTTTAATTTTATTGTTGCTTTTTGGTGTTTGGTCGACGGGTGTCGTCTAATCGTCTGGAAAAGGCGGCTACTTGACGTCATTATAGAATCATAAAAGTCCAAATGTATTGATGCAGTCTAAAACAAGTTTATTAGTATCCCATAGTAAATATAGACGAACATTAATGAGGATTGATTCAGTTAAAATATGAGAATAAACAAAGAAAAGGAGTTATTCAAACATTCTATGGAAACTACGAACGAAAAAAAATGTTATCAAAGAGTTTGTCGTCGAGTATCTCTTAAATACATTTTGTTTGTTTTATTTTATAGATCAAACCATTTAAATCTCTTTTATTACTAATTGTGACTATCACACGTAGATTTTTAAACACCACTCTGTGGAAAAGGCAAATCTGAATCCGTTGAATAAGACAATCTGCTTTCAAACTGTTTACCTCACGCAAAGTTGTCCACATTTCAAAATTTCAAACCAAAAAAAAAAAAAGTATATTTTATTATATGGCGTAACGGTTATCATCATTAAAAAAAGAGTAACGCCCCACAGGTCGGATTTGACACAAGGTCACAAGTATGGAGAATCCAACGAGGATCGAACTTGCTATTCAGTTGTAACCGACCTCGCGAGACTAGCTTGCTAAGCCTTACACCACAACGGGACACCTTATCGTCGTAAGAAAATGATTTTGCGAGGCACGTTCACAGAGGCAGTTTATGGATGTGGATGCCTTTGGGAAAATCAGGAATCCATCTCATTTATTTCCTCGGTTTTGGGTGAAAAAGTAAAAGAGTAAAAGAGATAGGGCTCTTCAGACTTATAGCAACTGGTCAAGGCAAAATCTGAATAAGAAAAATCCCTAGCGCTTAAGAGATTGACTTAGTTGCATCCTGTCCATGGAGGATGCGTTAAGGGTACAGATCTCCGTTGTAAAAAGAGAATGGAGCCCCCCTCTCTCTCTTCACCCATTATATGCATGTGGTAAAATAGGTATGAATGTGTGAGCATTTACGTTTTTGCACTGTAAATAAGTTAAACTAATATTGAACGCGTGTCGTCACGAGCGTACGTTCACATCTACATTAAAGTATAAATATGTGTACTTATTTTGTGACACCTCACACTCGTACATGTGTGTGTGTCTATGTGTAAGGATGCGTATTTGTAGGAGTTTCATTAGTCTTTTATTCATTAATATCTTAACTTTTACACAGTCATCGTCAACGTCATGAAAATAACGCTATGACTAATTTGATGTACAAAAAAAACAAAACAAAAAAAAACAGCTAAAATTCCGTAATGAAAGCAAAACGAAAACAAAGTAATAACCGTATCAAAAACGGTTTTATAAAAATTCACTGGCGTGATTTCTAATGATATCATTTTTAACGTAAATTAGAATGATTTGATTTTGATTATATTCCTGTTTGAGCTCATTAGTTCTTTTGATTTTACATGTGTTCATGTTATATGAACGGGAAATAGTAGGGCAGACGGGGCACTTTAGATTTGGTTAGGAAACTATTCTAGAAGAAAAATGTGAATTTAAGCCAACTTTAAAATTTACCTTGTCCTGTATGTGTTTGAGTGTTTGGGTAAATACATTCCTCTTACATGCTCTGATTCGCACTAAAGATAAATAATTGGACCGTGAAATCTGAAACTGTATAATCATTAATTATGGATTTATGATGTTCTTGATCATAACTCTAGTTATGATCTATACACAAAATTGAATTATATCTAAGTCTCTGTCTATGTCTCTGTCAGTCTGTCTCTTTCCGTTTCTCCCCCTCTCTCTCTGTTTGTCTGCCTCTTTCTCTATCTGTATCTCCTCCCACTCTCCCTCTCTGTCAGTCTGTCTCTTTTTCTCTCTTTCCCCTCTCTCCCTCTCTTCCCCTATCTCCCCCTCCCTTCCCTCTCTCTCTCTATATATATATATATGTATATATAAAATTTCATTGGCCATAGGATATTCCAGATGACTTAATGTTTTATATTCAATATTTTTAATATTTTTTTAAATTTCAAAATGAAAATAAAAGGCCAAAGTTCCAAGTACTTTCGGTTCTACATAGAAGCATTATCAAAGATGTTTACGTAAGAGGTGTCAAAGTTATGATTGTTTGTTGTTTGTCATTAGATTTTGAATGGAAAAAGTGTTTCTAGCGTTTGGGGGGTGAATTACACTTTAATTTGTAAATGTGTGTGATATCCTGTAGAATAAAAAGTGTTAAATTTTTGTAAGACAATTTAGAATATTTTCGCATCTTTTGTAATTATATGTATTATTAACTAAAATATTGCTATATGTTGTAGAAGAGCCGTTATATTATTTCTAAATGTCAGCATATCTATATGTCTCTCGTCTCTCTCTCTCTCTCTCTCTCTCCTCTCTCTCTGTCTGTGTCTCTCTCTATATATTATCTGGTGCGGAATCTGCTTTATTTCTTTTCCAAAGAAAATGTATTTACAAATTATTATTTTTATAGGAAATTCGATTTTACTTTCATTGTATCATTTTTATTATATTTTATCATATCTAATAATGTTATTCAATCTGATGGAAAACAGAAGACATTCGTCAAAATGATTAAAAAAATAAAGAAAGGAACGAATTAAAAAAACTTCCAAATAATAATAGCTGACATGAAATGAAAGATGAGTCTGTGTCTGTCTGTCTGTCTGTCTGTCTGTCTCTCTCTCTCTCTATATATATATATATATATATATATATATATATATATATATATATATATAAACAAAACAATTAGAAATAGAGATCAATATCATTC
The DNA here is from genome assembly GCA_023376005.1 of Doryteuthis pealeii. Classification (NCBI taxonomy): domain Eukaryota; kingdom Metazoa; phylum Mollusca; class Cephalopoda; order Myopsida; family Loliginidae; genus Doryteuthis; species Doryteuthis pealeii. Next base: position 128,650,503 of record CM042138.1, on the reverse strand, counting down.
TCGCTGTGTCTTTTATATACCATTACAAATATATACTTTCTTCTTTACACAGAGATGAATAAAATCTGTAGCCGTCTTTCTTTGTGTCTTCCTTGTTGGATCTACCGTTCATTATTGTCATTCCTGCAAAACGTTCAGACAAACTAGAACATGATTCAACAGAACAAGACTTCTCATCATATCTACCTATAAGTATAATTAAATCTAACAAGATAGTTACATCTAGTATATAATACTTGATACCATAAATGTGTGTGCAAAAATAATTATTATTGAATAGGTATAATCACTTTAAACCAATGGCAGTGTATCAAGTGATCATTATTTACTTGAATACATATATTTGCTAAAAACTAGCTTCGGTACTAGATAATATAACAAGGGTTTACATTGTAAATTATTTCTACTAGTAAATATATGCGCCCTCCGGGTGCAAGTATTTAAGTTTACATGTAATAAATATTAAATTAAATCACAAATGCTATTGAAACTAATCAAGAATGCAGATAAAAAGATTTGAAACAGAGGGGGTATAATCGGAAAATAGAACAACTGAAACTTACCCTTCCATCACTTCCGTTTTTCAATGCTAAATTTTCGTAATTTAACTATTGAGTTAATATAGGAAATAAAGAATGAAATTACAGTTATTTCTTTTTGTTAATGAATTTTTTTAAGATTTATCCCCGAGATTTTTGATAATATTCATTAAGATAAAACCAAACAATTAGGAATCAATAATACTAAACACATATTTATTAAAATCAAGTTTTTAATATCAATATGCAAATTAGCTTTACCGTTTACACTGTAAACCGCTATTTTGTTGTATATATAAATTGAATTGCATGTTATTAGTATTTAGATAAGGCCAACATTATTAATAATGTCAAACAGTTTTATTAGTTATTGAGGTTTAAATAAAAATAAAATCATGGAGAATGTGATGTAAATAACTAAGGGAATTGTGACTTGAGTAGTAGTATAGTTTCGGTTACAGACAGAAAAACACACAATCTCCATTATAATAAGATTAGATACGAATACAGGAAACAATATAAGTGAGAACAAATTAATTTGTATTATATAGAAATAATTAATACCATATAAATGTATGTAAACAAATACTTATTATTAAATAGGAACAGATGATTGGTCTGAATTTATTATCATCATTAATTACTTGAAGCCATGAATTTGATTAAAAAGATTAAAAAAACGAAGTTCAGCTTTAAATAACCAAACAAGGTTTGACATGCCGTAAAATCAAAGAATGTAATCTAACTTTTTTTCGTTTATGCCGTATTTATTGTGAGTCTTTCAGTTCTAGAATATTTTCTGGAAGTGATTTTGAAAGATATTCGGAGCACTGTTTTATCAATCAGTTCTCTTTTGAACGTACCTTGTATATTTGCTTTTAAGTGGGCCTATATTTTTATATTGAAGATACGTTGATGGAATTGCTGTTTCACAATGATATACACACTTTCACAGAGATGTAACTTTCAGACATTTTTAAACTTGTGCAAAATAACCTCAAATAGTAATTAGATTTATAGTTGCGAGTAAATCACAATTTGTTCTGAAATTACTTTTAAAATCGAATCAGCGCGGAAATTTAATAAAAATCAAATTTTAATGATTTCGGCAGAGCGAAGAAAAAAACAAAAGGATAGAGAGAGGATAATGAAATTGAGAGATAAATGAAAACACGAAACGAACATAGCCCACAACGACAGCAGCCCAAACATTATATTATAAAACGCAAATTTTAAAATGCAATCAAACACATCAACATATCTATGTACAGCAAAACACGAGAACCAATGACAATTCTGTGTTGAGAAATTAATTCCCTGGCTAAAATAACCGTCACCCGAGGTAACAGGTCAGTATTTGGATCGTAAACAGTCTATGACGTGTAAACAAATAGTTCTGTTTATTTCAGTTATCTCTCTCTCCCCCCTCTCTCTCTCTCTCTCTCTATATATATATATATATATATATATATATATATATATATATGTGTGTGTTGTGTGTGTGTGTATGTGTGTGTTGTTATGGGTCAAACGGGTGAAAATTAAATATTTATAAAAAAGGTCCGCAAAATGGATTATGTTTTATGGATTAGAATATTTAAAAAAAAAACTTAATCCATTTTGCGGACCTTTTTTTATAGAATATTTAATTATTTAATTTTCACCCGTTTGACCCATAACAACACACACACACGTTATATATATATATATATATATATATATATATATATATATATATATATATATATAGAGAGAGAGAGAGAGAGAGAGAGAGAGAGAGAGAGAGAGAGAGTGAGAGAGAGAGAGACCTTCTTATACATATGTGTGTGTGTGTGTGTGTGTGTGTGTGTGTGTAATCATCCTAGCCTGTGCGCGTTCAGAATTCCAGCATTGCGTCCTTGAGGCAATTTACATAGCATCGTTCAAACCAAAGATCTACAAGTAAAAGACATTTGTGTATCATTTACGACTCGGTGGCGGTCTCGGATGAGGATACCTAATCCAGGGTAATCATAATATTTCTTTTTTACCCCATCCTCATTATGATATTATTGCGTTCTCTATTGTAGTTCTTTTTGGCAATCCTCTGATGAGACTCAGGTGGAAACAATTTTTTGTTGTTAAGGATGAATCTGCTGATCATGACAATTTTAAATTAATGTTTTGTTTAAGAAATCATTTTTATTAACTGGATATCTATTAATAAATAATGGTGTTTAACCATCAGCCATCATGTTCTTGCTCTGCTATGATAAAAATAGATAGATGTTTGCTATAAGTGCAATTTGAAGAATACGGTCGAGATAATCATATAGTTGCTAGGGTTGACATGCCCACCCCCCTGATCGGATGGGTCCTCACCGACCGCAAGTTTAGGGCCAAGTAAGGGTCCAGTAGTGAGTGTTATAGCTATTTAGCACTTGCAAGCTTCAGTCCTAACTCTAACTGACTAACTTCACACTGCAACTGACTTACTGAGTTGCTTACACCTTAATTCTAATTCTCAATCCAAGCATTTCTCAACATTACTGATCGCCATTTACTACCATATCAATAATATGTAACAATAATAGATGTAACTATCTTGTTAGATTTAATTGATAACATAATGCCCGGGGTCACAAATCGCTAAGCCATCAAAATCCTCTTTTAAGGCATTACGAGAAGCCACCAACGTTCAACACATTGTCTCCATTGGAGGAGAAGGGTTTTCCCTTTGCAGAGATGCAATCGGCGTATTCTACAGCCCCAACAAAGGGTGAGATTTTATCAGTGGGAAAAACCAGTAATATGCTTTTTCATAAGTTCAAGAATACTGTATTACTTGCGATTTCTTATCTCTTGAATCTTTGTAAACTTAGATACTAATAAGTGTTTTTTTTCTATTTTAAAAGTTACACATCCTTTTTTTTATAAAAGATAAATATTTTTCTTCTATAATCCTTTATCCTTGATTCTTCTTTATGTTAAGACTTTAAAGAAATGTTTACTGCTGTATATCTCGATCATATTTGCAGATTAAGACATTTCATTGCTTCATTTTAAACTTTTGATCTTTAAAACTGGATTCTACTTTGTGTTTTATATTATTATGTTCTGTGAAAGATATTGCGAAATGTTCTTACGGAAATTATCTTTAATTCGAGTGACAAATAATAGTTATCAATTGAAAGAAAAAAGTCTTAATCGTTGTTTCATAATAAGCAATAACGCAATGTTAGTTTTTTAAAATTACTTTTACAAGGAGCATAAATGAAATTAAACAGTCACGTTTGATCAAAAATAAAATAGTTTAAATAAGACAAAAAAACCTTTCGGAGTCTGGAATTATGTTAGCTCTATGTTAATAATTTTGAGCTAACATTTAGGACATAAAACACTTTCTGTCAATTACAAAGTATATACTCAAGAATGTGCGGGATGTAATGTCGTAGGAAATTCACACGAGAAATGAGTTCAAACCCTGGACGGGGCTGTTTGCATTTCACATAGCACTAATACCTTTAGGAAAGGTATGAATCCAACTATTCTCCATCAAGTTATGGGTAAATAATAGGGCAGACTAGGTTCTTTATACTTGGTTGGGCAACCAGCCCAGGAGAAGAAAAACTCTGAATTAAAACCTATTGAATTGCGCTTAAAAAGTTGACCTTGTGTCACATCCTACTCGTGTGGGGGGTGGTTAAGTATGCACACTCGAAAGTTATATATATATATATATATATATATATATATATATATATATAAGTAAAGTCGCCGGGGCGGCCTAAAGTCGGTACCAGCCAGTCAGCTAGGGAGTCTATCCAGTTTTCAATAGCGCTAGGAGATGCTTTTTTAGCATCTGAGGTGGAGCGCCGCACCTACCATCAGCTCCTTACTTTACCGCACAGATCCCAGTGCTACTCATACGCTGAGTTGGCGAGGACCGGTATCGTACTAAGAACCTTGTGGTTTCTAGCTGAACGCTCTACCGACTGAGCTAACCCGGTCCAATTTCACGTTGCCGATCCTCAGGTGAGCCAAGTTCGACACTCTGAACGATCTACTGATTTTAGTTTAAGATATTCATATATTGTTTTGTATAGAGCACTCTAATCATTTTTATCGATTAAAAATGTTTCTATTATGAAGTTTTAATAAAAAAATTTAATACTTAAAAAAGGTCTAAATACGTAAAATCTTATTTCTACCTTTTGCTGGCTATCTAAATATTATATTCATCCAATAGACCGGATGAGTTACTAGTGAGAACATTTCTATTTAAAACCTTCTTTATCCTCCAGAATTTTCACAGATTAGGTAATCTAATCTGTACGGTAAAGTGGGGAGCTGGCGGTAGGCGTGGGGCTCCACCTCAGCAAAAACAATCTCCTGGGTCTAGCGCTAGCAAAAAGTGGATAGACTCCTTCATTGTCCGTCTGATACAGACAATAGATCATTGAGTCAAATTTACTTATATATATATATATATATATTTGTAACTTGACGTGCGAGTATAATTCTTCTACTAGTAAGTCAATTTCCTCGTATATCGAATCAATTTTCCCGGTTGAAATAAACTGAAATGACATTAATCTGTTCCAACCACAGATTTGTGTTATAAGTAAAATAGACCTGTATTGTATAAAAACATAGAAATAGAATGTTATAAATTATGTGCTATGATATGTTTTAATGTTTATTTTTATGATATTTTCTTAGTCGGTATAGATTTAGAAACTGAGATGTTTTTAGTAAACTTAATAACATGAGCGTATCTGAAGCTCGTTCATATGTAACAGTATTCGAGTATCTGAAGACTTGCAACACTTTCAATATTAGCTATCAACACAAAATAAAAATCGACCGAAAGACAGTTCGTAACTCTGAAAACTCGTAAGTTAAGACACTCGTAAGTCAAGGTACCCCTCTCTCTCTCTCTCTCTCTCTCTCTCTCTCTCTCTCTCTCTCTCTCTCTCTGTATATATATATATATATATATATATATATATATATATATGGAGAATATGTGCTTGATTAAAGTCATACCTAATTTTGTTAATTAATTAATTATAACTAAATGAATTAGGCGTGCATATCGGTTTAAATGTAAAGCGTAAACAAATCGAGAAAAAGTCATCTCTGTACGTACATTTCAGCCCACTAGGCCTCATCAGCAGGGCTATAGACAGGGCAGTGCTTTGTGCGTGATTCGAACCCTCCCTGTCAGGCTGACATTCTAACCACTACACTAGCTGGCTTCCCCAGAATTTCTCGTTCATTTTTATATTCGCACTTTTTGGGTGACTTATGGCACGACAGTATGAAGATATATATATATATATATATATATATATATATATATATATATATATAGAGAGAGAGAGAGAGAGAGAGAGAGAGAGAGAGAGAGATAGACACTAACGTTTTCTGACATTAGCTAAGAACATTGAAATTACCGTTAAGCATTTTTAATGCAATTTCACGAGGGGAAAATCAAAATAGTATCCTTTCATTTTAAAACTCTTGAATATTTTATGATATCGTTTTCAATGAACGAAAAGAGACTCAAAAATTGCAAGTTTGAAAAAAACAGTGTGAAAGTAATACAATATTTGCGACGCTAGGTGTCATTGTGTCAGAGAACAGATTAGAAGACGTCTAAACATATGTGAAATCGATTCTAATAAAATACACTGTTCTCTTATAAAATAGAAAAACCGATTGTCCCTACAAAGAAAATAAAAATAAAAAGAACATATAGTATGGAACAGGAGTAAAAGGAGACTAGATTTCATAAGAACTGGGAATCTCAAGAAATGAAAAGGAAAGCAATAATCCCAATTGGTTTTGACAACGAACTAGTAAATATTACAGAGAATAGAAAGAAATCTCCGAAACGTGTAAGAGATGGAGTTAATATAAGATTTCTCCGGTTGATTCCTTCCAACAAGTATTACATTTATTTGATAAATTTGGTGAGACTGGGAGTGGAAGGAGATCAGGCCGATCAACTTTGTCGACTCGCAAAGTTTTCAATCATGTGTCTTAGCATTTAATTTGTTAGCAACGAAAGCCTCCCAGAAATATACATACCTACAAACCCCTCCACGCGAGTAGGATGTGACCCAGGGTCAATTTCTTAAGCGGAGTTTAGCAGGCTTGAATTCAGTTTTTCTTTCACTAGTCTGTTTATCTAAAAAGTTTAAAGAGCCCAGTATGCCATACTATTTACCCATAGTGGAAGGAGTATAATTGGATTCATATATTTCCCAAGGCTGTTAGCATTTGATATACGAAACGTTCGTCCAGAATTCGAATTCATTCGACGTGCCCATTTAATACGACGGTAACCATTACACGTCTTTCAGAAATGTATGGTTTCGTTTATTTGTTTAATGGCATATCAAACTTCGTGGGTTATCTAATGTGAAAGCCATTCCTGTAAAAGAACAGTAAAAGTTTAAAAAAAGTCGACGGGGCGGCCTAAAGTCGGTATCAGCCAGTCAGCGAGGGAGTCTATCCCCTTTTCAATAGCGCTAGACCAAGTAGATTGTTTTAGCATCTGACGTGGAGTGTCACACCTTCCATCAGCTCCTTACTTTACCGCACAGATCCCTGTGAACTCATACGCTGAGTTGGCGAGGACCGGTATCGAACGTGTAAGATTGACCAATACTTGTTGCAACACGTTCCTGTACGTCGCGCCATTTATAAATCTGAAAATTTCCTTTTGTTTTTGTTCGATTTTTCCCCTCAGCCTCGATATCAATTACAGCTTTGCAAATCGAAGGTCATTACAGTAACTCATCCGATAATCCACTTGTTTGACCTGAACGCAAGAAACGTAGTCAAAACAAATGTTGCTCAATTCCATGTTGAAAAATAAACAGAGAAAAATAATGGTTGCCTGTGTTTAATTTGACAAACCCTAAGCGAAAACACACAACATATGTTTTGTTACTAAAATATCTAAACATTTTATAAGTATGATAGTAAATTGAAATAGTTAGCTCAGTCGGTCGAGCGTTCGGCTAGAAACCACAAGGTTCCTAGTTCGATACCGGCCCTCGCCAACTCAGCGTATGAGTAGCACAGGGATCTGTGCGGTAAAGTAAGCAATTGTTGGTAGGTGTGGCGCTCCACCTCAGACGCAAAAAACAATCTCCTTGGTCTAGCGCTAGTGAAAAGGGGATAGACTCCCTCGCTGATTGACTGATACCGACTTTACGCCACCCCGGCGACTTTACTTTACTTTACTTATTCATGTTAACTCTTCCAAACTGTATCCGTGTCAGGAGTATTCTATGGCGGGAGAACTTTAACGCTTGGAGAAGAAGTTAGATTGAAACTACATAATACCTGCTGTTTGAACACATAATTGAAACATTACCCTACGACACAGCGGCTTGATTGTCACTTACCTCTAATCACACAAATCATCCAATTAAAACGATCAAGACATTATAGGCGGTGCGAGAGAAGTAAGAACGCGCTTATAAGATACGTTGTCCTTGGGACTCCCACCCCTGGACATATCAGCGTGGGTCAACCAGCAAACGATTACATGTGTGGATACAGGATATTGTCTCGAGGATTTTCTAAAAGCGATAGCTGATAGGGACGGATGGCGAGAGAGATAGTCAAAGTAATATGTGCTGCCGGGACACCTTGATGATGATGTATTACATGTTTTTTTTTATAAAATAGGGATCGATGTTTATAGAATATTTAGTAGTAAATTCTTTCAGGGGGTCCCCGTTCCGTTGTAACTAACGTAATAGGCAGCGACATCATAATAAGCGAGTTCGAACTCCAGTAACGCTATTACGTTTTCTTTCAGTCTAATACCATTGGGAAAGTTTTCAATCCCCTCACACCCCCATATATGAGTTAATAGTACCAGAACTGTTCTTCTACTAAGATTGCTCTAACGATCACATTCAGACTAATTCCCTTGAGAAGGGTATTAACACTCATCTTTCCAGCGATGGGTTAAATAGTACCATTATTGTTCTTCGACGGGGACGGCTTTGGCATTAAATAGCACACAAAAGTCGATATGTCATCAAGCAAAGAAACCCAACCTAAAATATTTCCTTTATTTATATTTAACTCTCACCTTCTTTAAAACACTCACAGCGGCTCTCACGCCAAACCGACGCAAAGTAAGTTAGTTCATTATAAGTGAGCAGAATGATTCAGATTACAATAATAATAGGAATCTATTTTAATAGAATGAGTTTTGAATAGATAGTGAACTTTAAATATCCTATTATATAGGTAAAAATACCAAGAAAATTTGGTACAGCTGTTGGGGACATTTAGTAGGCAGTCTTAAGAAGCCTATCACTATTAAAATTTGATATATTTTCATCACGGAATAACACCTAGATACACAAAATCCTTATTGACACATACGTTCTATTTCTTTCTTTTTTAATCTTTGAAGATTGCCAATTTTACAGAATATCGTACTCAGCTAGTTAGAGCTGATGATATCAGAAGTAACCTTTCAGGTAGACATCATTCCGATACAAATTTGCTCTGTGTTTACTTTGCGGTTATTCTAAAACAGGCTTGAAATGCATAACATCACCGCTGTGTGTGTGTGTGTGTGAGAGTGAGTGAGTGTGTGAGTGAGTGAGTGAGTGAGTGAGTGAGAGAGAGAGAGAGAGAGAGAGAGAGAGAGAGAGAGCATCTTAAAATCAATTTGAGATGGATCTCTCAATATAATTTAACTCTTTGGCTACCAAACATCTCCCACGGCTGTACCAAATTTTAGTAATTTTTGACCTGTTTGATGGGATATTTCAACGTTCACTATCTATTCACCTAAAAACTGGTTCTATTCAAATCAAGCCTTATTATTATTACTATAATCTTAGTCCGTCTAATCAATTATAATGAACTAACCATCTGTTTTTTTTTTACTTTGTCTGGATGTGGTAAACGTAGAAACAGTTGCTGGTGGGAAAGCCTCTGTAAGCAGTTTAAATTAAGAAATGACCCAAACATTTACTTTCCAATTAGTTGAAATTGAGCCAAAAATAACAGAGCCTTAAGCTGTATGAACGGATGGACATTTGTTAAATTAAAAGATTAAATTGTAGTTTGCATACTTAAGGCTATTTATTCTACAAAAAACAATTCGATTTTTTTTATTATAGATTAAACAGGGTAGGAGACCAGCGTATCGAGCAGATACTTTTATTGCTGGCAACGATTATATAAATGGAGTATTAAACAGTAATACATACGATAAAATCAAAATTACGTTTTATGTGGCCAATAGATACACACAAACAGGCACACGCACATTACTGTCAATCACGCGGAAAGAACCAGTTAACCTAGATCACGGAATTTAAGCAGTCATGATCCTGTTCAATATTTAATTTGGTGACGATATAAGCAACATCGGGTACTGTAATATAACCTGAGACCATTGATAATAAAAAATGACTTGATTCGGCATTAAATGACTCAAAAATGGTTGATACGCCGTAAACGAAAGTGTGTACCTACCAGAGATTTTACATGTCGAATGGAATGCAAATGGATATTTCAGCATGATTAAGTTTACGCATTACATTCCTAACTTGCCATGATTATCCTATGTGACACAGGGACACGAAAGGTAACTACCTCCCGCGTCTGCTAATAGATACTATCTTGTGTAGCCAGCGATAAAGAAAACGCTATTCTACTTTCCAGTCTCCACAGAAGTAAGAACGATCAGGTCTGTTACTGTTCATGGGCAGGCTTTGAGCCCCAGCAAACTTGTGTCGAATGAACACGATAACATGCTTAACCAGTACATATTTACACTTCTTGTCTACCAGGATCTTAAAACTTCCTCTACTAAAGTCTCTTTTCATATTATGACATTTTGCTCATACGACTCCTTTTACACACTTCCTTGTATTTCATACCATGTTTGTATTCTCTTTTGTTAAGTTTCCTCAGGCAATAAGATATCCTCGTTAATACTTCGTCATGAATCGTAACCCCATTTCCTCTAGACGAGGAAATAATATTCATCTTTCTATTCGTCTTCTACAAAGACCTTAAAAGCAGTGCAAAACCTGCTGAATATCAGATGATTAGCGCGGGAAAATCAATCTCCGTATCTCAACGCTGTCTACGAGAGATGAATGGAAGAGATTTGTACATAAAGGAAAATTGAGAATCTTCAATATATATATATATATATATATATATATATATATATATATATAGAGAGAGAGAGAGAGAGAGAGATGAGTTTGTATATTTGTGTATATATATATATATATATATATATATATATATATATAAGGAATGAGAGCTTGGGGTGGTCAAATTTCAAATTACAAGGTATCCATTTTGACTACAATGAATAACAATTTCTAAATGTGAGTACAAAAATATTAGTTAAAGATTTGTATAAACTTAAGTCATTTTGTTTATTATGTAAGTATATTTTTATAATAACTTGGTAAATTTCTGCTTTATTCCTTATTTATCAAACTTGTGTAGAAATAATTTTGAAATTGGTACACTCAATAAAGAAAGAGTCATATACAACGATAGAGAGCCGATCGTCACGTAACGGTTATCGTTGTAGGTAAAGGAATCGGTGATCCGTTCCTTGACGAGCCTGTTTACATGTGACTTCAAGATATTGCCCGTTGAAACTGTTCTATTCTCAGCTATGAGCAAATAATAGGGCATAGTGAACGCATAAAATCTTTACCTATCAAATTTGTCTTATGGTTGTATCAAATATCCTTGGTAATGTTTAACTATTGTACGCTATTGCAAAAACATCAAATACCAGTCTCAGGGTTGGTTCATAAACAAAACAAAAGATGGCAGGGATGTTTACGTTTCAATGTAAACATATTACACGTACGAAAGCCGCTGTCAGTGACTTACGGTAGGATCGCAAGCGTAAGAGAGTCACTATGACCGGCTTAAAATAGGTAAAGGGTTAAATTTCGCACGGTTTCGAAGCAAACAAAACCAAACCAGTTCAATTCAAACCAAAAAGAATGTCACATCCTGTTTGTGGTTGAAGTATTAGGTAAATATATCCGGAGAGAGAGACAGAAGAGAGAGAGAGAGAGAGAGAGAGAGAGAGAGAGAGAGAGAGAGAGAGAGAGAGAGAGAAATAGAAAGAGAGAGAGAGACAGACAGACAGGGAGACAGAGCCATAGAGAGACAGAGAGGTGTAATTAGAGTATAATTCATTGTCAGTAATGTTAATGCTATGTTTATATGAAGGATTTTCCTCACTTATTTGCCAAAATATCATTTTTAAAACAATATGCCAATCATAGACAATATCTTTAGTGGTGTATTTTGTCAGTCAACATTGACAAATCCTATTAGTGCCAGCAACGTTGGAATGGAACTATCAGCTAGAGACTTGCATAAGCTCAGACTCCCCAATGAAGACAAGACGATCAATTCTCGAGAAGAAATAAAAAGACTGATGACAATTTACAATTATCATTGAGCCTTCTTTTTTTTCTTATTAATTCACTTTCCAATATCTGAGCAGGAGTGTAAATACTGTATGTCGGCTTGAATTAGTTATGAACCTACGAAATATCGGTATGCATCGTTTACACAGTGGTACTAAAAAAAAGGTTAGATGAGAGTATCCAATTTCGGTTACGAAATAGATAATGCTGCCTGTCATTATTGTTAATGAGTTTTCACATTCTTGGTTACTGGGGATTGGAGAGTTAGGTACATGTGTTGATAACATTTGGTATATAAGGCGTGTGCTAGATTGTCGCCCATACTTATAAACTAGGCGATATCATGTTATCTTGGCCAATTTTTAACTGTATTGCACGCTATTGCAAAAGTACTCTGAGGCTGATACAATACTTAACCGACCCTACTGGTCATAATTACTACAGCGTTCATTGACGACGGACATAGGATTAAATCACTGGACCTTTACCAATACGTAGGTTAGGACTTATACGCTTACCAAAGGATTCCATAACATAAGACTTTCTTTAAGCCCTTTTCAACTGGCCAAGGATGGCATTTAAAAACTTTACTGTACCCTTCTTACTGCAAAGATCTCCCATTTATTTGTAATTTGTTTCGTTGTACATTTTCTAGTTTCATAGCATATTGCTTTGAGATTTCAATCCTGACACTTCGATGTCTTTTTTTTTACTACCAGTATGTTATTCTTTCTTTTTTATCCTCCCCATTTCTTTTATATTTGACCACATTTTAGATACAGCTGACCGGGAAAAGCAAACGTATTTCACTACATTCCACTGTTAATGGCATTCATGAATGAATTTTATTATCCTTTCTATTGTTACAAGTGAAAGCTCTTTTGTTGTCGCCATGTTTACCTTCAATAAGTATGTTCAGCCGCTTGTCGAGATATAAAAGAGCTGACTTTTAAATGTAGACAAATTTGTATATCGAGCATACTGTTGATATCATAACATAATTGTTTCCTCAATATTGCACTATTCCATCTACCTAGTATAGAAAATGATTATACTATCAATTCAAAATAGATTTATCTAGTTTATTTAAAGAATATTTTATGAAGCCAGAATGTTGACTTATCAAATGAAAGATGTTTTTCGTCTTATCTGTTATTCGTTTATTTACTGCTAAATAAAATTAATAAATGAACAGTGTCTTAATGTGGTAATTTCATAATTTTATGCAAGTGATTGGGTAGGTTATTTCTAAAGGCATTTCGCCCTTTTCTGGTTATTTAATGACGAATAAAGTAATGTTTGACTAACAAAGGACTCAGGTTGCGTACAGTACCCGCTGTTGCTTAAGTGAGCGTCTGATTAAGTATTGAACTGGCCTTTTGCTGATTAACTTCGGATATATAGCGGGAACCAGTGCTTCCGGTGGGACATTACTAATATTCAAGGGATTGTATGACAAGTAACTTGTAGGTTATACGAAGCTACACATTAAAATATAGGGATTTTTAATATTTTTAAACTGTCATGTAGCTGTAATAATAGCTACTTTTCTTTTGGAATCAGGATTTATGTATATAGACCAACCGTCAAGATTGACAATAAATATTTCAAATTTTATGTATTGTACTACAGGGATGGTATTTAATGGAGACTATTTGACTTGATTTTACTCACCCACGCTCATCTTCATCAACGATCGAGCGAGTCTCAGGACAAGACATTTTTCTAAAGATATCTATCGATCTGAAAGATCACAGTGATCTCTATCTATAGCTTTATAATGGTTGAAATACTGAGTGAACACAATTAGTTACAACTGAAAGTCCAAATCGATTTAGTTAATGTCGTTTTTCCTCGCCATTAAGTTAACTGAAATATGTTGAGCTAAATTAGGGGTTCCATTAAAATATAAAAATTTCAAAGAAATTTATGCTTTTAATTATCTATTAAAATCACTCGCCTGTTTAGAGTCGACCGGTGTCCATGATCACATTCAAGTTGTTTGCATCGTTCCCCGTGCTCCGTCTTTCCAATCCATTCGTGCCGAATTGTATACCCTTCATATGATCATTTCACTCCCTGTGAGTCTTTTACTGGAGTGAGTGAAAACAAGTTTCCTCAGGTCTCCAGGACTCTTCTTAGCATTCTAGCCAATCTTAAAAATGCTGTTGTCTGGATGGTCTCAATTCTTCAGCTGATATCCAATTACTCTATTATGTTTTCTAAATTTTGGGGGATCGTTAGGAGTGCACCAATTATAATTTGTATCGCTTCCACCTTCACATTCCCCATTTTGTTTTCAATTCTTTGGCAAAGACCAGCTATTTGTATATCTTTTGGTTTGGTTTCATCTTCACCCCGTGATTTCCTTTGACAGCAAAATCTGACAGTTGACAAGTCCTTTTTTCTTATTAATCAATTCTAGGTTATATTCTGGCCGGGATAAAGTGGTCCATTTGGGCACTTCTGTGCACTATATATATATATATATATATATATATATATATATATATATATATATATTGAATATATTGTGCAGTTTAGGTTTTCACTTGAATGACCACCTTTGATATATTCCAGATACTTGTGGTTTAATGTAATAGGAACTAAGAAAAAAACTTAGATGCTTAACAGTTACTATCTTCTGAGTCTTTGTAACCAAAACCATCTGTTAAATTGCATGTAAAAGATTCTTTATTTCTGCAAGGTTTGTTTGAACAAAAAAAAATGGGGCAATTTATACTATGAATACAGAATAAATATTCCTACTTTCTTCTAAAATTGTCAGATTGTCGAGTGAGCAGTTAACTTTCAGATCTTTTCATACTGTTTACGAACTTGACCGAGGTACTATTGCATTCTTGTGAAAGTCTTATGCCATCAGATAAGACAATCCTTCGTTTCTAAAGGTTTTATTATGCTAATACTAATAATATCATTGTTTCCATATCTTAATATGAATCTGTCTTTTATCTATTATACCTTATATTTCTCTAAATTATGGTAAACCCTACTAAAGTAAGATTTGGTATCAGATCTTATATTAAATCCCACGTATTTAGACGTATCCAAGGCTAATGTCCTAGAATCTTATATATATATATATATATATATATTATATATATATATATATATATATATATATATATAACAATCTCTTTTAGCTTAGTTCAATAAAACATTTACATGTCAGAATTTGTTAAAGAGAAAATATTTTAACTTTAATATTTGTTTACGCACTCTCTCTCACACACATTATATATATATATATATATATATATATATATATATATATATATATATTTATTTATTTATATATATATTTATATATATATATATATATATATATATATATATATATAAGATGCATGATGTTTTCTGTTCAAAGGAAACATATCCAAAGGTTGTTTTGAAGAGAAAAGGAAATCAACATCATAGTATCCATTTAAAAGACTATTTATTATGGGCGATATTTTTTTATTGGAAGCACTTAAGTTTTCGAGCGCTTTTATTGTTTTTATTACAAGGCTTTACGTTGCTTTTGTCTCTCTCTCGAGACTTGCAAATATTCATTGTTCGGGAAAATGAGACAGACCTAAACCCCCTCCACACACACATACATATGTATGTATGTATGTGTTTGTGTGTGACTATGTAAACTAAGATATATAATAGAATTAAAAATTTGATATACAAAAAACAAATTTAGTTTGATTTCAACAAGAAAAGCTCTGAACCAGGAAAATAATAGACATGATTAAATCTTTACACCTCAGAGATTATTCCCTGTAGAAAGAAAGAAAAAACGAGGTAAAGCAGAGGATTTATCAGTATTGTGAACTGCGCTGTCATAAGACAAGTGGATTATGGACGACATCATTGTGATAGCGACAGTCCAAAATAATAAACACAATATAAGCAACAAATGGTGCTTAAGAAAAAGATAACAAAAATTACAAGAAAGAATTGCTAAAAAAACTCCACATGTTCGTGGGCCATTTCATCCTAATTGAAAAATGTAGGTATTAATTCCTCCTCTCCGACTAGTCGACCCCTTTGAAATAAGTATAATAGTTTCATTGTTTATTGTATTGTTGAATTTAAACTTTTCACTCTTTACTGTCAAGTATCTGGCAGCCATCCTTAGTTCCATATGTAGTGAATAAGTAAGCAAGCCAATAAGTATCCTGTGTTATAGTATTCTTTGTAAGTCCGTCGTCCAAGATCGTCCGAGTGTCAATGACATAAGTTTAGAATCAGGCCTCTATTAATACAACAACAGCAGCAACAGCACTGCCAGTGATTGGACAATGGGAATCTTTCTTAGGTCACGTGGTAGTCAACGAGTCTATATTTAGGAGTAGGTATCTACTATCCAAACATCCAAACAAATTCCAACATTTCCACCTTAGCTTCTGGCGATAATAATATTTGTATCTGTAAATTTCAACACCCTGTCGGGGAGTTTTAGATTACTCTGAATTTATCCCTTGCGAATTCCTATGGAACTAAACTGCATCGGATGGTAAGGCCCAGTTCTGGGTATCTGGGGTGAACAAAATACCACTTCAGGGATAATACATATATGGGCCAATTCTCTAGGTTATTTTAGAATGTTTCTTATTTGATAGCGAAATGTGCAAAAAAAAAAAAAGAAAAAAAAAACTCTTAAGAAACAAATGTTTACATGAATGCACAATGAATACGATTCCCTAACCACAAGAGAAATTAACCCTAACTTTATGTTATAATTGTTAACTACGGATTATTATTAGCTACTTGGATTCATATATTTGTTTGAAAACGTGAGAAGATTATTTGTATTAAATAGAAATACTTACTTCAAACCATATAATTGCTTGAAAAAAATGAGTTCGTTATTAAATGACCTAGCAATCTATGACATGCTATAAGATAAGCAAACCAAATATCCTTGAGTGTTCATCGATTTCCGGTTTGATTTTGCTTAGAATCCAATTTCTGCAGGCACACTTTAAACAAGAATTGGGTCGACATTGTCTTTTAAATGACATCATGCAGAAAAAAAAACCTTTCAATTATGTAGCTTTGAATTAATAAATACTTGCAGCGAAAAAACGTTAATTTTATGATTAGATCAGAGGCTGAAAAAGTAAGATAGAATTTGTGCGAGTCATGTTGACCTTCAGTTCCGGCTCTGGACAGACGATTTTAAATAAAAGAACCCCTTCCTTTGTGAGTCATTGCATTATTTCACCATTCTGCCTCCGATAAAGCAACAGTCTCTAACTGCAAGGAAAACAGTCACTATTGATTTTTAATATCCCTACCACCACCTCTTTGTAATTTTATACATAGTGTCATAACTCACTCTTGACTTACTATTATAACTAGGGATCTATTGATGATACTTTTGATATAAAGAATTTGATCAATGTCATATAATATTGTACACAGATCTGAACTTTAGTGCCTAAACATGGGCATTGGAGTGTAATAGTGAGACTGGAGAGGTATACAAAGAAAAGTGATAAAACTCATAAAGGGAGGAAGAGATTAGTTACAGGGAGAGATTAGAGAAATTAGAATTTACTACTTGTTTACACAGAAAAATAAAATCTAACTGAAACTTTTTAAATAATAAACCAAATTACTAATTATGTTGGACACTTTTTAAAATTTCTCGAACAGGAAACTTACTTTCAAGGCAGATTTCAAAATTAAATAAATAAAAAAGATTAAATTAAATTAAATTTAAATTTCACATTAAATTTAAATTTCACATTATGCAAAAAATAAAAAATCTTACATTCATTCTTAATTCTTTTACTTTATATATATTTATATATTAAAAATTGCTTTAAAAAAAAATTGATCGTTTTGCTAAAAGAATGATATATTTGTTAAAAAATTGCCGAATCAGATCCTAAGCAGTAGAAATAAGAACCTGGTATCTTTTGGTTTAGAATAAAATTAATATTTTATAAAGAATTGTAGATTAAGAGTGAGATAAGGGTAGAAGCATGAGATAATCTCACATGTCAGCACCCACTGAAGGACCAGCTTGTAAACAAATAAATCCAATGCCGCATTTTGATTCTGTCTTCCCTGCCTACTCATTTAGCATTCATCTAAGTGTAGAACAATTTAAAGATTAATTTGGATGATTTCAGTAAAAATGCTAAGAATAATAATTTAAGAGAGAATTCTTTTGATGGATTCCAAAATCTGATATATATATATATATATATATATATATATATATCGTATTGATATTATATATGTTCTGTGCATAGATTCTTTTTTCATCTTATGAGAAGATGGAAAAAGAGGTGAGATGCCCAAGGAGGCATGACAAACAAATAAATGACATAAACTGAAGTTACCTAAAACCAACTAAAAATATTCGAATAGATTTACCTTTTTTATAACAGAACAGTATTGATTTCATGATTAATCTCTTGTTTGTATTGTGGATTTATCATTTATATTGAGAATTACCGCTTGGATTCATTCGGTGTAAAATTTTAATTGGCAATAAAAAAAAAAATAGAATATACATTGTTTAGAAAAAGGAAATAAGCAAAACCTATTTTTTAAATCTGTATCTCTAATAGACTTGAGTTGTCTACGAAGATAAATATCTTGTGTCGTCTTTAAAAAAATTTAAAACTTTGAAGGACTTAATATATCCATAAGTTTTTCATAAGTCTGAAAGAAACAACACATACAACTCCCCACCAATATTAAGAAGAACACGTTTTGCTTTCTTAATATGAATCTGCGATCTAAATCTTTACCTCTTACTCTGAGTAGAAGATTAATTCAGCTAGACTTTATAACATATGAATTTTAATTGCTAAATTATATTAAGAATTTTATTTTAATTATTTTTAGTAATTGTAGTCATTAAAATATGAATTTTAATTACTAAATTATATTAAGATGTTTCGGGAGTTTCTGGGAGTCAAACAAAGGCTTTGAGGGACCTTGGTTTAGCAAATTTTTAGCGTTCTCTGCCATGAGTATGAAAACTATATATAAAACAGAACCAGCTACTATTCATAAAAATCAAATTTAACAGGTTGAGAGCACGACTTAAAATAAAAAGAATAGTGCTCAAATGACAGAGGAATACCCTGTGAATGGGAACAGAACAGTCATGAACTACCCCTGAGTCTTAGATTCGTGTCCTCATAGCGAACTACTACTTTCTCCATTCCGTGCACATATGAAATATTGATACTCATAAGGTTATCTTTAATTGTATTCCTGTATCTAATATAAGCTATGATCAGTAAGCTAGGATAAAAATAAATAAAATAACAATTACCACAATAATTCACATAGGTATAGTCCGTAGTGGACTCGAATTTCATTCACTGAAGCTACACTGAATACTGACAAAAAGATCTAGCTTACAAAGAAAACCGTTCTATGGTTTATACATGCTTGCTTCTAACATTTGAGTTCTACATACCATAACAACTAATTATTTATCACTGTCAATATTCTATATAGAAAAAAGTGAGTTTGGTCAAAATTTAGTGACTTGCACAATTCAAAGATGATCACTTTTCTTACCCAGCAATGCCATTATTATTTCATTATTTGAGAGTTTATTTCTCACCAGCGTTAGCTGGTTGTCTTTCACTGAATTTTGAGAGACAGCAAGTCCCATCATATATACAAGACCCTTCTAGCCGATATTAACAATTCTGTTGTCTTTATGATCTATATTCTTTCTTTGATTACCGATTCTCCAGTCTGTTTTCCAAACCTTAGGAGATCCTTCCAAAGGAACCTGTTACAATTGATATCATCTTCATCCCCATGTCCCACAGTTTTTCAGTTGTCAAGTAAGTTCCAAGTATTTACTTATCTTTTGTTTTCACTCTGTAGTCCGCTGGAACGGCACAGTCCACTAACTTCCATATGCTCTTTTATTATTATTATTATTATTATTATTATTATTATTGCTGTTTACTAAGCTTTGTTTAGCCTAACACATAGTTGTTTACATTGCCTACTCTGAGAATGTAGTCATCTATGTGAATATTAAATAGGCCCACCGGAGTTTAACTCCGGTGATCGGTCGGAAACGGTGCTTTCAGTGTAACTGACCATAAGTCTTTCATTAAGTCAGTTGAACTTAGTATGGCAAAAATCCCAGAAGTATGGGGCATCTAACGAGAATTAAATACTCTAGAATGGTCTATCTGCGTTAATAGCTAACCATTACAACGCATAAGGTGCTCATTGTTGCTGTTATAACGTGTTAAAACTCTGCGTGTTCACATCAGATATCCGGAGATTATCTTTGAAAATTGAGTTAGAGCACGTCTCCTCAAACCTTCAGCACCTTTCGCAGTAGCCTTTTAGAGCGCAACATAAATAATCGAGAGTCTCAATTCTTAGCCGATATTTTAATTCGTCCAATATTGATTAAAATGGTTTTGGCTTTGTTCCAAGGGGACTACGTATTGCAGACACGAACTAAACCTTCACTTTTCACAATTTTCGCAGTTCCCAAGCAAGGACCTGGTATTTTGCCAATTTTTCCACTTTATGTCGGCTTTATCCACTGGTTCAGCTGTACAACTACGTTCGCTATCTGTCAGATTCTAATTTCCTTGTTTACAATTATCAGATCCGGTTTTTCGCTTGGATTGAGTGCTCTGTTTGGATTGCATTGTCTCAATATATCTTCTTTTTCTTCATCCTCATCCTTTTTACAATCATCATCATCTTTTTCATTAACATCATCCACACCAGCATCACCTCTTTCCCTATATTCCTTATCATAATAAGCATCTTCATTATCATCTATTTCATTATTTTCATCATCTGTTCTTGCGAATCGAGTGGTGGCAAGTTTCCTTAATTCCTCAGCAATACTCTCGGTATACTTACCAGTTTATATAACGATGTTTTTAGATTTTTCTGCTGTTCCTAAAAGTTTGTAAATATATAAGCTCTTCTTCAACATATTCATTACCATCATCTTCGCTTTTATTGTTATCATCTTCAGGATCATATTCCTTTTTATCATCATCATTATAATCTTCTCTTTCATCATCATTATCTTCTCTTGCATCATCATCATAACATTCTCTTTAATTACCATAATCATTGTCCTCATCTTCTATACTTGCAGAGATTTCTCACCAGTCGACAAGTAGATCAAGTGGCAGCAGGTTTCGTCAAATCTTCAACAATATATTTTTAGATATTTTTTTTAGATATCAGAACGTTGAGACAATAAAAGATCTTATATCACTTGGTGCACATACTTAGGTGTAATAATGGATTTGGTGAGATTGTTTATGTATGTATGCTTATAGGCGTAGTGTATATGTATGTGGATGCGAGCGTCTTTGTATATATATATATATATATATATATATATATATATATATATATATATATATGTGGGCATAGGTATTGTATATGGATGTATGTATGTGTATTACTTTGTGTATATTAGTATCAGAAATATACCTATCACGAAGGCTGAGAAGCCACTAAACAAATAAACTAAACATTTGTTGCATTTGGTGATTAAAGTGATTTATTATTTTCAGGTCTGATTATCAGCATTTTAATATTGCTTACATTTTCTTCGGTAACGATCCAGGTGTTTAGTTAATCACTAACACAAACATAACTTTCATATTCTGTAGATATATTAACGGGAAACAAAATTCAACATCCTGAACAGCGACGTTTATTCCGAAGAAGCAAGAATCGCACTACTTTACCCAATAAATATTTTCCATACAAAATTTAAAATATATAGAATTTAAGGGATGTTCCAAGGTGTAGTTGTATCAGTACTACTGTATGGCTCTCCAACTTGGACCAACGAAGCACTTGAGAATAAGCTAGATGGGGGTTACAAGAATGATGCGTGCAATCTTAAACAAATCTTGGAACAACACCTCACAAGGAAGCAGCTGTACGGACACCTGCCCCCTATCACACAAACTATCCAAGTGAGACGATCAAGACATGTTGGAAACTGCTGAAGAATCAAGGACGAATTCCTGAACGACGGTCCAGTGGTAGAAACCAGCACATGGGTACGCCAGCGTGGGCTGTAAAGCAACTACCTACGTTGACCAGCAGAGCGCTGATACGGGATGCTGCGCAGAGGACCTCCCGAGGGAAATAAGTGACATGGACGATTGGCGAGAGATTTTCATGGATATCCACGCTACTAGCATGGCATAATGATGATGATGTCTGTTGTAATACATACATAACAATTCTTAGCTGACCCTCCTTTTGAAAATATGTACCTGAAGTAAGAAAAATCTAGTGTCCAATATCAGATATGTTGTATAACCTTTCTTTACTTCTATTTTTCTTCTGCTCATCTTTGGTATCTTACGTTCTTTTTCTAGCGTCTGGACTTCGTCTTGCTGGTTGGTCGTTCTTGAGTCATTTCTTTTTCTGGTTATTCTTGTTGCCAAGACATTCATCAACCACAAAACCATATTATTATTTAAACCTTTATTTACTTAACTAAACATTTTCTCTAACATAACGCGCGTGTGCAGTGAGCTCTAACTAAGGCAGCTACATCTTCTCTGTCTGACGTCCAAGCTGAAACTGAGAGCCAACCAGGTCCCACGTGACTTCACCGGCTTTCTGTAATATTCCATGGAAAGTCCCGCCCGTGATATGAAAAGTGGCCATCGCTTCAGAAATATAGGGGGTTGACAATAATCTATAGTAGATTATGCAACAGAGATGTCGGTTCAGATATTGAACGTGGAGAATAAAGCAATGAATCCCTGACGTTGTGGTTTTCCCTCTGCATCAAACGATTAGCCATCGCCATTATAACAATCATTGGTGACTAATCTATACGAAAATGTTTTAATTACATAAAATTACGGACCGGCTTAGCTCAGTCGGTAGAGCGTCAGCCAAGGAACCACCAGGTTCCGGGTTTGATACCGGCCCTCGCCAACTCAGCGTATGAGTAGCACAGGGATTTGTGCGGTAGAGTAAGGAGCTGGTGGTAGGTGTGGTGCCCCACCCCAGATGCTAAAAAACAATAACCTTGGTCTAGCGCTAGTGAAAACGGAATAGACTCCCTCGCTGCGGCTGATACTAACTTTAGGCCACCCCAACGACTTCACTTTACTTTAAAGTACAAAATCACAATGAATAATAGTTTTACTTTACTTGATATTTAAAACAGCGTCTTTATTGTGCTTCAAACATTTTTCATGGATTTAGATGTACCTGGTGGCCATCACCAAAGGTCAAAGGTCGATCAATAGATAAATTATCGTTCGAAATCGAAAATCAGGAGGGAAAAAAAGATGGATGACAATTAAAGACGATATAGGAAACGGAATAATGATATTAAACAAGAAGAGAAAAAAGAAAAATGTTCTTTAGATGAAGAGGAATATAAGTCAGATTACAACCAACGAGAAGACGACAGCAAAAGTAAAAAAAAAATAAAAAATAAAAAAAAAAAAAGAATAAGGAAAGAAGCAAACATTAGATTTAGAAAACACACACTTGAAATCTCCCCTCTCATGTCAGTAATCCGATTTGCCGTCGTAAGCCTTTTCGTGATACGCTATGACATA
>CM042138.1:128604423-128621923 GCA_023376005.1 Doryteuthis pealeii | reverse complement strand
TGTTTGTATCTTATTTTTCGACATCCCTCGTATAAACGAATCCATCTGCAAAATCTCCCTACACGACAGGTGGTAAAGAAACCCTGTAAAAGGGTCAACATAATTTAGAATATGCGTGTCCGGAAGCCCGAGAAAAGACAATCCTTGCATCAAAAATTGGTATAGTTTTTCAATACAAGTCATGAACCTTAGTTTCCCGATGGCACATAAGATAGTTTCGGGAGTGCGTGTCTTTACTTACGTGACCTCTTATTTCGAAAACGCTGTTCCTTTTAAGACAGCATTATAAACCTTTTCCATAAGTACCGAATATATATATATAAATATGATTTAATAAAATAAATCTATAAAGGTTTTACATATCTATTTATTAGGTGACAAAGGAATATTCAAATATCAAACATTCACAGAACAATGTATTATATGTGTGACCAGTTACCCCGCGTACACAGCCTTTATGCTGTCCATAAACACTCTCATACATTCAAATTACCACCACATACATACACACATAATTTTATCCAATCATACACATCCCATTTCTATTGAATTTTCTAATATTTTTTTTTATTTTTTCGATTTTCCTTGCATTTGAAATATCTTCACTTGATGATTGCATCGCATGAAACCAATATGGTCGTGACTGTTCCTTTGTCACCTAATAAATAGATATGTAAAACCTTTATATATTTATTTTATTATATTATATAATAGCTCTATTTTATATTGAGCACTCTACCAATAATATTGCCTTTGGTACGCCATTCCAGCAAAAGCTGAAACAGTGACCTTCTCACACATATATATATATATATATATATATATATATATATATATATATATATAATGAGATGATGCCTAGGAAAGTTATTACCGAATATGATACTTGACGTAACTTTATTTTTTAAATCAAATATTTACATATATATACATGTTCATTGCATTAAAGTGTTCGAACACTTTAATGCAATGAACACACACGTGAGATCGACTGCTATTAATCGGTGTCTCGATTAATTCAGTGGATTTAACCCTGAAGATCCTTATGGTGAAACTCGACTAGGTTATCTCTTGTACCCTTTTCATAATAAATTTGCTCTACTTAGCATTGAGTACTTTGTATTTGTTATATCACTGACTTACCCAACTGAATTCCACACGTACTAACCATCGTGACCAAATTCACCGGTAAGTCAACTTCTCCATTTATATATATATATATATATATATATATATATATATATATATATATATTGTCATTCACATGCAGTCCTGTTTCGGCGTATTACGGCTCATCAGTATGACTAGACAAAGTCTGTTTCAAGCTAAGCTAAAAAAAAAACGACCGAATTGTCATCAGTCAGACATCTTGCCATCTACACACACCCTTTTTAGAAATGAAATTTTACTGTTATAAACATATTAGGCTACTAGGGAGAGCTCTATCCGTATAAAAAAAGTAATTTTTGCTTATTAAGCATCAGAAAATTACATTTCAGAAAACATCCACCTGGGGTGGAGAGCATATTTATTGTCATTGACGAACGCGCACGCAGACATATCTATCTATCTATCTCTCTATATATATATATATATATATATATATATATATATATATATATATGTGTGTGTGTGTGTGTGTGTGTGTGTGTGTGTGTGTGTGTGTGTGTTTGATAGAATTTAATAGCATATCAATCAAAGTGGTTTATTTAATGAAAAAGCCACCCTTGCAGAAGAGCAGTAGTATTAAAACCATAGCTGGGAGATACGGAAGTTCATACGTTTCCATGAGTGTTAGTGCGAAACTGAACGTAATAGCACGAATAGATTTCGAATTCGCCAACTACGATGTTCCATCCAGCACGTTAAACTGCCTTAACCTAACTCCTTTATCCACTAGGCTGTGTCCAATTTGGATAACCCAGTCTGAATTTTTTTTCAATCGCAAAAGTTACAATTTATTTTGTAAAAACGGATTTTAAGTAGCGTCTTGGCAGGCATCTTGATCGAAATTGACCGAACAGATCGTTTTAAATATATCATTAAAATGAATTACATGTGTAATATTATTTTGCTTTTTTTACTGATGCATATTGTATTTAATACTTTTCGACTTAGACAAAAATTGACCTTAAATAATCGGTTTAATAAATTTTAATTCATTTTTAAAATGAAAAGCAGGCGATATTTTGGCAGACCTAACACTTTTCTCTAATCCCAATCATCTAGCTAGCTTAATGGGTGACCCAACGTTTTGCTAGTATATATATATATATATATATATATATAAATTAAACCTAATGAGTCGGATATACCTACTAATAGTTTCGCTTAATAGCGCACCAGGGCAATAATCTGATTAAGAATAATAGTCAGGTTCTTGTCTCTGATGAGCTACTAAGCGAAACTTTTAGTACGTATATCTGACTCATTAGGTTTAACATTATTATTTGCTCTACTTAGGTATTGAGCACTTTTTACATTTTAGCTTTAGATAATCCTAGCGGTTATATATATATATATATATATATATATAGAGAGAGAGAGAGAGAGAGAGAGTAATATACATATACTTGAAACTGTGAAGCCTAGGTTAAATAACAATCCATTAAACTGCCCAAATTATCACATTTTAATTCAAAAGGACATTGTTTCTATGAGGAAAAATAAAGAGATATTTCCAATATTCATTTTATTTTTTAAAAGATCTCTTCGATACTAAAATAACAGTTAAATTTATTTTCAAATCTGAAAAAATTCTTATAAGATTAACAAGCTTCTAATTATTGAATCGAATTTAAATAAAAACTTTTGATTCTCCTAAACGCATTCTCCTATCTATATCTTAATTAGTCTTGAAATCTATTCCTCTTAAAATAGACACTTCCTTGTGAAAGCCAAAAGTCGAAACAATAATTAAAACTAATTTATCACTGCTTTTATGTCGATCTTTTCGTCCACACACACAATTCTTGGGAATTTTACATTTTTATACAATTATTTATCCCTTGCAGCAACTCGAATTTGAATTTATTTAGAGATAACCTTTGCACATGACGTCTTTTTACCCAATGAAAACCTTTTCTGTCCATAATTACTCTTGTTAAATAAGTATACATACAATATGTGTTATGCAATTCGTTTGACGACAGAAAAAAGACAAACAAATTCTTCCCAATTAGTAATATAGATTGTGTATATGTGTATCAAGACATCCTTGTACTGCTTATTTATTAAAACGAACATATATTTATTTTATTTTGCTATATTTATGAGTAAAGAGTGCTCAAGATGTAGATAGAGAGACCTATTGTTGATAGCATCCAAACATCTACATCCTTTTCACTGGCGGCGGAGCGCACACCAACCCATTTTACCGCACAGATCAAAGCTGTGCTACTCATAAGCTGAGTTGACTAAGCCAGTATCGAACTTAAAACATAGTGTTACCGAGGCAGAGACTCTATCGACTGAACCAAACCAGCTCATTGATTGAAAATCGCATTAGGCAAGAAACTGACTGCTCACAAACACCATTTACTTTATGTTTTTAGTTTTATATATATATATATATATATATATATATATATATGTGTGTGTGTGTGTGTGTGTGTGTACAGGTGGTAAATATGTAAATAAATCGAAGATTCGACACAGATTTATTTCAGATAGTGAAGTGGACGTTAAATAGTTTCGGGTTTTTAAACCTTCATCAGAACATTAGGATGATAAAAGTGTTATATAAAGAAAAGATTCTCATCACTGGTTAAATAACGTTTTTCATCCAAATGTCCTTGTGTAAGTTTAAAAACGAAACTTTTTAACGTATACTTCTCTAACTAAAATGAATTTAATTTGGGGGAATACTTTTTTTTCGGTTTTACACTCACACATACATTATATATATAGAGACTATTTAGTCTAACGAAGTAAAAGTTTTATTATACTACTTACTGGACAGATAAAGTAGTTAAGTAATAATGTTTGTCCAACTAATACATGCTTCAATCATTTTTTCTATACCTATCATCAAAATATATTGCTGAACAGACAGTCATGTCAAAACATTTAGTAACAGAACATAAGGTAAGAAGAAATGTATTAAATTCTTCCACAGAGCTACTAACAGAACATGAAGACAACGTAAGCTGTTATTCGAAAAGGATTAGATGTTTTTTTCCTATCATCAACTACACTACCCATCAACACGACACCCGGATAAATTTGACGCCTAAATACATATTTATTGGCAATTATATCTGATTAATGAATAAGTTGTGTGGCTGATTTTCAAGTTAATTCGATCTTTTATATTCTAGTCATGACGGGAATCAACAAAGGAACATAAAAGAAATTCCGCTTCGTGCTTGTTAATCAACTAAATACATACAAACGTGTTTTCAGAGTTAATTTCCTCTTATATAGTTTTAAAATTGTTTCGTGTAGTAGAATAAGAAATTTAATAAAGATGTACACGTTCATTTTAATTGAAAAACTAAAAGGAAATATGTTAATGCAGTATTTATATGTTCCCGAATAGAAGTTGTTCTCTTATCCGCGTGATTAAAACGTTTTTATAATTGCTATGGCCATGTATTTTAATTTTTGGTGGGGGCGGAGAGTTGAAAGTTACATAAGGTTTATCGTCGTATAAAATGGACTCTGCTACCTGAGTTCAAATTCTGTACAAGCTGGTTTGCTGTTAAGTTTTTAAGGGCCATAATTGGCCAGTTGATTCTAGGTAGAGAGTCCTCCGATTTCATTTGGTAATCCTCTCAGGTAGAGATTCCCAGGTTCGTTCGTCGATGCCTGCTAGTAAACTGAGAAAGAATCAGCGCTTAAGTAATATATCAGCCACGCAGTATGGCCGGCGATTGGCTAAGGAACAGACCATATGATCTCGTCTAGTATATAAGTATAGGCAGAGAAATGGCACACACCTTATATACACAAAAATTCCAACATTTGCAATTCACAAAACGATAATCCACTTGGAAAAGGTATTCTCCATCACAAAGTGTGAGTAAAATAGTAGGGCAGATTGGGTTCTTTAATCAAACACCCTGAATTCAAAACCAATTGTAAACCTGGAGTTAAATGGCCTTCAGAATAGTTGTGCCAAAGACATGATACATTAGTAGCACCACTACGAATAATCCTTTTTTGGGGATATGGCTTGTAGTATTTATAAGACGCCTTAATAATTCATTGTAATAATCTCTTGTGCTGCTTATAAGATTAGTTAGCGAGGCCGATTTCGAACCTGGAACCTTGTGGATCCTAAGCGGACGCTTTATCTGTCATGGCACAGCTTGGATATGTGCGGTAAAGATTGGAGCTGGTTGTTTGTGTGTTGCTCTACCACATACACAAAAACAATCTCCCTGTTCTAGCACAAGTGAAAAGGGAATAGATTAAATCTCTTTCCGGCTGATACTGACAGTAGATCACTCCGCCAACTTTATTGTTTAATTCTCTCTTAAAGGTACTTGAAGACACGTGTTAAACTTTATATACCAAGTCACAACCTATAGAATTTACATTCAACTAGCGAGACCTGTGGATGTAGATATACCACATACCACAGTATGATAATTTATATATTACAACGTTTAATATGTTTACCTAAGAGCTATTGCCTAATAGTTCAACATGTAAAAAGTATGATAATCTTGTTTAATTATCTCACTCTTTCTTTCCTTCTTTTCATCTTTTCAATATGTTCGAATGAAACAGCGTAGCGTTATTGCTTCCGCGCGCTCACCACCTCTCTCGATCTGTCCGCTACTCTTTTTTTTCTTATATTTGTCTGTGTATTATGTCCTTTTTCTTTCCTTTCTTTCTTTATATTAAAAACGGAATGGTCCATTATTTAGCTGAGGTGACAACAATAATTCGGCAGATAAGCTACATCAGAATATCAGGATCAGCATTTTTTCATTTCAATTTGGACGGTCTTATTTTTAACCGGGGGATGTTGAAATGATAACGGTTGTACAATTAAGGAATACGACTATTGATATATAGATTGTTGGGAAAACAATTATCAATTTTACCAATATATTTGTAGGAAAATTCGCAATTTTCAAAGTAAGCTATTCAGAAATATGTAATTTACAATCTGAATGAAATAAGAAAAATATCATTTTTTAATAACATATGCTATATGTCCTGCGAAAAAGCAACGATATGAAAGGACAGAAATCAAATTGAATGTATGTTGATGTTGATTGTTCAACAATATACGTTACGTATTGGTTATTGGCAAAGGAAATGAAATCCACAATCAGAGCTCGAATTCTAGATGAGGCTCCTTACGTTTTTTGAAACCCTAATGCGAGTGGATTACCCAATCCTTGCCATCTGTGTCTGATCCACTCTGAACAGAAGTTGTAGTAACTTCCTTCTAATCTGTTTGATCCACTTTGTACGGGTGTTGTAGTAACTATTAAGGTCCCATCTATTGGACAAATAGATGTAGTTTTAAATCATTTGTATTAACTAGAAAACTTGAAATCCTATACATCTGTGTAAATTATGTAAAGTAAAGTCGTCGGGGAGGCCTAAATTCAGTATCAGCCCACCAGCGAGGGAGTCTATCCCCTTTTTCACTAGCGCTAAACCAGGAGATTATTTTAGCATCTGGGGTGGAGCGCCACACCTACCATCAGCTCCTTACTTTACTGCACAGATCCCTGTGCTGCTCATACGCTGAGTTGGCGTGGGCCGGTATCGAACTAAGAACCTTGTGGTTTCTAGCCGAACGCTCTACCGACTGGGCTAATCCAGCCCTTCTGAATTATGTACTAGATAGTAATTACTTGATATCATATGACTACATGCAAATGATTGGTTCGTCGTTTTACGGCATATCAACGCCTTTCGGTCCTTGAATGCCGAATGAAGTCATTTTGATATCAGGTTGCTTATAGTACCTGATTTTACTTAAATTCTCATCGCTGCTTAACTTCAATGATATAGCTGGAACGCGGACAGCAAATGATTAACATTAGTATTAAGAATGAAGTACTTGAAACGATATAAGTGTATAAATTATTGATATTAAGAATAATTAATTGAAGCTTTAATTATTACACATAATTATCATTAGTTACTTTGCCACCATCCTTGTCAGCACATATCCCACAGGTGATTAAAAGATGTTAATATTTCTACGTGGGGTGATTTTTTAACAGAAAATCAGACGTGATATTACGGAGACAATCTGGAGCAGACTCCCATAATGTGTTGACAGTGATGAGGACTCGCTGGAACATTTAGCTTCATAATATCATTAAAAAACAGAAAAGTTGACAATGTTTTATAAACAGCCTGTATTCAACATATCTGCCATTAATCTGGCTTTGTATTGTAATAATCCAAGCTTTAAATACCAGTAAACTGTAGTAATTCTTAATGAATATAGAATATCTTATGTAAGTCAAAACGTATAAATCTCCCCGGATTGAAAAGCAGTAAAACCCTAGAATCCTCTCTTACACTTCAATTTCAGCATTTAAAACCATATTTTATACCTGGACACGAATTCATATCATCCCCGAGCCAAATTCATTAATGTTAGTGGTCAATAAATTTAATACTCCTTTTCTTTTATGGCCCATAGGTATTGCCTGTCCTATTCTTGGCATCATCTTGCATTCACATATGCATGGCCTCTTGTATTGTGTCCATGCAAACGTGACAACTTCCACCATAGTTCACAATCTGTAAATATAATACTTTTGAAAGTGGACTGTTTAACATTCACAATTTCTCAAGTAAAACTTATGCAATGTTTTCCTTTAGGTAGTTCATTCCATTAGATGTTTGGACATTGTACATAGACATAAAGAATAGTGTGTATGGATCGGGATTAAGTGATTTACAAATCTGGATCCACTCTCTTGACACACTACATGAATCCACCGGTGACTTTTTTCTTGTCTCTTAAACTGAATATTCAACAAAAGAGTAAAAAAAAATAGTACGTAGAATATATTAAATAAAACGCGACAGCCCAGCTTATAACCAGATAAAAAGAGTTTTAAAGGTGCTTTGCATAATCAAACTCGTTGGAATATATATTTATTAACTCTTATGTAAGAGTAGGATGTGGCGCAAGATCAATTTCTTAAACAGGTTTGAATTCAGATTTTTTTCTCCTTGACAGGTTGCCGACGCAATGTTATAGAGCTCAATCCGCCGTACTGTTTACCCATAGCTGGAGGGAGAATAGGTGGACGCATACCTTTTCCAAATGTATTAGTGCAATGTGAAATGCAGAAAGTCTAGTCTAGGATTTTAACTCACCTCGCCGTGTCCATTTCCAACGAAACTCACTGGAATCAGTCAGTTGAATCCAAGAAGACTATACGGAATGGAATTAAAGTTTCCTTTGAGAATCACAAGATTGGGAATTGGAAAACATTAAAATAAATACGAGGGCTCAGATTAATACCAGATAAAATGGAATTTCAGAGTTTCTTTGATTAGTCGGTAACTCACTGGAATGAGAGTGTTAAATACCAAGATGGCTCTTCCGAATATAATTAGTGTTATTTTTAAGGATAAGAAATTGGAAAATTTAGAAAACATCAAAAGAAATACGACGGTGCAGCCTTACACGAGATAATAAGGTAAAATTCATGTAGATACTTTGAACACACAGGTACTCGCTGGAATAAATGTGTTGAACGCCAAAAGGACTTTTCTGAATAGAAATAACATTTCATTTATATTCATGCAAATATGGTTTTTGCATTGTTGCTAGTGCTTTCGAGTTGGCACACGTAGACATAAGGACGAGATGAAGAGATAACTATGAGATGATGTTCATATCAGGAAAGGTAAATACAGATACGAGGTCATAGAAAAATACTACTCAATTGTCACTCTTATAACTTCCCTCTGAACCAGTATCAAAAACAGAAGGACGTAAAGTAGTATTTTCAATTCAATCAAGGAAATATCTATTCTTAGCTAATCGTAGCCCACCAGCAAGGGTCTTTGGCCACGAAATCTAAGTGATGACTTGTTGCTCTCCCAATAATTAACATAATGACATGTTTAAAAATGTCTATGTGCCATGTGTGGATGTTTCTGGTACAACGGCTAAAGTTCTTGTGATTGACTTTTTGTTGTTGGTCACACAACTGAGCTACAGAATCACTGATTATAGGAAGCGGACGATACTAAACTATCAGTACTATTTGGGCAGACTTCGTATTTGAAAAATTATACCTACATATTGTGAGAGATAGATGAATATGATAACATATTTTCTTTATATGCCAAATACACTATTGACACAACCTTAAACGATAAATCATGTTGTTGCCCCGAAATTTAAGTGTTGACTATTGCTCTCCTAATTACAGACTGACTCATTAAAAATCCCTAAATTTCGTGTGCGTATGTCCCTGACACTACAGAGAGTTTTGGTGATCAACGTTTTTGTCACACAGCTGGGCGCCAAGAGATCACTGATTATGAAAGGTGTACACTATATTACTCTATATTCTCAATACTATTTTGGATAACCTAGTATTTGAAAACTTATATATATATATATATATATATATATATATATATATATATATATTTCAACCCCTCCACACGAGCATCATGCAATACAAGGTAAATTTCTTAATCGGAGATTAACAGGTTTGAATCCAAAGTTTTCCTTCTCCAAGACTGGTTTAAGGAGCCAAGTTTAAAGAGCCCAGTCTTCCCTTCTATTTACCCAAGGCTGGATGGAGATTGTTGGGTTAATACCTTTCCCAAGGTGAAATGCAAACAGCCTCGTTTAAGATTTGAACTCGCGTCGACGAGTTCATTTCCTACGACTTTAAGCATTACACCACGCGTCACCTACATATGATGCGAGATGTATGAATATATGAATGTATTTTCTTTTACATCAAATACAATATTGACACAACCTTGTAGTATAAATTATGTTATTGCCTCAAAAACAAAAGAGAAAATACAGCTCAGAAATTCTTATACACTCATAATATAATTTGACTTGTTTATCTTAGAATCTACAAAGGATTAGTTGTTGTCTTCACATGAAAGTGTATTCATGACACCTGTACCGCTGTAAGATGGGAAATGCTCGTTTAATAGAAAACAGGTGGATGATAGTCTTGTTTTCTCTAAGAAGAATCGATTAATTTTTTCTTTATGATCCTTCAGCATTCTTAATTATATATAATAGCCGTACCTGTGAAAACATTGTATTTAGTCTTTTATTAGACACAAAGGACGTAGAGTTGCTTTTATTAATGTTTTGGATAATTGCTCTCATTTAAATCATGTTTTATTTGTTTATTAGTTTATATACTATGTTTTGTTTATGCAGAGTGTGGGAGAACGATTCTAGTTAGCATATATCGTTTCCCCGTACGGAATAAATGTGTAAACATTCATGACGATGTATTAAGAAGGGTATTTTATTGCCTGAGTAAACTTAACACAAGAGTGTACAGCACGAAATGAGAAACAAAGCACATATAAAGCGTTGCATCAGCGTAATGTCCACATATGAAAAATATACTTGAGAAGTGTTTAGTCCTTGGTGTGTAGCTGGTCGAAAAGAGTTTAAAGAATTACATATTAAGTGTGGTATCAGTTTTATGTGACACGACGTTACTGGGACGAAATGCCCCTTGTCCAAGGACAGCAACTCTGGAAATTAAAAGTGGGGTTTGACATTGCCGCTTCCACTTTTATAATTATACCTGTTACGCCACCTAGTAATTAATTGCGGATTCAGGAGGTAATTACGTTCAGTATCCCCTAAAATTAAATAGTGGAACTGTGGTATGTAAGAAAATGTAATCCCTACAACAGTATTGTGTACAGAATACTTTTTTCCCGGAGATTTCGTGCTCCATAAACTCATAAATATTGATAAATATTTTATTATTTTTCAGATTTAGTGGATTATTAGCAGCCTAATTAAAAAAGTGAACAATATATTTTTCTAAAGTTTTTTTTGTATTTTTCATTTTTTGGACGGTGATCGTTGAGGTGAAACAAATTCCCCTTTGTCGCTCGACATTAGCCAAAACAAAGAAAGTCTAAATTGGTGGAGAGAGCTATTTGATTTCCGTAACGATTCACAGGAGAATGATTTTGCGATAATAAACCACAGTGGGCAGTAAGTTTTGATTAATTCGTTTAACGGCATGTCATCTCCTTGTGGGTTATTTAATATCGAAATTGCATTCTTTCGTAAATATTTGATTCGTATCATAACTATATTTTCAAAGTTTGATTGCACTTATATATTTGTCAACCGATTGGACAGTAAGATATGAGAGAGGAAGAAAAACAGAGATCACCTAACAATCAAACTGGGCTAGATCTTTCAAGCCGTGATTAGTGATTCTTGAAATTAATGCTATCATTTTCTTCTACGTCATAGAAAAGAAAATATGGAATATCCCAATATTGGGTAGATATTTTGGAATGATATTGTAATTTTCATTCCTAAAACAAATACCAGCAGAAGCCTTGATATGCAAATCAATCGAGTTAATAGACAGTTTTTGCATTTCTCAACAAGCGGTTGCGCACACCTAATTGAAACGAAACATGGCTCCAACTGTCAATTGAATCAACGGGAAGGATTGTAAAACTCACCCAAGAATGCAATTCACAGCGGATTCTGGCGAAAGAAGTTGGATCTTCCAAGTCTTAAACTTCATATTTAAAAGAAATGGACTGGTTAAAAAATGGAAACATACTAGGAGACTACAAAATACATAATTTTTGATCGGTCGTGTTATATTTAATATCATTCTTTTATATTTTAAGCAAATAAGTGTATCTAAAAGTTTTTTCTTGTTCAGATTTTGGGGACAGTCATTATGAGAGACAATTCAAAATATATTTATTTCATCTAGTACTTATTTATCCATCAGAATTCAGATTATATTTTCTGATCATACCATGAATAAATCAATCTGTACTCCGCACATTGGCTTATTTTCATGGTTACGTTTCATCTGATATATTCTCCTGTCTTGGCCATTTATATTTCTATTCATGATTACTGTCCAAAATTTCTTCTTTCGAAAATGTCATTTTCGGTATCAGACCTTTTGACGCCGTGTATGAGAGAGAGAGAGAGAGAGAGACAGACAGAGAGACAGAGACAGAGACAGAGAGAAGAAAAGAAAAGAAAAGATTTTTTGTAGCGGTGCCACAATTTGGCGCCAGGTATTTGGACAAATCAATATTTTTTATCCGTTCATTTTTGCAGATTAACTTTATTTCTAATAAGTTTGACTGCCCCTGTACTTTGCGATACACCCTGGGTTCTGGTCTTAAAGATAGTAGGGAAAGAGAGCGCGGAAGTTATAACGCTAAATAGGAATATGATCTGTTTCAATGAAATAAAGTTGAGAGAGAGAGAGAGAGAGAGAGAGAGAGAGAGAGAGAGAGAGAGAGAGAGGAGAGGGAGAGGGGAGAGGGAGAGGGAGGGGAGGGGGTAGTTATTATACATATTGCATATTGAACTATTTTAATAGCTCTTACGTATACCTATCAAACTTAATACATAAATTGCCATACTTTAGTATATTCCCAATTCCACAAATTACTATAATTCTTATTAGTTACTTGAAATCATATTGCTAGAAATAAGTGAAGCCATGTCATTTTATACGCATTAAATGTATTATATCTGAATACTTGAGACAATACAATAATGTGCAGAATACAAGTATTAGATAGGAATATTCTATACTATATAGCTATAAATAACTGTATTAAGAATAATTACTTAAAGCTATGTATGTTCATAAATGTTGTGGGGTTTTAAGGGGTCAAATAAGAACAAAACGACGGGTAACAAATGTAGGAAAATGTATTAACAAAAGAGTAGACAATTACAGTACAGAGAAATGGGAATTACGTCCGACAAATATAGTTATGAGCTGACTCGCATTGGCTTACTTTCAAGACATAATTGTCCCTGTTACTTATAGTAACCGTCGGCGCATTCCACTATAGTCTATAGAGTATATCACCTATAACAATAAATGATTATCATTAGTCATTTGAAACTATATATTTGTTTGTAATAAGATGACTTATTTAATTGAATAAAGTAAGGTTTATTGGTGCCCCGCTGCGAAGTGGGTAACGTGCTGACCTGCGACATCGTAGTGCAAGAGTTCAAATCCATTCATGTTATTGCGTTCACTTTTGGACAAGTACTCTTAGGAAATGTATAAATCAACACATTCACCAGCTATGAATTAAATAGTACTACTTCTGTTCTTCTTTTAGAATGGATTTGCTATTGAATGGCCCATGAAGTTTGATATTCCATTAAACAAATAAACATACTAAATCAAGGAGGGTTGACATGCCGTGAAACCCAACCAACAAACAAGCACAATTTACATTTATTTCCATGTTATCGAAATTCCGAATGAAATTAGAGCAAAGGATTAACGTTTTGAACGTATCATGTCTAATCAACATGCAAGAAAGCATGTATGAAAATGTGACATTTCCTTTGAGAATGCTATAGGTGGCAATATTTACACATATATGGAGACTTATATGAAATTATTTCGCCATCATAGGCGGAAATCTACTTCGACTTTTGTTTATTTTGGACCGAAACTTGCATGGTGAAAAACTATGAAAATTCTTCATTGTTTTTAGCTGAATAATATCTTTGATCTTTGATGTTTTGTTAACGCAATAGAAAATATGAGATTACTTCCGTTTGAAAGGAGACGCAGAAAGAGATCGATTTTCGTTCTTACTTCGACTTTCTTCCGGTAACACGCCATAATTTTCCTTTCTTAGATATAAACATTGACTTGTAGAAAGCACTTGAATCATTTTTTGCACAGTCTTTTGTATTAGAGCATATCAAATATATTTTCATTTTATACAGACCTTTACTCCGACGCTAATTTCATTTACATAAATTACTATATGTAAATTGTTTTTTTCTGTTCAAGTTTTCCCACTAGTTGTAACTAATGCTTTTCATTGTAGTCAGAGTAAAAACAAGTCTCTTCTGGTTTCGAAGACTCTTGTAAATATCCTAGTTGATTTTAACAATACTGTTGTCTGGATTGTCTCGAGTTTTCATCTGATCCACAGTCTCCTTTCCATGCCATTTCGAATTGTTCTATGGGCAATAGCTAACATTGGTATCACCGTCTTCAGGTTTCACATATTCTTTTAACTCTGACAAGAAAAAAATATTTGTTGATCTGTTTGGTTTCTTTCATTTTCATTCTGAGGTCCATTGTTACGGCAAAAATCCTCTAGATGACAAGTTCTTTTCTTCTTATTAATTAAAACAGGGTCTAGTCTTCTGGCCAGGATTGGGTGATCTGTTTATATCTCAAAATTCCAGATATTTTTGGAATCTCACTTTTTAGAAAATATTTTAGAGTGTGTATACTATTTGTGAGCATCGTTAAATTTTAATCTCTTGCATAATTCCTTATGTATTCTCTTTCACACCCAGTCCTGTCTGGTATTGTATTAATTTTATGTCGGTTTACTGCATTCGCTTTTTATGGAATTAACCGTTTTAACTGTGAACTCATAGCCTACATTTGCTATTCGTTTGATTATTATCGATTTTAGCTTTTACATAATTACTGATTACGATATTATTTTCTACTGCTATTAATAGAGTTTCAATTTTAACATTATGTTTCCACTTTGTATATATGTCCAAGTCAATGCCTATATCATGTAACCAATTAAGAACTTATATATATTTTCATATAATATAATGTGACACAATGACAATTTCTTAAGCTGAGTTTAACAGGTTTGCGACTTATTTTGAGGATTTAATATCCTATGTTTTATTTTCTTCTGATTTGTTCATTTCTCAACAAGCGGTTGCGCACATCTAATTGAAAGGAAACATGGCTCAACTGTCAATTGAATCAACGCAAAGGATTGTAAAACGTATTCAAGAATTTGGTGCTTCCTTGATCAATTGGTTGATCACATCAAGCCCTAGCACCTATATGATTATCCCGACAGAACTGCTCTAATGACGAAGCCCAAACCTCTTTTACAATATGTGGTAGAAGGCGGTGGATGAAAGTCTTGGTGTTCTGGGTATGACGCTAAACTGCAACTAGAGGTGAGATTCCAAGCTCTGACCTAGAGTGATAGTAACTGTAAAGGACTTATCTAATTGTTAAATAAATACAAAACGA
The DNA here is from genome assembly GCA_023376005.1 of Doryteuthis pealeii. Classification (NCBI taxonomy): domain Eukaryota; kingdom Metazoa; phylum Mollusca; class Cephalopoda; order Myopsida; family Loliginidae; genus Doryteuthis; species Doryteuthis pealeii. Next base: position 128,606,702 of record CM042138.1, on the reverse strand, counting down.
GTTGAAAAATGTGTTTAAAAAGTAAAATATAATACCCAGCATTTATGAATAAAACAAAACGCTTTAGACATAAAATAACCCAAGAATTGACATCAATTAAGCAATCTCCCGCTTCTTTTCTTGTAACAGAGTCTGTGTCTGTCATCTTTTGAGTGTAAGGCCTTATACATCCTCAATTCTTTGTTCCTTTTTCCATATTTCTGAGCTCTTGTCTAGTTTAAGATATTTCTAGTGCATCTTATAGAGGTTACTTCCCAGGTATTTATTCATTTGTTTAGATTTCTGAGGCAACCTTACTTTTAGGAAGTTTTTCTTGTTCGCTGAAGTACTAATATTTCGTAGTTTACTTTTCCTCTAATTGTCTGATGATTTATTGCCTGGTTAGTTCGATTCCCTTATCTATTATATTCTTTATATATCAATACTATCTTTATTCTTATTGATGTATACTGAAATGCTTATTTCATGTAACCATTTAAAGACATATACATATTTACCAACTGTGTCGGACGAGTAAGATGCGATACAAGGTGTATTTCTTGAACTGATTTTAACAGGTTTGTTTTGATTTTTTCTTCTGCTAGAATTGTTGGCTACCCAAGGTTAAAAAGCCTAGTCGGCCCAACTATTTTCTCAAATCAGGAGGTAGAATTGTTGGATGTATACATTCCCGAAGGGGATTACCGCCATATGAAATGCAGCCTCATGCAAGATTTGAATTCAGATCGCTGATTCCATTATACCCGCGTCACGAAGGACTTAGTATCTACCATATATTCATCAATATTATTAAACTGGACATTTTTACATATTTACCAAGACAGTTTGAGAGCCAGGCACCGTTGATAAATTATTTTAAACTTAGCCTTAAACCAATAAAGTGGCTCGCAAAATTACGAAAGTGTGTGTGGGGGGAGATAGAAATCCAAAATCGTACAACACACGTTTCGTTTGGGAGTTTAAAGCTTAGTGTCATTCCTATGTTCTTGTTTCAAAGGCGCCAGGAAGTTCAATTTTTCATGTACTAGCAGATGTACCCAGTGTGGTCCGGGATTTTAAAAAGTTAAAAAGAAATCTCTTGTTTCTATTTATGTATAGATTGCTAGAGATTATTTTAATTTATTTTTTTATCATTTAATTTATATATATTCTTGTTACTAATTTGTTTTTTCTTATACTTCTTGTTTGCATATTGTTTTCCATTTTACTTATATGTGCTTTTTATTATGTTTTACCTTTATCAATTTGTTTTATTTTCTAATCTTTTTGAATTAATCTTTAATATATCATTGATTTGTAACCTTATTATAATTTTTAAAAAGCTTTTAACACTTCACCGGAAAAAATAGGGTGTATATTTTATTGAACATTGGTATTTTTTAGTTTCTCCCAATGTTCCTTTATATGAGGACGCGTGCTCGGTCTTTGTACAGAAATACATATATACGCTTTCTTTTAAAGATAGATTTTGTTTGGTTAGTATTACAAAAGGAGTGTATAAAATTTAAAAAGAAAATTCTGATAAAGAAGATTCTTATAGTTTGAACGTGTCAAATATCTTACTCAAAATATATAGAAAGCCTTATGTATCACTCTTACTTGACAATGTAGGTTTTCTCAATTATCCTGATTGACGGGAAGATGAAATAGGTAAAGTATCTGTAAGAAAGCTAGAGGTGTCACAAAGGAAGAAGATAATTTCATCTTTAAATATTTAAGACACAAATACTTTTAGAATTTAAATCAATTTGACTACTTCCAAAAGTGCCAGGATTTCCAAGTAATTTGAGCATATATTTCTTTTTTCCAATAACACATACACACACACACATATATATATATATATATATATATATATATGCTGAAGATGATAATCATTTTACGACCAAAATTGCAATTCAAATAATTACTTTTCATAAACTCAGACTCTTAAGCCAAACATGACAAATGTGGCTTGACTGTTTTACTGGGTTGATGGTTGATACACTTGAGGAATATCCTTTTTATAAATCCTCATTGATTTGCACAATTTACAATAAAGAACACATGTATTACTATGAGGACGATGTGGCAATGAAAGATGATATTCTTGCGTTTGTGAGTTATTGTGGGATATGACATGGTTAACGAATACCAATTTTGATAATATGGGACAATGGAAGGGTTTGCATTCACAATCCACAGTCAGATTCAGAGAGAAACCGCATTTTAAGTTGTATTTTCCTTTATTTCGATCTCAGTAACACCACTCATATGGATCCGGGGCCAATTATTTCTAT
>CM042138.1:128574423-128599423 GCA_023376005.1 Doryteuthis pealeii | reverse complement strand
CTTTACTAATTTCAGCTTTTCGCCCATCAAAGATTTTTTTTCGATCAGAAATCAAATTTTAAAATCAATGAAGTAAAGGATAGCGAAAAAAAAAAAACCCGAAAACAAAACAAAACATTGGACAGTTAGTGTGGTGTTGTTTGTATCAAATTTTATTTCTCTCTTGTGTATTTTAAACAGGAGAAACGGGAAACACATGACAGATCAATAAATATAATCAAAATGAACAAAATTTATTGACTAAGGAACAAACGAATCTATTTGTCTTCCGCTGTCTGTTTTTAATGTCGTGGAACTGAGAATATTGGTTGGTTATTTTCTGTGTACAATAGTTTTTCCTATCCAAACCTATCTATATTAAAATCATATATTGAGATGACAGAATTTGGGGACAATAATTAATGAGGCATCTATGATAGATGACTGAACAGTTTGGCAGAAAATCGTACATTCCAAATGAAAATAATAGCTGTATTAAAATAAGTGTTATGAAGATATATATTAATCATACAGATATACATATGTGTGCCTATGTGCATAAATACACTTGTTTGCATGAATGTGTATTTATATACGTATGCTGGTATATGAGAATCCATATATTTGCACGTATATATATGTATATATATGTATCTATATATATGTGTATGTGTGTGTGTGTGTATGCATATGTATTTATGTGTGTATAAATAGGTATGTACACTTATATGTGTATACATGTGTATGCACATATACACATATGTATGCGTGTATACGTATATATATATATATATATATATATATATATCAGGCGTATTGAATAATAGTTCACCTGAGTATCGTTAAGTAGGAAAGAGTGATTATTCCCGTTTTATTATCTTATGTTATATAAGCAATATATTGAGATATTTCTCTGTATTTTCTTGCATTGATCACTGTAAATTTTTAGGGAATTAAAAAAACACTTTTGGCTTTAGATTTAATCATCATTATATATATTATATATATATATATATATATATATATATATATATATATATAATTACAGTGTGTAGAAATAACCTACTCTAGTTTCACCATAAGGAGCTTCAGGGTTATATCCCCTGAATTAATCAAGGTATTAATTAATTACATAAATAAAAATACGGATGGCTTGTGTCACATCCTACTCGTGCGTTAGGGGGGTAAGTATGCACACTCAAAAAGTTATATATATATATATATATATATATATATATATATAATATATATATATATATATATATAAGACATAAATAAATATGTGCATAAATTGTGGACTCTTCCATCGACTTTTTATATGTAGACTTAATTATTCAGTTAAAGATATGAACATTTGACAGCCTCCAACGTTTTATAGTCGTGAAAACTTGTGTAAGACAAGCCACACTCTTTGGATACACTAATAACAAGAATTGTTTATCAGATCATCGTAAATAAATCAACTCAGGTTTTTAATTCAGAGTTTTTTCTATTTCCGCGAGTCGATACCAACCAATAGCTTGAGCCCATTTTGTCCCATTATTCACCTGAAATGGGAAGTGAAGAATTCATTCATTCCTAAATATTATAAGAACAAAGCAAAACAAACAGCATCGCCAAGGATTTGAAATTGGCTCGTAGAGTAAATTTCCTTTACGACATAATGAATACTCGCAACGGATGATATCATTTTTACCACTATGGTGGTGTTTGTGGAAGTAGAAGTAAGTGATTCAATGGGAATTGTGCAAAAGTTTAAAATCTGTATGAAATACTAATAAATGTTATATGCACAAGCTATGTCCTAAAACATGAGAACCATACATTTAACTAGGACAGGTACAAGCGGATCATCCAATCTTGGTCAAAAGACCAAACTTACTGTTAATTAACGAGTTAAAGGGGTCTCGTCAACTAATACATTTTGTCGTTTTAGAGGACCACAGTTTGAAAATGAAAAAATAAATGATAAGATAGATATGTACTTGGATCTTGTCCGAGACATTAAATACTGTAAGAGATGAAGAGAGCGGTGATATCAGTTGCATTCGGTGCGCCTGGAACCGTCCCAATGGCTTGGAAAAATAGTGAAATAATTTGAAATTAAAGGGAAATCGACTTCATACAGAGGAAGAATAGAATCCATCAAGGCCAACTCATTGTTAAGATTAGTTAGATACTTAAAAGAGTTCTGAAATTATGGGAAGATTTACTTCCACCAAGAATTCATTAAAAAAACAAAAAACAAAACAACTAATTTGAAATCGCGCTAGGAGTAAAATAATAATATTAACTGAGAAAGTCGGGTTATATTTGTGAAATTAATGTTCCAATATTTGATATCTCAAACAAGTTTGCGTTGGCTCTCTGCTTCACAATGAAGGATATGAATCCGGTTATGCAAAAACATTATCAACTTTATAAATAATTCAGAAAAAAAGTAACGGTTTGTTTTCCGAGCCTGAGACACATTAAGATATATAAATATATTTATATTTAAAATAATGTATTTGTACATTTCTGATTGTTTTTGGGGACGGCATTATCTTCCATATATATAACGTTGCCAAAAGCAATCAGAAATGCACAAATTCTCTCTTTTAAATATAAATATATTTTTCTAGTAATATTTACAATTGTTGTATACAAATGACATACTAATGGCACATGCCGATGATTTCGACCAATCTGACAGTAGATTTATGAGTTTCTCCGTAAGTTGATATCACATGTTATAGAATAGCATATGTGAAATCTTATACACATAAGAACCTCTCACTTTATATATTAAAGAGATTCAGGAACATTATATGTTTAATATTTTATATAATTCGTTTTGAATCAGAGTTATCCTGAAGATCCTTCTCAGTGAAACGTAGGTAGATATTTTCTTTTTTTTTCTTTATTTTTTTATACACACACACAATATATATATATATATATATATATATATATATATGTGTGTGTGTGTGTGTGTAGTCGTGGTGAACATTACACAAAGATACATCCATAATTCTAGCACGGATTTAAACTATAAATCAGGTTTTGATATAGGTCGTTGTGGATTTCTCTATTTCAGAATTGAATGGATATAATGTGTGAATCTGTGTCTGTTTGAGAGAGAGAGAGAGAGAGAGAGAGAGAGAGAGAGAGAGAGAGAGAGAGAGAGAGAGAGAGAGAGAGCACAAACTATTTCTACAAAGTAATTATATCTATCTAATTAATCCTATTTAATTAAAGATTAATTAATTTTCTTGATTTATCTACTTGGCTGGCTGGTTTTGTTTTAATAGTCCACGAGTTAGCAAGTTAAATATATACCTATGTGCTATATAATTTTAACCTTGTGTCACAACTAAGCTAATCTTATAAATTGTTATTAATTGGTCTCCGTAACGCCATGACATGCTTGATTTGATCTAGCATATTCTATATCAAAATACACTATATATATATATATATATATATATATATATATATATATATATATTCACAGAGGCAGAGAGAAGGTGAAAGAGACAGTGCGTCCAAGTACCACTTCAACTTTTTCGTGAGAATAGTATTATTTCATTAATGTACCAAGAGTTCTCAATACTTCTTAAAATAAATGAATTTTAATGATGATTGTAAAAAAAAAAAATGTAGGTTACCGCAGTTTTGATCTCGTTAGCGAATTACATCCTAGGAAACACACGTTTACAATTATGGGACTGCAGATCACATAGGCGAAAAACTGTCAGTAACCATGTGTTGAATCCATGTCCATGCTACCTTAACTCATATATATATATATATATTATATATATATATATATATATTCACTAGGCGGATTTGCCTATATATATATATATATATATATATATATATATATATATATGAGTTAAGGTAGCATGGACATGGATTCAACACATGATTACTCACTAGGCGGATTTGCCTATATATATATATATATATATATATATATATATATATATATATATATATATATATATATGAGTTAAGGTAGCATGGACATGGATTCAACACATGATACTCACTAGGCGGATTTGCCTATATATATATATTTTAGCCCTGAAGAGCTTTATGCGAAACTAATAGTAGGTTCGTCTGACTCAGTAGATATCCTTATATATATATATATATATATATATATATATATATATATATATAATGGCTGTAACATTTATACCTATGTATATATTCAACAGTTCAAATGTACCCCTTCCCTGCAGGACCAAGTGGTTAAGATGCGGGACTGACGGGAAATCAATCGGTTTTCTTTCCGCTAAGTCTAGCTACACTGAGGAGTTGGTGGTATTGCCTATTGTAGGTATCAGCCGATATATATATATATATATGATATGATATGATATGATATGCGTTAAGAGTAACTTGAAGGTTATTTTTCCCATGTAGATATCATTGACGAATAGGGTAAATTAAATGGATCAAAACCTGACCTGTTTACTAAAACATTTCACGTGCTCTTTACCATGCTTTTAATCTGAACCTATAATTTACGATAAACAATTTAGTGTTTTTTTAGTAATCCTCGTTAAACTTTAGCGATCAGATACAAAATTTAGCAATTTCTAATATAGCAAACTTAAATCAGCTTCTTCAGTCATTTCTACTAATTTCGACGCCGTTTGTTTCTCATTTTTATTAGCCATTATTCTTGTTACTAAGTCAGTGGCTTTATCCGAATATCGATTTCCATTAAGTTAACCATGAAATAGAACTGCTAATCATTTGAATTGTTGAATCTTTGGTCCTCATATACCCTTCACACAAGTTCATAGATTTCACAAAATAACTGATCACAAAACATTCATGATTCGTTTCAAACTGTATGAAACTACCCGTATTTCCATTACATGAAAAGCTACGAATGATTGATATACTGCATATTATAAATTATATTCTTAAGCACGGATTATTAAGCTTTTAATGTATAGTAAAACAGTATCAATTCGAATCTTCATACTTAGAGCGCTTTGCCAGAAATATCGTGCTTTATAGTATATAGCAAATTAGGACTCAGCCAGAAATATATGGGAAAGAGTAAATTTCAGATTATAGTATTTTTAAAAAAAATGTACTAAATTTTAGTAAATTATATATCACTCGTCAACAGGGTTTAGAATACGCCAAATATATCTACTGAATAGTTGTAAGACACCCACACACATACAAAAAAGTGCTGTTTCCTTACAGTGTCTCTAAACTGCATATGCTCGTGGGTCTAAAGTTCTTCATTGTCATTACGAATTGGTAGTAACCGTTAGGGTCCTATATGTGTTAAATAGATCCGCTTTAAATTTATTCGTATTTGCTATGAACGCAGAACCACTATACATAAAATGATCTTAGAGGAGTTGATATGTCGTAAAAATAAATCAGTGAATTACACGTACACACTATAAATATAAAATATATAAATTTAAATATAAATATAAATATAATAATAATAATAATAATAATAATAATAATAATAATAATAATTCAATCACTTATACATAATTGTAATATTAATATATATTAATCGTCACATAATCAGTTCCAACCATAAAACAACAATATTCAAAACTTTAAATACAGAACTCTTACTTTAAAATTTTTTTCACTTTTTAAAAAAAATCCTCCCTCACACACACACCCAGACTTCCTTCTCTTCTCTTAATATAAAGATAAAAAAATTCTTTTGACGCCCAATGACACCTCTCTCCCTACCTTACCAATACACACACACACACACACACACACACACACACAACCTTAAGGTTTATTTCCGCTGTCGTTTATCGCAAAAAATTATACACACCCACACACCCACACACAACCACACACCTAAAAATGCACAATGTTTCCTTTCGATACACACACCTACACCGTCGCATACTCACGCCATAAAATAGAATATTTGACGTCATATTTCAAACCGTCCCCTTTTTCAAACCTCAAAAGAATTTTAAACAGATGAATAACAATGACTACCACTCGCTTTTCTCGTTATTCTGTGATAAGTAATTTCTTATCACCTTCCATATACCAACAAATGCCCTGAAGATGATCTAATTAATAGATCGAAACACTGCAGCGTCGGCCAATAAACTCACCACTTAACCCATATAAACCTGTGTTTTTTCATTTTTCTTAATATACTACATACCGTCGGATTCACTTCCTTTCTTCACACACACTGTATATATATAATTTTGTAGGTTTAGGATTTCGTGTCCTAATTTGATAGCTTAATAAAAGTAAGCTACTTAGAATTCATCTCAATGTTTTGATTTTCGAGATCGTTGTAATATTGAAAGGGGATATCATCTGGAATCCGTGTATCTTTTTAAAAAAAAAGTATTTTCCCACCAAGTCAGCATCTCTCAGCTCGTCTAAAAGAGATAAGGGCCGAGTTAATTGCCTGGTGCCTAAGGCACACCCAAAGGGGAATGCAGATTGGGCAGGTGCAATTCTTCCCTCCAAGCCTTGGTAGACAAGAATCACGTAGTCTCCCAACGTTAATCCAAACTTGTATCTCATTCCAAAACTGTGGGTGGTTAGTTAAACATCGTAATATTTGAAAACATTTCTCTTATTAAAAGACCCATGTAGTTGGAGCACAGCCCACTTATCTAAAACATCACTGTTTCCTTGAGAAAAAATATTGATATAAAAACAAGATTCTACTCCATATAATCAAATGTTTAAACACCCGAACTAGACTGAATCGTTTGTAGAGGAGTAATACCCCCGCTAATGGGGGTGTCCTGGTTCTGATACTAAAATGCATTATAGTAGCTGGGCTACAGTTCTGGAGCTCTGGTGTGAGTTCAGTACTCTTTTATTGATATTAATCCCAGGTCTACTCTGACCTATTAGTGTCTCATCTATGAGCGAAATAGATATGTTTAAACATTTTTCATATTAGAAAAGAACCAGTGCAATATATATATATATATATATATATATATATATATATATATATTAAAAAAACCCAAAAAAACCAAATGGACTCTCTCGTCGATTTTCGACGAATGAGTGTTCATCCAATGAACAACCAACACAGTGGTTTGTTTATAGTGGTGAAGGCTTGTGTAGGACCATCCCGCACTTTGGCACAGTCGATAGGAAAAATTGGTGCATCAAGGAATGCCACGAACCCAATCAACGACTTACCTCAGGAATTTTGAATTCAGAGTTATCCCTCTCCTAGACTGGTTACCTACCCAAGGTTAAAGAGCCCAGACTGCCTTACTATTTAACCCATAGCTGTAGGGAGAATATATGGATTCATACCTTTCCCAAGGGTATTAGCGCTATGTGAAATGCCAACAGCTTCGTCTAGGAATTGAACTCAAACCGACGGGTCCATTTTCCACGACTCTAACCACTATCCCACGCATATATATATATATATATATATATATATATATATATATATATAATATATATATATATTTCCACGACTCTAACCACTATCCCACGCATATATATATATATATATATATATAATATATATATGTGTGTGTGTGCGACCTGTTTAGCTCAACCTGTAGAATATACCCCTTGGGTTCACAAAGTTACGGGTTCGATAACTAAGTGCATGAACAGTACAGGTTAGTTAATTTGATATGTGCGGTAAAGGGAGAAGAAGATGGTAAATATAGTGCTCCACATCAGAAAAAATAACCTCACTGATCTAGCGCAAGCAAAAAGGAGGATAAGACTCTCGATCTGTCCGGCTGATACCGACAGTAGGCCATTTCAGCAGACTTTACTTTTTTTACACAAAAAATGTAAACACGAATGTACAATAAACACAATTTCCTAACCTTAAAGCATAAATTAACCCTAGATTGTGGACATGCCGTTAACATTGGTAAATAGATCAATACACATTTTAAACCGTTGCAGAGACAATATCTAATGCATCTTTTTGTCGAAGCACTCTTTTTAAATTCCAGAAGTTTTCTAACTTATTTATTTCCCGGCGCAAGATATCGAATAAATGTTCACTGATTGAATAATAGATCAATATGTGCCGTCCGTTTGAGGATTGCTTGCAAGCATGAGAAAACCATAGAACTTGAAGCGCTGCCATAAGCAGGAAGAGTTGAAAAATTAAACATGTAGCGTAGACATTCCTTTCAGCTTTTGACAGGAGTATAGAAAACCAAAGATAAAGAATTTAAAAAAAAACAGCAACTTCGATTTCAATCCAAATCTTTCTATATCTCTCCACATGATTACTGTTTGATATTTAATTCTGGTTTTCAGAGCAGACATTTTCATTCCTCTTTTAATCATGAATGTTCCCCCAAATACATATACTTAAAAATAATATGAAAAGGAATCGTGACCACATCTTATTTCATTTAAATAGCATTCGTTCAATTGCGTAATGTCCACAACTGAAAACACATAAACTGTGTCTCAGAATTATTTCAATTCGTGTGTGGTTCTTATGTTAGTAAGTATTTACCAATTCCTCCGAATGAGCAGGATGTGACACAATGTCAATCCTTTAAACGGAGTACCAAGTATGAATTCAGAGTTTTTATTCTCCTATACAATTTGCCGTACCAATATTGAAAAGCCTATTCCGGCCTACGCTTTATCCATTGTCCGAGGTAGAATAGTTGGATTCATACCTTTCACAAGGGTATTAGTGTCATATGAAATGCGACCAGCCGTGTCCAGGATTTGAACTCGTATCGCTGTGTCCATATCATTCGACGGCAACCATTTTGCCACATATTCTTATGCTACTAGGTCAATATCTATAGATCTATAGCACTATGCATTCCTGGACAAGATGCCTAAATGCAGATTTTTCATTTTGTTTGTTTTGTTTTACGACATTTAAATCGTTTTTTGTCATTTAATGCCAAATCAAATTTGTGATAAAGAAAGATTACAAGTTGTTTACGGTACCTACTGTTACTTATGTGTTCATCCAATTAATTATTGAACAGAATAATCGCTGCTTAAAGTCGGTGATCTCGTTGCTTTCAGCGTGACTTGATCGTAATGTAGACTTTTAAGGAAATAACACGGGAAGATATTCAGTTGTAATCATTTACTCCATCACGTGACGGAATATAGCGTTGAGATGAAGGATGAGTGGTAGTATATGCCGTTCAGCTATATAATTTATACCGTTCTGTGACAAGCAAATAAATAAGTAATAATATTTAGATATATTTTCTTTTAAGAACAACCAGAAGTAAATGGGTTTAATCAGGGTGTAGCGTTTGTTTGTATTCGCCTGATGGAGTTGTCTGCCCCTTTTAGTTTGATGATGCCCGCTAGGGCACCAGTATTTAAGCGCCGGATTCAAACACTTTCGCTCTCTTTATAGTTTCAGCAACTACGAGCCACATGGGGTAGATTATATCTAAACCCCCTCGTGGGGCTCCGCCCCCTTACATTACTGTAAGTCCTCACAGCATGGACTATTCCTAGTCTCATGTCTGTGCCTTTATTGTATATCTGTATCATTCATGAATGTGTCTATCTTTATTTGTGTACCTCTTTTTATATGTACTCTTTATTATGAACGTTGTATTCTACTGTTATCCATGTGCTGTGTTATTAAATGTTTGTCTATTAACCTTTGTCGGAGTTATTTGTATCCAAAGTATGTATAACTTAGCACCTACGTTACAAGGGCTTTAATTAATGGATTTAGCTATTTGCTTCTCCATCGTCGGATGATGGAAAATAGCATATGGAGACGTGATGAGTTGTAGGGTATGTCGAGGGGAAGACAGTTTCTATATAAATCTAAATGGTCTTTTGATATTGTAATAATTAATTGAGAGTTACCTTCTCTATTTTATGATTACCTCCCCCTTGGAGACCTTCCTGGTGTTTACAAGAGTATATATGCTCTCAGTAAAGTGTACCAATTATTCTACGTAGAATAAAGTTTTCCAAAGCCAATCAGTGTTATCGTTTGTCATTACAGATAGGTAATAACATTTAATTTTTTTCCGTGCGAGTCAGACAGGAAATGATCTTTTTCTCGGTTCAAATTAATGAATTAATCTATTGCATTTAATGAAAGTGACCTTTAAACCTAACATCGATAGTAAATGCCTCCAAACGTGGCTTTAATTTGTATTTTCTTGTTGAGTAGGTGATTTCTTTTTTCCGTCTGAATTCGATATATATTTAGAAATGCTGTTCCGCAAGTAAGGTTAGAGTTAGGTGTCTCCCCTGTTACGTCAGTAGTTTGTCTAAGGGATGCTTTGAGCGGTAAAAGTGTTAGCGTTGAGGTCTGACACAAGCTGTAACAAGACATGATTAAATCATTTTATAAATCTAAGACGAGCGTTAATATTTATTTCTTCATGCTTTCTCCACCTTCTTCCTTGACGAACTTATTCCCGCGCATTCATGTTATATAGCAGCTACCATGCTTTTGGGCTAATACCGTTGACAAAGATATGAACACGTTTATATTCCCAGTTATGGGTTAAATACTACCACTTGGGCCGGTTTAGCTCAGTCGGTAGAACGTCCGCCTAAGAACCATGAGTTTCCTGGTTCGAAATCGGCCCTGTCTAAATCAGCGTATGAGTAGCACAGGTACCTGTGCGGTAAAGTAAGGAGCTGATGATAGGCGTAGTGCTCTCCTCAGATGCAAAAACATTCTCCTTGATCTAGCGCTAGAGGAAAGGGGAAATACTCCCTCGGTGTCTGGCTGATACCGACTTTAGGCCACCCAACGACTTTACTTACTTGCTCTTCTAGAAGGGTGGTTATGGTATTATATAACCCGCAATGATTGATATACCATTAAACAAAAGAAAATAAATGGCGTGCATTTTTAGTTTCCACAAACGACCAAGGCGGTAACTTCCTGTTAAAAACATTCAGGATGTATGGAAGTCAATGAGTCTGTGAGGGACTTGAGTTAAACAGGGTAAGACTTTACTTATCTAACTAGCAAGCTGTTTACATAGATATAAACACTGTGCTTACTTGTTATAGATAGATAGATAGATAGAAAACTGAGTCAAAGAACTATATATATATATATAATATATATATATATATATATTATATATATATTGGAAATGAGGAAAATCTCCATGAGAGCAACAAATTGGATTTAAACCCCCTCCTCACAAAAATGTGTAAAAGTTGCATCGAATCACTGTAAATATAATATTGTCAAAATGGGTACAATTTTCTTCATGCTGAAAATTAGTAATAAGGAAAATAAATAGTGTGCTCATAAAATTAGTACCGGACACAATATCATATCTAATTATGATATCAGAAAACATTGAAGGGAGAAATCAGTTCGCCAGATATTTAAATCAAATCCCCCATGAGGCTACAGGTGCTTCGGAAATCAAATTAAGCATTGTCGGAAACAATGAGTTAACTTCTGTGATTTTTGCTTTTCAGAGATAATAAAAACAAACAAACAAAAACAAAAATAAAAAAAAGTCACATACACTATAAAAAGACCTCTTAGACACACATGAGCTAAAATATTTAATCTCCTGGGATGAGACCATTAACTCAATTTGCAATTCAGTAAACTATATTTCTAAAAGAATCGATTATTTGCATGAGCCAAAAAACTAATATTTGATTGATTCTTTTTTTTTTCCAAAGTATTAGGTCAATGCACAAAGGTCCTTTGTTAGCAGCAAGCCATAAATTTCACAAATCCGTCCTACGACCTCAAACAAATAACTAGGGATTTGTGGACACATTTAATAGTCACTGTGAATATCTCTGTAGACTAAAACGAACGTAGCAACCCTTCAGCTATATGAATATAGAACAACGGCTCATCCAAAAACACCGACTAAAATATCGTCGCTGAAAAGAAAACAGTTGGAACAATGTTTAATAAAATAGGAAGTGTAACGTAAATGCCATAAAATGAATTGCTGGAAGATTTATTTAAAGAAGGTGAGACGGTTGACCAGTTGTGTGCTAAACGAATGTGATATTACAATAAAGTTTTTAGACGCTTAATGTTTGCTGTTCACGTTTTAATAAACTATTTTACGATAAATAAACTTCAATACCCAAACTTCAACATTGATAGGATTCTATAATAATGATTTTGAAATAACGTTACAGTTAAGGTATGCATATATAGATTTTCTTTATTTTCACTTAAGAACTAAGAATAAAAATATAAGCCCCAAAATTCACAAACCTGCATCAGATTTAAAACACTTTTGTGATATTGGTAAAGTATACAGTTTTTTTTTATCCAAGTGGAAAGGAATGCAGTGTTTTTAAAACAATTGGAATTCAAAAATATTAGATAAACTGATAAAATAAAAGCAACAAATCTAGGTTATATAAAAAGCTTTCACACTCTTATTTGATGCGAAGGAAGAGATAGTTTTGGTCACACAATTTTCTGAAGAGCCAAAAAAAACAGACGCGCAATATATATATTATACTTGAAAAGAACCGGACGAAAGGACCCTTGTATTTCATACCCCCCCCCATATTTTATTCTTGTAATAAAACTTCGTTTTATTTCTCCATCCCTAATTTATTTTCGTATGATCACCCAACATCCATATGATTCAACTACTCGTAATACTCACTCTCTCACTCTCATATATATATATATATATGAATGAGTCTATGTGTGTGTGTGTGTGTGTGTGTGTGTGTGGAAAATCAGGTCGCAGTGACAGAAGATGACTGTCACGCCCCCTTCCCCATCAATCACGCCCCTGACAGGTCTTTCGTACAGCATCAAGAATCAGCACAGGGCTAATTGAAGTAGGTTTATGCTCGTTGACCTTTTTCTCGTGTAGGTGCACACAGAAGAACGTCAATTATGAGTTTCTCCTTTATTGTTCTGCATGGTTTGTTCGTCTTACTTGGTTGGTTTGTGTGATAGGGGGTAAGAGGTCGTACAGCTGCGTTTTGTGGGTACAGTATATATACGTGTGTGTGTTCATCGTCGGACAGAATATGCGTCGGGTTTTGGAACGGGAATGAAAAAGGCAAATTGATTCTATTTAAAATGTAATTTTACTATTACAACACAATTTGCTATTTTGTTTTATTATTGTCAACAGATGTTTGTTTAAATATAGTATCGTCCAAAAGCTTGCCCTCACCAGCTAGACACGTCTGATGCCTCAACGTAAAGTATAGCAGCGTTCACCAACACATTGTTTCTGCTATTGCTATGATTTCATGACGAATAAAAAATTCTAGCTTGTCTCATTTCTGTATCCTACATTCAACTACTTCCAAATTTTGGTATCCGCAAAAAATTACTCACGAGGTGATAGAAATGGCAGTGAACGGGATGTCACTATGTTATAATTTTCTAAAAAATGCACAATGTTCAAAACTCCATGACTATATATATATATATATATATATATATATATATATATATATATAATGTAATGATATACTATACAATTAAAAGGCGCTTGTTACCAATGGTAACAAACGTCTGTTAATGTTATAGTTCTGTCTATAGGTTTGTCTATAGGTTTAGTTAAAATATAAAGAGTGCTTAATGCCTAACTAGTACAAAATAGTAATATTCATCATTTTTGTTGGGTACTGTATATGTTGCATAGCGCGTCGTCACGGTACTAAATTACAATAGTTTTATCTTCGTTGTAAGAGATGACAATAACACCAAAGTTATCCTCCAGAAGTTTATTGAAATAAATTCAAGCTTCTTAACTTCGAGAGAGAGGGTCAGTTTAATTAATATATTCAGTCTTTAGACTTTCGGTCCTTCGATTAAATTTCTGGGTGACAAGCTTTTTCAGTTGGTAAATATTAAGTCTAGCTTTTCCGACACCAACTACACGAGGTCCCGCTCGGCCAACTAATTCGCATCGACTCTCCCGACTACTGACCCCGATCACCTCACTCTCTCTTCGGCTGACTGCCTCCGGGGCTAACCGACGACTGACTTGTCTCGAGCCCTCGGTTCTTTTATATTCATAGCTACTCCTACACATTTTTATCTCTTGATCTGATAACGGGAAGATGTTATATTTCTTTGTTTAATAAAACCGGAAATTCATATTTCCGTTTGTACAATATATAACATATATATGCATGTGTGTATACGTCGTCGAACAGAATAATCGTCCGGGTTTGGAACGGAAATGAAAAAAAAATCAAAAACAAATTCATCTTATTTGAAATGTAATTTTACTATTAAAAAGATACTATTTTGTTTTATTATCATCAACACATTTAAAAAATAGTATATCGTCCAAATGCTTACCCTCACAAGCTAGACACGTTTGACGCTTCACCCTAAAATCTGCTATTGCTGTGATTTCATGACGAATGGAAACTTCTAACTTGTCACGTTTCTGTAACCTACATCAATCTACTTCCAAATTATGGACTCAAAGGCCGCAGGTTTTAAATATTTTTAGACATAAAAACATCTGGCTTCTCAGCCAGTAAAACGTTATTCTGTCTTTAGATTGTTGCTGTTAGCCTGTATGCCGGATCGATTCGTGTTCTGCTAAATTTCATACGCACGTACTGGTGCCACCTGGATTTGGAATTCCACTCGATTTGAAGCGTGAGTCCTTTCCTACTGCTCACCGTATAAAAGAGGTGACAGTATCAATGGAAATGTACCCCAGAGATCTCACGAGTCTATTAATAAGGTTGAAACGTTGCTTTGGATTATGCACCAGCAGCAGAGTTCGGACTCATCTCCCTGTTAAGTTATTGATTTTCTCATGATGGGATATGGGGTTTGCAGATTGCAGTAACAGGAGCAAACCCATCTCCCGGGTTAAGACAGAAGGACAACTTCCGACAATAAGGAGCAGGGATACGAGATGCAATTGGTCTGCAGAGTTTTCATTTGTGTGTGAGGGGTAGCAGTGCCAAGATTAAAGAGGTGAGAGATTAAAAAGGTAAGGGAATTGGGATGGAAAATAAAAAAAATGAGAGAAAATCAGGCTCCAAGCTAAAATGAATGTGGACTCAACTTCTCATGCCTATTAGATTCATGTATTTTTACTAAAAATACAATTGTTAAATGATATTATATATATATATATATATATATATATATATATATATATATATATATATATAATGTGTGTGTGTGTGTAAAAAACGTATTTATGTGTTTTGAATTTAATGAGGCTACTTCTAAAACGACAAAAAATGGCCTCTCTATTAGAATATATTTAGAAGTGACGTGAATGTTTATTTATCTGCAAATATATATAACTGTAGCTTAAACACATTTGTAATGGTATATATATATATATATATATATATATGGGTAGGTACGTGTGTGTGGGTGTGTGTTTTTGAGTTTATATATGCATGCCTGTGTTAGAGAAAAGAGGCATAAAATAAAAGGAAATCTAAGTATAAATAAGTATGAACCTAATTTGTGCCTATTGATGTGTACTTGAGCATTCCAATTTATATATATATATATATATATATATATATATATATATATGTGTGTGTGTGTGTGTGTGTGTGTGTGTTATTGAATGGAAAGAAAATACTGCATATGTCTATATCAAGTAATTTATCGCTAAGCTATTTTAAATGTGCGCTCGGGAAATCCATAATTTTTAAATATAAGTATCTCTTTCCTGAGGGAATAATGTAGGTAATTTGCTAGCCACAGATAGTGCACTTCAAACAAGATGTCTTGTTATAAAGCATAAATAGTTCTTCCGGATATAACACTCTTAACTATCAACTTCTTCGAATACGTTACGGGCCAAAACAATTTAAAGATATTTTAAAACTATCCGTGTTTAATAATACAAACAAGTCCAGCCCCGTAACCGTCACAATGCAAGTAATGATATAATGTACCTACGAGTTAAACGGTTTCTTGCTCTTCAGCCTATGGAAACCCAGAATGGTATACAAGATAGAGCAATCAGACAGTTCAATGATCCAACTGAAAGATCAGCCCCAAACATTGGCTCCATTCCCTGCAGGCTTGTCTCTTTTTGTTTATGATCGTCATTACTTAGGTTCGTGCTTCGGTACGATATCGGACATCCCCCGCTCAAAACTGGCACCCATAGTCACCTTTCCCGGTTCTCCAGTCACTCGGGATCGACTCGTGTTTATATCCGTGCATCTCGTTCGATGTCCATTCTACTGTTGAGAGTGTTTATTTAAAAATAACTTTGTTTTTGTCAGTAGTTATATAATGCATCCCTTTACAGCACTATTATACACACACGCACACACATTATATATATATATATATATATATATATATATATATATAATATATATATATATATATATATAACCATTTGACTTTCAAGAAACTTGTTTTGAGTTGTTGTCTTTAACCCCTGCAAACTTTTGAAAGACTGTTGGCTCTAACGTACACTTTTTGCAAAATTCCATAACCCCGAAAGAATATGCACAGAAACAGAATAAGTTTTTGCTCTTACGCACAGACATCTGAGTTTAAACCATTACACCATTCGTTAATGAAAAAGACTGAATGAAAACTATATTTTGCCTCTTATTATTTGTGTATAACGAACTGAATGAGATGGAACTCTCACTGTATTTAATAAAATATTTCTCAACCCAAGGAATCGAACTGTACTAATACTATCATATGAGCTCACCTTTAATATATATATATATATATATATATATATATATATATATATATATGGTTAAACGCGACATACATTTCCTGTCTGACGAGTTTCTTTTCGATTTTTTCACTCAGATAGAAAAAAAGATTGACCGACAATTGTAAAGTATCGAAAAGAAAATCGACAGAAAGGAAATATCTGTCAGGTTCAATCAAACACCTATAAATGAAAAAAAAATGCTGCCTATATATATATATATATATATATATATATATATATATATATATATATATATATAGCCTCCTATTTTTTATATCTACAAAATCATTGAAATATCAATCTCACGGTATTTACTAAAACATATCTGAAATTTCCTTTATACCATG
The DNA here is from genome assembly GCA_023376005.1 of Doryteuthis pealeii. NCBI lineage: Eukaryota > Metazoa > Mollusca > Cephalopoda > Myopsida > Loliginidae > Doryteuthis > Doryteuthis pealeii. The sequence goes on along the minus strand of CM042138.1, from coordinate 128,582,454 downwards.
AGGTTTTCAAATTTCCAAAACATAGAAATTGTTTTAATCTAACTCTTTTGGAAGATGTAGGTGCTGAGATCTAAATTTACAATAGACAAAGAATCTACATTAACTGTCAGACACTGGAAAGTAGAAAAAGTTATATTACGGTGAGCATGAACACCGATTTCAAACTGTTATTAAATTGCAAATTGTTTTAAAAAATGTCTTTATTCTCTAAATAAAGGCATTTTACCTGTATTGCTAATTTAAATAAATTGCTGCGATGTGTTTATTTTGTTGTGTTCCAATAACATACACATACATAGATTGGGTATTTATCATGTAGATATTTCGGGGAGTCCATGTGACATATCGGATAACGTGCTGAACAGGGACATCGTAGTAAGTGGGTTCGAACTCCTGTCATGCTATCACGTTCACTTTAAAAAAAATATGAACCCCATCAACCCCAGTGATTGGTTACAGTTCTTCTACAATGATGGCTTTGGAATCAAATAATCTACGAAGGTTGATAAGCCATTAAAAAAAGAACCTAATCAAAGAACCTAACCAACCAACCGATCGACCAACCATATAGATTCTTGTATTTTTAAATTGATTAAATAGAAATAACTCATATACGACGATACACGCTATCTATACTCTGAACGAACGTTGAAAATCAGAGGCAATCTAGTAAATACGTACTGAAAAAAAACAAAACAAAAAAAATAGTAAGCGTTATGTCCTTGAAGATATCCATAGAGACCACCATTTAATTCAAGACTCTTTTGCAGGGTAACCTTTTGTCAAAACTGACCTTATCTAACAATTATCTATAATTTGATCTGACATTACTGTTGCTTTGTTCTACAGTGCATCATATGGAAAAAACTAAAAGACGATATTTCAGACTTTGCGTATTTTTCAGATTCCTTCTTAAAGATTATAGAGAGATGATTTAATATTGTTGATAATAATAATAATAATAATAATAATAATAATAATAATAATAATAACGGACATTGTATTAGCTAAAAGAAAATTACTATTCAACTATTCGCCTTCACTGAGTAAGTGAATAGGAAAAATGGTAAAACCTATCCAGACAGATTTATAAGTAATGGAACATGAATATGACAGTGATTCCTACAATTTTTGGAGTCCTGGGAATAACGACAAATAGCCTCAGAAAAATAAAACTGGGAGAAATTGTAATTCATGGGAAGAGTGAAATTGTCCAGATCACAACACTATTCATATTGGTTAGAATACTGAAAAGATTCGAAGCGAATTGTGGAGAGATGATAACACTTAGAAAGCCACCAGCCACTTCTGGTGTTAAACTCCACTATCTTTAATGGAGCTCATAATCTTCCTTTACGTTTTTGAAGATGGCTTCGTTTGATGAGTTGTAGGAGAATCTATGCCCTATGGATTAAGGGATATTTTATTGCGTTGGGTGGGTGTTTAGATTAGGTGTGTACGTAAAGTGGTCTGTAATTATGGTTTATGTATGATTTGTATATTGCATTTTTTATGTTGACTCTAATGTTAGTAAACAGCCACCATTGACTTCATGTCCACGCTAGCTTACCTTAGAAATGCTCTGTCAATGATATCTAGAAGTTTCTACTTAGAAATATAGCATCTAGCAGTTGTATTCTTAAGTAAACACTTCTAAATATCATTGATAGAGTATTTCTAAGTTAAGGTAGCATGGGCATGACTAAATCATCAGTAATATGGAAATCCGAACTCACTGACAAGGTAAAGCGACAATTCTTCCAGGCTGTGGTTATATCAGTACTGTTGTATGGCTGCACCAGCTGGACCGTAACGCATTGAGAATAAGCTAGATGGGACCTGCACAAGAATGTTGCGTGCAGTCCTGAACAAGTCGTGCAAGCAGCACCCCACAAGGAAGCAACTATATGGTCACCTACCCCCCCCCCATCTCACAAATCATCCGGGTGGGCATGCAGGACACTGCTGGAGAAGCGGGGACGAGTGACGTTCTCCTGTGGATACCAACACATGGACTTGTTAACGTAGGGCGCCCACTAAGGACCTACATTGACCAACTATGCGAGGATTATGGATGCTGCGCAGAGGACCTCCCAGGGGAAATGAGTGATAGGGAAGGTTGGCGAGAGATTGTCATGGATATCCGTGCTGCTTGCGTGACATGATTATATATATATATATATATATATATATATATATATATATATTTGAGATATATTTTTGTATCTGTATCCGTTGTTGGAAATACATATACCAGGTTTGGGCATAGGTGTGAAGCATTAACGTATTATATTATGCTAATGTTGTTACCATAATATGTTTGTCAATGAATAGATATCAGAAAACTCTTTTATTTAGACTGTCTAAATAAAAGAAACTAAAAAAAACAAAAAACTACAGAGTTTTCTGATATTTATTCATTGACAAACATATTATGGTAACAACATTAGCATAATATAATACGTTAATGCTTCACACCTATGCCCAAACATGGTATGTGTATTTCCAACAACGGATACAGATACAAAAATATATCTCAAATATATATACGCACTAGAAGCATACGGAGACGCAAAATCTACAATATATATATATATATATATATATATATATATATATATATATAGAGAGAGAGAGAGAGAGAGAGAGAGAGAGAGTGTGTGTGAGAGTGATAGAGGGGGATAAATAGCATAAAATATCAAAGAAAGAAACTCGAAGATAAATAATATGAATAAGAATTTCAGCAAATTAACACCAAAGGGATGAATCTCAATATACGCCATTGTTATTACCACCAAAATCAGATTGATGGTTAAACTTCAGAGGAAGTATATAACGAATCTGCGTAACTTGTATCCAGAGGTTTGAGCCCAGAGTGGCTAATGAGCTGGACAATCATATGAACGTAAGCGAGTCCGAATTCCAGTCATGCCACTATGTTCATTTTCGAACGAATTCTCTTGGGAAAAGTATGAAACCACTTATCGTTTCAACTATGGATTATTACTTTTCATCTACAATGAAAACTTTGACAGTAAATTAACTACAAAGATTTATATGCCATTGAAAAAGAAACGAAATGTTGCTTGTACAAAATAGTTTATCGGAAATTTAATAAATGCTTCCTAAGCAATTATTTGCATGAATGCATATGTATATTTTTTATAGTGAACATATTAGAGATACCGTTAAATCGCTTACATATTAAGTAAAATATTTTACATTTCCTAGTTTTACTTCTGACAAAACCTGTATCAATATCATGTCTATCTCTGGAAAAATAACCATAAATTTCATGCAGACTTCAAATGCGATTACATAAATAAATGCTTTATTATTTCAGTATTACATATGCAAGTAGGATTCTGAAGAAACCTATTATTCATATTTAGATATTTTTTATTCTTTAAGAAGGCTCTAAAATGAACCTATTTACGGAATAGATTGTATTTTATTTGTTTAATTTAAAGACAATACATTTTAATTTGTTTTGTAAATTATTTTTTTATAATCTGAAAGATCAACATCAGTCATAGATTTCCTTTGCTTTCGGTTACAATGAATACATGAATGGAAAAATACATGAATGGGAAAAAAATGAAAGAGAAAGAAATGACTTTCAAGTTGAATCCCTAAACATTAAAAAGAAATGTTAAAAATGTATTGCCTCGTGCATAAATGCAGAGAGTTCAATCTTAGTAAGAGGTTCCCAAAAATACATGTCAGAATTTATTATGCAATTCATGATTTTGAAATTACAATGGCTATCAATAAACTGGTATTCATAATATAATATACTTATATTAATAATATACCCGATAATTTTCTGCTCATGATATAATTTTTGCTTTTACATATATATATATATATATATATATATATATATATATTGGTTAGAAGGTTGATTTAGAAGGCTATCACAATGCAGGTGTAAATAAAAATAATAATACGGTAACAATGCTGTTGTATGTTAACCTGTATTTTATTCTTAATAAAATACAGGCTAACACACAACAACATTGTTACCGTATTATTTTTTTTTTATTTACACCTGCATTGTGATAGCCTTCTAAATCACCCTCCTAACCAATATACACACAATGCTTCAGACAAATTATAAAACTCTCTTTATATATATATATATATATATATATATATAATCTAAAAGCAAAAAATATATTATGAGCAGAAAATTATGGAGGTTAGGACAGTTGACAGATAGAATTACAATTTTTTGCAGCTATATAAAGATTGCTTAAGAAAGATTTAATCTCATAAGGGAAAAAATATATTTTCAATTTAGTGAGATATGTTAAATCAATGTTGGAAATTTCAAAAGAAAAACTGAATAAAGTTCACAGAATAACCAAAAAAGAAACTGAAATCTTTTTAAAGTTGAGAACAAAGAAATAATTGTTTCAGAACGTCACAAAAAGAGATTTGAAAAGAATTAAAAAGCCAATAAGATTGATCGAGGAAAAAACATTGAAAAATTCCGATGTTAATAGAAATACAAGGTTCTGAATAATACAAAACATTGCATGAAGATACGAGATCAATCCAACTGACCTAAACATTTCATCACAATCGGTTGATTGATATTAGTAATACTGTGAAAACATTCACTCATCTTGTTAAATATGAGATTGTGCATACCAGGACAGAGGAAAAAGATTGGTATCATAATTATAATAATACTTCATAATAAGTAAGTAAACTCGTCGGAGGCACCTAAAGTCGGTATCAGCCAGACAGTGAGTGAGTATATCCCAAAGAGATTGTTTTGGCGTCTGAGGTGGAGCTCCACACCTACCATCAGCTCCTCACTTTACCGCACAGATCCCTGTGCTACTCATACGCTGAGTTGGCGAGGGCTGGTATCGAACCAGGAAACTAGTCAAGTACTCTAACTACTAAGCTAAACCGGCCCAATCCTGAAAAGAAATCACAAACGCACGATGTTCATCCTTTTATGCATTGATAACAACTAAAATGACATGGCCTCCGCTACTCAAAGACATAATTTTCACCAGCTTAACCCTACCAGCGCTTGAGGGGATTATTCGCCCCGACCCTATATATATATTATATATGAACTGTCAGTGACCTGTTTCTCGCCACGAGAGGAATGTTTTCGCTGGAATATTTCTACTGGCAATCCGACGTCAACAGTCAATGAAACAGTAAACCTAATGTCATTGGCTATAGAAGAATTGACGGTTATGAGTTTAAAAAAGGTCAGTGGAACAAGAAAAGGTGCAGTAATAGCAATGTCTACAAAATGGTCCATCCGACATTTCCAGGAGGTTAGTGTATACCTCATATAAGCTAAGGAAAGTCAGAGGGTGACGGGTCAAAATAAGGCTAAGTGCACTAAAGTCCAAAACACTAGCGTTTTGATTTAAAGTGCATTGTAAAAACAAAAAAAAACAAAAAAAAAAAAAACCGAAAAAAACAACAACAATTGTTTAAATAAAGCAAGTAGAACAATCTGCACACAGTTTTCGACAATAGCGGATACGATTTTTGTGAAAGGTATCGTACATATCTGAGTAATGGAACGACCCCTAATATTCAAGCGGGTTTATCATGTATTAGCAGAACTATGCGGCTTAAAAAGTTAAAAGTAAATCTAATATTTCTGTATGTCTCCGTCCCTGTCTCTCTCTTTCCCCCACTCTGTCTGTCTGTCTGTCTCTCAATATATATTAATAATCTATATACTAATATATATATATATATATATATATATATATATATATATATATAACAAATATATTCTGTATTATTATGTTTTATTCTCTATATATTCTTTGTAAGTTGTGCATCTTTTTGTTATTCTGGTATATATTTTTTGCCTGTTATTTGCTTGCTATTTCGATTTTCCCTTTATTAATTTCTGATAATTCTTAATCATTTTAAAATTCATTTTTAATATATCATTGATTTCTCATTAGTATATCTTTATTTAGCTTTTCTTATGAAAAGTGAATGTGGTAAATGTTTTTAAACCCTTCCCGGATAAAAATAGAATGTGCATTTTTTGAACTTTGGTCTTTTTCGGTGTCAACCAATTTACCTGACAGACAGGTTCTTTCTTTTAGCTTTATATAGATTCCGTGTAATAAATGACAACGAAATCTTAAATATTTTCTCCTACAAAAAACGGTTCAATATTTCTTGTTTTTGAGGTGGAAAATAAATCTCAAAATACTTTCCTTACATGGGTATATACAATAAAAGTAATTTCGAATATAAAAATGAAGAGTATAAAAACATACATATACCTTAAAATATTGTTTAATTTCAAATGAACAATATATAAAGAAAAAAATATATATATAGAGAGAATAAGGGATGAGTTCATATATTTAATTTAAAATTCAATAAAACTATTCACTCATACTAGCTCAAAATGGCGTGCTTAACCGGTACAAGGAATATAACATTTTTATTATTGTTTCTTGTTGAGATACACATCAGCTTAGAGATTATATTAGATTCATTTATGAAACAATCTAAGATTTATGGACGATAGAATTGTGTAATACTTAAACAAAACAACAGCTTATCAAACCTGAGTAAAAAGTCAATCTGTTAACAAAATGCGAAAAATGCTTTACAAAATTGTCTTATCTAAACGCAGCTAAGTGCACATTGATGTGCATTTATCTGTATAGAAGCATGACGATAACTGATTGTATATTTTGTATGTTTAAGTAAGATTTATCTAAATGATTAATATTTTCAATCAGATAACCTCGTATACCAATATAACCATGTTGTATGATCAAAAAGATTAGACGAAATATACTGACACCTTAAAATAAAATCCGAAATTAATCTAGATTAAGATTTACTCAGGAAATATATAAGTATATGAATTCAGATAAAACTATATATACGAGGACCATTTAAAAAATAAGGTAATTCTTTTTGGAAAAAAAACTTTTTTCACATCTTTTCTATAGATTTTACCTTTGTGATGTTTGGAATTAGTCTATAGAAAACATTATTTTTATCTTGCAAAAATATTTCTTTTGAGGCTACTCAATATGACGGCAAATCAAATAGTACTGCTGTTCTGTAATCAAATCTTTGGTGGCTGAAAAGTACAAACCCTGTGTAATTCAAATAAGAATGCATGATGTATACAGAAACAATGTCTTTGTCAAAAAGTGTTTAAAGATTGGCTGATAATGGGTTTGCCACTACGAGCATGATTTGAAAAAAAAACACCCAGGAAGGGGACAAACGCTGACTCTCGCGTACATAAAAAGTACGGACGTAGCGATTAGTTTAAGTTATGAAAAGATCCATCAGTATTGACTTCCTTGAAAAAAGATGCAACTGTCAACGTTGATTTCTCTTGCCAATTCCTCAGCGTTATATGTTTATATCAGTAAACTCTTTCCCATGGTGGATCATGTAGATGGTGCCAAAGCAAGACGTCTAACTGATGAAAGGTCGGTTAATTTTCAAAACAGAATATGCCATAGGAAAACAAAACATTCTCTAGGATTTTGAGATACAGAAGGATCACTCAATCCAGGCGAGAAAACCAGCCATATTGTTAATTAACAAGGATAAAAGAACGTATCAAGGGAATTTTCTTGTTCCAGCAGACAACAAGGTATGTCAGAAAAGTTCCAGGTTGATCGCATTCTTCGATGTGAGGGATATCGTCCACCGCGAGTTCTTGCCACAGGACCAGACGATCAACCAGCATGTCTACAGAGATAATGCAGTGCTTGCTTCGTTCTGTGAGCGAGAAGAGGCGAGAGATATGGCAAGACAATTCGCGGGTGCTTCACCATGACAACTCACCTGCCTACACTGCCCTGAGTATCCGATCATTCCTGGTCCAGAAGAACATCACTGTGCTGGAGCAACCCCCATCCTCGCCCGACCTAGCAGCATGTAATTTCTTCCTCTTTCCCAAGCTCAAGGGCGTCATCAAGGGAACCCGTTTTGAGGATGTGCACGACATTAAAAATGCCGTGACTACAGAGCTACGGAGAATCCTGGAAT
>CM042138.1:128554423-128569423 GCA_023376005.1 Doryteuthis pealeii | reverse complement strand
CGCCCCTTGTGTAACCTTCATCTTCATGGGAAAGAGAATCGGTAACCCGAGTTCAAATTCTGAACGTGGCTGTTTGCATATCACTTAGCGCTAATGCCCCATGTAAAGTGAAGAAAGTTCTCCCTCCAGCTGTGGGTAAATTGTAGGAAAGTCTGGGTTAGTTAACCTTGGTAAAGCAACAAGTCTTCGAGATGGAAAACTTAATTTAAACCAGCTTTATTCTGTTTAGATACTGACTCTTAACATTATGATGTGCATACAAGGCTAAAAAAATAAAGCAATCTTTACTGCAAGGAACAAATTAATAATGATATTGTAAGGTCAGTTTTCGCATCCTTACACTCTTTTTTCAAGTGCACTAACTGTTACATGTTTATAGGACAGACCGGTGTATGAGAAAGAAAATTATGAATAATTTAAATGTACCAGCGGAAATACCTTCTAATGTGTATTTGGGCATTTTAATGTATATATATATATATATATATATATATAATATATATATATATGAGTGTGTCTATGTGTGTGTCCATGTACTTTCCTATGGATAGTATATGCATAAAAAGTGATAGAGCATGGATGGTTAGGTTAGTCTTGGTATACAGATCATATAGGCGATAAACTGATAGCGATCATGCACCATTGAATGAGCCTTGTATGTATATATATATATATATATATATATATATATATATAATTACGTGTGGGCACCACTCTGTAATATTTTGAGACTCAATACAGTCAACAGAAATGTTGCTAACTTTTGTAAATCATATTATATATATGTGTGTGTGTGTATACATATATACATATCTGTGTGTGTGTGTGTGCGTGTGTGTGTGCGTGTGTGTTTGTGTAAATGCATATATTACACACTCTGAGAACAACTGCTAAAACCACTTTGATTTACATCAGTGATGTACGAAAGAAGTCTTTACTTAGATAAACACTATTGAAGTGCAATTATATATATGTACGTATGAACCGGGTCACTCTTGTTCAAATCTATGTATTTGGTTTTATATCTCTTTATAAGTCATTGCATCTATAAATGTATGCACGCACAATGCGCACTGAGAAAAAAATGTCAGTGCATTAAAGCTGCAATTTCATGAAGCAGAAAATGAAGTATCGCTGTTTTCTTCTAAAAAAAAAATACAACAAAAAAAAAAAAAGTTCGATACTTTACGACACTGAAGTAAAATCAAATTCTCTCTTCTCCAAAAAAAAAAATAAAAAAATAAAAAAAATAAAAAATAAAATAAAATAATAATAATAAAAAAATGACTATCTTCTTGTAATCTCTTATATTTTAAAGATTTTCCACGCAATTGGATCCATCAAAATCTGAGGACACGAGCTGAGTCAAGTCAATATATAACCGCGCATATTTAAAAAGAAAAAAAAAAGAAATCGTTACTCCTAGGTTATACACATTCATTGATCTTCGAGGTATTGTGATCAAAAGGCGAATCTTACAAATATAAAACCTAGAAACTGATTTACCAGCACATGGCAAGCCATAACTCGCATGATAACACAAACATTATATTCTTCTCGTGTCGGATTGTATTTTTTATCATTATTTATTGATATATTTTTTACAATGTATCATCAGAGGAGATCAAGTGATATAAAACCTGCTGAAATCACAAGCATATTCTTCATTCCTTACTAACTGGTATGTATTTACCTACCCTTTCGCCACGGGTAACTTGTAACACAAGGTAGCAATAATGCAGCATCCAGTGAATAGCCACCACGCTCTTCAGTAGCAATTGACATGCGGGACTAGATTGCTAACAATTACACCACGATGGGGTGCCCTTTTTGTGTAGGGCATCCAGTAAAGTACCAACAGGCTATTCACTAGTTATGAACCTACGAAACTAGTGTGCTCAAATCTACGCCACCATTGTAAGCCCTTTATTGTATGAGTCATCCAGGAAGGCTTGAACTCCATATTCATTAGTAATAGATATGCGAGACTCGTATTTACATGTGTCCCACTTTCACACGATATGGCACAAGGCCGTTTTATGTGGGGACCACCCACAATTCGGGTGGTAGGTAGAAAAATTGCGTCGATCCCTTCGGCATTACCCCTCAAGGGGGCGCCTCAGGGGCTGGGCTATAAACCCAGCCCTGCCTCTTTAAGTGCAATGAGGCAGGTATTACCTGGAAGGACGGCACTCTGGGATCGACGCTATTAATTTAGCATCCCACCGGTCCAGAGGCCGAAGCTCACTGTACCCCCGTCCCGAAAGAGGGGTGGGTGGCAGCTGTAGTAGCTGGGACTACTCATGGATATGCGAGACTAGCTTGCTAAACGTGACACCACGATGTGATTCCCTTTTTTGTATGGGGCATTCAGTGAGGATTTTACTCCATATTCACTAGTAATGGATTTGCGAGACCAGCTTGCTAATCATTGCACCACGATGGAAGGCACTATCTTGCATGGGGCATCCAGTGAATATCCAACTCGCTATTCAGTAGTAATGAATGTGCGAGACTAGCCACGATGGGATATCTTTTTTTTATGGAATATCCAGCAAGGATTGAACTCGCTATTCAGTAGCAATTGATCAGCGAGACTAACTTGCTAAAGATTACACTATGGAAAACCCTTTTTGTATGGAGCATCCGGGGAAGCTTGAACTCGGTACTAAGTAGCAACGGGTCAATGAAACTAGCTTGCTAAATAGGATACCACGAAGGCATGCACTTTTTTGTATGGGCATCCAGTGAGGATTGAACTCGCTATTCAGCAGTAATGGATTTGTGAGACTAGCCTGCTAACCATTACAGTACGATGGGACGCCTTTTCTTTCTGACTGGGATGTATTTACTCAACCCCTTCCCTACCGTCAGAATTCGGCGCATGGTCAATCTTTAAACGCACAATAACTGGTTTTGAATTCGGAAACTTCATTCTCCTAAATCGGTTCCTGTACAAAGAATAAAGCACCCAGTCCGTTCCATAATTTACCCATAGCTAGGAAAAATCAGATGGATCCATGAATTTTACAGTGATATTACGAAAGACATACAGCTTCGTCCAGTATTTAACTTGGCTCATCGTGTCCATTTCCTAAGAAAATAACGATTACACTATGAATATATATATATATATATATATATATATATATATATATATATATAGAGAGAGAGAGAGAGAGAGACGTTTCTCTGTGTGTGTGTGTGTGTGTGTGTGTGTAAACCAGAGGTGAAGGGCTAGCAACGTTAAGTACATATTCTTTTTTTTGCCAAAATCTACGACCAAAATGTAAATATGTTACCGTTATAAATTAAGAACAACTTAAGTGAGCGATGATGAGGCGGGGTTTGAGTTATCGTTTTAAGAAATGTAATTGGACGTAGCTGTTTGCGTTATACCACACGGAAAGGCATAAATACACCTGATCTGCTATGGATAGATATTTGATAGACAATTTGAGCTGTTTAGTCTGAGTTAGGCAACAAGTCTAAGAGGGAAAACTCTGTAATAGAACCAGCATTTTAACCTTAAAAACTGACCTTCTGACACATCCTGCCATGAGAGGAGGGTTTGCATGAATGCACATTGGGATTGGGCAACTAAGACGGTAAAAATGGTACTAAATTCATACGACGACTGCAGTTTACACAGCAGCATTGCTTCCAAAAAAGTCTTTATCAGATGATAACACTGGTTTCAGGCATAGTTTAGGGACCGATGCATCATTACCAGTAACCCAGTGTGCTCCAACAGTATCTCCCGATACCGCCAGATTTTGTTGGATTGACGTCACTGCCATATCCAGGCTGGTGCAGTTAGAGCCGTATTTTGGATCACTGTTGTGTATTTCCTCTTTTCGGATGTAGAAAGTCCGATATGTCAATAAGGCGTACGTTGAGTTGGAACCTCGAAACTTCCACTTCCGACTTCGATGGGAAATACATTTGTTATCCAGCCATTCTGCACATTATTCCCGAAGATATTCATATTATTAATATTACTTTATGATTTGCGTATCTTCAGAGGTATATTTTCTGATCTTTTTACCTTTGTAAAGCTTCTGACGGAAAATTATATTTGGATTGTGAAGAAAAAAATCAATCTTCAATGATATTGAATTGAAGAAAATAGGCTAAACATTACGGACACAATTAGATTAATTTAAATGTTTATTTTCGGTTAAACAGAAATAAACAGACAGTAATTAATGTAGATAAAACAATTCTGAAAATGTCAATAACTTTCTATTTACTTTGGCTTGAAGGACAAAAAAATGCGGTTTCAATAAAACACGCCAGTGCCCCCAACTCTCAGTTTTCTATTCGTAGAAAACGCGCGCACACACGTATCATTCACATAACCATGGTTTGACTTCGTAAGCTTTAAATGACCGTCGTTAGCCAGCTGGAATTCTAGAAGACGAGCTTTTATTATGCCACCATTTCTTGGCCCAAGATATATGGCCTAGTGATATCCCTGGCGTACGTATCTTAGTTATTCAGAGTTGGATTCAGAGATTGGAGTTTGAACTCACTTACTGCAATGTCATAGTCAAGCAAGTTATCCACTACGTAACTTGGACTCCCCGGCAGATATAGCGTATTGATATGGAGTATAAATTCAATCGCTGAACTCCTTAATTTGAATCCTGTTCATGTATTGATATGTATATAGGATCATTTATTGTCATCTATCTAGATTACTTGTATGTTTCTTGTAGAGTAAGTTGAAAAAATTATCAAGGGTGTTGCCGTACATATATGTACCGAACCCCTCCACACAAATAGGATGTGACACAAGGTCAATTTATTTTTTAGCGGATATTAACAGGTTTGAATTCAAAGTTTTCCTAGACCGGTTGCCGTACCAAGTTAAATAAACCGAGTATGTCCTTCTGTTTACCCATAGCTGGAGGGAGAATAGTTGGATTTATACATTTCTCCAAGTATATTAGCGCTATGTGAAATGCAATAAGCCTTCTCTTGGATCGGAAATCGTGTCACCGTGTTTTATATATATATATATATATATATATATATATATATATATATATATGTGTGTGTGTGTGTGTGTGTGTGTGTGTGTGTGAAAACACGGCGACATTTATGAAAAATAATGTGCCTTTTACTAGTAATGAACAAGAGCCTGTATGCTATGTTCATAAAAATGGTGCCCAGAGGAAACGTCCAATTAGGATGACAGCCTCGTTGTGAGAAAAATATCTGGCCTATTCATCCTTTATCAACCCAATCCGCGTTAATCGACTGATCGAGTCACAACTCGTTTAGTTAACTAACAGATGTTTTTAGCATCACATTTCACTTCCATTGCTGGTGTCAGTGCTAAAAAGACATTACACACACCTGACTCTGCTCATCCCCTTATTGAGTAGATAGCAGCGTTCATTAAAATCAATCCATGACGTAGTTTTTTCTGCATGTATAAGTTAAATGGTACAACCCTACTTTCATGTCACCCCTCCCTTTGCCTGACTGACACTCAGATGCCGTGGTGACTAACGTGCCGCACTAACGTTGTAATCGTGTTCGAACTCCAGTCGGACTATTACGTTCACTATCCGACAAATACCCCAGAGAAAGATATGAGCTCCCCCATCCTCATATATGACATCATATATGCAAGGGCTTGACATGACCTGCCGATTGATCGGAGGCGGCCTCTCCTACCACCGTTTAGCCTAAATAAGGGCCAAGGTGGGGCATTGCATGTCATGAACTGCTCATCCACGAAGATTCTATCCTTAAGCATCATGAGCCACCACCCACGGCCAACAGGTAGCCCCATGGGGGGGTCTTACCTCTGCAAAGGTACAGTCAGTGTATACTAAAGCCCCCGCCGACAGGGCTTGGCCATTATTTTTCTGATTTTTTTAGATGAGGCTTGATAATTTGGACACATGGCACGTCGGATATATGGGTTGAATTAATACAGTTAAAAGTGACAATCATCTGGAGGCTGCAGGTTCAATCCTGATTATAGGCGAAAACGTAATTTAACATTTGTACCCAGTCAGGAAGGGGGGTCAAAATTTAGATACCGGACATATATGCTGACAAAGGGTTTTCTCTTAATTGAAATTTGTTCTTCTACAGCGATGGATTTGACATTGAATAACAAACAAAGGGGGCTATCCAATTAAACAATGAAAACTAAACCAAACATCACACTCATATTCGATTTTAACAGGGAAAGAATTGATTCATCGGCATGTAGGTTTGACCTCTACAGCCATACCGCCAACATTCACCTAGGATGCTTTGTGCTACTCACACGCTGAGTTGACGTGACCAGTATCGAACCAGGAACCTTGCGATTCCTAGGCGGAGTTAAATCGGCCATATATGATATGCATATACTACTTATATCGCTGCATATGCTTCTATGTCCACAGATATTCCTTTGGTGAATAACTCAAAGAATGACAGATGTTGGATGAAGTGAGCTTTGAGTCTTCAAAGTTGAAAACTATCGCCTTCATCTGAGCTGAAACTCTGATTTCTTTTTTTTAATGTCAGTTTTGTTCCTTTTATTTTTCTTTAAATAGAGATCGATAACAAATAAAATAGCTCGTGATTAATGTTCGACACACCTCCAAAAACTAAGCTAGCTCTTTCCATTATGCGAGACAACATCTGAGAGTCAAAAAACAAAGAAAATCCTTTGTTCAACAGATTCGCCTTGAAGGTTTTATATAGTCCGTGTAAATGCTTTGTTATTGGCGAAAGTTCTTTTGAAAAGCGGATATCAATCAAATATACCGACAATAAGAAATATATATAAAAAATACAAACAAGAGAGGGAATTACAAGGAACAAAGGTACCGGTTGCCAATTGTCTACTGCGCATAGATAAAGAATAGAAGAAACTTGCAATCTAAATCACAATAAGAAAATTCAGAAGTAATCAGATTCCTGATGTGAAATGACCAATGGATAAATAATGAACAAGATATAGTTGTACGAGCGAATTCCTCTTTACTGTAACCTGGTGTGATCATGAATTATCGAGACTAAGGCTCTATTTCTTTAAATTTAAAATGTTATTGAAGACATGGTGAAAATCGAACAAAATCTACCCCTCTATATATTCTATCTCTCTCAAAAAATATAAAATGAAACACACACAAACACACACACACACACCACACACACACACATATATATATATATATATATATATATATATATATATATATATATATATATATATATATTTGTATATTTGTTTGTACACCGACCGAGTCCGTATAAAGGAATATTGGTAGAGACCAGTAAAGACCAAGTTTCAATATTTCAAAATCTAAACTCTAATTTTTGTTCGAAAGGGAGAAAAACATTTTAACCCTCATTTTCCATAAGGAAAGCTAAATAAAAATCTAATAAAGGTATCAATCAATAACACATTGAAACAAGGTTTAAGTATAAACGAATTAATAATGGATACAACAGATAAAAATTAATTAAAAGTCGAATGACAAAAATGCGAACAAAAATAATAAAAATAAATAACAAAGACAAGAATATATAAGGAATAAAAGGTAAAACGAATACATAGAAAGGTAATTTTCATTAATCTATATGAAATATAGAAAAGCGTTATTAACTTTTCTATATAAAGTGTTTATATCTAGATGTAAATTCTATCGCCTGTATATCATCGAGACAAGTCAATGCTAATTCGAAAAAAAAAAAAAAAAGAAAAAAAGATTCTAAATCCAATTTCGGTAATTTTGAAAGGAATGTACTTAGAAAATGCTATATTTTCTGTACGCATAACTGTAATGGATGAACCTAACAACCTTTACATTAAACAATACCTTATACAATTATAATTTGAATGATACTAGTTTTGCGTACGTCAGCGCAAGGACCTTCATAAATGTGGTCTTTGTATATTTCTGTCATGATGAATCTAACAGCCTTTACAATACACTATACGTTACACAATTATAATTCATGCATATTATGTGAAATACCTTGCACATTAGTAAAATATTTCCGTTAATCCATCAGTTTGTCCTCTTGGATATGAAGTTTCCCATTCTGGAGCCTTGAGGTGTGTGGAATGCCCCTTAATTGCCATTTCCCCCCAGTTCCACTCTGTCTTGGAGTGGTAGAACCTGTTCGGATATAATTTTGCTAAGAAAGATCTAACATAACCACCAATTTGTTTAATACACATGAAGCTATTTATTTTGATTTATTGATACACACCAAGTTAATGAAAATCATTTCTACCAGTTTATAAATCTAAGCAACAATATTTACCTACAAACTATTAACATTCGTTGTACATCATATATACAAAAAGGATTTAGTATTAAATAACCCACAATGATTGATATTACATTCAACAAAATAACCAAACAACCAGTCATACAGTCTGTCGTTTTTCTCAATCGTTAAACATTTATTTTGCACGGATTTGATTAGTTTATTTAAATAAAACATACTGTTAACCGTTTTTGCTTGTGAAAAATTATATCTGTTGCAAAACAAAAATATAAAGATTTATTTAATTTTTTTACTAAATTTCAGTAATGATATTAAGTGTTTTAGATTTATTCGTTTTCTTTTATAGATTAAGCTTGAAAAAAATTCAAACTTTTAATTGTATAAAATTGTGCCAAATCAAAAGATGTAAAGTTTAATTAATTCCTTTTGAGAAGAGGAAATTTAATAGAATATTGGAAATTTACTTTCATTGTATAACGGTCGGTGCTACGCTTAAGATTTCTAGAAGATAATTTAGAAAATAATTTTGGTTAACCAACCTTTTACAGTTTTATTTTACGCATTGGCAGTTATCTCTTCGAGCAATGCACAGTCAGAATAAATAATTCATTTTTCCGTATAATTCACTTCAATGATACTTTCCTTTTACGTATTTTTAAAGAATACCACTGATGTTTCAAGCAGATCTATTTCACCAATAGATAGGTCTTTAACAGAACCTACCACTCCAAGACAGAGGGGGGATCTGAGACGAATGGCAACGGAGGGTTAGTCTCTATTCTCCAGAGCTGGAGCATCACCACTTAATGTAGTTAACTTTCTTTCTGTCTTTGTTTTAATGACATATACATATAAAATATACATATATATTCATATGAAACTTTGAGGGTTATTTAATGCCAAAGTCACAAAGCCTATAGAAAAACGGTAGTGATACTATCTAACCAAGGGTATTAATCTGAACGCGAACCTAATAGCTCGACTCTTACTCCGGTCTCGCGGTCCAGCAAATACACACGACGACACAGGGACTCTCTCATGCAGCTGTCACACACAGAATACTTCATTTTGGGCATTCCATCATTGTATAATCGTTAGCAAGCTAGTCTCGCAAATCCATTGCTACTGAAAGCGAGTTTGATCCTCGCTGTATGTCCCATACCTTCGAACTTGTATGACATCTTACCCCTGGTGAACGGGTTGGGTAAATACCTACTCAGTAACCCCATTTTATTGCAGAGGATACAGACAGCGTATTCTAAGCCAATATTCACTTAAATGTATATTTAAAAATAGTTCTATCAAAGGTAAAGCTTAATGATTACATCGTGAACTCTTTATCGATTTTTTGTATAATTGGTATGAGAAATAATATATACTATAAAATGTTGTTACCTCAGAATACTTATCTTGTAAGAAAGAACATTAACCAGTACTTATGGAAATAGAAAGAAGAACAGAGAAAGAAATGATGGAAGAAGTAAAGAAGAGAAGGAGAAGAGAGAAGAATTAAAGAAGAGAAAGTAAAGAGGAAGAAAGTAGAGAAGAGGAAGAAAAAGGCAAGAAGTAGAAAAAAGAGAGAAAAAAGGGGAAAAGTAGAGATATAAAAGGAAAAAGGGAAGTAGAGAAGAGAAAGAAAAGAGCGATGAAATAGGGAAAGAAAAGAATATGGATGAAAGAGAAAGGAAAGAACAGAAGGATAAAGGAGGAAAGAAAGAAAGTGAAAAAAAGAGAGAAAGGAGATAAAAGAGTAAAGAAATAAAGGAAAGAGAGATATGTGAGTGAAAAAATAGAGAAAGGATAGAAAATGAATGAAGAAATAAAGGAAAGAAAAGAAGGATGAAAGAGAAAGGAAAGAAAAGATTGAATAAATAGAGAAAGGAAAGAAATGAGATAAGAAATAGAAGAAGGAATAATAGAGAAGGAAATAGAGAAAGGAAATAGAGAAAGGAAAGAAATGAGAGAAGAAATAGAAGAAGGAAATAGAGAAAGGAAATAGAGTAAGGAAAGAAATGAGAGAAGAAATAGAAGAAGGAAAATAGAGAAGGAAATAGAGAAAGTAAATAGAGAAAGGAAAGAAAAAGAGCGAAGAAATAGAGAAAGGAGAGAAGGAATAAATAGAGAAAAGAAGGAGGGATGAAATAGAGAAATATATAGAGGAGTGAGAAATTAAGAAAGGAAGGAAAAGAAGAAATAAAGAAAGAAAGGAAGGAAATTAGTGAAGAAATAGAGGAAGGAAAGATATGAGTTAAGAAATAGAGGAAGGAACGAAAAGGGAAGGAAAGAAAAGAGGTAGGAAGAGAACAGACAGAAAAGATGGGTGAAATAGAGAAGAGAATGAAATAAGGAGTGAAATAGAGAAAGGAATGAAAAAGGGAAGAAAGAAAAGAGGTAAGAAATGAACAGAAAGAAAAGATGGGTGAATAGAGAAGAGAACGAAATAAGTAGTGAAATAGAGAAAGGAATGAAAAAGGGAAAGAAAGAAAAGAGGTAAGAAATGAACAGAAAGAAAAGATGGGTGAAATAGAGAAGAGAACGAAATAAGGAGTGAAATAGAGAAAGGAATGAAAAAGGGAAAGAAAGAAAAGAGGTAAGAAATGAACAGACAGAAAAGATGGGTGAAATAGAGAAGAGAACGAAATAAGGAGTGAAATAGAGAGAAAGGAATGAAAAAGGGAAGGAAAGAAAAGAGGTAAGAAGAGAACAGACAGAAAAGATGGGTGAAATAGAGTAGAGAACGAAATAAGGAGTGAAATAGAGAAAGGAATGAATATAACCATTTCACTGAATACGCATTTGTTCCTTAACGTTAGACTATAATCAACCAAGTTCCGCATAGGAACATTACCACAAATCACCCTCCAAACCAAGCATTTCCTAAAACACTGTATTGTATTGTATATGTAGGTAGATGAATTCATAGAAATCACCGTATTAACATTAATATTTCCACACATCATTTACTTTTAATCTAGTGCCAGCTTATAATGATATTGCTGGTCACTATTAAATGTTCTGTTGGAAGCGATTAGGCATACAAATCAGGGAACGAGATCAAAGGCTTACAGCAAAATTGGAATTGTCAAACTTGATCTGATGCGAGTAACACAGTTGGGAATGTCTATGCAAGAAACGATCGGTATAATGTCACCGCATTGTTGAGGCTAATTCACGCATTAAGTATTAATATCAACGAACAAAGATTTAATTAGCTTCACTTAGCGATTGCCTCCGTTAAAAGCATCCGAATACAACGACCAAATCACTCGATTAGAGCAAAGAGTGGTCAAGGTTAATTTTATATAATCGAATGCTCACAAAACTTCGGTTAAGAAGAGTGTTAATACGTAGCGAGCGGGTCCCATGAGTTGTAAACAGTAGGTTCGTTTCTGTCCTTCGAACGACCGTGTTATCTAAATGTAGGAAACCCGGTGTAATGTACAATATATATATAAATATATATATATGAATTTTTCAACCACTGCGAACGAGTTGGATGTGCAACAAGTTAAAATTATTAAGCGGAGTTTAGCATGTTTGAATTCAGAGTTTTCCTTCACGACGAGTTGTCTAAAAAAGGTTAAAGACCACAGGCTGCCCAAAAATTTATTCATAACTGGAGGGAGAGATGTTAGATAGAAACAGACGAACATGTTTTCCAAACGCGTGAAATATATATATATATATATATATATATATATATATATATATATATATATATATTTGTTGGCACCCTTCCATCTACGTGAAACGATGGAGTAGTGTCAATTTCTTTTGCTTTTAGCCTGGGGCGGGTTCATATGGACGAAGAGCTGTTGCCCATGCAGCAAATCCCTCCTCTCTACACTGATGCTGTAATCCAAAGGAAAGAGAAAGGAACTAATGCAGTTTGGCAACGGTAGTGTCACCGGAGTTGATTGGTAGCACTGGATTTCAGCATCACCCAACCTTAGAGACTCTGGCTCCTAATTTGTTTTGGGGGTTTACTCCACAAGCCTTTCCTTGAAAGGCAGCAGAGTTTTTGCGTCGGACTTTTTCGTGATCTAATGAGCCCCTTCGAACGAATTTGGGGATTTATGTGAGTAGTAAGTATTCCAATCCTACTAATATCGGTGTTACTGAAAGATGAAATGAGATTAGGAATACGGTGTACTTTGCATTTGTGTATCAGATAAGCCACAGTATCTTTCATGTAATATTTGGGGGAGGGGGAGCGAGCGGAAGTAAGTCCAATAGAAGCGTCACGATGGTTCTAACGTTCGCCGTGTTTATACACACATATACAAATGAAACCCGTTCATTCAATGTTTTAAAGTTTAATTTGTTGTTTTCTCCCTAATGGAATGTAGCTAGGATCGAAAATTCTTTTCTTTTTTTTCTGTCGCCTATTGAAATATGTAGTCCCCACGGTCTACCTCCATTCATTCGTCACCATTCTTCTTCTCCTTCGGGTAGCTGAACTTGGACAAGTTTGCTGTATATGAAAGACCGTTTTAAAATTCTCTGATAAATTGAAAGGACTAAATTATCAATTTCGTATATTTCAATATAAGGTAAATCATATGTGTTTAATATATATATATATATATATATAAGTCGACGGGGCGACCTAAAGTCGGTATCAGCCAGTCAGCGAGGGAGTCTATCCTCTTTTCAATAGCGCTAGACCAAGGAGATTGTTTTAGCATCTGAGCTGGAGCGCCACACCTACCATCAGCTCCTTACTTTACCGCACAGATCCCTGTGCTACTCATACGCTGAGTTGGCGGGGACCGGTATCGAACTAGGAACCTTGTGGCTTCTAGCCGAACGCTCTACCGACTGAGCTAAGCCGGCCATATATATATATATATATATATATATATATATATATATATATATATATATATATATATATATATATATATATATATATATATATATATATATATATATATATATATATTAGTTAATTGAAAGCATATAATTACAGCTTATTAGTGTTAGGAATACTTTAAACTATATAATTACATGTTAACAAATTATTAAATCGGAATATTTATTTTACACCATATGTCTGTAACTTGTTAGGATTATATAAGCATGTATGGAATGATTTGTATTAGATAGGAATGTTTCATATAATAAACAAAACATTATAGACAAATTGAATTAGGATGACATTTAGAAATGTAACATATTCTGGTCATGGTTGCTTTACTCATTAGTTATTAAATACGTTTACAACCCTTTTTTCTAGGCTAAAGGAGGTCTTATGTAACGGAGGATTTCTTCTATTTTATTTAAATTTATAATGTGTATTTCAGATATCCCAAGGTTTCGTCTCAAATAAATGCCTACAATTCTAGAGTAGCATTATCTACTATTATAGATCATACATTAGTAGGGGCATCGTGATCTGGTAAATTTTTTGCTGTCCAAATCATACAATTATTCTCAGTGTCCTCTTATCCTCCAGTCAATCTCTTAGTCGCATACATACACTGTCGCTCATGCAATATCAGACAAAGACATTGTGTTCCACATACACACACACACACACACACACACACACATATATATATATATATATATATATATATATATATATATATATATAATGTGTGTGGGGTAACGCAATTTAATTGGACGGAGAAATATATTTTAATAGAATGATTTTTGTTACTAGCATCCACATGTATGCTATTTACAAATACATATAGACATACGTGTATATATATATATATATATATATATATATATATATATATATATATATATAACACAAACATACAGCCATTTATCTATAATGTGTCACAAGAGTCAGTACATATTTCGATGTATCGTCAATAATGAAATAGTAAATTGAAAGTACATCGCTCTCGGCATCTCTTAGCAGTGAATTCTATCCTAATTAGGAGTTTTGCAATTTTACACACACACACACACACACACACACACACACACACACACACATATATATATATATATATATATATATGTGTGTGTGTGTGTGCGCGTGTCTGTGTATGCATGTATGTGTATGTGTGCTGTGTGTGTGTGTAATAGGTGTTATTCATAAATAACTTTTTTTAATTAATGCATTGCTTTACCTACAACTGAGTGATACTTATGTCGTTCAAAGTATTTTCCTCCGCTTTGGCTACAACATTCCCTTCGATGTGTTGTATCGTTGGAAGATGTTAGGATATGCCATTATGGGGGATAGTGTAGAGCTTTTCTACTTTCTCATTTGTCGTATGACAAACTTCGTAGGTAAATTCAAGTTTTGAAAAAAAAATTCTTCTTGAGGAGCATAACAGCTGGGCGTGTGTAATAATCTTGTGATTTCCCAAAAGGTCTGATTATCTTACCATTCACTTGGAATATCGTCCATGTTTGGAATAGTTATTTGTGGATAGTCTTCCAGATTGAAAGAACTGGTTCCTCTTTTGTCATTACTTACAATTCAAACAATATTCACATACGTCTATTGCACCAATGATCTGTAAGATGTGTTTTACCTCTTTCACTTTCAGTATATATAAACAAAATGACAAGTTTATTACATACAATATTTCTTTTAGATTTAGAGCCGCGTGGTGTAATGGTTATCGTGAGAAATGGGCTTTGCGGGTTCAAATCTCTGTCGAGGATGTTTGTGTTTCCCACAGCGCTAATACTTTCGGTAAAAGTATGTGTCTAACTATTCCTCCTCCGTCTATGAATAAAATAGTGGGGTGGACTAGGCGGTTTAGAATTGTT
>CM042138.1:128526923-128549423 GCA_023376005.1 Doryteuthis pealeii | reverse complement strand
GGAGTACTCCTTTATATCATTTACTCCTGGGTCTACTTTAAACCGGAGTCGTAGCTTTTAAAGTTCCATCTACGGGCCAAATAGATCTTCGTAAATCAGTTGTATTATATATAAATCCTGATATCATATAATAATGGGAAAAAGAAATTCTAAAGAAACTACACAAAAATATAAATGTGAACGTACAATGTACACAACACCTATCATCTAAGCCAATGGTTCCCAACGTTTTTATTCCTGCATCCTTAAAAGAGTTTTGCTCTGACCTTGCACCCCTACAATTTATAGATTATATATATATTTCTCTCTCTAAATCCAATATAATATGTGAACAAAAATCCCCTTTTCTTCGACATGAAGGGTAATGATAATAATCTGAAATAAAGAAACCAAAATGTAAATAATATTAATTACAAAAGAAAAAATCTATAATCCGACCCTTTCAGCGACCGTGAGAAGCTCACGGTCGCTGAAATGGTCGGTAACCCCTGCTCTAGTTTATAATACCATCCCGGACGGTTTGACATGTCAGTAAAAGGAATCTACTCATTTAGTATATAAATTGCTCGAGTATTCACACGTCTTCATTTAGATGTAGCATTTTAAGATTAAAAACTCATCCCTGATATTTTAAAATATTTACCATATATAATTAAGATTTATAGAGGGAAAAAGAAAAAGGATATCTACTTATGTAAGTTAACCAGCTCAGCATGAGAGATACGCAATTTCAACGGGCAGAGACTGAAATATATCCACCTGGATTGATACATGCTTGAAAGACAAGCGTCTAGAAAACGGCGCTAGTAGTTACAAAAATACAAACATATACGAAAATGCAGGTATTTATGACTCCCTATTTGCCGCACCCTAAGAACGGAATGTAGTTTGGATCCTCCCCAAACAATTTTCGCCTGAAAATCTTATTTTAAAATGTTGTCAATACCGTTTACTATGTTATTCAATTAAGAATGTTTGCATTTACACTGTCCAGTTTAACAACGTGTACCCCAGATATTCATACACACATAAAGAGTGAGAGCGGGAGAATCGCACAAACATGGACACTCCCATGTGAATAGATATTACTCAGTTTAGAATATTGATAACAGAACGTTGATTTTATTCAAAGTTTCACATAACAGCTCAAGTAATTTCAACGTTCCACCATCATGGATAATATATACGTATTATTGATAAATAACATATGAATCAGAAATGTCTGTGAGTATGATAGGTTATAACTTAAAACACATACCTCACTTGACAACCAAAAACAAATGTATAGATAAAGAGTTAAAGCCGAAGAAAGTGTAACTTATAGAACTATCCTTAGAAATGTATATCAGAGAGGATACATGTAAATAAAATAAGAAAAAACTAATTAAACAAAATGTCATTTATAAAAAAGGCTCATTATATAAGATAAACAAAACTAACCATTTTGCGTAAAAGATTTAAATTAGATGTCAATGAATAATGTGTATTGCAATGTTCAATTATTTTGTAGATTATTAGATTTATAATTTAGAGAAAATTTACGGTAGAAATACCCTCATGTTATAAAATAAATAAATCTTACTATTTAGCGTAAAAAATCGATTAAAAGATAATGAATATATACTGCTTATTACAATGTTCAATTATTTAGTACATTATAAGGTTAATGATTTAAGCAAATTTACGATAGAAAACGCTTATGATATAAAATAAACAACCCAACCCATTCATCGTAGAACAATAAGATTGTATAATTATGTATACATACTGTTTATTAAAATGTATAATTATTTTGTAATTCAAACCGTTTTGCTTGATCAGAGGGAAACATTAAAATCATACTGGTAACTCTAATTACCGGGATAATTTGAAATGAACAATTTTTCTAAATAGTGTAAAAATAAATTGAATGAATACTCTCCATCATCCAATTATTTTCTGATTAAAATATCTTTGTAAATTACTGAAGAAAATTATATATAATACTCGGGCAAAGCCGGCGATCCTTGCTAAAACACACGCACGCACGCACACACACACACACACACACATATATATATATATATATATATATATATATATATATATATATGTGTTGTTTTTTTTTAACTTAAAAGTGGGGTCTTACCCCTATGCAGAGGTGAAGAGGTACAGTCGGTGTGTTCTAAAGATTCAGCTGATGACTGTTGCATATATTTGAGTTGATGGTCGTTTTCTATATATATATATATATATATTATATATATAGGTATGTATGTATGTATATATATATATATATATATATAATATATATATATTGATGACAGTTTTCATTCAGATTTTCTTTCTCATTATCCTCCTTCCCTAGATATGTTAAAGAGCCTAGCTCGTCTTAGTATTCATTCACACTTAACGGGAGCAGTGATGGGTTCATGCCTTTCCCAAGGGAATTACCTCAAAGTGAAACATAAACCGCCTCTTCTAGAATTTGGATTTGACACGCTGATTCTTTTTTCCTCGAAGATAACCATTACATCACCATCGATTTATTCAAAATACATTTTCTTTTAGGACACACCGACAGATGTTTATACACATGTCAGTATATATGGCTCTTTTGAAGGTACGTGGGTCGGCTGAAAATTTCATAAGCTTACCAAGATGCTCTAATGAAATATGCTTAAATGAGGTTTATTTTTCAACGTATTACACGCTTATTCTATCTGTATTGCAGTGCTTAGATAACACTTGTCAAAAAAGTCATTTTGAATTTGTTTACTGTCCACCTTTGTATATTTCTGTACACAGTTATATATACAGAAATTAGAGGTACGTGCTGTAATGCATATTGTAGGAAAAAGACACAAATTCAAATCCTTGACGAGACTGTTTGCACTTCAAATAGCGCTAACCCATTTCAAAGGGGATTAATCAAACTATTCTTTCTCTATGAGTAAATTGTAAGCCAGACTGGGACCTTTAACCGTGGTTAGGCAACCAGTCAGGGAGAAGGAAAACTCTGAATTCAATCCTGATAAACTCCGCTAAAGAATTTGAGGATGTGTTGCATTCTATTCGTGCGGAGGAACACACACACACACATATATATATATATATATATATATATATATATATGTATATATATAGTGTGTGTGTGTGTGTGTGTGTGTGAGATGGTCACTGTTTCAGCTTTTGCTGGAATGGCGTACCAAAGGTAGTGTTATTGGTAGAGTGCTCAATATAAAAAATAGAGCCGTTATATAATATAATGATAAATATATAAAGGTTTTACATATCTATTTATTAGGTGACAAATATATATATATATATATATTATATATATATATATATATATATAGTTAAAAATTAATGGTAAAATGAATGAATGGATGGATGAAATAAAAATGAATGAAATGAGGGGGATAAATGAAAAATCCTTTCCAAGGGACCCCTCTCAAGAGTATTAAAACACTTTTTGAGAGTTGGGTCCCTGATAGAAAGTTTTTCTCCTCTATTATTAGACTCCTTTGAAGCATCAAGTTAATATAATTATTCTATAAGTTAGAGAAGATAAAATCCGTCTCTTATCTTTGTAATATCTGTTGAGAATGGGTTTGAATTTATATATATATATATATATATATATATATATATATATATATATATATATTATTTTGCAAGGAAGCGTATTTTTAAATGAAAGCATTTGCCGACTGTTTTCCGCTCTTTTAATAGGTTTTTCTTTGTATTACATTTCGTCTTTTACATAGAAAATTAGTTCGGAATTACAATCTCTGGAGATACATTGCGAAAATCTAAATAAGTATATAAGTAGATTTGCGGTAAAAGGAACCGGATACAAAAGTTAACAAGGAACATCTACATAATTTTGTCGTTTTCATGTGCTGCACATTTCATTAAAAGACGTTACTTTTTCGCACAACCTTGAGATTTTGAATACAGCTTCCAACTTAGACACCGAAGCCATTGTAACTAAACAATGAACATTCCGTACGCAGTTGTCGTAGACGATACAGGCAAACTCCGTAGATAATAGAAACAAAGCAAAGAAAAATCGCTTCTCAAAAGAAAAGATAAATTTCCCACTACCGCTCTTCAATTTCGAAGGTATTACCCTCAAATAATCGGATTCCGTAGCTTCTCCTAATTATACCTATTGTTAGAGAAACGTCAAAGTTTCTAGTTTTAACGCCAATCCTGTTCACATTGAATAACAAATTGTATTTTATACCAAGCTAAATGCCAATAAGTAACATTAAGTAGTAGAAACTGTTCCATAAAAGGAAGAAAGGAAATGACACTTCTACTGTGACCACTTAATCGATTTTAATTCAATTGCCGTTCTCCTAGGCTATTCGCTATGTAGATTTATATGCAGCCAGGGAAAGAAGAAGCTCGTAATTCTGTACGCGTTAACTTAAATGTTTAACCAATAGAGACGAATTCACGAATAAAGGGGTTTGATTCATGAATATCTTAAGTCTGTGTTTATTTCTGGAAGGAAGACCTTTAGGTGAATTTTCTGTTTTATTTGTGTCTATTCAATAATTGAAGATAGCCGGCAGACAGAAAGTGAACTGTGATTCAAATAAAGTTAAACATTAAAACCGCCAACTGAATAACTTCCTTATATCTGACCTCATTGACTCATTGAAAGGTTTAGATTAAGAAAAGGTCGAAATAAATTTGGTTTCGGTAAACAAAGGGGAAAACCCAATGTTCCTCCAATTTAACAGTAGTTGATAATATGTATTTACCCAACCCCTCTCTAACAAACAGGGTGCGAGACAATGCCAGTAAAACTGGTTTGAACTCTGAGTTTTCCTTCCACAAAGTGGGTTCCTAACCACTGTGAAATGATCCAATCTACCCTTCTTTTTACACTAAGATTGATTAAGGCATTACCGAAACTCAAGAATCACGTCCAGGATTTGCATTCGGATTGCACATCCCAATCCCCCGATGACAACCGTTACGCGACGCGCGCCACCATGGATGGTGATTGATCAATATTAAATTGGATGTTTTGTTGGTTCAGTTTAACCTTTTCTTTGATTATCTTATGCCAAATGTTTTTAATTTCATATGGTTCAAATAATTGTCTTCACAATCATTTTAAACATAAACACTGAAGAGCTATTTGAACTATATCACATACTACGACTCAAAGTCACAGTGAATCTCAGAGTGATGAAATGAAGGAGGGAAGCTTAAGAATGTGAGCCTCTCCATCGGATGGGGTTTAGATTGATTGATATAAAAAGTATCCCAAACCCAGCTATGCGTATTGTGTGTCTAGAGGTTAGGGAATCGCTTTCATAGTACGTTAATGTTTACATTTTTTTGTAACTGTTTCTTAAGAGGTTGTCGTTTTATGCATAATCAGATCTACTTGACCCATAAATGTCCCCCTAAAAAACACTATCATTCAGAAAGGATCTGGTAATTGCGATAAAGGAGTACAAAACACTTTCCAGATCTCCAGAACTGGAGCGTCACCATCAGATGCAGTTTAGTGTTGTACGTGTGTGGGGTGGGCGCAGCTTATTCTAAGCCCCACCGACTGGGTTCTAAAAGCAATTAAGTACCGATTCTAGAACTGTAGTCTCTCTATTGGATATGGTTTAGCAGACACCATGTCTTTGTAGAATTAGGTTTTACATTTCTTAAAGAGGCTTAGCTGGATTTAAGCTAGTTCATGTGGGAGGTTTACTTGAGAGTTTTAGTCCAACTATGCATTTGAATTATATATTTATTAACTCAGACCTTACTGACGCTTTGCGGGTGAAAAATCAATGATTTATTCTTGACATTACGTAAATCGACCATACGTTTATTGATCTTACTTTTTTATCTCAGCAATCATCACATGTTTAACACCAAAGTAGATTCTATGAACATTTATAATTGATAAACATCATTGAAAGGCTAACACGCCTACTACAAATCAAAACATATAACTTAGTTCAGATCTTGATTTTGCTGTCACTGGAATAAGTCAATGAAAAAAAATAATTGTATAAACTTTGGTTTAAGCCAAAGAAGATTTTAGTTATATATCTATTAACCTAGCTTTAAATCCGAATTGAGGCTACTTGCATCTTACATAGCGCTAGTACACTTGGGAAAGGGCAAGGTTCTATCACCCTCGACCTATGTTTAAATAGTAGGATAGCCTGGGTTCTTAAACCTTGGTATAGGAACCAGTCTCGGAAAAGAAAAACTTTTAATTCAAATGTTAAAGGTCATTTAAGAATTGACTGTGTGCTGCATTCAGCTCTTATAGATGAGCATGGTATATGGACATCTACTTTATATGACTAAAGAAAACGGAATAAAGCTTTAGTTTAACTAATCTGACGGACAAAAAAAAGTTTCAATGTAAAACTCCATTCTTATCATGATCATGGTGTGCCGACAGCAAGGATCCCTTTTACTCTTTCTCTCTCTCTGTCTCTCTCTCTGTCTCTGTCTGTCCCTATTAGATATCGCTATGGTTAAGTCTATGTGTAGGATTCCATTACAGAACATCGCTTATGATTTCCTTCTTACTTCTCCAGCAGTGCCTCCCGTGTTTTATTCTTTTTACTTGGATAGTTTTTCTGAGACAGAAGTGTATTGCTCTAAAACTGCGGTTTTGTAGGGAGCTGCTTCCATAATTTATTCAAAACAGCACACGGTATCCTTGCTTAGTTAATTTCCGGTAATAGCAGTCCACATTTTTATTATACGTATGCTGACATCACTTTCAGTTGATGAGATATTGCTATCGCGGTATAATGACATGGCATATAAATTGCATGAATCAATCTAACTTTTTTCTTTTTATCTTCTTTCATCATATTATTTTATCCTATTTTTCTTTGCTTTTTTTTCCTTCGAATCTTCTATTTTTTCTGATTTCATAATTCTCATCTATCTTTCGTTTTTTTTTGTTTTGTTGTTTTTCTTACATTTGTTCTCGTGTATCTTCATCGGCACAGAAAAAACACTATATTTGCTGAATTATTGTAAGACAGAAACTGTTCTATATTCCTGAATTTGTTCAGGTCCATCATCAAGGCAGTAAGCGACATAAGGTTATTTTTCAGCGGAGCACAACTTGTTTGAATTTGGCTTGATTTATTTATTAAAAGGCATATCAACTTTCGTGTGTCATTTAATGTCATAGCCATCCTTGTAGAAAAACAGCTGTGGTGCTTATTCAAAACATAGCTTAAGGGGTGAGTGGAGTTCATACCTTTCCCAAGAGTATTACCCCTATATTGAAAGTAATAGCGTGACTTAAGTTCAAACTCCCTTGCTACAATATTCAATACATTATCCACCACGCCACGTGGACTCCCCCTATTTATCTTTAACAAGGTTAGATAACCCATCGATAAAGTGTTCTACTATTTACCCATAGGTTGTGAGAGAATAAAATGGATGCATGCTTTGTCCAAAGGCATTAGCGCGAGGTAAAAAAAACGTCACGGATTTGAACATTACAGATTCTATTTCGTATGACGATAACCATTATGCTAAGAGAGCCTCCTGTTCGATATGTAACTGATAAATCAATACTTAATTTTAGGTGACTTTGAAGTGGAACAGTTGAAGAAAAACCAAATGGCCAAATTTCTACAGTCAACAGATTCTTTATTCTCAGCACAATTTAGAAATGTCTAGACATGTAAATTTCATTCATGTACAAACACGTAAGTATAATCAAAGATATCCACACGGTAGGTTATCATAGCTTACTGTCCACTATTGTATAGAATGCGCTTTAATAATTTGATATCTTTAATCTTATTATGAAATCGGTCTTAAGGTCGAGATAAAGGAAAGCAAATTTTAGTTGATTTAATCTGGTAGATAAATTTGAACAGAAAAGTTATTTAAAGTTTTTCAGTGAAAATGTGTGAATAAAATCGTTGAATAATACATTCAACTTTTTATTTTATTTTAATTTCGGTTATGTTTTAATGTTTTCCTATTGCACATTTACATGCATAAGCACTGTATTCCGTTGTTTCCAGTGCTACTGGCTTTTATGACACGTATAATACTCTCTGGTCCTAGAATCTTATATAAAAGGTGTGTCAAAAAAGTATCGAGATTTTTTCTACTTTTTGATACTTCCTGAATTCTGAAAAAAAATACGTTCTTAATGTCTATTTGGTAAATACAGCTTTATACTTGGTACTTTTTGAAAAACATTTTATTCTGAAATAAATTAATTAATGCACCTTCAGAATGCAAGGTGTGTCAAAAATCCCGATACTTTTTGACACACCTCGTACGGTGACAAAAGTAAAGTGCAAGATTATTGAATAAATATGGAGGCCGTATGAATTTCTAACAGAGTTTGTTCTTTCCGATGTGAACGTAGTTTTACGGTCACGGTATGTTGCATCTCCAATAGGTACACCAGTAGGGTTTTAATAATGTGAGTCTTCCTTCTCATGTGTGAAAAATGTTGGATTATTTTAAAGCATGTAGTCTCTTCCATTAAATGTACTTGAACCGACATGAAATAAATGTATTGCTGTTTCCACTGTGTTCCGTTCTTAGATTGAACACGATATTAAGTCGGGAGACACAACGCAAAGTTAAATTTAGAATAGATACATTGTATTTTGGCTTATATAATATGTTCAAAAGTATATAAGGACTCAAGGAGTCAGATACTACCTACCTAGGTTTCACCTAACGGCTCATCAGGATAATTCTGAGTCAGAGTCAGAATTACCCTGATGAGATGTAAAGTGAAACCCAGGTAGGTAGTTCATGACACTTTAGGTCCTTATCCTTTTTCTCTACTTAGTGTATCGGTTATATACAAGGATATTTTGTATGGATTGTGTCTTTCAATAGTTTAAACATTGATAGAATACAAAAAGGAATGGATTTTCAAATGAAAATAGCACATAACGAAATCATTTCCTCGACTAAATGATTACAGTTACCAGATAACTAATACTATAGCAGAAATTTTACTTAAGTCTTGGTTTCTCCGACTTTTTCGGTGTTGAGTTGTTCATTAAATACTCTACATGTGTGTATAGAGGTGCATGTATGAATACACACAAACTGTCTCTCTCTCTCTCTCTCTCGCTCTCTCTCTCTCTCTCTCTCTCTCTCTCTCTCTCTCTCTCACACACACACACAAACACACACATATATATATATATGTTTGTATGTAATTATGTATACTTATGAGTGTGCATATATGTATACATATTTGTGCACTGTTATTGTGTGCATTTTATTATCTTTATTTGAATGCATTATAATATATAAAATGCATGTTGAATGCACGTATAGAATGAAAATGAATAATTTGATATAAAAAGGGTAAGCATAATATATATACCATATTTCTGAATAAATACAGATGTAATTATATATATAATATGTGTGTATACGTGTGCATGCATGCAGATTGATAGAAACAACTATAGAAACACAACACACACACACACACACACACACACACACACATATATATATATATATATATATATGTGTGTGTGTGTGTGTGTGTGTGTGTGTGTGTGGAAGGAGAGAATATATTGAATTTTTCTTTAGCATCTGACGAATTTCCATCCTGAAGCCAAATGATATCACTTGTTCAGTTACGATTTATATGATTTCTGAGCCTTGGGACAATTTTTATCGATCCTAATAATTTATTTTCTTCTATATATTTCTCTGAAACATCAGAATCAATTTAAATTGCCCAAAATGCGACATTATTTAATTAACAGCTACGTATCTGAAGAAATAATGTAACTAGATTTGAATAGCTTTTTTCTTTCACTGAATTCGAGGAGAGATCTGATATTTGTTCGTTATTTTTTGAAATTGTCAAAAAATACCTCATGTCAAGAATTTTGAGCAGCTAATGTATTTCTTTTTTTGTAAATAGAATATATAAATGTAGATATAATTGTGATTTATTTAATTCGTCTGGTAGATGGTCATACCAAGCCCTCCTCATTTGTATTATCACCGTGTCCTTGAAAAGAATGACCACGGTGAGTCATGATAAAATCATTTTAAACTCAAAGTAATCATATATGTATATTCATATACATTAATATAATTCAATTCTCGCTCACTCTCACTCTATATACATATATAGTGTGTGTATATATATATATATATATATATATATATATATATATATATATATATATATATAATGTGTGTGTGTGTAAAATAAATGGAAATTAATCCGACAGAATGAATTTAACATTTAGAAAAAACAATTAGTAATTATTATCTGCTGACAGAATTTGTTTCGATAGTAGAAGGGTCATCAGAAAGAAAAAATTTCCCTGCTCCCCCTTAGCTCACACCAAAATTCAACTCGTGACCTCCCCTTTACTCACATAAATCAATAACACCCACACTAATTGACCCTTCAACCACTGCCACCGCCCAGCACTTCTAAAAACATCCTCTACCCTCCATTTCAACTGATCCTACAACTCCCCGCTCCTCCTTAGCTCACTACACACTCACCCCCTTGACTCCCCGACACCGCCACCAACCACATGTATTTAAACGTATGCTTTGCTTCAATAAAGTCTCAGATCGGCTGAGAAAGTCTGTGCATACAGACGAAACGTACCACCCTGTGACTTGTTTTGAGTTGATCATTTCTTGACCACTTTCCTTCTATCTACAGCATATATATATATATATAAGGAGCTATTACCATATACACACATATATATATATATATATATTGAGAAAACATATAAATTTGAGTAACACACACACACACACACACTCACACACTCTCTCTCTCTCTCTCTCTCTCTCTTTCTCTCCATCCCTCCCTCTCACACAGACACACGCATGTATATATGTTATATTGTGACAATAAAGAGTTTTACAGACGCGTCGAACAATGTAAGAATCGTTTGAATAGGTTTTGGATTCCAAGAGGAGTATTTGGAGAAAACATATTATTCGCGATCCATTTTTTCAGTTCTACGGATCCAATGTAGAAAACAACATTCTGTCAATAAAGTACCCCCAGGGCTGGTTCTGTGCGACTTTTTCAGAGATGTGTAAATGTTTAGTTAATGGTTAAAAAATGTGTTTATGTAAAATAATGCATGTAAACACATTTTATTTGATTAAAAAGGCATTTTAAAATGCTTTTAATTTAATCACTAGAAATAATCCTTAAAAATATGTGTGTCGGGGGTAAATATATACAAATATTCGGAGATTGAATGAGAATAAATAATGGCTTAATATACGCAGCAATTTTATAAATTTTAAATCTATGCACTTAGCAAAATCGTACAATTATTTCTGAATCGCATTTAGGAAATAAAACTTTATTTTGAATCGTTCAAGATGAGATAGCCATTCAGGATAGAGAGTTAGTTAAATAAGAAAAAAGAAAAAGGAAAATAAAGCTTCCCTTAATTTCATATAAGGACATGCTGGCAAGTGTGACTTTTGCTGCATTCTTCACAATCGAAACTATCAACGAAGAGAATGTGACTTTTACGTTGTAATGTTAACATCACCATTTATTAATCAAAGGATATGTCTTACTAATGTAGATAAATGACTTTAAAGATGACAGAGAAATAATTTATTTTGCTGGTGATAAGCTTATTAGTTTTTCCTGATTACTGAAGCTCTAACGATGGGGCTTAGAATACGCCGACTACATTCTTGCAGAGAGGTCTAGACTCCACGAGGTGACTTGGGTATTATACTAAACATCATCTGGTCAGAGGTCACTCTTGAGATATGGGAAAATAGAGTACCACTTCATTACTGCCAGTTCCACTGGCCCGTAGTAGTAGGATCAAATAGATATGCTTGAAAATTATTTGTATTTAATAGAGATACTTGATGCATTATAAATGGTCGACCCAGAGGCTCGTTTCATACGAACACGCCCGTGTGTCCACGTCTCCGTTTTACCGTTGCGATAGTAGCTAGCGATGCCGCCCCACTCTGCGCCGCGACCCTACTGTCGTCGAAATAGTCATCGATCTCACCGTCGGAGACTAGCGTCATCGTACCACAGGGACCGGTTTAGCCAAGTCGTTAGAGCACTTGCCTAGGAATCGAAATGTTCCTGGTTCGATACCGGTCCCGCAAACTCAGCGTATGAGTAGCACAGACGCCAAAACTATCCTCTTGGTCTAGCGGTAGGGAAAAGGAAATAGACTCGCTCAATGTCTGACTGATACCGACATTAGGCCACCCTGTCAACTTTACTTACGTTATTAGGAATAGTTACGTAAAATTGTTACAATTGTATATTATAAGGAGTTATTTTAAACCATATAACTATCAGCCAATTAAACGTTAGAAATAATACGACGGCACAGCATTTGACAACATTAAAATAATTTCAGAGATACTTCCAACAACAGAAAACTCGCTACCAATAGGTTTTGAATTCCAGCTTTTTGGACAAAAAAAGTTCATTATTGACTCATTTCTGTCAATACTACAGCTTCAAACCCATTACTTTTTCAAGTTTTTCTCATGAATAAGGAAATATTGTTGACTATCTATATATTAACACCAGTGTTCCTTAAAAGTACAACTTATCATCTTGCAACACTTAATAGTTAAAAATGAGATCATCTCAAGATGAAATGCAAACATGTAAATCCTTATTATCTGATGTTGCTTATCCACTGAATTCTTATTTCTTACAAGTGTCGTCACAACAGCTAAATAATAAACCATTCTGTTTTTATTATAAAGAAAGAGAAGACAAAGGACATGCTACAAAGAAAAATATAAGAAAAAAGGAGGAGGAAAGATAGAGAGAGGGGTGTGAGTGCGCAGAAGCAATGACACTAATCTGTTTCAATCAAACAGTGAAAAGATGAAAAAGAAGAAAAAAAAGAAAAAAAAGTTGAGTGAGAAAGCAAAATTATTATACTTTTTACATATTGAACTATTTCACAATAGCTCTTAAGTAAAGCTCTTGGTTACCTACTTGTATGGTGCTGTTATTTATTTTTCCATGTTTTGGCTTACCAGGGTTACATATTATCATAAATTTTAGATAAGTTAGAGATCTGTGTGCAGAATCCGGATATTAGCTGAAATACTAAAAAAGAGGAATGACCATCGGTCTCACTGATATGTACAAATGTATTTCAGTTAACCAGGTAATTATGACATAATTGGTAAAGAGGATGTGCACCCATGGGATACTGACAGGATTTAACACCATTTGATGGCAAAATGATTATCAGAGCCAGAAGGGTGTCGTATGTTATCTCCAAGGTGCTAATTACACCAGTGTTTTCACCGGAAATTTGACTATCATTTGCGTAAATTAAGATTGTTTAATATTAGGCCGCGTGGAGAAATAGATAAAGAAATACATAAAGTAATGACCTGGTCAACCAAGACAGGAATTAAGATTCTTAGCCGCTGATCAACAGATAAATAAATGAAGGAATAACAGAGGCCCACATACAGATATAGCAAATCAGTGAAATTCCAGGCAGAGTGACGACTTTAAAATTGACCCTTTGAATTAAACGCAAATGGTCTGGTTAAATTAAGTTTAATGAATTTCAGGACTGGGGTGGTGCTCAAATCAAATGTATAAAATAATATGTTAAATATCAAAGAAAGAAAAAAAGGACTAATCGGTGTGAAATTGGATTAACGTTGTGGAAACTAGGATAGAAGAACGACTATATTTCGGCTATACACAAGACATGAAAGTGCTCTTTGTGTAAGGTTTATCATCGTTCGAAATGGAGACGGCGAACAGAGTTCAAATCCTGGACGAAGCTGTTTGCATTTCACCTGGTAAATTTCACTGAGAAAGGTATGAATTCAGCTATTCTCCCTCCAGCTATGGTTTTACAAGGAAGAATGGACTCTTGAATGGCAACCAGTCAAGGGTATGGAAAACTGAATTCAAACCTGTTAAACTAGACCTCAAAAATTCATCTTGCGAACTATCCTGCTTGTGAGGAGGTATTGGGCATATATATATATATGATTGCGCTACTGACCATCATGTTGAGAGTATTCGACAGTCATGTATACAACGTTTGTAAGAGCGTTTAATCTAACAGTCGAAGTGTCACTTTATAGTTTCAAATAAAAGTTCCGAGAAATATCTATTTGCCATACTCTCTTTCTCTCTCTCTCTCTCTATATATATATATATTTGTGTGTGTGTGTGTGTGTGTGTGTGATTGATTATGAAAGCATAACAACACATTCCTTGAGTTCGTGTTAGCTCAATGTAACGTGTAAGGTAACTTATTTCCCGTAAGGAATCTTGAGTCTACTTATTTTCGGGAAAACAAGGACCGACCAAAATTCGATGAGCCCGTCACAAAGAAAAGGTGAAGATCAATGTTTGTATGGTAAGGTGTCATTGACTCAACTGGGCAGAAACCCTTGGATCAAGAGTCTATTTTTGCATGTCTCTCTTTTAACTATCCGAACAAACATCACTGATATAGCAGTCTAACTCAGACCAATCAACATGTATTCGTCTACTGACG
This sequence comes from Doryteuthis pealeii, assembly GCA_023376005.1. Lineage (NCBI taxonomy): Eukaryota > Metazoa > Mollusca > Cephalopoda > Myopsida > Loliginidae > Doryteuthis > Doryteuthis pealeii. The sequence goes on along the minus strand of CM042138.1, from coordinate 128,534,901 downwards.
CTGATCACAATATACATTCAGATTTTAAGCCTGTAACTACGATACATATATCTTTTTAATGTCGTGCTCACTACAACTGTGACTACTTTACAGATTGTATTTTGAATGTTTCAACAGACAGATATTAACAGCATGTGTTTAATCCGTTATTGTTTGGCTTGTTTAACAGCATATCAACCCTTTATGGGATATTAAATGCTGACATTTTCTACAAATAATTCGCACAAACTTATATCGTTACATGTATTTCTATCTAATTCAAATAATTGTCAAACATAACAATTTGATCCATTGATTGGACTCTATTAGGTAAGTACACTTAGAGTGTGCCAGAATCTACACTCACGAATGCTCCAGCATCACCTTTTTGTTGTGAATGTTGATGGTAGAGATAAGTTGGGGGATAATGATGTATTCAGGTACCTTTTGATAAAGTAAAAAAAGAACCGATGGCAACTGACAAGTGTTACATAATTGATCGGTACCAATCAATTATGTACGGTAGTGTAAATCAAACTAACGGTTTTGTGGAAAAAATATAGGGAATTTAATTGACAAAATTTACCCCTTTATTTGACACCTCTTCTTTTTGGACGAGATAACGTGAGAAAATTAATTTAGAGAACTCAGGTCTGGACGTGTCAAATGTACTATAGCATCTCTCGTCCAAATAGCCATTTCTCACGTGTCTTTGTCTTTGGTTTAAATTTAAAATAAACGGCGCCTAAATAAAAAAAAAGGAAAGTCTTGTTCGTTAGTCAAAAATGGAACAACGAGCCAAGACAGAAGACTTCCTCAGATTAAGACAAGAATTCCAACAAGAAACCCAAAACCAGAAGAAAAAACACCTAGACAGACAGATCCAGCTACGCAGATAACAGATAAGAGCTTCGCAGATCGACAGAGGAAGATAACTATATACTATATGTACACGGGTATACTATACTAGTTAGATCTAATATAAAATCAATATACAGCACGCGGATTTTAACCAAGGAACAAAAAATCATTGATTGCATTCAAATTCAATGCTGGTTCGGCTTAATCTACTGATTCAATCCACAGTACCACATGGACTGGGTTTCTCGAAAAAATTTGAAAATGCCTAACAAGCTTTTAATGAATGAACCCATAACATTGGTTTCTATACCCCACTTAGGCCAGGACAAATTGCCAATTGTACAATACTATAATAGCGTTATGCTGCCGAGTCAGACGAATCAAAATCTTAGTTCTTTCGAGCATACAGTGTTCTGCAAACTACTGTCAGATCTGTAAATCCGCACGATGTATTCAGTTATAGTTCGCCCAAGTTATAAGTGAATCTGGAGTCTCCTTGATATATGGATGATATATAAATTCTCTTATATGCCATTTGTCCCATTTTAGGTTAGCTATGGGTATATAACAGAGCATAATGTGATCATTAGATGGGAGCGCGTGGTCTAATGGTTAAGTAGTAGGAAATTGACTTTTACATTGCGCTAATACCCTTGAAAAAGGTATGAATCCAATTTTGCCTACAGCGATGAGTAAATATCAGGACAGCGTGGGCTCTTTAACCATGGCTATGTAACCAGTTTAGTTTAGAAAACACTGAATTCAAAACAGTTAAACCCCGCTTAAGAAACTGACTTTGTGTCGCATCCTGCTCCTGTGGAGAGGTTGATAGTCCTCTTAAAGCAATGAAAAATCTAGGCGAAGAAAAACTGATTTCAAATTATCTCTACCCCGCTTGAAACTTAATCTTGTGTCACACCCTGCTCATGACAGAGGAAATGGATAAATACATCATGTTTTTAGATAGTGAAATGTAATAAAATAAATCAAAATCTCGTCTATATCGACTTAAAAAAAGTATAAAAGTATATTAGGCAACTGTCTCTTATTTTTTTTGTCACTTCCCTTTTATAATTTACAAGAGAACACATTGATCTTTAGTATTTATTTTACAATTGAAATGGATTATTTTTTTAAAAACTTCTATTTTGCTAAAGATCGTATCTCATACTGTTCTGTATCGGTGAAATTATTTAGCATATCTCTAAATAACCAGTTAAATCACGATGGTAGGCAACTGACGCCCTATCATTAAGATCTTAGACTAAACATAGATTTATAATCTAATTAATTGTCTGTTGAGATTCTCTTCTTTCTCCTTGACAAGCAGATGAGTTTGATAGCAATAATTACTGAGTGTATCCAAAGAGTCTCATCATTATTTTAACCCGTCGCTTTGGTTTATGCAAATCTCAATATAGTTGATTTTACAAGTAGCCCAGGGCTTAGATGATCATTGTTTACTTAAAATAATTATTTTTAATACATTTATTTGATGAAAATGAGATTCATGAGTGCGCAAAAGGTCATACCTATTTCTACTTATATATTAGTAAACTTCCAGCCCGTGTATTTGGAAGAAGAATATGACGTGAAAAACAAAATTTGGAGCAGTACCTATTTAATAATTGAATAATTATATATATATATATATATACATATATATATACATATACATATATACATATATACATATATACAAGGAGTCACGTCTGTTTTGGTATGTAAGTGCTGACTTAGATTAGTGATGTCATTGAGCTTTAAAATCGCGCATACACCTTAGTGTTTATAACAATGAAAAGTACAACATTTACATTTTGAGTTTTACTGATTAAAGCTTATAATTCACTTATCAAGAATCAATTGATTTTTAAAATTTTAGTTCTTCAAAATTGAACACAAAAAAAGTAGTTCTTAACCCCCAACCAAGTTTAGATATCACAAAGATATCCCATAGACGAAATTTGAAATTAATGCTTTTCAAAAATGGTTGGTTGGTTGGATTTTACGGCATGTCAACCCTTAGCTTATTTTATGCCGAATAAATATTTTGTTTTATTCCTTCTTGTTGGGTATGCAATTATTTTTAATAATTTATTGTAAAGTTTTAAAATGGTACGCTAAAAGGTACTCCAGCCCGGAATGATCTGTGAGTACTGGCGGTGAAAGGCTTCTTCAAATTCCTCAGATCTCCAGAATTGGAACCTCATAACTATATGTAGTTTAACGTCATACCCATGACATTGTTTTATTAATTTGTATTAATTCAAAAAAAATCAATCTTTTCGAGAACTAAAAAGTCACGAAAATATTTCAAACCAAAGGGTACCTTTGTAAAAAAAAATATGTTAAATGTAAACAAAAAGAAAATAAATTTTGATAGGAAAAATACATTCTCAATTTCATAGCTTCTTGTCATTATTATCTTTTTGGAGGGTAAATGCAATGAATTAAACGAATGCATTTTTTTATCGCTGTAACTCAACAGGCAATTTGAAACTAGCCTTTAGAAAATACAATTATGTTTCAAACCACTCATGAGTTTAGGGTTACAGTTTCGAAAATAATATTTTAAATAGAAACAAAAAAGACTTAAATAAACGAATATTATAAAACGTGAAATCTTAGCATCTTTTATCCTTAAAATCAAATTATTCACTGTAACTCAAAAATGTTTATTATTAGAAATAACCTATAGAATAAACGAATACTAGGTTTTTCATCATACAAATAAGGGCATTATTAATTCTTAGTTTCCTTGTAAAAACAAATGTATACTTTTTATTTTAACTTAGCAAACAATAGAAAAATGAACTTAAATTTCTCAAATAATGATGTATTTCTTAGAACAAAATTTTAATTTTTAATGAGTGTAACTATAATAATAATAATAATAATAATAATAATAATAATAATAATAAGGAAATAAACAATATATATAATAAATGAGTATTTTTCATTTGAGTAACTACAGGAAATTTTTTCAACAAAAAAAATAAAGACACGTGTTTAATTCTTAGTTTCCCTTTATTGATACATTTTTAGTTACAAAAAAGAAAACAAATTAAACGAATATAGTTTTATCACTTTAACCCAATAAGAAATTAATCTTTTTTCATATGTACAAAAAAGTTTTGAGAAAAATGAAAAAATAACTATGAAAACACTCGCGAGTTTAGGGTTATTTTTAAAAAAAATATTTTAAATGTAAACCCCCTAAAATCCACTAAAATTAACAAACATTGTTCCCTCTATCTGACCCACTCGTGGTGTTCCTAAAACCCTTTTGTCCGGCAATAGATCAGGTAATTCTACTAGTACACACACACACACACACATATATATTATATATAATATATATATATATATATATATATATATATATATATATATATATATACACGTTTATGCTTCAAACCATACAGCGGATAATGTATTAATATGACATGAATAGAATATTTGTCAGATATAGAAGAAAAATTTGTTTCTTTGAATATGTTCAATAGAGCCAAAAGTCCATTTCATAACTTTAGACAACGTTTTTATTCGAAGAGAAAGTATAATGTTTATATTTTAAATAAAATGAAAGTGAAAAGAAAAAGTCGCCATAGTCACGATGTTTAGGACAGATTCATAAGTATGTAGATTATTTATGTCTGCAACACACAGAACCAAATTACAATCTTTTTTTTTTCTTAAACCAGAAATGCTGTTCTTGTCTCTTGAGTTTTTGTTTGGTGACTCAAGAATTCAAATCGACAGACTTAAAAACAAGGAATCAGAAGACAAGAAATTATCATTCAATATGATTATCTTGATTTGAAATTCTGGGCGCAGAGTAGTTGTTTTGGCTCTTAACGGTCTCCTTGAGAGTTTTGGGCGGCCTCGATAAATGTCTGGGTCTAGGCCCCAACTGGCTGTCTGAACGGCCAATTCATTCGAAATTATTCATATTTCTCTAAGGAAAGGTCGGTATCGAAATGTCTCAAATTTATACATGCAACACCAGTTACTGTCTAGTGAGTTGCTTCTATACACTTACTGCATAACAATTATGAGACAAGGAGTCTAGTAATTAAATTTGATAGGCTTTTGTTGTTGGTTTCAAACTATGGAAAGTTTCGAATCAACAGACTGAATTAAATAAATCAAGTTATGTATTAATGTTAAGAAGAAAATGGACAAGTGGGGAAAAGATTTGTTATTACGATAAAGTTAAAAAAAGAATAATAATGGAAGTATATTAATATATTAGGTTGACTTGGTCAAGATAAACGCAAGGCTGAACACTTAGTGCATTTACTTAGGATATTATTCATAGATAAACCCCAGTATTTTCATCTTGCCGACCAGCGTGGTGTACATTGTATATCAAGTCTATTTAGTTATTACATGTAGATAGACAGATAATAATACTCAGGGTTAAACTGAAATGGAATAAATTTCTCAGGACATTCATCATCTTAGTGTGAATATCTATTTCTCTTGATAATCAGTGTTGAAAATCTTAAATTTGACATCAAGTGGGATGTTGGTGTGGCTTGAAATATGCCAACTGAATCAACTGCAGAGGAGCAAAAACTCCATCAATTGGAAATATACATTTCTTTCTCTTTTAACTATCTAATCTGTCAGTCTGTGTATTTCTCTGATTTCTTACCTCTCTGAAGTCAGATGTATATCTCCGCCTAGAAGCAATAAGGTTCCGGATTCGATACCAGCCCTCGTCAACTCAGCGCACAACTTGAATCTGTGCAGTAAAGTAGCGAGCTGGTTGTAGGTGTTGCGCTTCACCTCAGACGCAAAAACAATCTTCCTGATCTAGCGCCAGTGGAAAGGGATACATGCCTCGTTGTCTGGCTGATATCGACAGTAGATCACTTTACCAGATTTACTTTAATATTTGTGAAAGATTTTATATGAAAGCACTATTAATAATTTGTAAAAATCTATGAATGATATATGCTACTTTAACAGTTAATTTTAATGTGGCATATTAATGTTTAAAAAACTTTCTAAATTAACTTTGAATAAGTAATTTTTCCCCTGGCGATAATCTAAGGTCAAAACTACCTGACGAGAATAATAATTAATACAAAAAATATGTTCCTATTTATCTTATCAATTTTTCATATAATATGTATACATAGTAAATGAAAAAAGCGGTTAGTCAGTGTCCACCTAAAACTGAACAATGTAAGATTTGCTGATCGGTCAACACTGCTGTTTCCACCAGAGAATGTTGGTTCTACCTGTCCAGAATATGTTGCTCCGACGTGGATACAACTTGGAAGAATTATCTCTTTATCTTATCAGAGAGATCAGATTTCCATATGATTCATAATCTTTCAATAGCGGTCCATGCCTTTCTCAATCGTATATGGATATCGCTTTCTTTAGATGAGGTATTGCTCCCTAGGTATGTGAAGTCATCTACTAATTTCAGAGGCACTCCATTCATTATAGAGATATATCTTGCTTAAATATAAGAACTTTGCTTTATCTAGAGGACAATGGCCCTTGCCGCTTCTCTTGGCTATTCACCCTTCTCTCGTCTTGTGCAGGTGGATTTAGCTTCACGTTATTTACACCACCACGTGCGTCGGCTCGTGTTCCTCCTTTACTTTATTGGCCTCATCCGTTACATTCTTTTATAGACGTTGTCGTACCTGTATTTTGAGAATATTTAGCTTTTTAAGTCTGTCCTTCGTGATTTATTCATTATTATACTCCTTTATACAATGCCGGCAACAATATAAAACGATTAAAAGTTCTTAAAGCTTTATATATGAATTTTAGACAACCCAGTATTTATAAAAGTGATTACGAAACCGGTAATAATATTCTTAAATGCCTTACATAAACAGAGCCATTTTTTGTTCTGCATCATGTTGCATATAACGTAATATATTTAAAAAATGTAATTTAAACCTCACAAAGAACCGCCCCCGTTCCTTAGCATCCTCTTAGAAAGCTAGCAAAAAAAAAAAAAAAAAAAAAAAAGATTCAAACAATGATAACCTCTTTAAAACAACCTTGGCAATGGTTCAAATGAGAACTGAAATAATTATTTCTGTTTGTATATTTTTCGACTTGATATCATCGAGAAACTCATTAGAAAGATTGAGGCTAATATGTATTAGGATTTCTGAGTTTTATATATATATATATATATATATATATATATATATATATATATAAAGTGTGTTCGGGAGAATTTGACAGATTCATAAGAAAAAAGAAAAAGTGCTTGGTAACTACAAAATCTAATAGATTGTAAAGAAATTCAACAAGCACGAAAATTACACTACTGTCAAGAAGTTTCACTCATAATAAACACCATTAGCGTCGATCATAGCCTCAATCCTGCTACTGACCCTAGAGCAAGCTGGTGTTACAGTTTCACTGGGAAGGGTCTCAAAAACCATCTTAATTCTATCGATTAACTTGGCTTTTGTAGTACTAGTACGGTGATTGGTGTCTTTCTCAACAGCGCCACATACATAATAATCCATGGGGCTTAAGATCTGGGGAGTTCGGAGGCTAAACATTGGGACTGGTGTAAACGTAAAAGATTCGCCGACAACCATTTTTTATTTTTCCCAGAGGTGTAGCAGGCGGCCGAATCCTGCTGCCATACACATGGCCTACCATTGGCTCCCCTTGTTATCCAGGGCTTGACTACAGTGTTTAGCAACTACACATTGGCATCTGAGGGTCCTCCAACACTTTTCTGTAGATTTTCGAGGCATTCTGCTATATGAACGCAATCGGATGGGCTGTTATGTTGCTTTATTCTAGCTCCAGCCTCGTAGTCTCCATTGCAATTCTCCAGTTCCTGCCTGATTGTTCTTACAGTGTTCAGGGAGCATTGGCAGCAATCATAATCTCCTAATTTTGATGGCCGGTGCAGATCATCATGATACAATTCAGGTGGGTTCCAGTCATCCATTCTATCTGACATCACGTATATGAATGAAGAACGGCCCAAGCTTTTAAATGAAGCGCAGTGTGCGTCAATACCTCCAGCCCACGGAGAAAAATAACTAAATATACATTTGTCAAATTTATCCCGAACACCCTGTATACACACACACGCAAACGCACACACACACACACACTATATATATATATATAT
>CM042138.1:128454423-128521923 GCA_023376005.1 Doryteuthis pealeii | reverse complement strand
GCTGAACAGAGTGCCTTGTCAGAGATATTCAGCAATGCTAATCAAATAGTTCCCACACACGATAATCTTATCCGGATTATCTCTAATCAATTTACCAGTTCCAGGAAAGATCGAGTTGAAATACATTATTTGCTGTAGAGAGAAAATTGTTCTCTCTTATCCCTTGACGTTTTAAGCTAATTTTCTTGTAACCCATTAAAAAAGAGTGAGATTCACAGGAATAAACGTTAAGATCAAATCTTTGCAATTATTGAACTTTGTGTCTATTCCAATTGAATAATTCCAATTAAATAATCTTGAAAAAAAAGCGCTGACAAAAATATTGAGACTTGGCATTGATGCATTTAGGCATCTGTACATTATTACATACTATGATAATCCGTGCTCACAAACACACACACATATATATATATATATATAATATATATATATATATATATATATAAAGTTTTCTGAAGTATACTTATTTCTCTATCAGATACACATAATTTAGATAATAGTGGATCAAACTCTTTACATGTAAAGGTACGTTTCTATACGCCTGCCTGTACAACGACTCAGCGTACACTCTTTGAAACCAGAATATCCCAAAGTTCAATGACCTAAACGTCTTATTTTGTACGGTGGCTACAAAACGTCTACACCTCTTTTCCATATGAAAAGTTGAATAAAAATACAAGTATATATCTATGATATATAAAAAAATTAATTCAAAAATAATAGAAAAAAAAAGGATATAAAATATTGTGCATTTAAGAGAAAAATAAGACGAGAATAATAATAGAAAAATAAGACGAGAATGATAATAGAATAATTTAAAACATGAATATATAAAGAATAACAGATTATAAAACACATATATGGAAAAAAGTATATATATATATATATATATATATATATATATATATATACAAGAGACATTTTTTACTTTTTAAAGCTTTGCAAATATATTTATAAAATAGTTTTTATATATTCATTTTTATGTATTTTTACTTAATTGTAATTGGCTGCATTAAAGTATATCTATTATAAATGTAAAACTTTTGATTATTCATTCTACTTTATTATCAATTTAAAGCACAGTGAATCTTTTTGAAACCACTATGCTTTAAAGAGCAGTTTTAAGCAGTACGGGGAGAATTCCGGAACAATAATTCCGTAATATATAAAGTACTACTGTATATCTTTAAAAAATCAGCATTTGTTAAGTTCAAGCTTGAATCCAAACAAGTGCAGCGATCATAGATACAAAATATTTGCCGTGAAGAAATTAGTGTGTTTTTGTATTATATCTTTATAGAAAGCTTCCTACGATAAAGAACATGAGTGATTCGCGAATGTATGAGTGAATCTACTTGTTTTTAGCGTAATATTGGATTTTGCATTTTGAGAAGCAGTAAAACTGTTCTGCTGTTTAAATCAAATTTAAATATACAGTAGATCGTTGAGGAATATTTTTGTTATTTCTTATGTTTGGGTCTTGAAGAAGAAAAAAGAACTATCATGGATAGACGGTTCTGAAGCGGACTGGCGCCAAACTTAGGACTACAATGAAAGATCAATTCACCTATGAGATTATACTCTGAAGGTAAACAACCGTCAGAATTGAAAAATAATCTCTAGAGACACTTGAATCTATGTAATTAAATTATCAAGCTGCTTAAGGCGTAAATTTGGCATACGAGTAGATTTATACCATATATATATATATATATATATATATATATATATATATATACATATGGTGTGTGTGCGTGTATTTGATAACACAAAAACACGTACATATATATATATATATATATATATATATATATATATATATATATATATTATCACACATACACGTATATATATATTGTTTATACTGCGTTCTTGATAGTACGGAGTATAAACATCCGTTCTTGATAGCACGGAGTATAAACAAGCTCTGAAGATGATTTTTATAAAATCGAAATATTGTTCAATATTAGCTATGAATATGTTATAAAATGTTTTCACTTTAACAGCATATTGTGTTGTTTTCATATCCTATATATATATATATATATATATATATATATATATATATATATAATATATATATATATATACACTGTCAGGCACACATAGCTATACAATACAGTAAGTAAATACATCGTTTCCAATGTATTTGTAAAGAAATATTTCTTTGAAATCATGTATGCCTTGATTTTATTTCACGGGGAATAGCATTCAATGAAAACGATTATTATAATTTATTATACATTACAAACATCTACATAATTGAAACTTTGTGACCAAAAATGATGTCGAATAAATATATATAAGGCGTGTTCTATCCATATATTCATTTCAACAGACTTCTACAGTAAATCTTGTTAAACGTTGTGTTTATATCAACAGCCAAGAGGAGGATTATTGTGTAAACATATCAGTGAATAATGATGGTTTCTTGTTTAGAAAATTCAACAAAAGGAATATTATCTGTTTATTTCGCTATTTTTAAAAGATTTCCAGCAGTTTATAGAGTCATATGAATTTATACATAGTCAGCTGAATTATATAAAATACAGTATTTAACCCTGAATAGATATTTATCAAACTCAACTTTGTAATCGACCTCTAACTGGAATCGAACTTACAAGCAATGGTTTACAAGTCAGGTTCACTAACGGTGTATGATTTCTAGATCCGTATGTACCTTTCTTCCCTAGATGTTTCTCCTAAAACACAATGACTTTATTTTTAAGACTTTTAAAATGGTATCTGGATTATCCCGTTTCAGTTAAGCGCTTCTTGATGGAATCCTCCTGGATATACAGATTTTTATACCAATAACTACCTACACATTTCGATTAGATAAAAGAAATCGCCTCGTAATTCCCTGAAACTTGCCGATTCCGAATAAAGGCACCTAAAGAAGACCCGGGTATGAATAATGTAAATAGTAACAATATGAATGTGGTGACTAACCCCAACGCACGAGCAGGGTGGGACACAAGGACAATTACTTAGCAGATTTTAACATTTTTGAATACAGAGTTTTCTTTTTCCTAGATCGGTACCAAGATTAGAGCGTGTACTCCCCCAGCTATTTACCTACATAAAGAGGGAGAATATTTGGATACGGATATTAACACTATGTGAAATACAAAACAGCTTTGCCCTAGATCTGACACAGGTCGTAATTCCTATTTTCTACAACGATAACCATTACACTATGAACAATAGAAAAAATAATAACAATATTCTTACAAGTATTCTACTGAGGATCGAACTCAGTTATGATTTGTGAATCCCTCTTGCTAACTGTGTATCCATGACTATATACATTTACTAAACCCTCCGCACGAGCAGGATGCGACACAAGGTCAATTTCTTGAGCGGAGTTTAACAGGTTTGAATTCAGAGTTTTCCTTCTCCTAGACTGGTTACCTAGCCATGGTTAAAGAGTCCAGTCTGTCCTGGTAGTTACCTATAGCTAGAGGGAGAATTGTATTCATACCGTTCTCAAGTGTATTAGAGCCATATGAAATGCAAACAGCTTTGTCCAGGAATTGAACTCGGGTTGACGAGTCTATTTCTCATGACTCTAACAATTATATCATGGCCACCATCTTATATTCACGATTATATGTTAAAGAAATCTAAGGTCGCCAGTATAGTGTATAGAAAGGATCGAACCAGTAAGTAATTGACCTACAAGGCACTTTGCTAATCGGAATAGTACGACGACGACTTGGATAAATTACAATGAACCGGTCTTTTGTGCAAAGCAAAATCACACCTTCTATTCAATTAATTAGTAAATGACAATCTGAATTACCTGTCTATATCAGTTAAGAAGTCAATACTTGACTCGCAGACAGAGCAAATGTCAAAAATCACTTCCATTATTTCATTATCCCAATGTCTATTTTACAATCTTTGTTGTCAATTAAAAAGTTCCAATGAACGGTTACAAACAGAAGTTGATACTATCTGTATATTAATCTCAATGAAACTAATTACCGCCATTCCTGGGGTTTTTCGGTGGGCTGCGCCTATAGACAGACTTACCAGAGTGAAACCTAGCCCCTCAATACATGGGCGTGTACGCTTTTAATTCAGGGGTCAGCAGGCGAACATAGCACGGAAAATAACTTTAATAACCCAGTTCACAAATCAACTATGTCGTATTCAGGAACCTAAGCAGATTATAAAAATAAAGTGAAAATTGTAGAAATCCAACATTGAAGAAAATTATGACACTAAAAGAATAATTATCTTACCAAATATATTTCGGACTTTTGAAAGAGCAACTATTTTCGGATCAGATTGAATTATCTGTTTAATTTGTCAGAATGATTTCCTAAAGTAAAACCAGCTGTACTCCGCGGCAAAATGTGACCTTGTCTTATTTCCTGTCCCTGGCGGAGAGTTTGTGTAATTACATACTAATTGGCATTTAAGAGTGGATTTTGGAATATTGTTAAAATTCCGTGATCACATCAGAGAAACAACAATTCATCCTTATATGGACATCTTCTCGGATACAACCAAGCAGGTAATCTTCTTGGAATAATGTTATGTGAGAAACATTTGAAAGAAGCTAATAAAAACGCTCTGTCGAATCCCTTCCAAGGATGTAAGATTCGCCCCCCCCAAAAAAAAAAGAAACAAAAACAACAAAAAAACAAGGTACCCAAAGTTTGACACTAAACTTAATTTCTATAAATGTAGGGAGAGTAGAGTTCATCTTCATTGCCATTATTCCAAGGTGGTGGTTTTACCTGTTCAGGTAATATACATGGGTCAAATGGCTGTGTTAAAATTCTTTGTATTCGATATGATCATGTGAAAAAACCTCTTAAGAAACAATTACACCACAAATGTAAATATGAATATACAATGATTGAAATTCCCTAAAATCTACGTATAAATTACACCTAGACGTTTAACATGCCGTTAAAATCAATAATTGGAGAAATTTCTACATAGAAAATAGGTTGGTGACTGCGCTGTTTCTGCATTAGAAATGGTTATTTTATGCCTAGCAATTTGGGAATATACGTTGTATGTATATATTTACACTTTTGTAGGTAACAGTAACTAGAAATGGTATAATAGAGACTCTTAAAGGGTAACACAAGGACTATTACAGAATCATTGGAAAAATATATTAAATAGCTTTCGATAAAGAAGTCCATTGACTGATGCTGGAAAGAACCTTAGAAATTGATCAATTAGAGCTGGATCCCCTGAGTAGGGCAATTGGATGTTTAAAGAGCCAAAACCCCTAATGAATCATGGAAAATCACCGACAATGTCTGTTAGAAATAAACCATGACGTTTTCCCAGGTTCAACTAGTATTTATAGGAGGACTAACGGAATTCGGAGAAAATGCTTGTTGTATAAAAACATTAGCGATTATTGAAAGAGAGAAGAAATCTGCAGAACAGACACGAAAACACCTGAGAATGAGAATGAGTAACAGAAAGATAAAGACAAAAGAAAAATAACAACAAACAAACAATGCACTAGAAACCGATAAATGATGGATAGAGATTGCAAAAAAATGAAAAAAAGGAAGTACAGTATAAAGAAAAAGCTAGATCCGCGCTAAATCAATAAGGTGTTTGGAGAAAATTAAAAGGCACAACCAGAAAACCAATAGATCAGACCATAGGAAGGAATCAATACGATGAATAAGAATGGTAAATTATTGAGTTTAGAGGTCGGTGATCTATTGATGGAACGTATCGTTTGTTTAGTTAGTCGATGTGGAAGAAATGTCAGTAGATACATATACTTAGACACAGCACCGTTTTGTGCGAGTGAGGGTGGACATGTGTTTAATTGTAAATCTGTGCGGTGGAGGGGGGAACGTTATTGAGTTGGGGCAAGATTGTTTTTACGCGTGTTCAACGCTGAGATTGATATTTACACAAGCGTTCTCCAAACCCTAACAACTGTAACATCAAGTTTAGACACGAAAAATTAATTATACACTTCCCAAAACGAATTTAAGAGGTAACGACATCATTTCCCTTCTAATGTTCGACTTTCTTCCTGGATGTGTGGAGGGGGAGTCTCGGTGGCTTAGTGACTATTATGCTGGATTTTGACATCATAGTTAGCGAGTTTGAACTCCACTCGTCTTATAACGTTCACTTTCGGAATAATGGATTAGTGAAAAGTTAATATTTTCCCGACCTCCCACCAGGCCGGATTAACATAATGGCTTTTAGAAAGGTATGAACCTCCTCATTCTTGCAATCTGTGGGTTAAATAGTACCACTACAGTTCTTTTACAAGAATGGACTGTGAATTGAATAGACCACAGAGGTTTATGTGCCGTTAAACAAAGAAAATAAACTAGGTGTTTGTATAAATGAATATTTGGTTTATGTTTCTGATTCTTCCCTTTGTCCGCCCTGGTCGGATTGGATAGAGCTGCAAATACACCGACTGCACCTCCACAGACGGATAAGACCCCATAATTTGGCCTGTTGACTGAATATACCAACCAGTAATACCCGAGGACAGGATCCCGGTGGCTGAGTGATCCTCCACCTGGGGTACTAAGTGATCATTTGACAAGCAATTGGGTTAGACGACCAGTCGCAGAAACCCGATCTACTCAACCGGCTGGTCATATCAAGCTTTAGCACCTATACAATTGAGTCCCGACCACATTCCTCATATTGTGGTTGATGAAAAATATTCCTAAAAATTATATCTGCTAATTTAGTATCCTGGGTAAGTGTCTAAACTTCTTATAGAGGGGAAATTCCAATCTGGAACTCTGGGAAGTGCGGCGTTCGACTTCACTGCCATGACTCCCAGGTCCACTGACCCGTCAGAGGAGGTACCTTTTCGGGTTCTATATATGGGTCTAAATATATATCTTTTGAGGTTACGAAAATTATTTGTACTGGATTATTGATACACATTAAGTTAATATAAAATCTTTTATAAGAATATTTCTAATAATATGCACATTGAGTTAAGAATCTATTTCTACCGGTTTACTGCAGTCTGGGGTATTCTAGCCGATCTTAACAATGCCATTGTTTGGATGATCTAAATTCTTTCTGATTTCAATACCTCTCGCCCGTCTTCTAAACTTTTGGAGACCATTCCAAGAGCAATAATTACAATTTATATCATTTTCACCCTCATATTCCACGTTTTTTCCATTTTCTGTCAAGGTCAAGGTATTTGTCTATCTTTTCGTTTTCTTTCATGTTCACAGTGATTTACTGGGACTGCAAAATGTGTGTATGCAAAACAGTTTTAAAATTTACATGAAGAAAGTGCTCAAATTTTAGTCAGCATAGAAGCATAACACATTTATTATAAACTCTCTTGTCGACATCGACTTATGAGTGACCAGCCGTTGAGTTAAGCATATGAAACGATAAACTAACTACACAAATTATTTATATAATATTAACGTAGCCGACGCACTTTTTGAATAAGTCGATAACAGAAGAACGATGCACCAGTGTTCCACTGACTAAGCAAAACATGATTTATACGGTTATTTTTTATGCTATCATCAGGACAAAACTTGTGAATGTTCACGCAAATATCCACGGATATTTCCTACACTGATTAATAAAATATATAAATAAAAAAAACACACACACTCACATGCATATATATAACTCACCTATAGACACAAAATATAAACAATAACCTATATACACACACGCACACACATTTATATATATATATATATTTTTTTTTTTTTCTGGCCATGTTTTTGGTGTCCGGGTGGAACTGGTGTAGCAGTCCACCAAAGGTGTCTCTACGAGTACTTTCGGCAATTCGATTTGCCATCTTCAGGTAGGAAACTGATGGTATGTTCCGTGTCTCGTTTTTAAATAAAACGAGCTGTAGCGTAAGAATTGGAAGTGGGAGGTATTAATAATTGGTAACGAGACACGGAACATACCATCAATTTCCTACCTGAAGATGGCAAATCGAAAGCGCCCGTAGAGACACCTTTGGTAGACTGCTACACCAGTTCCACACTGACACCAAAAAGATGGCCAGAAAATTAAAAGCTCGTCCGACAAGAATCGTCAGTAGTTTAACACACACACACACACACACACACACACACACACATATATATATATATATATATATATAATTTGCATACACTATGAATTCTTTATGTTGTCTAAGTAATAAATAATTCAACTTAATTATATGGGCAATGAGAGAGTTATTTATAGTACCTGCATTCTGTCAAAGAATCGTGTGTAATGGTATAGTGGTTATTTGGTACAAGTAACGGCATGACCCCTGACATGATACCCAGTAAATGTACATTGGAATCAATAGATGTATGATTACACATACTCACACACAGACAGACACAAAACACACACACACACACACACATATATATATATATATTAATTTGCATACACTATGAATTCTTTATGTTGTCTAAGTAATAAATAATTCAACTTAATTATATGGGCAATGAGAGAGTTATTTATAGTACCTGCATTCTGTCAAAGAATCATGTGTAATGGTATAGTGGTTATTTGGTACAAGTAACGGCATGACCCCTGACATGATACCCAGTAAATGTACATTGGAATCAATAGATGTATGATTACACATACTCTCACACACAGACAGACACAAACACACACACACACACACACACATATATATATATATATATATATATATATATATATATATATATATAACGCGTTTTTATGGTGTATTACTAATTCTGCCTATAAGTCTGTTAATCGTGTGTCCCTAGATGTGTGCCAAATCTCACTACACTTAGTGTGTACTTAGGGAAAAAAATGAATATACACTTGATTAGGCTTTCTAAACACGTTCCATCGTTTCTCTCGATCGAATTCTGCTTTAGAATCTCGTAATTTTACGACCTAAATCCTAAATAGATGATTCATGACAAACGATGTTAACTAAATTATTTAGCTTCTTTTCCAGCACCTCCAGCTATAGACAAACCACACTGAGCTCATGGATAGCATATAGGCAAACTAACTTGTTTAAGACATTTATGTGTCCCCTTAGGAGTTTTTATTTTTATATTATATCAGTAGAAGTTCAAGAGGTAGAATACATTTTTGTAAACATCTATAAATCTAAAGTCTGATATTGAAAAACGGATTCATCTTTAGCAACATTTAATAAAAAAAAGATGATCTTCTTCCTCCATGCGCTAAATTTAGGGATCAATATTAATAACAGGTATCAAACTTATAAAGTGGAACATTCAGAGAAAATATAATCTAATAACTATGTTAGGCTGCAGACTTATTGGTGCCCTTGTATCTTTTTGAGCCTAAATTCTATCTTATGTTCAATAGGAAGGATATATTTTCAAACGCAAGACAATAAATCTAGTCTTATGTTGAAAAAGGGATTTATCTTTAGCAACATGTATTAAAAAATCTCTGTTCTCTTGGCAGTAAATTTAAAGATCAATATTAATAAAAGGTATCAAACTTTATACAGAGGAACATTCAGATCAAATATCATCTAATGCCAAGGTTAGGCTGTAGACATATTGGTGCCCTCGTGTCTTTTTGAGCCGATTGATTTTTGCCTCATTTATAGGCTCCAAGAAATGCAAGGTTTAATATTCTCGCAAGAATGGCTGTTGCTAATGTGTAATTTACGAGTAAATGCGGTGTGCCTCGCGTGTATATGATATAAACCTGAAGTGATTTGTTCCATGATCGTCTAAAAACAAAACTTTTTCTTTTTTCTTTATAAGAATCCACAAGTAATTTGACAGATGTATGTCTTTTATCTTTCAATTCTTTTATAGTAAGAAAAAACAGAGAGAATGAAACTGTTCAGCTTCCAACAACTCTTACTTGGGTAAAAGAAATGATTTAGTTAGCAAAGAAAAATAAGAAATAATATATCCATGCGTCTTTGAATTCATCTTTATGAACAAACACAATTTTCTTTTAATGTATAGCAAATCAATATATACGTACCGCTATATGTTTAATGTTTCCTAATATTATATACCCGGTTTAGCTTAGTCGGTGGAGTAGTGTTACACAAGGTTCTGGGTTCAATACCAACCCTCGCCATCATAGTCGCACAACTTTGACCTGTGCGGTAAAATATCGAGCTGGTAGAAGGTTTGGTATTCTACTTCAAATTCAAAAACAATCTCCTCGCTCTAGTACTAGCAAACATGGATTGATTCCCTCACTGTCTGATTAATACCGAGAATAGGCAACACGCACGATAGACTCATACTTTATATATACATGTTAAGGATCTTCTAACGTCATGTTTCTATTAAATGTTAATATCTCCACGAGGAAAATCGGCAAAGGACGCAACATACATCTGCCCACAACGGTTCTCTAGGTTACTCTACCTCTAATTTTCGCCGGCTTATCCGATCATATGACTATATAAGCCAATTATTATAGCCCACTTCTGGGAAACCTCTAAGCCAATTAGAGCTGCCTATTTTGGGTAACACTGGGGTTAAGCCATGTCAATAAGAATATGAACTCTTCCATTACCGTTAAATTTAAATCCTAACTACACTTCTTTACAAAAATGATAGCCTTAATGTAGCCCCTTCGTCAGATAATAACTCTGGGATAAGGTATGGTTTCGGTTTTATTACCGCAAACCCAGAGAACTCCAGCAGTAAGTTACAAACCAGACTTCGTAAGTCTACCAATATTCTTCTACATTGTCAATAGTAGTAAGTATTATCAAACACATCGAACATGAAACACACACTAGCACATATATGATAATAAATATAAGGATGTATACTCTGCATTTTGGGGATTGTTTAAAATTAAGAAAATATATTGAGAGTATTCAAAATGGCAGCTATCTAGGCTTGGACATAGGTAAGTCATCAAATCTTATGTAGCTGAGAATAACAAACCATCTGAAACTTCGTAAAATAAATTATTTTTACAATAGTTTCTAATAAATTGATGGGAATATATCTTTTATAGATATATACCGGGTTGTTTAAGGAAGAAGGTAACGTTAAGAACGAGAAGCGCGTGATAAGACTATACACAAATACAATATTGTGCAACAAGTTGATACTATACTCAAATTCTATACACAAATACAATATTATATAACAAGTTGATACGTTTCCATCATTCGTTAGCCTCATTTAAACACCCGAATTATTTGTTTTTGTCATATTTTAGATTTATCTATATATACATATATAAAGGGCAGTTGTGTGTATGTGTATGTCCGGGGCAATCTTCAAAAATAAAACAATCAACGACAAAGTAAATATATATATACACATTAAATATCACCAGGGCTTGGTTTTTGAGCAAAAGTAATAGATATTTGATTTATATTCGAGAAGATAATTAAAAAATGAAATTTAAATGATAACAGCATGGGATCTTTTTTTCATTTAATATTTTAGATAGTAGACATTAACGTTTCTTTTCAGTGTATCTGGATCGATGCAAGGTCTATTTTTTACATAGGGATTTAAATGGGGTATCCCACGATGATTCAACTCACGATTAAGTAATAATGGATCTGCGGGACTAAATTAAAAAAAAACTCTACCCAGGCGACGCCAGATAGACACTGCTAGTACATATATAAAGTGCAGCTGGTGTGTATGTATATACGTATGTTCAGATGAAACTACGAAAATAAAACAATTAACGACCAAGTAGATATGAAAACACATTAAATATCACCGGTTCTTGCTTTTTATGCAAAATTATGAAGATTGTTTTTCTGTTCGAAAATATCAAAAAAATAAAATATACATAGAAACAACATTGAAACTCTACCACAAAATGTAAGCATTTGAAAAATCTCAAAAGTAAACAAATCAATATACCAGGGTTTCCTCTCCCCTCCTCTACCCAGGTGACGCTGGTTAGCCGCTTCTAGTTCCTAGTAAAAATGTCTTCCTTTGCTGAATTTTTTAATGTCTGTTGTTTCAAAATAATCCTTAGTCATTTAAAAAATTGAAAGTTGACACTGAAAGGGATATTTTAAACAAACGTGAATAAACTATGGGGAAATGGCTACAAATATAATAAAACAGATACTAGAATATAACGTCATTGAATTAGATCATTTTCAGCATAAAAATATGTTAAATGATGAATAGACATAATTAGTTTTTCGTTACATCGTTGGAATACCTGATCTTATATTGAGCAATTTCATCCTACATTATAAATTATCAATCAGATTCTAAGAGCTCTTCCTTGGAAATCAATGCCTATTAGCATTTATATGTTTGGTTTTTCACGTGCTTAAATTATAAGAATTATTTCTAGTAGAAATAGTATATCATTAATATTAGTAATACTTGAAGTATGGATATCATTATTATCATTACTAGTAGCATTATCATAATTAGTAGTACTACTATTATCATTAATATTAGTAATACTTGAAATATAGATATAATTATTATCATTAATAGTAGCATTATCATTATCATAATTAGTAGTACTACTATTATCATTAATATTATCCTTAGTAGTTGTATCAGCGCATGCGGGAAACATTTTGAATCTGTGTGATAAAATTGAAAGCCGAGGGTAGATGTAACAATCTACCTCAGAGCAAAAACAATATCCCTGGTCTAGAGCTAGTGAAAAGGGGATAGACTACCTCGCTCTCCGGTTGATACCGACATTTGCCCACATCATTAACCGCCAACTTCACTTAAATTATGATTGTATCAATGGTAGTATTTTTATCATCATTATTACAGTAGTAGCATCATTATACTATTATAATTGATATTATTGTAGTAGTAGTAGTAGTGGTAGTAGTGGTGGTAGTTGTATCTTTTTATTATCCTTATTCTAAATATTTTCTTATATTTAATATATTTTAAATAACTCATTTTCCATCGGACGTTAGCACACATTTGAAATATCCTGTATGTGCAATGCTCGTCTGAGTGTTTATATAAGCGTTAATATCTGAAGGCTCTCTCGAATGAAGGCCCGGTAGAGCCATTTAAAACTTTTTATACGAAATGAACGATTTCGCTCTGGTAAATGGGGAACACATTTAGACAGAATAACTGCCACTAAATAAGCCAATAATTATGAAAGTTTTGATTTCTAAAATACAGTAAAGAGTTGCTTTTATACTTTCTTTAATAAATGAGGATTCTCGTGTCATTGGACTCAAAAGTCGTCGGGATTTTATGCAGTTTGCAGAGGATAACTAATTGACGGTCATATATGACTATGATTATCCTAATACTCATCACCTTATCATAGCAAGAACTGTACTTTCATACATTATTATCATTTTCACTCATTTTGAATTTTTCACATCAGCGTTAGCTGATGGTGTTCCACTCAAGTCTTAGTGACAAGTCGTCTCCTCAGGTCTCTAGGACACTTCTGGGTGTTCTAGCCGATTGCAGCAATGCAGTAGTCTGGATAGTCTCAATTTTTATTCTGATTTCCAGGTCCTCCAGTTTTCATTCCAAGTTTTTTTTTTGCGACAGTTCCCAATGCACCAACTACAATTGGTATCACTTTCAACCTCATATTCCACAGCTTTATTAATTCTTTGGCAAGGTCAATATATTTGTCCATCTTTTCGCTTTCTTTCAACTTGACTGTGATCTGCTGGAACCACAAAGTCCACCAGTTGGCACGTTCTTTTTCTTTTCTTTTTTTTTTGTTAATCACCACTAAGTCTGGTCTCCTGGTTTGAATGGGGTGATCCATCTTTATCTCGAAGTCCCAATAATAATAATAATAATAATAATAATATAATAATAATCATTATTATTATTAATATTATTATATTATTATCATATCACTCCTTTATGGCTTTATTTATACTTGTAAGGTTAACAAAAGTGTCTCCCAAAGTCTGTTACATTTAGCTAGAATCATTCTAGTTGATTAAATAATACAATTAATTTTCCAAATTTTATCCGAAAAGAGTGTGTCAACTCTCTCGTGCACAAATTAACTCTCATCGGATGGCTTTTAGCCTTGGAAGTGTTAACTTCCTGGTAACTCTCACATGTTATTAAAAATATTAGACTGATTGCTTGGAAAAGTGTCATTTTGCTTTGATCTTAAATGAGACTTTTCTTGAAGCAAATTTTGGCAAAGTAAACCTTATCTAGTAAACATGAAAATTTAATTTGCTTTAGGCACAGGTTTTTCACACTAGCGTTAGCTGATAGTTTTTCATTAGAGTCTAATTCCCCTTGCGTTTACAGGAATCCGCTGAGCGTTTTAGCGATCTTAAGAAGCTGATGTCTCAATTCTCCCTGATTTCCAATGTTTGCACTCTTTTCCCAAACCTTTGGAGACTATTTCAAAGGTACAAGTTACACATGATATCACTTCACCCTCATATTCCCCATATCGAATTGATTCGCTTCCACATCAATTCCAGCCTCTTCTTGTACATTTTGCCCTATTTTCCTCTATTCTCTTATGATATGTTTAACTTTTTCATTTTATCATCAATATCTTGCTATTCTATTACGTATTATCGATTGTTACTTTGATATAATTAGTCGTAATGGTGTTATTTTGTACTGCTATTAATAAAGATTATTTATTTTCTCTTTAAGCTTCACCTTCGTAGCCATGCACTGGTTAATACTATCATTATATTATCATTATCATTATTATTATTATTATTATTATTATTATTATTTAAAGACTCTTCTCCTTGCAGCTCTAGTTGATGTTTTACTTATAATTATTGTTGCAATTCGAATTACTATAAAGGATCCAATCGTATTAATAAAAATGATTTACATTATTAATATTGTTGACCATATCTACATAGTAATAACATGCAATTGTATTTATATAGACAACAAAACAGTGATTAACAGTATGAACTGGAAATTAATTTGCATATTGATATTAAAAAATTGATTTTAATAAATATGTGCTTAGTATAATTGATTTCTAATTGTTTAGTTTCATCTTAATGGATATAAGCAAAAATCCCGGGGATAAACGTTAAAGGAAATCCATTAACAAGAAGAAATAACTATACTTTTATTATTTACTCCCTAAATAGTTAGATTAGAATAAATTTAGCCAGGCAAGACGGGAATGATGGAAGGGTAAGTTTCAGTTGCTCTATTTTTCAGTTATACCTACATCTGTTTTAAATAATATTATCTGCATTATTATTTAGTCCCCTTTGCCTTTCTAATTTAATTTAATATTTTATTAGATTAAAACTAAAATAGTTGCACCCGGAAGTGTATATGTTAGCAGTTAGTTATAAAGCAGATTTCATATCAATGTCATTCGGATGGTCCCAAAGAAAATAAATACATACAACATTTAATGATGATTACACTTCCCTAACAAATCCAAAATACAGCAATCGATAGCTCTCCGATTTCTTTTAATCCCATGATCACTGAATTTTTTTTTAAAATTCATACGAATATGATGAATTATAGGAACAGTTTTAAAACTGTGAACTTCTTAGTTTGGACAGTATGTGGATTTACCAAGGAGAAAGAAAGTGTGTTTAATAGGAAACGTTTGCTAACAACATGTTGAAAGTTTGCCAAAAATAATGAGCACAGCAAGTTCAAATAGTCTATCATAATTAAGTTGCGCGAGATAGCAGAGGAGTTGAAGATATCAAAGGCAGTGTATTCACATTTTGCATGAACATTTGTCAATGAGACGCTGTGTTCAAAGTGGTTGCAGCGTTTGCTAACAGTCGATCAAAAACAACAACGCGTCGACAATTCAGAGCTTGTTTGCAACTGTTTCAATGCAACAAAAAGGAGTTTTTGTATAAATATGTGACAATGGATGGAACATGGATCCACCGCTTCACTCCGGAATCAAATCGGCAGTCAGCTGAATGGACATCAGCAGGTGAAAACCATCCAAAGTGACCAAAGACGCAAACATAAGCAGGCAAGGTTTTGTCCTCCTATTTTGGGATGCGCAAGGTATTTTGTTCATCGATTACCTTGAGTTCAAATAGTCTGTTGAACTTTGTTAGTATATACCTATCATGGTGGATCTTCATTCTCCTAGTAATCGCTTAAGGCACTTGCAGATACGGTTTCAATAATATGCCTACCAAGTTTAAATTATGAACAAGGTTTTTTGCATTTCACTATGCATTGATGATCTTGGGAAAACATGAATCCATCTCTTCTCCTTTCAAACCATCAGTTTTGAATGTACTTTCTCCTATGCGTATATCTCTATTTGGCGATGTATCAGTGGGCCGCGACTCAAAGTTTGGGAATCACTGATCTAGTCCTATGGTAGTTTGAACAACAAAACCTTTCTTCTTCCACCGTTTCTTCGGTTTACATAATCTGTCTTTATCTTCAGTTTGTAGGGCTTTGTTCAAGGTAATTAACTTTATAATTCTCTAATCCATTGATTCGACTTCTTAAGTTTAGAAATCTCCCAGAAGATACAATTTTGAATTCTGTCCCTGAATTCTGTCCTTATATAAGGTTTCTACTGTTCAGGCCTTGTTGCACAACTTTATTTCATCTTCTCTTTATACTCTCTCTCTCTCTCTTATTCAATTCTGTTTTAACGATCCTGCCTTCGGACTTTCTACATAATTATTGCGGTCTTTTATATTCGCCATTCTTATGATATTACTGTTTGCTTATCAGCGGTTATAATTGTACTTGCACTATTGCTGTTGAATTGTATGGCATTTGCTCACGTAATATATATACTTAAAGGAAATGGTGTTCTCTGCTTCTTACAACAGGAGAGACTTTTACACCGTGTCAGGTTGACATGACTTGCTTCATCCTACATGAATACTGTACATTATCTTTGCTGCAACGCTTAGCAGCAGTAATAAACATTTATTTCTTTTTTGGATCAAGGATAAAGGACTTTCATTTCCCGTGTTAGGAAAACCTATTTTGCTCCTTGATTTCAAGCTTGAGAAATGGTTTACAAAACCTTTCAAAGATCTGAACAACCTTATTTGCATATTTGTTATTATTTTGGGATTATGTGTTTATTGCTATTATTAGAGCACATAGTAAATTTCCATTGGTGTTTTTTTCTTCACTTAAAAATTCAACAACTTAAGATAGTATATATAAATACTAATGATCAAATAAGTAAGAGATTGACAATCAACAAGCGGCGTTGACTGGGCGTACACTATTCTAAATTACATATATGGGCTCTATTACTTATATTGAGCAATCTTTATCAATGAATATACCAAACTAATATATAATATATATATATATATATATATATTATATATATATATATATATATATATATAAACCGTTTCTAAACTCTATCGGTGTGAAAAAAAACCGATTACTCAGTTTTCAAAATAAAGAAAAAAAAGGGGGAAATATATTTAAAAAAAAAACAGACCAGGACACCCATCCTTTTGGAAAATAATCATCATTACGTATGTAGTGGCCAAAAGAAAGATCCCCTGATGTGCTTGCTAAGTTATATATTTAAAAAGTGCTCAGTAAGTTGAGCATAGTTATAATGACCTATATGAGGCATATAATGCGTAGGTAGACAGTATCCGACTCATTTAGGTATATATATATATATATATATATTGTATCAATTTAAATTCTATCAACAAATAATTGGAAAATAATTCTGATTATTCTTTTATTATTTCTTTTAGAAAAGAAACCAGAAATATTTTATTCCAAAAATGCTTTTAGACACTGTATAATAAGATTATATGTTTTTGGAACGTTCTCACGTGTAAAATGTATCATTTTAAAAAAATCTTACCAAGTGGCCTATTATCAACCGTATAGCGAAAGAGTCTATGTGATTTTCTTTTGTCCAAGACCAGGGATATTGTTTTGTTTTTTTAGGTGATGAGGCACTCCTAGCGTCAGCTCCCAGATTGTTAGGGTTTATGGTTTTATATTATTATAATTCATGATTATAATATAAAAAGGCACTTACATCCGGTATTAATGATAAATGATTACATAATAAATAACAATGTATCTGTATTAAGATTTTATATCAAACCAAAAAAATTCATAGGCATAAAAATTTTGCAGCCCCTTCCTTAAATCTATTGTAACATTTTTTTTTATTTCGTAACATACTGGAAAGAATTAATGTATCACATTTCTTTAAACATGTTCTTTCCTTCAAAGAATTAATTTAAACCGTTTGATTCTCCAGGTGTTCTATTATTAAATGAATAAGCACCATTATTATTGAAAAATACATTAAGCTATTATTTAATGAGATTCAGTGCAAATGAAAAATATGTCACCCGTGGAATCTTAGATTCCCTGCCTTTTTCAGCAATATCACATTAAACCGTCAATTTAATGGTCTTGCTATAAGAACTGAAACAAATTAGAATGACCTAATAAAAATATATTTCCTTTTAGTTGAGATTGTGGCCTGAAGCTGACGGTTTTATCTACATTATCGTGTAATGAAAAAAAGTAAATAGAAACAATAAACGATACTGTCTTTAACATACTGTCGATATGAATAATACAGAACAGGGAACTCGCCTACCAACAAAATGTTAAAACTAAGACTCATTCTTGAATATCTCATTTATTATGATCTAATTATTTAAAAATGTTCTTACGATATAGATTTAAATAACCTATATGTAAATATAGGTGAGAGATTTATTTTTAACATTTTAAGTTTCAAGCAACACTGGTTAACTCTACTAGTATTAAAACATATTCGATATCTTCCACAAACCGATTTCTGAGCTGAGTGTGTCAATACCGGTAATAAACATTGATTGAATAAATAAAGCCAAAAGAAAACTCGGTGGAAATTTGTAATCTTAAATGCAACTCACGGAATAAAATTCAGACAGACTATAGAAAGAAAAATAATTTTCCTCCAATGTCTTTTTCTGATTAACATGTAAACCTATGCTACCAATGTTGACTGATCCACTGTGTTCGTTGAGTTCAAATAATTTCTGATCGAGACGTGTTTTAATCATATTCAAACAATGCAACGCGGAATATTTTGATTGAATAAAATTGAGATCTCGACCAATGTTCTTGTTGATCTTAAGCAACCGATGATTACTGGGAGAAAAAAACTTACAGAGTGGGAAATTATTATGTAATTACACATTCTCTGCATCTATGTATGCGTAAGTTTGTGCATGTGTGCCTTTCTCTGTTACTGTATGCATAAGTGTATGTATATAATTTCTAAGATAGAGATAATTTCATGATAATTTCAGATATATATATATGGACATATGAGTAAAAACAAATATAACTGAAAGTCATTTGATTATCACTTCAAAAATTAATCAATGAAATTTATATCAATCAGTGTATGGGAGCAGACATACATACTTAATGAAATTAATTATAAATTCCATTGATAGTACACACACACACACACACACACACACATATATATATATATATATTGGTTAGGAGGTTGATTTAGAAGGCTATCACAATGCAGTTTGGAATAAATAAAAAATAATAATACGGTAACAATGGTGTTGTGTGTTGACCTGTATTTTTATTATTATTATTTGTGTGTTGACCTGTATTTTTATTATTATTATAATAAAAATACAGGTCAACACACAACACCATTGTTACCGTATTATTATTTTTAATTTATTCCAAACTGCATTGTGATAGCCTTCTAAATCAACCTCCTAACCAATACATACACAATGCTTCAAGCAAATTATGAAACTCTCTATATATATATATATATATATATATATATATATATATATATATATATATATATATGAAAGTTAGGATATCGTAGACACAGAGACAATGACACATGTCGGTTTCTCGCCTCTGTGATCGTCTGATGATCACAGAGGCTATCTTAGATATATGCTCAATCCCGAATACTGAGCAAACTGCGTCTTATATAAAAAAAAATACTAGGAAGCACAGTACATATTAGTATCTTGTCTATTAATCAAATGCATTTGTTTGAAAGTATTATTTTCTGATAACATAATAATCAACCACGTTGAATAGAGTTGTGTTTTTTGTATATTTGTATGTTTATATTCAAATTGCATAATTCTATGAAGCTAAACCTTATTAAATTTTAACAGAATTTTACCTTGAAAAAAGTGATTAATAAAAATTATGCTTCATCATTTGCTAAAGATTTTAAGTTCTGTTTCCTTACGGGCAACTGTCCATTATGAAATCAAATTAAAAAAACAATTCAAAATTTAAAAGTTATAACAAATCATCAAAGTAAATAATTACGTAGCGATAATTTAAAAAAATGTTTTAAACATTGCTTTGCACGAGTTAGAATATTTTATCAGTTCTCTGATGATTTTATATGACTGTTCTCATAAAATGTCATACATTCGGGTAAAGAGCCAATCATATTTTACGATAATGACTTACACACACACACACACACACACACACACACACACACACACACATAGAATTTGTGTATAGTAAAACGTATTTAAATTTCGCAACAAATATATGTGTTGTATACCCTTTTTTTACTTCTATTATTCTTCTGCTCATCTTTGGTATCTTACGTTCTTCTAGCGTCTGTACTTCGTTTTGCTGGTTGGTCGTCCTTGATTCATTTCTTCTTCTAGGTCAGTCTTGTTGCCAAGACATTCATCAACCACAAAACCATATTATTTATTTAAACCTTTATTTACTTAACTAAATATAATCTCTAACTAACACAACGCGCTTGGGCAGGTGAGTCCCAGCTAGGGCAGAAATATCTTCTCTGCCTGACTGAAACTGAGAGCCAACCAGGTCCCACGTGACTTCACGTATTTCGCGGGCTTTCTGTAATATTCCATGGAAAGTCCCGCCCGTGATATGAAAAGGGGCCATCCCTTCAGAAATACAGGGGGTTGACAATAATCTATGCATAGATTATGTAACATATGTTTAAAGCTAGTCGGGCCCTTCACGAGCTGTAATGGTTAGCAAGCTAGATTCGCAGACCATTGCTAATGAGTTCGATTCTCATTTGCCGCCCCATACTACTGGCCTTGTGTCGCATCTGAGCTAAGCTTTGTAAATAACTATATTTAACGTTATTCAAAATGGTGGTAAATCCAGTAGAGGGCTCCAGGATTGAACAGAGGCATGTCATTGATTTGTGGGTGGCTGAGAAGTGCAAATCATGTGAAATATACAGAGGGGTGTGTAACGGGGACGGAAAAGCATGTTTCAATTAAAAAATTGTTTGAAAATGTGTCAATCATAGTCGAGCCTGAATTGAAGAAAACAGTGGAGAAATCCTGAGTCTATGGTAAAGAAAGAATTCCATGAGCAGCTGTCTGTAAAGAATGTCTTTTGGGATATGAAAAGGTGCATTGCTATTGATATACCTGTAATAACCCACTGTTAACGATGCTTCCAATTGCCACCTCATATAATAAAATTCACCAAATTATTTGAATTATAACCCTATCTATGACTCAACTTTAATTTCATATTAGAAACAAAACCGCAATAAGGTTGTTTACTTTCATATTCATACGCTCACACACAGAGACACAGTCCCACACGCACACACAGATACAGACCCACACACATATACACCGCACTCTGGGTGAGATCAATGTTGGAAAGGCACCATTTATGCTCTCTTTATCCCCCTACTAACTATGTCTTGTGATACGCAGCCATATATCATGTATATGGCGTCGAAACGTTGATAGATGATGCTTGCCTGACATATGTTATAAATACTGATGTTGAATAGCGTGGAAGAGGAAAAAATCTCTAAGATGAAAATAATTCAGATATTGAATAGTGTGCATTAAGTTACATACCAACCATTAATTGGAAATCTGGTACATTTTAACCGTGATAATCAAAGTTTTTAATTTTAGTCGTAGTAGACACTGCCAGCCATTTCTGTCGAGACAGGATATTCACTTATATTTTCATATCAAGAAAAAAACTGTTAAAGCACTTACGTCAAGCAATCATTAGGATTGTGCTAAACATGAATTATCTTATGTTTTATTTTTCACCTTGCCTTTCCCCAGGAAATTTATATATACAAACACACTATATATATATATATATATATATATATATTATATACACACATATACACACATATTTATACACATATACATACACACATTATATATATATATATATATATATATACACACACATATACATATATATATACACACACACATATTTATATATATATACACACACACACACACATATTTATACACATATACATCCATACACACACATATATATATATATATATATATATATATACACACACATATATACACATATATATATACACACACACATATTATACACACATATACATCCATACACACACACATATATATATATATATATACACACACACACATATTATACACACATATACATCCATACACACACACATATATATATATATATATATACACACACATATTTATACACACATATACATCCATACACACACACATTATATATATATATATACACACATATTTATACACACATATACACACACACACACACACATACATTATATATATATATAATATATATATACACACATACATCCATACACACACACATATATATATATATATATATATATATATACACACATACATCCATACACACACACATATATATATATATATATATATATATATATACACACACACATATATATATATATATATATATATACACACACACACATATATATATATATACAGACACGCACATATTTATACACACATATACATCCATACACACACACATACATCCATACACACACACACATATACACACACACACACATCCATACACACACACACACACATATATATATATATATATATATATATATATATACACATCTATATATTAGACGCATTGATGACAATTCAACATCCCATTTTTCCCATACCCTATTATTGGTGCTTAGAATATGGTCACTGTATCCCCTGTTGAGGGTAAGACTCCAATTAAACAGGAGTATCCTAGTTAAGAAAAACTACATCTGGTGGGGAAGCGATAGTTTGGAAACTCTGTGGATCTAGATTACCCCTTCATTGCAATAACTCTCAGGTCTACTCTGACCCGGATTGGTAGTACCTGTTAAGGGGTACCATCTAAGGGTTAAGTAGATATGATTTATAATTATCTAGATTACATATTAATATCTGATATCATACAGCTGTGTGAAAAAAAAAACACATACAATATCTATATGTGAATGTATTCAATTCAATAACCGAAAACCGTTTGATATGCCGTTAAAATTAAGCAATCAACAAATTTCACAATATTATCTGCGTCTTATTCTTTTAACAATAGCCAGAAAACCATTGAAACCGCTGGTACTCAAAGGAGTGCTCTTACACACACAGTCCTTAGACTTGTAAGGAATCAGAAAAATTTTAATAGAAAAAGAATTGTAGTATTTTGAAAAATCTAAATAATACAAATTATCAAGATTCATCTAAAATATCCACACAAATAGAAAAAATTGTCGATATACGTATTCGTTTAATTTCATATGCATCCAACATTCGTAATGTTTTTCACTTACGTTTAATGATGACCTTCAATTATTTAAGTATGAGGATTGTTTTGAAATTCAACTCTAAAAAGTTATATATCTCTATTTATACTCTTCATATCATACCTCTATTTATACCTTCTCATATTCATACCTCTATTTATACTTTCTCTTTATATTCATACTCTATTTATACTCTTTATATTCATACTCTATACTTTCTCTTTATATCATACCTCTATTTATACTTTCTCTTTATATTCATACTCTATTTATACTTTCTCCTTATTTATACTTTCTCTATATTCATACCTCTATTTATACTTCTCTTATATTCATACCTCTATTATACTCTTCTTATACATACCTCTATTTATACCTCTCTTCATATCATACTCTCTTCATATTCATACCTCTATTTATAATACTCTATTTATATCATATCATACCTCTATTTATACCTCTCTTCTTCATACTCACCTCTATTTATACCTCTCTTCTTCTATTTATACCTCTCTTCATACTCAACCTCTATTTATATCATACCTCTATTTATACTCTCTTCATTGTTACACGTTGGTCATTGGAAAAGAACATCACTCAAACGAATCGACATTCAAACCAATTCACCCAACTACAAAATGCTATTGTG
The DNA here is from genome assembly GCA_023376005.1 of Doryteuthis pealeii. NCBI lineage: Eukaryota > Metazoa > Mollusca > Cephalopoda > Myopsida > Loliginidae > Doryteuthis > Doryteuthis pealeii. The sequence goes on along the minus strand of CM042138.1, from coordinate 128,497,742 downwards.
TCTGTGTATTGTTTCTACCTGAATATATTGTAGTATGAATTTTAGTTGCGTTTAATTGCTTTCATATCTCCCCGGGCTGTATCCTTTATGAAACCGATTCTCTACAAAAGCTAATGAAGGCCATTGCAAACTGTGAAAGAAGATCAATCGTCAAAACAGATAAACATAGCAAGAAAAAATATATAATTGCGCAATAAAGAAAATAAACGAATTCTTCAAATGTATAAAAGTTAGATTGATTTTCTTTTTACGTCTTCCTGAATTCAAAATGGAGAATGTTCTGTTCTAGTTATTTCTTTGAAGGTAATTATAATGAAGAATTTCTGCGAAAATGCTGAAGGAACCTAAGGTCATTCTCTTACTATTTAATTGAGTTCGTAAAATTAAAATAGGTTTTTTTTTTACAAAATTTGACATGTTTTATATTTATTTTATTTTCAGTAATTCATCGAATTTCCGGTACAATGTTTAAACGGATATTAGATTAATTCGGACTTAAAAGCAATTTCCTTGCCCACACGCAAATTGATAAGCGGGTGGGGGAGCATTAATAATTACTGTTTGTATATCTCTTTTTTTGGTGTGAAGTGCGATATATATATATATATATATATATATATATATATAAATCTTTTCTCGCTGATGCCAAAAACAGCCCTTTTCTTTTCACGAATAATTCTAGGTATGCATGTGAAATGCTTACAAAGGTTGTAATTTACAGAGCGTTGCTTAGATTAATACAAAACAAGAAGAATTGGCCTCTATGTGAGAATCAAATTCTCTTCTAATGACTTACTTACAATTATCTATTTGTCTAGGTCATTAACTTTTACGCCATATGTAAAGTAGGAGCAACCTTCTTACCGCTGTTGAACGAAAAAAAATTGTCAACCAAGAGACCTCTCGTGATAAGCGCGAGAAAATCGTCACACTGTACTTGGGGATGTGTAAAAGGGTCAGTATGTCAGTAACCAACATAGGACAAGTAAAGCGAGACCGCTCCCTGTATATATAAGATATTATAGTGTAGAGAGTCAACGGTGCTTTATATATATATATATATATATATATATATATATATAATATATATATATATAAAATATATTTGCTGAGTATATATATATATAAGTTAGCATAAACTAGGGTCGACGGTATATAGATGGATAACAAACGTTCGTTGGGCATTCGATTTATCAAAGAACTAGCAGTTCTTTCATTGACTTATGAATATCACTCGACATTTTCCTCATTTGAGAGCAGTCTAACATGTGATTGAAACATTAGTAAAGTGTGTGGTATTTCTCTTCGACCACGTATCTCGATGTTTTCTTTTTCTGTTCATCAAAATCGATTACTGTTTTATCCCTGTATTCTATAAATTTCTCGTTATAATGTGAAAAGGGATTCAATAAACATAAGAATTTGCACAATACACTCTTTCTGATAAAACCCGTGCTAGGAGCGTTTGTCACAAAAGACTTAGAATGTCCTTTATCATCAAACAAGTGGGAGAACCACTGTTTATAACAAGTTAATCACCCTACGATGATAAGCATTTTTTCATAGAATACAGAGATTTAGCTTTCATTAGAAAACATTTTTTCAATGTAAACAATATGAACAACTTATTTGGAAAATGTTGACATGGATGACATTTTATCCTTCTAGAGAGAAATAAATATTATTTCAAAAATTATAATATGTAAATAATATCAGTGTTATCTTATAATAATGGAGAGTGTGTATTTTTCTTCTCTGTAACCGAAACTATATTACTATTCAAGTCATAATTCCCTTAGTTATTTTATTTTTATTTGAGCCTCAATTATTAATAAAATTGTTTTACATTATTTACACTGTTGACTATATCTACATACTAATAACATGCAATCGTATGTATATATACAACTAAATAGAGGTTTACAATGGAAACGGGAAGGCTAATTTGCACATTGATATAAAAAATTGATTTTGATGAATATGTTCTCAGTATTATTGATATCTAATTGTTTGGTTTTATCCTAATTAATATGAGGAACAATCGCGGCGATAAATCATAAGAGAAATCCATTAGCAAGAGGAAATAACTGCATATTTATTCTTTACTTCTTAATTTAACCAATGAGTTGAATTAGGAAAAATTATCAATAAAAGACGGAAGTGATGAAAGAGTAAGTTTCAGTTGATCTATCTTTCGATTATACCTACCTCGTGTTTCAAATATTTTTAATCTGCATTCTTATTTAGTTTTGTTAGCCTTTCTAATTTAATAGAATATTTTATTACATTAAAACTTAAATACTTGCACTCGGAGGGTGCATATACTTTCTAGTATAAAGTAATTATTAAAAATGTATACCAGACGATTTTGACATATCGTTAAAAAGAAATATTTAAAAGAAAAAAAAAGAACTCAAGCAGCTACACAAAAATGAAATATACACGAATAATGTACATGATTTCATAACGTATGTACATAAAATAGTCCCAGGTTGGAAGACAGCTTATTAAAATAAAGCAATCAGGATTGGCGGTAGTATTATACTCAAGTGTAAAATATGTTTTTTTGTGTTGCAGTGTATTGTTAACAAACAATAGTGATGTATCTATAATATATAAACTAACATATAACCAGCCATCAAGTTTAATTTTAACGTTGAATTTAAAGGAAAATTTTGCACAACTATTTTAATCGTGTGAACAGATTCAAACAACACGCAACGGTTGCGTCTAATTTGAGACCGTGTTGCTTATTCCGTTGGAAACGGATAAAAACACAACAGCAATAGGTCCTGGTAGAATAATGTTTATCGTTGTAGGAAATGGATACGGCAAACCGAGTTTAAATCACTGATGAGGCTGTTCAAACAGTCGGGACGCAACAAATGTAGATGAATCGTCTAGGGAGTGAGATGAGTGTACAGAGGATGATCTATAACGTGGGGAAGACTAAATCACAGATGTTAGTTTTTCTTCTTTCCTTATTATTGTTTTCCAATTTCTTAAGCTTTTAGAAACATGCACCGCTGTCAAATACAAATAATTCACTCCTTTCTACGGGAACGATATACAAACTAAAAAAAAATCAGTAAACAATTAAAGTGACTGAGACTTTGATAAAATAAGTGATGTTTTTTTTTAATTTTAGGAATATTAACCTGTTTTCTGAATGTCTGCGATGAGGCTTGATGATTAGTATTATCTGCATTATTCGGACTATTGTCCCCATCTTCATTGTTATTTGTACAATGTTTCGGCTGATATGCTCTCCGGCCTTCTTCAGGTATATCTTGTCGGACTCGGGAACCTTCTTTTCGAACTCGGTAACTTTCTTGTCGTAATCGGGATACCGAGTTCAATCATGAGTAGAGGCAGTTAGAAAAATAATTAATACAACTCCTACCCCAGCTATGGTTAGCAGAATGAGAACAGGATACCCCGTGGACTAAATAAAGGGTTAGGTTCAAAGTTCCGTGATGGCTCCTGATTACGACAAGAAAGTTCCCGAGTTCGAAAAGAAGGTTCCCGTGTTCGAAAAGAAGGTTCCCGAGTTCGACAAGAAATACCTGAAGAAGGCCGGAGGGCATATCGGCCGAAACGTTGTACAAATAACAATGAAGATTGGGGACAATAGTCCGAATAATGCAGATAATACTAATATTAACCTGGTTTTATGAAAAAACATAAATAACGAGCTTTTATCTTCAGTGACAAAAATATGCAACGGAAAATATATTCCGGAAAATAATGAGTTGTCAAATTGTAAATATATGAAAAATTGTTTTTTACCTGTATATTAATTTGCATGTATAGGCTTCAGCTAGTATTTGTTTTAGGAATACAAATTACAAGGTCATTACATAATTTTTCCTTAAATTATACATTCGAATTCAAATAGAATCCTAGATATGTTAATCAGTCTACAGTTATAAAAGAGTTTGAATAGAACTCAATAAGCGTTTCGGTATAACTAATTGAAAGAAAACATGGCCCCAACAAAAGAACTGTAAATGGAACCTATGGAATTCCATATTTCTAACTCAATATCGAATTATTATATAATATTTTACCCAAAATGGCTTAGAATTTTAGCGAATGCTTTATAAACCAACATCGCATTACATCTCATACTTTAGTTGTTTATTTAGAGCAAAATAAACAATATCAACATACTCTAAATATGCTAATAACATATTATTACCAAGGACAGTACTTATTTGTTGTCTGCAGTGATTTATAACCTAGTAATTGTTCTCGAATTTTTTTACTCTATTGACCATGAACTGGATTATGTCAAAGCCCACACCCATGTAGATATTTACTTAACCCGTTTTCCGCCGGTAAGATGAACACAAAGTCGCAAGTATGGGGAATATAGTGAGGATCGAACTTGCTATTCAGCAGTAATGGACCTGCGAGACTAACTTTCAAACCGTTACTTCACAATAAGACGCTCAGGATCACCCATATTTATCTGCTCTGACAAGAGTTAAAAATAGTGTAAAGAAATATTATCATTAGTAAGACAACGATACGTATTTCGCGAGACTCATAAATTTGAATTTAGAATTAACCTGTGATGAATAATCAATAAATTATATATAACATGCATTAAGATAGGGGAAGGTTCTGAATAAGATATGACGGTATGGAAAAGATAAAATAATAAGTAAAATTGCAAGTTTTGTTGTAAGGATGGTAAGATATTAACCAGATGGAGATAGCGTTACCTCTCATCTAATCTCACGTGCATCATAGAGGTGACAGTTTAAAATCATCATCATCTTGTTAATAATGACATTATTATATATATTGTAAATAATAACTTATCATGTGTTTCACTATGATACTTTGTATTTTAATCATGTTAGAAATAGTTATCATTTGATCTTTTCTCTTTCAAGTTATGAATATTTTATGGCAAATTAAATAATTTCTGAATTGACATGAACCAACCACTCAATCAGTAGAAATGCGATTAATTTGAAACACATCATAAGTTCAAAAAGGGTTCATCGGCTTCAGAAGTGGCAAGGAATATTACCAGGATTTATGGTTATTAAGTCCGAAATGCCAGTAATTCTCAGTTGAGGTCTAAGCCATTTCAGTTCGGAAATATTATCCTCGCAGACTTCATTCGTTCAGGATGAACAAATTCAATTGACAATCCAGTTCTCCTGGAAGTAATAGAAGAAAAACCAAAGCTGACAGCACGATAAATGGCACGGTAACCGGTCAATACACTCCATAGAATCATAACCTAGTTCCATGGGTTTGGCCAAGTGTCAAAAGATGGGTAATCGGTTTTACGTGATCTGACCGGCTCCTAACATAATCAGAGATAGCATCTGTTTACCATTAGGCACAAAAAGACGTTACGAACCAATTTCCGAAAAGTGTCATAAGCGAAAGGACAAGTAGGTCTTGTTTTATATTTACAAAGCCACCCAAACGAACAGGATGCGACACAAGGTCAATTTCTTAAGCGGTGTTTAACAGGTTTGAATGCAGAGTTTTCTTTCTCCTAGACTGATTAACTAGCCATGGTTAAAGAGCCCAGTCTGCCCAGCTATTTACCCATAGCTGGAAAAAGAATTGGATTCATACCTCTCCCGAGGGTATTAGCGTTATGTGAAATGCAAACAGCTTCGTCCAGGAATTGAACTCGAGTTGAGGAGTCCAACTCTTATGACTAACCGTTAGACTAGAATACTAGCAGAGTACCAGAAAATATGTCGGTACATTTTAGGGTTGAATTACTCGTTTTTACATGTTATGAATGAAAGTTATTATACGATTGGTATCACAATATAATGAGATTTTTATTGCAAACTAGCAGAGATACCCGACATTTTATACTTATGAATTGTTTATCGAAAAAATGTTAGAAGACAGAGGGAGAAGGAAAAAGGAAATGTAAAATAAATTCAGATAGAATAAGAGATGGGGAAAAGAAATGGGAAAATGATAAAGAATAAATGAAGATAAGAAAGAAGAGAGAGAGAGAGAGAGAGAGAGAGAGAGAGAGAGAGAGAGAGAGAGAGAGAGAGAGAGAGAGAGAGAGAGAAGAGAAAGAAAGACAGCAAGAAAGAAAACATTAAAACAATTTCTGGAGAAGATAGTCATCAGCGAGAGATAAAGTAGATCTATAAAGGAAAAGTGACAGAGTACCAGAAAATATAACTAGGGTTGGATGATTCGTTTTTACAGGATACCATATGTACCACACGTAAATTCGGATACTATTTTTATCACAATATACTCTGTTATAGGATATTTTTATCACAAATAAGCAGAGCTGTCTGGGATTTAGAAATTAAAAATAAATCACTTATATTCATGGGTAGATTAATGAAAATTGTTTTTGTTATTTTTTTAGTGCGAACGCACTATATAAGGAAGAATATGTCCATGATTAATATATTGTCGTTTTGTAAATATGTTATATGTAGTAAAAGTTATGTTTACAAGACGAGAAAATATAGAACTATCTCATATAGATGATTTTGACCTTTTTATTTAGAAGTAAATAGATTGACAGATAAACCTGTTAAAATATATGATAATGTGTTAGGATGTATTTTTACACAGATTAATTCTTGTATAAATTACTGTTTCGTTTATAATAAGAAAAATGCCACTAGCAATTAAATTCTTCACGATCTTAATTAACTGGTCAGAGAAAAACACATGAGAACTAATCACTGACAATTTATCAAGTGAATTTTTACTTTTAATAGAAATAGAGTAATTTCTCTAATTACCCCTTTTCTTTTTTCCTCTTGCAACAGCTGATGCTAAATTAGTTTAGGAGACACTGTAGTGAATTCTATTAGGGAAGTAAACAAACGTCTGCCAAAGAGGGAAGTGTTAAATGATAATGTTTTATTTCAGACAAATAAATTGGTTGTATTTTCACTGTCTCTTTAGGCAAACAATATATAACCAAATGTGGGAAATTATATTCACACTTTGTGTTGCAGAAACTGTTAAATATGTTTTAAATTCCTCAGTCACCAATCGGAACATATGTAGACTTTTAAAAAAATTCTATAACCACTATTTATAGAGATATGAGGTGTTTTGTATATATTGTCATTTATTCCTCGATCTGCTAATTCATTCATGAAAAAGGTTCATTTTTTAGATAAAAATAATCAAAAAAGTGATCCTCATTGTTGTTGTCTTTATAATACTGTTACGTAGTGCCTTTTCTTTGACGGCACTAAATATCTATACGTTGTATACTTCTTACGTCTTACTCTGGTCTATTCTTCCGGCCGTCTTCTGATCGTCTAGTCTTCTGGCCTGTATATCTTCTAAGGGTCTGGTATATCTTCTACATGTCTCGTCTGGTCTTCTTGTATGGGGATTCCGAGTCTGGTTCTGTTGGGGACCATTTCTTATCAGAAGCCTTGTGCTATTGTTAGCTTTTAGTAATAACAACAAGACTTCGATTTACTTTTGATGTTATTTTATTCCGGATCCCCAGACCAGACAACCATGCAGTGAGCTCACATCTTGCTAGCTTCTAACTCTGCCACTGACTAACTGCAACTAACTTACTGAGTTGCCCACCTTAAACCGGAAGGGGGCTTTCTATCGGGGTTCCGTTCTCACGATTCTATCCCCAGAAAGCAAGGTGAGAGTGAGGTCAAGCATTGTCACTCACTCTCAAGGCCATCAGCTGTACTGATCGCCATAAGGATTTCTATACTACCTTAAAAAGTAATAGGGATCCAATTAATATGTAACAATACATTATTAATTATTTTGCCACAAAATATAACCGTTTTGTATGTCTTTTGCTAACTGAAGTATTTACCCAAATCCTCCACCGCAGACAGAATGGAATACTAGGTCAACTTTTACACTGAGTCAGACTGCTTTAAATTCAGTCATCCTTCTTCTAGACTGGTTTCATAGCCTAATAAGAACCTAGTCTGTCCAACTATTTATCCATATTTGCTAAATTCTTTTTGGGTTCATGCCTTTTTCAAGAGCATCATCGCAAAACAAAACGCAAATAGTCTCGTCCAAGAGTTTAACTAGAGTCATTGATACCATTCCCTAACCGTTAGGCTAAGTTAATATCCTACTGAAGTAGGCATAGTAGATCACTTCTTTCACCATGCTAACTACTTGTTCTATGAGTAACACCAATTGTTTGTACGATTTCAAGAGTTGCTTACTAGTTTTAGTAGGAGCATCAGGAGTTGAGACCACGTCTTCAGAAGTTACTCACTGCTTTTATTCGGAGTATCTAGTTGAGTGCTACGGCTTCAGAAGTTGCTAACTGCTTTTCACAGGATTATCTTCAGAAGTTGCTCATTGTTTTTCGCATGAGTATCTGCTGTTGAGTGCACGCAATCAGAACTGATAATTACTCTCACACCAAAATAAGTTGCTAACTACTTTTGAAATCAATATCTGCAGACGAGTGCACGGATCCAAAAGTTTCTCACTATTTTCCGTGAGAGTATCTGTATTTCAGTGAGTGTTCGGCATTAGAAATTGCTCACTACTCTTGATAGGAGTATCTGCAGTTGTGTGGCACGCCTCATATTCTGCTCTATACATTTGGTAGGAGTATCTCCTTCCAGTAATAGGCTCGGCCTTATAGGTTGCTCACTATTTCTGGTAGGGATGTATCCAGTTGATTGCACGGCTTCATTTTACCTCCTCTGATGAGTATGCATTGGCTCAGATATTTGCATCTGTTGGTAATGATTTGGAGAAGAAACCATTTTACTAGGTTTCTTAAGATATCTACTTGAGGCTTTCTATGTGGATTTCTTCAACTTTCTTCCAAGATTTTATCATATCCATGAAGCCTTATTTTCTTCACTAACATATCCTTCAGTGGAATGATTAATGAGTTTCTCTGGTGTCTCGTTTCTGACACTGAGAACACGCACCACGTCTTTGGCAACGGACACATCTGTTTCTGATAATTTACTGATACACATCTATTTTTTTTTTCGAAAAATATGTTCAGATATTTTATTCATTTTAAAATCTTTGAAAAATGATGAATTAATTCAGGTTGTTTTATAGAATTAATCCAAAAGATAATGGATTATTTCCCAATAGTGAAACCTGGAGATTTCAGTATACATTAAATGTATGTTAGTTTTCCCATTGTTGTGCGTGTAATTGTTAGCAAGCTTGTCTCAGATCAATTCAATACTGAATTACTAGTTCGATCCCCACATGCAACTTTGTGTCAGATCCGTGGTTAACGGGTTGGGTAAAGGATTGCACAAAATCCATGTAGTTTTTAATTATTTCAACCCGACTAGTGTTATTCTCTGTCTAGATGGTAGGGAATAGCGTTCAGGGTACTTTTATATTTGCATATTTCTATACTTCTATTTTGAACAGTCCTATCAAATCCGAATAATTTTAAACATATCTACATCAACCATAAAACTGTCTACAAACAAATGGTTCTTATTCAATGTGAAAAGTTACTTTAAACCACAGTATTGCGTAAAAATGATGAGTATTAGTTAAAAATACTTGATATTGTATAACAGTATGTAAACAAATTAGTATAGATAAAAACATGATATGAAAAATCCTATTAAAATAGAACGTTATTACAATCATTTAGAAATTAATAAACATTCAGCATTACATAATCCATGAATAATTGATATTCCACTCCCTTCATCAATTTTAAAAACTGTTTGTCTACTTTTAAAACTGCTTACAATGGCTCACCAACCACTGTTATGCTACCGTAAACAGATGGCAGCGGCTTCACAAGAACCACCTGTCTACACTGATAATAGCACATTGTTTAAATATAAAGCGTTCAGAGGTGAATAGAAAGTGAACTTTGAAACATCACATCATACAGAAAATCCCGAAAAAAATTGTTACACCCGTGGGGAAAATTTGATGGGCAAATTTGGTGGTCACCTCACAGTTTTAATGTAGTGAGTGATGTCGGAGTTTTTTTGTGCTTTTATATTCATTTATCTGATAAAAATGTCAAACACTCTCATGACAATGAGATCATTGCTTGTATCTCAGCAACAAATTCAGGAGTTATTTTCTTATGAGAACGATCGGAGTGAGGCCTCTGTAGTGCCGTACATTATTAATAACTACTGGACTCATCCACTTTTTTTCTAATCCCCTGCTCTATTCATAGACTCACACCGAAAATCTCTGAAATCTTCATGCTGAACCTCACGGCGTGAATACCAGGTAGCACTGCATACCGATTCAAAATTTCTGGAGGAGTGAATTGCATCATTTTGCTGGAGGAGTGAATTGCATCATTTTGCTGGAGGAGTGAATTGCATCATTTTGCTGGAGAAGTGAAATTGCATCATTGCTGCTGTCCTTACAAACAGTGCCCAGCTGACTACTTTGCTGTACAGTCAACAAAAACACAGAAAAATAATGAGTCATATTCAAAGGTATTATATCATAAAATACAATATATTAACAACACTAGTTCATATTAGCACTAAAAATACATCGGAATGTAAGGATATATATATATATATAGTAAAGGGAAAAATAAGGGTCTAACATGGTTTAATTCCAAATGATTTCATCAGGACCCTATTCTAAGCTTAACTATTTCGATGTTTTAAAAGTTAAATAAAGGAAATACATCGACAGTTAGGCGTAGGATAATGTCCCGATGAAAGCATTTGTATTGAAACCATCATAGACCCTTAACTTTTTTCTCTACTTATATTATTATTACTGCTCTACGTGTTTAATATATTGGGTACTTTTAGATTATTCACTGATGCCAATGCAACGGAAACTTTCTACCCTTTATTCTTTAAAACAGACGAATTTGTTAATATATAAGTATTTATATATAGAAAGAAAAACACAACAGACGCATATATATATATATATATATATATATATATGCTTAGAGATGAAGCAGAGAAAGATGTTTGAAGTATATCTAAAATATACTTATATACCAGTAGACATAAATCAAATCTAACAAATAGATATTTTTATTGGTAAAAAGATTAATCGATAGAGATGGGACCTATGCCATTTAACCTGATTAAATGTACAAAAAGTGATGAGGTTTTCCTTACATGGCTTTTTTTTTTACTGTAAGAATAAATCATTATCTCCAGTCATGAGTTTAGAACCAGAACTGAATGCAAAGTCCAACTTCACTTGATGTCCGACATCAACTTATTTAGCGTAAAGTCGATTGCCTCTGATGTGCAGTTTAATCGGAACACTTGACCATTTATTTTCGTTTATAATTTCTTTTAGAAAACTTCATATATCGATTATATGCTGCAGGAAAAAATAATGGTCATTTTAGATTTTGAATAATTTATTGTATCAAAATATCTTTTTATATATATATATTGTCTATACGGGTAAAATTGAGACATAGCTCAGTTTGTGTTAGGCACTACTGAAAAAGTAGGACAAACCCAGGGGAAACTTTCTCTCTCTCTTATATATATATATATATATATATATATATATATATTATATATATATATATATATATATATATATATATATATAAGGTATGGAGGCGCGTGAGCTAGTGGTTAGAGTCGTGAGAAATGGACTTGTCGATTCGAGTTCAATTTCTAGACGAAGCAGTTGGCATTTCACATAGCGCTAATACCCTTGGGAAAGGTATGAAACCATATATTCTCCCTCCAGCTATGGGTTGAATAGTAGGGTAGACTGGGCTCTTCAGCCTTGGGTAGGTAACCAGTCTAGGAGAGGGATAACTCTGAATTGAAAATTCCTGAGGTCGGTCGTTGATTGGGTTTGTGGCAACCCTTGATGCAATAATTCTTTCCTATCGACTGTGCCAAAAAGTGTGGATGGTCCAACACAAGCCTTCACCACTATAAACAAATCCCTGTGGATGTTCATTGTGTGTATGAACCCGCATACGTCGAAAATCGACGGGAGAGTCCATTGATATATAAGGTGATAAACTGACAGCCTGGATAAGGTGTTGTGTTTTTTTCTACAATGTTTATTTTTTATATACACTCTCTGCTTAATATTGGTTCGCCTTCTCTCATAAAAATCGCACCGCTGATATTCAATAATTTAATAATATACACAGAAGCGTACGTGTGCGTACACACATGCACATTATTTGTCAGAATTATTTGAACATACAAACACTTTCCTTTGAATATTTTCCTTTAGAGATATAAGTACAGGAATATTACGCAAGAATAACCAAATTTTATTACAGTAAACAACAAAGAATTGGTTGCGTCATATTTGTTTTGCTCTGAATACTAAGTCTTTAGTAAACTATTTGTTTGTGTGTGTGTTTTTCTTTTTTTATGAAAAGCAATTTTTATCATAAATTTAGAATTTGTTCAGAATCGATAGAAGATTGAAACTAACATCATATAGATACAAGGGTTAGTCAAAAAATAATGCCATTTTCTTTATTTCATGTGAACTTTTATAAAACTAAAGCCTACATTGAGACCTTAACGAGGCTCAGACCAAGAATCCGACAAGTAAGGCCCAACTTGCCAATTGACAATGTCCTCTCCTTCTGTAGGACAATACTAGACCACACACAATCATCAGGAGAAGGGAGAAAATCGCCTTATTTGGGAGGACAACTTTACCGCATCCTCCATATTCACCGGATTTAGTGCCTTCGGTGTGTCATCTCTTCAGCCCCATGAAAAGGGTTTGAGGAAGTGAAATCTGTAGTGAAGAAGTGGCAAAAAGAAAAGTCAACAGAATTTTACGGTGCAGGGATAAATACTCTCATTCGAAAGTGGAACATTGTTATTGAGAGAAACGATAACTGTGGAGAAGTATGGATGTGATCCACAGAGGACCAGCTTCATTTTAATGTATCAAACATGTTCATGTGTTGGTAATTATTCCGGAGCTAAACAAAATGAAATTACCTTTTGACTCACCCCCGTATTTGGAGAATAACTAGTTCCCGTTTAAAATATTCTTGTCATAGACAAGTGTTTGTTCAAATATATATGAACCACAAATTGCTAAAATAGTGGTTGTAAAATAATCAAAAAGATAACTGATACTGAGAAATATGTAATGTTTTGATTTATATTGATTCACTGATTTTAATGACGTATTAACCAGTCTAATATTATTTTATGGTTGGGTGGATTTTACGGCGTATCAAGTCGTAGTGTAATTTATACCGAAGACGTTTTTGTTTAGAAATTCTTGTTGGGTATTCATTTTTTAGACTTATTATTCAAACCATTTTTTAAAAACTCATTTCTATTTTATTTAGCCCTAACATGAGACCCTAACAAGTACTACCACTCCGGGTCAAAGTGGAGCTGAGAGTAATGGCGATAAACGAGTACTTTACAGTCCACAGAGATTTAGAATCGGAACCTCAGCGCTATATGCAGTTTAGCGTCAAACCCAAGACACTAAGACCCTCAGCCACCGCCTTCGAGCACACACATAAAAAATTGGGGGTGCCATAAGAACTATGCAGCCGGGATTAATATAGACGCTAAGGCTTGAAGTGACTGGCCGAATGATCGCAGGACACTCTGACCACTCGTCTAGTTAAATTAAGGGCCAAAGTGCAGTGTTGCATGACAAGAACTGCTCAAACACCAGGATTCCATCGTTGAGTATCACGAGCTTCTACCCACGTCCAAGTGGTGGCCATATTATGGGTCTTACTCCACCGCAGAGGTGCAGTCGGCATATTCAAAAGGCACAACCGACAGGGCCTCTAATATTATTCTGTCAGACATTGATTCTCTGATTTTCAATGAAAGTACCTTAGATAAGTTTTGCTACTATGTGCTTTCTCTTACTGGAATATATTTTTTACTTTAGTTTCAAGTATAAGAATCCTTATCGTGTTTAATTATGCCATTCTTTATGATGCTATGCAACAGGGGGGGGGGTATACGATTGTTTCCGCGTTTTGCAATGGCAGATACTGGATGTTTGAACAAACCTTTGTACGGTTTTAGAATCAGCTTATTTACTTTAGTTTACTCGTTTTAATTTCAACTGGAAAATAGAGATTTGTGGGTTTTTTTTATCTCGCTAAAACAAACATATTTAACGTCTTTGATTACAAGATTGATTTCAGTCTTGCTTCGCCTGAGTCAGAATATAAAGAATATCCATATGTGTATTCAATTCATTATCCAGTGAATCACAAAGAGAATAATCATTTTTTCTTTTCCCAATCTTTTATAGTGATCATTGATATATAACCGTTTTATCAAATATTTTAATATAATATAAATAGCTTAATATTTCCAAAGTATTTTGTTGCATGTTCCATATATTGGAATGAAAAGTGAAAATTAATATATATATATATATATATATATATATATATATATATTGGAACAAATGGACATGCTACTATCAAACACACTCGCCTTCCTGGATTTTAACAGCATGTTAAACCCACAAAAACACTTGAACTTTTATAATTCTTCTATAATGCTCCCTTTCTAATAATCTATCAACAATTTCTTCAAATAAGAAATTTTCTCCTGGAGATGACCTAAGGTCGAAACTAGTTGAGAATAAACAACATACGAGAAATATTCCTGATTGTTTTAATACTTTTTGTTCACACTACATATATATATATATATATATATATATATATATATATATATAACTGCAAGAAAAAGCAGACTTAAGGTCCCTTTCGACCAGTTCATTTTCAAAAGTTTAAAACCGGTAGATCTGTTAAAAGTCAAAGTACATAGATTGGATAAAAATGGATATGATAGTTCCAAGATTGGACAAAACAGAAGAGAAAAATGAATCCCTTCATGTCACTCTAATCTCTGCAGTAACATCCCCAGCAAATAGTCCTCGGGAATATTTCACTCATATCAGCCTACACAAGGCCGTACAGTGCAAAAAATTGCGACTCCATCTAAGATGTATAGTTGGTGGTTTGACATTTCACACACACACACATATATATATATATATATATATATATATATATAGTACACCAACCTCTCCGCACAATTATGTAATACAAGGTCAATTTCTTCTAAGATTTGAACCATTAGTCCATGACTAAACGTTATAGAATATAAACCTGAAAAAATACAAGCTGTGATAAAAATAGATACCTTTAGAGATCTTTACATTTTAAAAATCTAAACTTAAAGACATTACACACATGGGTAACGTAGACGTCTAGGGACTAGAAAAAGTAAGTAAATCGGCCGAGTGGCCTATCGTCGGTATCAGCCGGGCAGCGAAGAAGTCTATCCCCTTTTCACAAGTACTAGACCAGCTATTTTTCTGTCTGAAAAGGGGTGTCATATAGACTTTACCGCACACAGATATAAGCTGTGTTACTCATGCGCTGGGATCTCGAGGGAGATATCGAACATGGAACCTTGTTGTTCCCAGACAGATGATCTGAGTTAAACTAATCAGTGTCAATTCTTGATAATCTGTCCAGCAGCTTCGATATTCTTTCATTGGCCGTCTCGATACCGATTGCAGGGATGTCCCGGGGTTTTCCCAGTCTCGCTGGCTAACCAATATCTTACTTATTGTATCATCCACGGGTCAGCTTCTAAAAAAAAAAAAATAAAAAAAGGAATACGGGAATACACCTGATTAATTCCCTCTACTAGCAATGATGGTGTGAGAAGGATGCGTGTGGCAATTCGCCTTTCAAATTAGTAGACTATCTCGCGTTATGGACAAAGAATTGGACGCTGGTTTGTTTCCTATTCCATTCTATCTACTGACCAACCCTCATTTCTACTCTCCTGAACTCGAACCACTAACAGCTAATCTCTGGAACTGTCACTGCTCTGTCAACCATCTTCTTTTGTATATACGCCTAGGCAACCAACAAACACTGGCTCACACACATACAAACAAATATACAAACCTTATATGGGAATCGAATATTTTGGCCTCGTCCTCATATTATTAAAGTTCAGTTATATATATAAAATAATAGAAAGTTATTTACGCCCAAAATTGAGCAGTTGAAAAATTATAAATGAGTCGTTACTACTTATTAATAACAGAACTAAAATCCTATAAAAATAACAGCAAAAGCCCAAAAATCTTCGAACAAAATTAGTATTTAAAATAATCAACCTAAGATTGATATAATATCATTCAACTCTGGCACTTAAATATCAAGCATCTTCAATATCTAAGACATTAAACAAAGAACCACAACCAAATATAAACCCTTGCAACTAAATAAATCTCGCATCCACATTAATCAAGACAATATACACAAAAATAATCCCTCAAAAGTCGATGAATGGATGTTATTTTAAGTACTTACGAGACAACTTTGGAAAAACTCTTCTATCAATTAAAACCCCCCAAAAAGAATGTTGCACGAAAGTTAGAGAGTAAACAAAAAATATAAAAAAAAATGCCCTGTAGTCATTGACCAAACATTTTTAAGCAATAACTTGAAGCCAAATATACTTAAAACATACATACATGATATATATATATATATATATATATATATATATATATGTGTGTGTGTGTGTGTGTGTGATATACTGGTATACACAGAAAAAACTACTCAAGTTTCACCATAGGGATCTTCAGGGTTAAATCCACTGAATTAATCAAGATATTGTACGCGTGTATTTAGTGGTTATGACAGTTAATGACCGTATTGAGCACTTTAAGCTGTCTTATCATTGTGAAATTTGTATTAACTAACCATTCGGTAAGTCACCATTTTCATATATAAATATATATATATATATATATATATATGTGTGTGTGTGTGTGTGTGTGTGTGTGTTTATGTGCGCGTACGTGTGTACTTTTACTATTCGTGTAAAAAAAACTATAACGTCAGTTTATAATCGGAGACTGCTCAATAAAGAATACTGTTAAGCGAGTAGAAAAATATTAGAAATAAAGCAATCACCAAACGTAAAACTGTACGTTTCTCAACCCTTTGATGATCAGAGAATATAGGGAAGTAACAAATATTTAATCAACAACAATTACTCGATGTTCAAGAGATTGCTAAACTTTGTGTGTTTTCTTTTTAATATGTATTTGTACACAAATATGTCCGACATCACCAGAATATTTGTTATATATATATAAGCAAAGGTAAAAGTTATTTTTTTGCTTTAAATAACATGGATATATATCTGTAATCCCTCCATTACATTGTAGATTAAGCGGTAGAATAGCCAGTGTGTTTGATCACATGTCTCCGTAGTTTTAATCAGTCTAGCAACTTATTCTTATATTATATATATATATATATATATATATATATATATATATATATATATATGTGTGTGTGTGTGTGTGTGTGTGTGTGTGTGTGTGTGTGTGTGTGTGTGTGTGTGTGTGTGTGTGTGTGTGTAAGAAAGTTTTATAGAAAAACAACAAATATGTATTTTTAAAAATTTTTTTAAAAATTCCGGTACTGATCGAGAGCGTTCTGTGCCTCGTAATTACTGATATATTCATTTCGTTTTTCCATTTACAATGTTGCTTTGATAAAGACATATTCATAATGTCGAGACAGACATCTGTCAGCAAAAAATTTTTAACATCTTGTTGTTTTTCTATAAAACTTTCTTACATATTGTCGGATTCAATATACATTTTTACCTTTCATACATATATATATATATATATATATATATATATATATATATATATATATATATATATATATCAATTAAAATAAGGAGTGAATCCGACACTATATTCAAGAAGAAATAAAAAAAAACACATATTATTAATTAATGTTTTTAGGACTTTAAGAAAAAAGATATTTAAAAAATGTTAAGAATTCTCTAATAATGTGAAATATTTTTTCTTAAAGTCCGTTATAAGTTATTTACCTTAAAATTGGTCATATTTTGAAAAACATTCTTTTCTTCGTTGCATAACATACAGGCTCTGATGATGATCTCATATAGATTCAAATATTGCAATATAAGCCAATAAAAACAACTTTGATAATTAATTCTTTGAAATTTTTCTCTCTATATATATATATATATATATATATATATATATATATATATATATATATACGTGTGTGTATAAAGAAAGGACAGGCTGTAATCGATAAATAGATTATCTATCCATAAATTATTCTGGTAAAAACAAATATAAATGTACAAGTTAAATATGAAAGTGAGTTATTCATGATGAACATTCATTGCGTTTGACAGATCAACAGAACTGCTGTTTGTCTCTATTGATTTCATCTAGTTTTATTTATAAGGAAAGAGGTTATTGTCGGAGATGTTGAAATTTTGGCCGATTGACAATTCTTCAATTCCATAAAATAAGCACCTCTGAAAATAATGTTTGAACTGGACGTAATTATATAAACAAAAGTAGAATTGGCTTGAATAATTTCGTAGCAACGCATTGTCACCTCTGCTTTTATACTTTACCCCGATGTGATTTACACAAGATAAATTCGTAGAACTGATTTATAATAAAGTGCCAGACAATTAGCCTAAGGTGACATTTGAACTTATTATTGGGAAACGCTTTAAATCATTCACTGTGTGAACGCGCGAAATACAGAGGCCTTCAAAGGGCGAAGGAGAATAGTGAAACACTTTAAGAGCCAGAACTGTATTTCAACCGACGGAAGACGACTACTTATTGCCGCGTTGATGAAGTGAAGAGAGATGGATTTAGTCTTTCGAGACTTGAAATTTTACTATTAATAATTATAATCCATATTATATGATTAAACATTTGTATTTTCCCCATAGAAAAGACCCTAACAGTACTACAAAATTTATTCATCGGGAACCTGGGCATAAGAGCAATGAAGGGGTACTCCATACTTCCAAAATCCTCACCATCAAATACAGTTTAGTGTTATATCCAAGACAATCCGTTCTTTTGGGGGGATTCTTACTCCGCTCCATGGAATATAGTCATTACAAATTCACGTGCCATCGGCGGATATGAGAAAATGCATTTGTGAGACGGAACTGGCCCGCGGGCCGTAGTTTGGTGACCCTTGCTCTAAGGCACAAGTCGCTTGAACCCATCTTCTTCGTAGAAGTTATTCATGCACGGATAGAACAGGAGCATCAATCTTGCTGTCACCTGGGGTCTAGTAAAAATTCATTTACTACTACTGAAAAAGCTACTAAAGATAAAATGATGATAACATTGCTCATCTTCATGATATGATTGGAGCTTGATATTCCGAAGTGATCCCGGAAACCGTTCAGGAAAAGTTAGTGCATTTGAAAGTGGGATCCTCTAAGGCAGGGATAACCAAAGGTTTTTTTCACGGTGGGCCGGATAATTGAAAAAATAATGAGCGCGGGCCACATTATTATTGTGTTCAATACTTGCTAGCCAGAACGAAAGCTATGAGGAAAAAGATGTCAATCAAAATGTATCTTTCCATTTTATACTCATGAATGAGTGGCGTGAGATGCACAGAATCAAATTTATCCAACATATTTATTTTCAAAACATTATCAAAAAAAAAAAATAAATTCAAGTACCATCGGCGGATATGAGAAAATGTCTTTGTGAGACGGACCTGGCTCGCGGGCCCCATTTTGGTGACCCTTGCTCTAAGGCACCAGTCGCTTGAACCCATCTTCTTCGTAGAAGTTATTCATGCACTCGTGCACAGATAGGACAGGCGCATCAATCTCGATAGAGAAAAACTAGCATATTCTTTCTGGTAACATATGCACAATATTTGCTTTGTATAGAATCTGACATGATGGATTAGTAAATGTGTGTACTTTATTTTTCGAACATCACTCATGTAAAGAATCGTAGTACATAAATAACATAATATTCCAAAATTAAACTTGGAGTGTTGTAATCATTCCAAAATTCCCGAGATACTAAAAAGTATACATCAACTTCCACTGACAGACAGAAGAGAGAAAAAAACGAAGGGTGAAAAAGAAGGAGAGGTTGAAAAACAAACATTAAAATAAAATACTAAAGTAATAGAGAAAGAAAGGATAAGTAAGAAAAGTTTTTTTTACCGAGAAGAGAGTGTGATAAAGTAGATAAAAAGATAGAATGAATTAATGTATGAAATACGATAAAGAGAGGCTAGGAAATAAAATAATTAAGTAATAAGAAATCAAATACAGAAAACGGCTGCGAAGATTTTAAAATCAGTTTAAGGTTTCCGTTTTCATAATTCGTCAGGGTTAATGTTTGTTTATATTCAATTGATTGTACGACACGTATGATTAAAAATTGACCAAGACACTGATTTCATAAATGTCAGTATTTGTCTTCTTTAAGATTTATAAGAAAATCAATAGAAAATCGTGTAATGTATTCAATTACTCACTAAGATAAAAAATAAAGCGAATTTATTTCAGTGAACCAATTCTGTATAAAAATATTAAGAATATAAAAACTACAGCAGGTAAATGTGGATATATAATGCAGTTGGACAGATAGGTTGCAGGCATAGTCAACTGACTTCCAAAATCTTTACAATTCAAAAAACATCACGACTTTTCTGTTGCAGAAATAATGCTAGACAACATGATAAACAGAATTAGAAATAGAGGCGTCTACAATGGAAAGTATAGTGAACAATGTATCAGTTGGGACACGTTTGGGTATTCTTGTCAACACTTAAAAAAAATGTGGACAAGTCTGGCATGGCAGATCATATGTAGAAAAAAAAGTCAACATTTAAAAAAAAAGAAAGGTGGACAAGTCTGGCATAGCAGATCATATGTAGAAAAAGAAGTCAACATTTAAAAAAAAAAGAAAGGTGGACAAGTCTGGCATGGCAGATCATATGTAGAAAAAGAAGTGTACACATTTGGGATGAATTTCATATAAATGATGCAAAGCATTGCTAGAAATTTGAATATTACATCTACCCAATCTTCGTCAAGGACAGGATTCGACACAATGACAAATTTTAAGCAGACCAGGTTTATTTCAGTCAGTAGAGCATTCGACTTGGAATCGCAAGGTCCCGGGTTTGATACCTGACCTTGCGAACTCAACGCATGACTAGCACAGCTTGGGTAATCTGATATATGTGATAAAATGGGAGGCTGAGGGTAGGTGTTGTGCTCCACCTCAGCAAAACAATCTAGCAAAAAGGGGAGATTTTCTCTCGCTGTTTGGCTGATACGGATAATATGCCATTCCGCCGACATAAATTTTCTCACTACAGTCGGTTTGAATTAGAAATTTCCTTCTCTTAGACTGATTATCTTACTAAGGTGTGATAGCCCAATCTTTCCTAAGATTTACCCGTATATGTACCGAAAATAGATAGATTCAAGCATTTTCCAGACGCATTGGTACGAAGGTAAACATACAGCCTTGTCCAGGATTTGAAGTTGGCTTGCTGAGTCCATTATATATGACGATAAACGTTACGCATTTAGCGCCCCTGATGTATTGTCTTTGATAAGATATTTACTAAGCGCAGATTGGAGGTTTTCAAACTTCATGGTGCCCCTTTTATTTTAGAGTCCATCACGGTAACCCCATTCTGGTAACATACAATTCGAAAAATAAAACTGTCTAAACTACATACATTGGTATAAAAAGCAAGATTAATTGAGAAATATTGCATGAAAAAATTGAGAAAATAAAGAAAAAATGACAAATTACAATTTATCTTTCTGTCTGTCTCTCTCTCTCTCTCTCTATATATATATATATATATATATATATATATATATATATATATATCAGAAAGCGAGATGCAAACACAAGTACGTTCAGTGTTTTGACAGGAGAAAACACTTATTCGGAATTTTATTGACAATTCAATAAACAGTTATAACGATTTGCACTGAATCTGATAAATATGTTAAGACAATAACAGCTCAAGTGTGTTTTTTCTGAAAGATAATAGTCAAATGTAATAGTAACCGCCTTCCTACATCCAGTGAACCTTATGGCTGTCATTTTGACCGACAAGAAAGGGTCAACCATGAAAACACGCGTGGTGAGTGCAAGAAACTGTCACTCGAGAGTTGGACATTTTTAAAGGGTCAGACAGTCAATGACCATCACAGGACAAGTAAGGAATTTAAATTTCAGAGTTAGCTAAAGCGCGCCGCCCCATTGAGAGTGGGCTACGATCGCCCCCTGGCAAAAAATATATTTCACGTTTCCTTGTTTTTGAGTCCGTCCTGGAGGGTTGTTAAAACACTTGCAAAATTCTGCCTAGAGGGGCTTAAACGAGTTAGATTGGTTTGTGTCGGGGGTAAAATGTAAAGGAAATTAACAGCTTTTATTGGCTAGTCGGCCGTTGCTTGCTATATTAAAAGACTATGGGTTTTTTTTAGAGAAACACTTTTTCACACTTCATATAGTGAGTTTGTGTAGCGTGCACGAATTCGAGAATTTGGAAAAAGCCATTTTCCATGAAGTACGATAGTTTGTCCTCTGTGGATTGGTGTTCCAGATTTTCACTTATAAACTAACTGATAACAGAAGCACCCATAAAGTAGATGATATTTTTCTGTTACAACATGTCTACCCTTTCTCGAGGTGAAATCATCTTCATCTTGTCTTTGTCTCCTGCAACTTCGGAAGAATTGCAGCCATGTGACACATAATAAACGAATAGTCACACAAGAAATTCATCATATATCATTTAATCAATTATATTTTAGACGAGATATTGACAAAAAGAAACAGTCATTCCCCATGCCAATTATTTTGTCAAATAAATTTCTAGTTGAATTCTGTCAAGTTATGGGATCTGAAAAAATTGTACAGGTGCGCCTCATGGAATGTAATTGTTAGAATATTTTATATATAAGGTGCGCTGTAGATCTCAACTTAAATTCGTAGACTTTTCGAGGCTGTGTGTACTGAATCGGCCAATCAAAACGCTCGAATACTTGGTTGGTTAATTATTTAAAGACCTTGGTGGACTGGTGTTCAGTTGCTCGTGCTTAACACGGACGAACGGACTAACGAACAAAGATTCTGCTGAACACCGACACACACAAGGAATCTAGATACACAGACCAACGGTCAAGCATTATAGGATTCTACTTAACACGGATCAAACTTAATGCCACAAAGGATCTCAACTGTAAAGTGCTCTTACTTGCAGCCTAAAAATGGCCACACGAATAAAACAGTAATAGTTATCAAGATGGGCTATTAAATCATTAATAAATTCATTTTCACGGTGTACTTGATATTTCCTGCCTTATGTCAAAACTAAGCACAGCTTAGTCAATGACCACAGGGAAACAACACGGTTCAGAAATGATTAATTATCAACGGTTTTAAAGACAGACACTGATGTTCATAATCTGGATAATACAAACATGTGGATAAAAAAAATGTTTAAACATGATATGCACGCAGTAATCTAAAGTAAATATTTTTCTTCAAAATTCTTTATAAATATTTCCCAGGTGAATAATGCAGAAATGATATAAAAGGTAATATTTTAATGGAAACTTTCCTTCTTTTTGTTTAGCTACTAGCTTTTGTAAAACTATCAATTTTATTCCGCTATCAGTTTTGATTTACAAAAAACAAAAAAACAAAAATATCGGATTGTTTGTATTATTCACATTTAATTACGCATTAGATTATTGCTATTTCTTCGAACTAGATATATAAAATAATTACTTACCATTGGTTCTTACTCTGCAAGAAAATTTCGAACCTGTAAAAAACAAAAGGTAATTAAGAGTTTAATTTATAAACACTAAAGTTTGAATGTTTGTAGTCACCTTTGGAAAACGTAATTTAAATATAAAAAAAAAAACTGTCACTCTTAATTTATCTTCCCTTGCTATGTGAGGGGGATGAGTAAAATTAAGATATAATTAATTAAAATAGATTTCTCATGTCAATGATTTCTATTAACAATTCTACTAAAAAGAAAACATCAAATGAATATTGTTTAATGTATTGTTTTAAAATTAGTATGAAGATCTGCGAGAACGATGTGTAAAAATGGGTGGATTATTAATATATTTTCCATTGAAGGAAGAATTCCAACGTTTTATCATGCACACAAACACACACACACAATATATATATATATATATATATATATATATATATATATATATATATATATATATATATATATATATATATATATATATATATATATATATATATGGCAAGGCATATATATATATATATATATATATATATATATATATATATATATATATGGCAAGGCAAAGATGAAAGGACACTTGTAATACCCAGTGCACCCAGCCTCACAACGTTCATCTTTGAATTACCGGCGGGATTGTTTGCAAGTCTTTGGCTTGATTGAAGTGTCCCGAGAGGCACAAACACGAGTAATAAATTGATAAATAAATGAATATATTAAATAAAAAAATAGAATGAAAAAAATGTAATGTAAGTTGATGGATATTCATACGTCGAAATCGATGGGCGAGTACATTATATATATATATATATATATATATATATATATATAATATATATATATATATATATTGACCACTCTTTATTTATAAATATAGCAAACTAGAAAATGAATGTAAGAGTAGAGAAGACAAAGTCAATGAAGCCTGGTAAGTATCAGTTTCTTCCTATGTGATTTTGAAACCAACTATACATATATGTGGGGTTGAACAAAAGAATAGATACACACTTTGGAAAAAAATATATGTTAACCTCACTCAATTTCAGTCTACTGGTATCATTAAAATATATTTATTTCATGACTGCTTACATGCCAGGACTGAGAAACTTACGAATACCAAGGGAATGGGTTCGCGTGTGAACACAATTTGAGCTAGAACATAATCACCCAATTTGCATGTGGTTTATAAATTTCAAATTTTTTTTAACGTGTATTTAAGGAGAAGGTGTTGTCTATGAAAGTAATGGAATGTTTAATAATTATTTACTATAGATCTGATGAATACTTGAGGGTTAAAATGTAATGTTCTTTGGAAGTTTAATTTGTTATTGCCACTATTTGCGTTAGAGTTTTAAGACTTAATATCCATTTATATTGATATATTTCTAGAATTGATGTGGTTGTGTGTATATATATATATATATATATATGTTCCGAAAATATGATGAAATTAATTATCGATGTTTAAACATTTCGGTTTCATTAAAACTTCGTCAGGATGTATCTTGGGGTGAAGAAAATGATGGATGTTTTTATAGATGATAGGAGATGAAAATCTTTTTAGTTGTGTAACTGTATTTGATCAGCATTATACTTTTGTAAGGCAAGTCGCGATCCACGCACGCGAAAGATGTCATGACGCGTGATGCGACTCGAAGAAATGCAAAAGACGAGAAAAAGTATTAATGGACTGATTTTTTAAGAGAACAAAGGGAACAAAGTGGGAATGATAACTGAATAATTAAATGAAGCCTGGTATTTTGTAGTTATTTAAGACTATTTTAGCTAGAAACGGAGATATATTAAATAATCCATGTCGATTATTAAGGGAGGGCAAAAGCGAAATTGCACAGGCTTCAAAAATCTGTCGTAGTCTTTTGTTGTGAATATGGGCTAATATTGTGGCATCATTGAAATTAAAGTTATGACCAGTTTCAGACATATGTTGGAGGAGGGTGTTCTGAAAATTGCCCAATTTAATATCACGTTTGTGCTCATATAAACGCTTCTTGGGAGTTCATGCGGTCTCCCCAATGTATTTTTTGTCGCAATCTTTACATGGAATTGCGTAAACGCTAGCCTCGGATTTTATAGGATGGTGAGACCCAGCATTGAGTTAGCTTCTAATTGATTTGGATGATATATAATATATATATATATATTATATATATATATATATATATATATATATATGCCAACAGATACTTTCGATGTAATTTGAGTTGATAATTTCTGTTGCTGATCCAGTTCCCTAACATTGACGTACTAATACGTATTGACCACTTTCCAGTATTATTTTGACTCATTCATTTTTATTTTTTTCTTACGTCCGACCCGACTTTTTCTTTCGTTAAAACGCGCACACACACACATATAAGAAGTCGGAATAGAGTCATTTAATAATTAAGAAAACAGAAACGTATATATATATTATATATATATATATATATATATATATATATATATATATATATGCATACTACATTATTTATACTGTATACTGAATATACGCTCGAGAGAATGAAAGGAGAGAAAAGCATTTCCTGACGTCTACCTAAATTGCCCCAGGCAGAATGTTATCTTGGCAAGGCAAGACGACTTATCGAATCATTTTGTAGCAAACGTAGCAAGTTTGTTTCAATGCTAAATGCTGATAACAGCTGAAAAGTAGTCTTTTTGCGAAATTATAATTTCAGATTAATCAACAGTCTTTAGAGAAAAATCCGATATTATTTGAAGACAGCATCCATTTTGCAAAGATGTAATCAATATCATTCAATATGCAGACACATATCTAGAATTCCTATATATTTCGAATCTGACCTTTGTCTGACTTCATATCTATCCATCTACTGTAAAATTACATTTTGCAAGCAGGTTGTATGAAGCGTTGATAATGAACAAAATAGTCGGTGGACGCTCATTGAAAATTGTCACCTGTCAATCTATATTAAGAAGATTAAAAGAAATGTGTATATTTATGGAAGAGATTCTGATCTAGAATAAGTTAAACTTTGTGGTAATTCAGTTAAATTATTAACTGTTCCAAGTTGGAAGTCGTAGCGCATTTATCAAATAAAAATAAATATCCAGGTTCATTCCCAGTTAAATGCCAAGTCCGTTAATGCTAATTAATAGCAATTATTTTAATATTGAAGGTTCTGTGAGAATCCATAAATCTGTGGTCCTATGTCAGTCAGTAAATAGATACCCAGGTTTAACCGAGAAGTATATTCACGGAGGCTGATTCAAACTTTCAAATCTGAGACTTTCTAACACACACACGAACATTATATATATATATATATATATATATATATATATATATATATATATGTGTGTGTGTGTGTGTGTGTATGTAACGAGGTTAGAAAGTATTTCATATATTAGGTCACACTTTTGAAAGTTTTGTTTGCTTGATTAATTACGTGAAAGGAGGATTATGCAGGAGAGATTTGTTTGAATAATTCACCGATTTGGATCGGAGAGAGACAGAAGCCGCGCTAGTGCCACTAATTGACGAAATAGTATATCAACTTTTACGTATGCTGCATATTTAAACATGTACTTTCACACCCACTCATCATAAGCCGAAACGATGCGGCTAAAATCCAATGATTAATTCTGCAAACATTTTCCCTCGTGTAAACGATGTGACTTTCTTTGTATTTAGTCTCAATAAGACGAGCCGATGCTTTATGGATTCTCACAAAGTTTTCAACATCAAAATGATTGAGTGCTAGATAAGTCATCAGAAAGTTCTTAATAGATACACTAGTTGATTTTTAGAAACAATGCTATTTAATTTTGCTTTTTTTAAAATATATTTCATTCTTCGTGTCTTGCATGTTTGCATCTTCGAATTCATTTTTCTTTTGAATGTCATTTCTTTATCATTCCTTAAACTTTGTTATTTTTCTTTCTTTCCTTTAAAAATTATTCTTACTCTTTATTTTTTCCCCAATTCTCATTCACGTTTCAAATTAGGATTAAAGAAAATAAATTCTAACTTTCTTGGATCTATGTATCTATCAATCTCTCTCTCTCCCTCATATATATAAATATATAAAAGGTTTTACATATCTATTTATTAGGTGACAAAGGAACATTCACGACCATATTAATTTCATGCGATGCAATCATCAGGTGAAGATGTTTCAAATGCAAGGAAAATCGAAAAGAATTCAGAAAATTCAATAGACATGGGATGTGTATGATTGGATAAAATGTTGTGCGTATGTATGTGGTGGTACTTTGAATGTATGAGAGTGTTTATGGACAGCATAAAGGTTGCGTACGCGGGGTAACTGGTCACACACATAATACGTTGTTCTGTGAATGTGTGACATTATATATATTATATATTGGTTTAAAACCTATGTATTACGTTGCCATTTTTTATTTAGAATTATTCATTTAATTAAAAGGTGTTATATAAAATGGTATTTGGTATTTCTTTATTTCGATTGTATATTTTCTTCATCCTGTTCTTTCCTTATTTTAGATTTAGATTATAAAATAACTTCTTCCACGTATCTTTCCTTTAATTCATGTATATTTTCCTAATCCTATTCTTTGTCTCTTTTCGATATTTCGCCGGTGTTAGAGTAAAGTGTTAGCTGATCCGAAATAGGCGGAAACTGATAAAATAACGAACAACATTTTCATAGGTTATCAAAATGGATAACCGGAAATAATTTCGTATTGGTCAATTATAATCTGACTCCATGTCTAAAGGACGAAACCCACAGCCATTTGGTAGCTGAGAGCAATGCACAAAGTGCTGACAATCAAATAAGCAGGACGTAGACTGAGAAGTGATAATCTCGACTGGGTCACTTAACAAAGGGGGTCTGATATTGAAAAGACCTGAAACCCCAAGGAACTAAAGAACATCAACATCCAACTGCATCGTAGTTAATTATTTTGCAGAACGGTTTAATCTTTCACCGTATTCAATATTTTCTTTTTGTCTTTTCTTCATTGCGTTCTGTCCTATCTAATATATCAAATATAGCTTCTTCCACATACTTTTCAATTAATCTTTCTTTCTTTCTTTCTTTAATTAATCATTTTTTCTTTTCTTTCTTTAATTTAATCTTTCTTTCTTTATTTTTATCTTTCTTTCTTTCTTTCTTTAATTAATAATTCTTTCTTTCTTTCTTCTTTAATTAATCTTTCTTTCTTTCTTCTTTCTTTAATTAATCTTTCTTTCTTTCTTTCTTAATTTATCTTTCTATTCCTTTCTTTCTTTCTTTAATTAATTCTTTCTTTTCTTTCTTTCTTTCTTTCTTAATTAATCTTTCTTTTTCTTTCTTTCTTTAATTAATCTTTCTTTCTTTCTTTTTTAATTAATCTTTCTTTCTTTCTTTCTTTCTTAATTTTCTTTCTTTCTTTAATTTTCTTTAATTAATTCTTTTTTCTTTCTTTAATTAATCTTTCTTTCTTTCTTTAATAATTAATCTTTCTTTTCTTTCTTTAATTAATCTTTTTATTTTTTCTTTCTTTCTTTAATTAATCTTTCTTTTCTTTCTTTCTTTCTTCTTTCTTTCTTAATTCTTTCTTTCTTCTTTTTAATTCTTTCTTTCTTTCTTTCTTTAATTAATCTTTCTTTCTTTCTTTCTTTAATTAATCTTTCTTTCTTAATTAATCTTTCTTTCTTTCTTTCTTTAATTAAATCTTTCTTTCTTTCTTTAATTAATCTTTCTTTCTTTCTTTAATCTTTCTTTCTTTAATCTTTCTTTCTTTCTTTCTCTTTAATTAATCTTTCTTTCTATTAATTTTCTTTCTTCTTCTTTCTTTCAATTAATCTTCTTTCTTTCTTTCTTTAATTATCTTTCTTTCTTTCTTTAATTAATCTTTCTTTCTTTCTTCTTAAATTATCTTTCTTTTTTCTTTAAATTAATTCTTTCTTTTCTTTCTTTTTTTAATTAATCTTTAATTCTTTCTTTCTTTATTAAATCTTTCTTTCTTTTCTTTCATCTTTTAATTTAAATCTTTCTTCTTTCTTTCTTTCTTTTAATTAATCTTTCTTTCTTTCTTTCTTTCTTTATTAATATTCTTATTTCTTTCTTTCTTATTAATCTTTCTTTTTTCTTTATTAATCTTTCTTTCTTTCTTCTTTTTAATTTAATTATCTTTATCTTTCTTTTCTTTTCTCTCTTTAATTTATTCTTTTTCTTTCTTTAAATTTGATTAATAATCTTCTTTCTTTCTTTCTTCTTTCTTTTTCTTCTTTTCTTCTTTCATTTTCTTTCTTAATTAATCTTTCTTTCTCTTTCTTAATCTCTTTAATTAATCTTTCTTTCTCTTAATTTAAATTAATCTTTCTTTCTTTAATTAACTTTCTTTTTTTCTTTAATTAATCTTTCTTCTTCTTTCTTTCTTTCTCTCTAACACGATTCCCCGATTGCTTTAGTTCTTTCTTTCCCTTCTTTGCTTCTCCTCTCTATTACTCTCCCTTCTCTCTTTCTTTTCAAAGTATTGACTACACAGATATCCATATTTAGGCAATTTTTACTTTTTTGCTTTCTGTCTTTAACTTATTTTTGTGTCTGCCATCTTTCTTTAAATACATATTTCTTTCTTTTTTCAAATATTGACTATACTACTTTCCACATTTCCTCACATTCTTTCCTTTTTTTTAAAAATTTATTTCTTGCATCCTTTAATATATCTTACTTTCTTTTTACTTAATTCTCCCATCTTCTTTAAATTTTTTATATCTCTTTCTTTCCCCGTCTTCATTTGTCGTTCTTGTATGATTCCTTAAATACATATTTCTTTCTTTTTACTTCGTTCTTCCATAAATGCATATTTCTTTTTTCATTCATTTCTCTTTCTTCCGTATTTCCTTAAGAGCATATTTCTTCCTTTTTACACTCTTTATTTTTCTTTCTTCCATTTTTTCTTAAATTCATAATTCTGTTTTTCCTTTCTCTTTTCAGTCATTAATTATTTCACCCTATTACTTTAAATTTGTATAACTTATTTCATTCTAATTTTCATTCCGATAATATATATTTCTAAACTTTCTAGCATTTTACTTTATCGGCATTTTCTCTCATCATTTACTCTTATAGATTTTCTCTCCTCATTACAAAATTATTTTTCCTTCCTCTTTTTCTCATACTTCGATGTTTCTTTTCTTTCTATTTTTCTTTTCCCCTTTCTTTTTATTCATTTCACCTCTCGCCATCTAATTCCGCGATTCTTTATTCGATCTTTTTTTTGTTTTAAACTCAAGCTGTCTTGTTTTTATCTTGAATCAGTCGTAATATAATTCCTCGATCTTTTTCTTCTTTCCTTTCGTTTTTATTTTATTTTTATCTGGTACTTTGGACACATTTTATTCAGCAAATATTTACTTCCAGCCAAACATCCATAACAAATATCACAGCTTTCAGTAATGAAAGCCAAACAAAATGGATTCTACCTCGCGTGAAAGCAAACAAGTCTGGCGTTCGATATGTAAAGTAAGACATACTTTCCACTTGTCAAAGTAATGCAATACGTGGATGACGGCCACCGGAAAAAAAGTCTCCCCATGTTTCATCTAATTTATGAGAACAATTTAGAAAATGAACCAGGCAAGAGTATTCTTGAAAGTGAGTAACATTGGAGAAAAGTGACATCATATGTGAAGGTGCTTACGTATAGCACTAGATAATGTGGAGCATTGGATAATGTTAAAAAATAAAAGTAAATAAATTATTCTCAGTTCATAAGAGAGAGACAGACAGACACAGACGAGTGATAAATGTCAAGTTTTATAAAGCGTTGTTTATTCAAAATAATGCGTGTATTCGACAATAATCCAATGTAAACTATATATACACCATATTGATATGAACATATATAGAATATATTGATATATCTCTGTATTGTGATTATCTGGTATGGTGCCATCCTGTGGGATACTTTGTCAGAATTAAAATTGAATGATATAACTTCTAATAAATATACTACGAAGCTACACACACATTGACACGCATAATATATATATCAATTTAATAAAAAAATCTTTATTTAAAATATATTTTTTATTAAATTGATAAAGAAAAAGGAACAAAAATGATTTAAACGTTAAAGAAATCCACACTGATACACGTGCGTATATGGGGAGGTATGTAATGGTTATCGTTGTAGGAAGTGGAATCGACGACCCGAGTTCAAATTCTGGACGAGGTTGTATTTCACGTTTGTTCTCTTATAGGATATAGTTAAATTGTAAGGCATTCAATTTTTAGTCTTATTTAGACAAGCAAAGTAAGAAAAAGAAAAATCTGAATTCAAACCAACTTTACTCTGTTTAAAAATTGTCCGCGTCAGTTATTTAAGTGCAGACACGCATGTATCTACACGTAAACATATATAGACCATATTAACAAACATATATAGAACATATTGATATATATATCTGCATTGCGTTTATCTAGTATTGTGTTTATCTAGTATTGTGTTTATCTAGTACAGTGCAATCCAGTGGGATACTTCGTCAAAATTGAAATTGAATGACGTAACTTTCTAATACAGAGAGACACACACACACACACACACACACATATATATATTAAATATATATAATTATTATATATATATATATATATATATATTATATATGCGCGTGTTGTGATAAAACATCAAGACTAAAAATAAAAGATGAAAAGTGAGAAATGTTTGACGTATAACTCCTACAAACTTCTGCTCTTAGGGTGGAAGATTTGTTGAACTCTCGTGGAGATATAATTGACACGGGACACATAATACTAGCGAAAAGTGGACATTCGTTCATGGTTGGTGTGGCGCTCAGATACAAAGCAATCTACTTGGTCTAGTGCCAATGAAAAGGGGATATACTCCCTCGCTGTTTGGCTGATACCGACTTTAGGGCACCCCGACGGCATTAGTTACTTTTCAGAGACAGAGTGAGTGCAAATATACTCCAGCGAATCTAAAAAAAATTATCATTTGAACTAAAACAAAAAGACTTTCTGGCTTTCTATTTTGCTACCACGTTGTCTAATATGAAGCAACCTATTTTGTTGGCTAGAATAATATGTTGTGGTTAAAAGAATACAAATTCATGCCGGTAGAAATGCAGTAGTAAAATATCTGTAAGATTTTCCCGTACGACTGTCTCATAACAATCCTTTAAGGTTACATGTATGAAATACACTTATAGATGTAACATATATTACGGGAAAGTGTTAATACTACTTAACAAATAGGCAGTGCAAAAAGCGCTATTTGATTACATCCTATAGCTTGATGTATGCGACACACGGTCAGTTTAACGAAGGGCGCGTGAGCATGCATATTAGCAAGGCCAATAATATCACTCGTCTCCGTGACAAGCATCAAGAAGTCATGGTCCAGCTTTTTAATTTCGTCTGAATACTAGAATAGGCCTGAAATAGTCTAAACTCCAGTCGCAGGCCAAAGGTTAGGAAAGGCCAGATGTCGGTGTGAGTACAAATGAAAACACTAGCTTGAACTATGAATTTGAAAAAAAATATTAGAAAAATAAGAATTAAAACATTTTAGTTACGAAAGAAAAAACGAAAGAAAACCTGAAAATTATCGATAAAAGTCATTCGCTACTTAAGAGTTCTTGAAGCAGAAAATAAAGAAAACAAACAGAATGAATTCACCTTCATGACAAAAGAATACTTCTTAAGAGGTTTCAGGGGGGATTACTCAAATAGATAAGACGTCTTTGATGATTCCAGACGATTTTTTCTTTATCAATTTAATAAAAAAATCTTTATTTAAAATATTTTTTTTTATTAAATTGATAAAGACAAAGGAACAAAAACGATTTAAACGTTAAAGAACTGACACACGTGCGTATATGGGGAGGTGTGTAATGGTTATCGTTGTAGGATATGGAATCAACGACCCGAGTTCAAATTCTGGATGAGGTTTGTATTTCACGTTTGTTCTCTTCTATAGTTAAATTGTAAGGCATTCATTTTTAAACTTATTTAGACAAGCAAAGTAAGAAAAGGAAAACTCTGAATTCAAACCAGCTTTACTCTGTTTAAAAATTGTCCGCGTCAGTTGTTTAAGTACAGACACGCATGTATCTACACGTAAACATATATAGACCATATTAACAAACATATATAGAACTTATTGATATATATCTGCATTGAGTTTATCTAGTATTGTGTTTATCTGGTACGGTGCAATCCAGTGGGATACTTCGTCAAAATTGAAATTGATTGACATAACTTTCTAATACAGAGAGACACAAAAATATATATATTATATAATATATATAATATATATATATATATATATATATATATATATACGTGTGTTGTGAATAAAATATCAAGACTAAAAATAAAAGATGAAAAGTGAGAAATGTCTGACGTATAACTCCTACAACCTTCGGCTCTTCGGGTGGAAGATTTGTTGAACTCTCGTGGAGATATAATTGACACGGGACACAATACTAGCGAAAAGTGAACATTCGTTCATGGTCGGTTTGGTGCTCAGATATAAAGCAATCTTGTAGGAAAATGGAATTGACAACCCGAGTTTCACGTTTGTTCCCTCCTAGGATAGAGTTAAATTGTAAGGCATTCATTTTTAGCCCTATTTAGACAAGCAGAGTAAGAAAAGGAAAATTCTGAAATCAAACCAGCTTTAGTCTGTTTAAAAATTGTCCACGTCAGTTGTTTACGTTCAGACACGCATGTATCTACACGTGTATTTAAGCAACAACTGAAATAAAATGGTACCCATGAAAAATGAAAATCATACGATTACAAAAGAAGACAAGAACAAATAAGCGACTAACAGAAGGGATTATTCAATGATTCACGATTTTAAACGCATGATTTATACACATACCTACTCAAACATAAAAGTACCCGAAGCTACTATGTTAGAGTAGATCGGAAACTTAAATACATACTCTTAAATGTTGTTAAAATTTTATCGGGTTCCTTATCTATCTATCTATATGTGTATTATATATATATATATATATATATATATACACACACACATATAGATAGATAGATAAGGAACCCGATAAAATTTTAACAACATTTAAGAGTATATATATATATATATATATATATATATATATATATATATATATATATATATATACATATATATATATATATATATATATATATATATTAAATACATATACATATATTAAAATTATCTGTATATATATATATATATACACATATATATATACACACACACACACACATATATAAGTAAAAGTAAAGTCGTCGGGGCGGCGTAACATCGGTATCAAACAGTCAGCGAGGGAATATATCTCCTTTTCAATAGCGCTAGACCAAGGATATTGTATTGGCGTCTGATGTGGAGCGCCACACCTACCATCAGCTCCTTACTTTACCGCACATATTCCTGTGCTACTCATACGCTGAGTTGGAGAGGACCGGTATCGAACTAGGAAACTTGTGGTTTCTAGCCGAACGCTCTACCGACTGAGCTAATATATATATGCACGTGACATTTGTAGCAGAAGCAACTGGGTATGAGCCACTGCAAACAAAAAGCGTTTTAAATAATTTATAAACATAAGTTCGGGTAGCGAATACATAAAGTCAACGGTGTTTGGTATCTGTTAGTTTGAAAATTGCATAGGCGAGAAACTGACAGCTACCAAGCGCCGTTGGATTTCTGTATTCGCTATTCGATATAAACGATGTACTGATACTACTGAGCATTCTTTACTAATAGAAATAGCTAACGAAAGTACACACACACACGCATGCACACAGACACAACCACACACACGCACACACAGAGACATAACCACACACACAGAGACATAACCACACACACAGACACAACCACAAACACACAACCACAAACATAAACACACACACACACAACCACAAACATACACACACACACAACACAACATACACAACACACACACACACCACATACACATACACACACACTCAACCACACACATACACACATACACACACACAACCACATATAACTCCGAAGGTAGTGACCGAGTGAATATATTCCAAATAAATGCTGTAGAGGTGATGAGTGTTTAAGAAAAAGAAAAAAAAAAAGAAAAGAAAAAAGTATCTTGTTGAAACATGAAGTAGAAAAAAAAGTATATCAGCTTCCATAGTTGACAAATGTCCAAATACGAAAGATCATGCTCCCATTTTGTAGGTTTTATTTTTACCTGTTAGACACATGCGTAAACGTGATAATGGAAATTGGCAGGGATTTCCCCTTAGATATTTATTATTCACGTATTTTTCCCCTCCTTTTATTACACCTAAAGGAAGAGAATTGCACGAAATCCGAAGTCACAATTGATTTCCCTTCTATTTTTCCTGTGGTTTTCGAAAGGAGAATTATTTCCTATAACTCTAGTAAAAATGCAACACATTTCCGAATGCATGTTGGTTTTTAATATTTTTATCTTGACTCAAGTATTTAATTTGAAAGCATATTTTTGTAAACACGTTTGCGTGTATGGACACACGATACACACCATTTCTAACATTATTCCTTATATAGCATCTAATTATATACGCAGTCTCTCTCTCTCTCTCTATATATATATATGCATTTACACACATACGTACATATATACGTGTACATATACATACATATATATATATATATATATATATATACACATATACATACTATATACACATATACATGTACACATACATATATATATATACATATATGCACACATACACATGTACATTATACATATGCACACATACACATGTACACATATATACACACATGCACATGTACATCTACCTACATATATACACACATGCACATGTACATCTACCTACATACATACACACATATACATTTACATACATACATACACATATACATTTACATACATACACACATACAAATTTACATACATACACACATACAAATTTACATACATACACACATACAAGTGCATACGCACACACATATATATACATGTACATGCTCACATACATGCATACTCACATACATGCATATATATATCTATATATATCTATATATATATATATATATATATATATAACATACACACACGAGGGAGACTAAGTGTGAAAGTTTATGCTTGTGATTTATTCTTGTTAGCGATGATACAGGTAGACCTATATTAAATCAAGAAGTTAGGAAGGCAGAATATAGAAACGATGAAAAAGAAAAAGAAAGAACGAGATGTTTACTTGAGTGGTTGATTTTACATCTTGTCAACTCTTGTTAGGTTATTTCATGCCCAAAGCAATTGAACAATTGTTGTCGCCAATTATATACGATACAAAAGTTTATGATCAATTATTTTCAAAAAGCTGACCTCTTCATATTTAGTTGTAATATCAATTTTTTATGGGCCAATGTATTTATGTAGTTCAAAATGATTTTAAACTCAAATCTCAAACAGATCTGTTTGGTACATCGATGCGATCCTAATCTGTACAGCAAATCCGGCTCAAATTCGTTGGATTAATTTTTTTAATGGCATATCAACCCGTCTATGATTATTTTATAACTTGGGGTTAGAGAATTGCGTTCACATTTACATTATGTAATTTCTTAACTGATTTGCTAGCAAAATTTTCTATCAAATACAAATAATCAGATTTATTTGACCCAGGTACAATTACTCCGGGTTATAATGGACCTAGGAATAATTATAATGAAGGTGTTTTTCGAACTCTCCGGCAATCCGTAACTAGAGCCTCACCAGTGGATACAATTGTGTATCATATCATAATCAAGTCGTGCTGATAGCACTGATTACCTTAACTCACTCGTCACCGTCTCTATCAGTGATCGCTTCTGGCTAGGTCTGAACACGGTATAAGTGTCCGTACATAGCTGTTATATGTAAGTTTTTGCCGGCCAGACAAAAATGGTTTGTTCATGTGTAGGTGTCAACAGTATAACGTTACTTAGGAGTTTTCCTTGTTGTTCAGTTTGTTTTTTTTTTTTTCGTCTGATAAGGGGCAAGAGGCTATACAGATACCTCTAAGATTTGTAAAAGATAGTACGCAGCATTCTTACATAGCTTCCATCTAGCATTTTCTTTAAGTGCTTCGTTAGAGCCAAAGTTGTGCAGCCGTAGAGTAGCATTGACACGGCTACGTCTTGGAAGAATTGTCGCTTTAATTTATGAGTGAGAAGAGTTTGTATAGCAGCTTTTTTTGCGATGCTGCTTCCATGATTTGTTCAAGAGAGCACGCAACATCTTGGTGTAGTTTCCATCTATTTTTTTTGTTACCTAAGCGTTTTGTTAAAAGACCAAACTAAAATGGAGGATAAGTAACGGGAGAGTAACTAACTAAATGTAAAAAGGAAAATGAACAAAAGAAGAAGAGAAAAAATACGTTCTTAACTAAAACACAAAAACAAAGCAAAAACAAAAAACAAAATAACAAACTTAGACTGAGGCTGATGTCTGACAGGTACATTAACTGATAAGTAAGGAATGTGAATTATTGTGAGCTTTCCATCGACACTATTTGTAGCCGTTCAAACTCAAATAAAAGCCAGCATTTCATATGTTGGTTTTCAAAGCAAATAGGCCTTCAACACATGGATAAAAAATGTCTACATAGCTTAGTAAACATTTTGGTAGATAAGCAAACATTTACATCTTCAGAGCATTGTACTTTTTATTAATATCCTTAGATTTTTCAGGAGGCGTTGGCTGCTTAACGGATACCATCGCAGGAAGTGGACTTGGCAACCGAGTTCAAATCCTGAACAAGTCTATTTCCATTTTACATTCACGCTAATACCTTGATTGAAAAGTTTTATACCATGAATCTGAATACATTAGATAAGATTCATTTAAAAATACAAAGGTTTCTTGTATGCAAAATAGTGAACACACTAACTTATGTAAACTCTTTATATGAGTGACTCGCATGGTTATCAAGCAAACTTAACACGTTCAATTTCTCACTTATTTCTAGCCTTATACTAAATTATGCTAAAGTTATTAAATTTCAGCTGAGTGAATCTGTAGTAATAATGGAGAACAGTTTTTGTATCTGTCATGTAACGAAACGAAGCGATTTAATTGTATATTAATTGTTCTAATGGAAAATAAAATATTTTATTTCCTTATGAGTGAAAATGGGATTTTATCGAGGATAATCTCTGGAATAAACAATAATTGACGGGTAGCGAGGTTTATAATTCATCGTATGTAATATATTTTGGATTGAGCTTTTCGTTTTTTATGCATAACAGATTTTTACAAGAATGTAACTAGTATGACTGTATATTCGGATGTAAGTATTTATACTAGTATGACTAGTATATTCGGATGTAAGTATTTATACTAGTATGACTAGTATATTCGGATGTAAGTATTTATACATGCAATCGTTGAAATTATCATACAATGCGAAAACAAATTCAGTTTCTAAAGTGGAGTTTAATTTCAGAGTTTTCAATCTGGTACATATACCGGATGCCATACCAAGGTTAAAGACTTCAGTTTGTCTTAGTATTTTACCTTTAATTGGAAAATAGTTGGATTCCTACCTTTCCCAAGTTACGGGAAATGCAGAAAGTTTTGATTTGAATTCTGTTCACCATGTCCCTATACTACAATGATAAGCATTACACAACGTACTCCTCCCTAGTGCATGCAATCTAATGGACTTATACAGAATACTTTAAAGAATACTTTCAACCATATAATTGTGAAAACCAATATTATTGTACAGGAATAACTACTTCAAACCATAAAGTGTAAACGAATTATTAATTTCAGATAGGAATGATCGTACCATATATAATTGGACATAAGATAGTATTGTTTGAATCCTTGAGACTATACAAATATGTGCATAGAAAAAAGGGTAATTAAAAGTAAAAATTGAAAATATAGTTATTAAAATCAAGCATTTACAAAGAAATCAAATGACGGCATTAAATAACTGACAATGTGTTTATATAACTTTGAACAAATTAAGGTAAACCTTTAAAAAATAGAAATAAAATCAAAACGGCAACGTTTCTCTTTCCTATTATATTTCTTAAAAGACACTAATACTATTCATTATTCAGAGGCAGTGATATTTACCGTGATCTTGAAGAGGATTGTATAAGTTTTCAAATGTCATAGGAAGCGCCGGGGGGAATATTTATTATATTAGTTTGGCGTTATTCAATGTTCAAAACAAAACACTTCTAATTGCACAAAATGGCTGACTCCGCGATTCCTTGCTTTCATAATACATTATGTCTTTTTTTGAGTCGACTCATTATATAAAGTGTATTAATACTAAAAAGGTCCATCCGCATGGATTTAGGCTACTACGCGTTCGTGCACACTTTTGTATTTAGATAACACATTTTGTTAACAACAAATAAATATATAATAAACAAGAAAAGTTAATGTAGTTAATTTTGTTACTAGTTACATACCAAGATGAAGTAATAAAATAAACGTATAAATTTAAGAATCGAAAGCGTTGAGATGAATATTCAATTAAAAGAAACAGAAAATGTTAATAAAAATCATAAAAGTAGAGATATCATATAATTGTCAGCGGAAAATAGACATGAAAAATGAATGTAATATATTTACGTGCGTGGGCATTACATCTATCAATATGTTCCTGTTTAGAATCTGTCTATCTTGATGTATTCATCTCTATTTATCTCAGTCTATTGGTATATATATATATATATTATATATATATATATATATATATGTGTGTGTGTGTGTGTGTTCATGTCGATATGAGTCTAGAATAAAAGTCACGAATAATTACAAATGTAATTAGTTTTTCTTTCTTTAAATGATAATTTTCTTTTTATTCACAAGATTCATGAACCCATATAAAAGTTATTTTATATGTATGTAGAATGGAAATGGAAAACAGGATAGAAACACACACATACATATTGTATATTGAGAACATAGTTTGCTATGAGTAAAGATAGTTCAATATTATTGATAGAGCTTGTGTGTAGAAATACCATTAAAAACACCTGAATAAATAAATAAAACATTATATATATATATATATATGTGTGTGTGTGTGTGTGTGTGTGTGTGTGTGTGCGTGCGTGTATATGTGCACGCGTGTTTGTGTGTGAAAATGAAATCCGTTATCGGATTAGGGTTAGGGTAAGAGGTTAAGGTTAGGGATTAGGGTTAGGGTAAGAGGTTAGGGTTAGTTTTATAATTTAAAAAAACCCTCTAAAATCGTCTGTTAATAAACCACCGGTGTAAATGAAAAACAGGTCCTTCTGAATCGAGATCAAAAAGAGGTGTCTAAAAGTCATAGGGTCCCAATTGTTTGCTGTCTTTTACTGGGAAGATAATTGTGTGACCACTTATGCATTCTGAGATTTTTGTTTATCAAAATGATATTATTCGGAATTAAATAACCTGAAAAGGGTTGATATGCCGTAAAAAACCAAAATTGAATGTGATGAATGCCATTTATTATTTACATTGCATATTATTTCGTAACTTTGTTTACTGTCATATCAATCTTCGTTGGTTATTTAATGCCAAAACAATCCTTGTAGAACAATAGTAGTGGTACTATTTAAACCATATCTGGGAAGGTGCAAGGGTTCATATATTTCCCAGGGGTATTAGATACTTATCATTATTACAATTACGTTAACTTTCCTTAACATAATAGCGCGAATGGAGTATGAACTCGCTCCTACAAGTCCACCCTACCTGAGAACCAGGTCTCCTCCGTTGAAAACACAGAGCCACCCTCAATGACAAAAGTCGCAAGAGGCAAAACTGCAACACCATGTCATCAAACCCTGACCCGACCTACAGTAACAGTGCATGGATTTACTATATTAACTTTATTAGCCACAAACTTGCCTGCAGTCATGGTAGACCACCCGCTTCTTAATCTCCCGAAGCCAAACCATGAATGAAAGTTGAAAAGCCAATCAGTGACACTTAGAAAATTCTATACTCGAACGAAAGCAAAAACAAAACAACACACATTAAAAAATACCTGCTTACGCGTAAATACATCTATAAATACATGTTTATATCAATCTATATGTATATAGATAAGTAACAATAGGTCGGTTGGTTGGATGTTAAGGCATGTAAAACCTTGGGTTATTTTCTACCGATGGGAGTCTAACAGGTACTACAACTCCGGATCAAAGTGGACATGGAAGTAATGGCAAAAAAGGTATGCTTCACACTCCCCAGAGATCCAGAATTGAAACTTAACAAGATGCAGTTTAGCGTTATACCCAGGATATCCAGGCCTCAGCCACCGACTTTGAGCACATATGATAAAATGGGTTGGGAGTTTTCCATAATAGCAATTGAGTAATACGGTCGAGACAATCATGTAGGTGCTAAGGTTTGACGAGACCAGCCGATTATTTTTCGAGCTTAAGTAAAGACCAAAGTGGAGTGTCATGTGTAGCCACCCACGACCAAGAGTCCCCATTGGGGGATTATCCTACTCTTCTGCAGAGGTGCTGTCGGCATATTCTACAGCCCCAACTGACAGGATGGGGACAATGGGGCACATGATATTGGACGGAGAATAAAAATAGAAAATAATTCTGCATTAATTAAAAAAATAACTGACGTGTCCATAACTTTAAGCTAATTACCGTGAATTCTTCAATCATATGGAAATCTGATTTCTCTGATAAGATAAACTGAGAATTAATCAAAGCTGTAGCTGTATGAGTACTACTTTATGGCTACATCATTAGTCTAATAAAAAATATAACAAAATACATATAAGATGGGAACTAGACAAGGATGCTGTCTCATCTCTTGAAGGAATCTTGGAAGTAGCATGTCACAAAAAAGCAGCTACACCACCACTTACCTCTTATCACACAAACCGCCAAAGTAAGACCAAAAATACATGCTGACCCATGAAAAAGGACATGCCCATAAGTGACGTTCTGTTAGGACACACCAGTGTAAGCCTACCGACAAAAACCTACATCAGTTAGCTTTGGGTGGATACTGGATGCCATGCGGAAAACCTGCCAGGGAGCATCCGAGAGAGAGAGAGAGAGAGAGAGAGAGAGAGAGAGAGAGAGAGAGAGAGAGAGAGAGAGAATTTACCCGCAGTCCATTCATTTTAGGTGTTGAGGGTTGCTGTTATTCATACGCATTATATTTAAATTTAAACTTTAAAAAACTATTACTGATGCGTCAGTTGATGCAAACTTTTGCCGTAAAAACGAGTTTTCAGAATGTAACTTAAATACGCATATACACGTGTATATATGGTATGATAAGAATTTATTTACAAAAAAAAAAATTATAAAAAGACAAAAGGAAATAGCGCAAACAATTTAAAAAATTCTGATCATCTTATGCGTAATATGAGACTCGGTATGAATTCGATGAACAATTGTGTTGACCTTTTTTCTTCTGAATATTTTACAGGTGCGCGGTTCTTTTGTCGTCATTCGAATTGATTTAGCATCTGATGTTCTGAACCATTCAAATTTCTCTCACACTATTAGTGAATACATACATACATACATACATACACACACATAAGTTTAAAACTATACACGTACACACACGCTAACACCTGCATAAATAAAATAATTATGACATAAAAGTGATGTTAGGACTTTGATGTTAAAAGTTTATTTCAAGTTTTCGTTTACACATTTAATGTGCCTTCTTACCTCCCAAATTCATACAATAAGAATA
>CM042138.1:128434423-128451923 GCA_023376005.1 Doryteuthis pealeii | reverse complement strand
CATTCTTACATAGATGCTCATGTGGATTGTTCTGCGTAATCACTTTTAATTTCTATGTGAGTGTCGGAGATCATATATATATATATATATATATATATATATATTATATATATATAAATGTGTGTGTGTGTGTGTGCGTGTGGCCACACTGATGAGACGGATACGTCGAAACTCGGTGTCTATGGATGACTAAAACATATGCTCCTAAACCTGGTAGAGGTCCTAGGTAGGGAATTTAGCCGACGTATACGCTTAATCAAGGCTCTCCTATAAACGGATATGAACTCTCTGATGAGCTTGACATATATACCCATGTGTGTATTCTGCTTCCTGTTTAGGAACTCTGACTGATGAAAATCGGTCGGGATTCGATCCCGTCAGCTAAGTCTAGCCACACTGAAGAGACGTGATACGTGGAATCCCGGTGTCTGTGGGTGACATATATATATATATATATATATATATATATATATATATATATATATATTAGTGTCTATAAGGAACAGATTTAAACTGTAATAACAAGGATGGATGTTTTGTTATAATTCAAGGATCCAAAAAATCCAAAAGAAAAATCGCAGTTTATGAGATAAACTTTCATATGCGTTTTATTAAATCAACTCCATTTTTATATTTGAGTTATCCAATTTTCAATTTTAAAACTATTTAAGACTTTATAAACCACCCACACACCTATGTAAGTTAGGGTTTCAAATACTTGAATTAAATTTGTTAATTGGCAATTTCTCGCCTATGCGTGTTTAACTTCATGTCTTCGTTATCCTAACTTAGATATGCATGCTATATTAATTGTATTGACACTTATATATATATATATATATATATATTTCAAACTCATACACACACATTATATATATATATATATATATATATATATATATATATATACTCGTCTACCCGGATTTTAATAGCATGTCAAACCCTTAAAAACACTTCAATTTTTATAGTTCTTCTATAATGCTCCCTTTCAAAAAATATATAAACAATTTCTTCAAATAAGAAATTTTCTCCTGACGATGACCTAAGATCGAAAATATTTGAGAATAAACAACATATAAGAAATATTCCTGCTTATCTTATTACTTTTTGTTCCTACTATATATATATATATATATATATATATATATATAGCTCCGTCGGTAAAGCATCGCTTAGGAACCACAAGGTTCTGTGTCCAATACCGACTCTCGCCAACTCAGCTTATGAATAGCACAGAGATCTGTGCAGTAAAGGGAGGAGCTGATGGTGTGTGAGGCGTTCCATCTCAGATGCCAAAACAACATCCTTAATCTAGTGCTAGTAAAAAGGAGATAGACTCCATCAGTCTGGCCTATACCGACTTTAGGTCACTCTAATGACTTTACTTCTTATATATATATATATATATATATATATATATATATATATATATAATGCATCAAGTTAACATGTAAAGCACATCGTTAAGTCTCTTACAAGGAAACTATTCTGAATACAACATAGTTTCATTCATTTGAAGGATTTTATCCAAGTATGTACACAAGGCCATATGTTTGAAGGCAAAAAATCGGCGGTCGCAAATGA
Source organism: Doryteuthis pealeii (assembly GCA_023376005.1). Classification (NCBI taxonomy): domain Eukaryota; kingdom Metazoa; phylum Mollusca; class Cephalopoda; order Myopsida; family Loliginidae; genus Doryteuthis; species Doryteuthis pealeii. Next base: position 128,450,339 of record CM042138.1, on the reverse strand, counting down.
TTGGCATGTAATCCGAATTCACCTGTCATTATGGAGTCAAGCTGTCATCGTTAATACAATAATAACATCTGAAAATCATAGTGATTAACAGAACTAGCTTTGGCATTATGTATTTGTTTCTCCTTTTTAATATAATCCTTATTACAAGAAATATGTAAACCATTTCCAAATCCTTCAGCTTAATTTATTAAATCAGTTAGTATAGAGTAACCGAATTTCAGCTCGTTCATTAGAAAAAATGTTTCTGTCAATAAACATTTACTCATGATAAACCTTCCTAACTTATGAAAGTCCCACCATATTGATCCATTAGCGTATGCTTTCTTTTTCTCACAAACATACAAACCATACCGTTTCTTTAACTGGGTTCACATAGAAGACCACACCTCTTGCTGCATGTTCTAAGGTATGCAGCAGAGATTCAGCTTGGGTAGGTATATTTGTGAGAAGCGCTAGATCAGCTGCGTAGTCTGTATCCGAATAGTCTCTGTGGTGTATCATTTGCTTCTTACCTACTTTAGTGTGAAACTTTTCCCCTACTTTAGATCAAATAACGTTCGTAGTATGTAAACTAGACAGATTATAAAAAATACAGTGGTGGTTTATCTATTTGTATGACTCCAGCAACAATAATTTGCATAAACAATTGTAATTTGCATTTATACTGTAGATGGGAAGAATCAGCAATGACAAGTATGTATCCATCCATCTCTTACGCCATGATTAGGATGTGGCCCAAGGTCAATTTTATAAGTAAACCTGCCTAACAATAAAAATGATTCTTAGGCCACCTGACATCAAATTGACAGTTTCTATTTTCTGGTTGGATGGTTGTTTTGCATGTTAACCTTTGTCAGGTCAGTTAATGCCGAATCCATCCTTTTGATAAACAAAGTACTCGGATTGCTTAACATATCTGCTATTACTTAAGTGTCTATAGAATGGATTATTTTTTCTATTTTCACTTTATTATTATGTCAGAAGATGAAAGAAGGTGCAGAACTTCTTGGACACATTAGCTTTTCTGACGAGGCGTATTTCCATGTCATGTGAACATACAAAAATACAGAATCTGGGCAACTAATCAGGAACATGCTCATGAACAGAGGTCCTTGAGTGTTGAAAAGGTAACTATTTGGTGTGCCCAAGGCTACAATTGTATCATAGGGCCCTTTTTCTTTAAATATGACAGATACACCAATGCAGTATATAATGTTCAGATGCTACAAAACCAGTATTATCAAGCTGCAAGAAGGCGCCAGCACATTGATATCAATCAGATGTGATTCATGCACGATGGGGCACCTCACATTGCCAATGACACCATTGCATGGCTAGCAAGAAGGTTTGATGGCAGGTTTTTCTCACTAAGACGTCAGCACACTTGGCTCCCGTACAGTCAAGACCTTAATCTATTCCCTTGTTTTTTGTGGAGTCACCTTAAAGAGCGAGTGTATTCTAATGCTGTGCCTCATGATGTAGAGTAGCTGAAACAGAATATCAAGCGTGAAGTAAAACAAATCACTGCCGATATGGTCAGAAGAACCATTGAGAATATTCCCACCCGTATCCAGAATATTCTAGCTCACGGTGGTGCCTGGATTGAGCACATCATCAACTACTAATAGACTGATGTAACCTTCCCAGAATGAATCTAATCTGGAGAATATGTAAATATTCTTGCTATTCAGTTTGTTTTCTGTAATTTGGCATCCAGTGTAGTTAAAAATGTTTAGAATTAAAAATGTTATGGCATATATTATAATTTGCGATTTTTTTGGACCACCCTGTATATAGTAAGTTATCGTAAATGATCATATACACAAGTCTTTAAGTGCACACGTTTACATAACCCGGAGATATTCGACATTTCAACCGCTGCTGATCAACAGAACCTTACCATAAAAGCAACCTGTTCCAGCCTAGGCATACTCGTAATATAAAGATCAAGAAACTACTCCCGAATGTCGATTCCATTGAAGTTTATCTTCAAGCAATTGTCACTATTTACATTAAATACCACACCGTAAAAAAAATCAACAACTTAGGATTTTAAGTAAAGACGATCAGTTTTTATGCTATCTCTGAAAGGAACATTTATTAATCTGATGTCTACTTCGACAAAACACACCTGCCTTATGAACAGTAAATCTCGATCGATTATTTTTTTCTAATTTATCAAACAATAGTCTAAATAGACGAGAGAATTTGTTACTTGCCAAGGGACTTTCACTTTTCCCATACATGAATCTAAAACCTGATGATATATGGAAAATATCTCAGGAGGATTAAAGTTAAAGAGTATTTCAAAAACAAAAACAACTACCTACCAACTCTCAATGTTATAAACTGAAAAAATTCCCTTGTCTTGGTTATGAGACTAAACTGGCTTCTGTTTTCAGGGAACAATTATTTGAGCCTAGGTCCAATCATTCTCAAAGTTATAGTACCTGCTAGGGTACCATCTATGAATTAAATATGTGTTTGGAAATTATTATTATTAGAAAGAAATACTTGAAACTATATAGACGAGTCTACATTATTTTTTATTAGATATGAATAACACACGGTAACATATCATTGTGGGAAAATAAATTATCATTATTACAGTCATTATGTGGTACGTATTCGGTTGAAACAACAAAGGATTAAAAAGGTGACTGGAATGGAATAGGAAAATATAAATGGTCCTGGATGAAACATAAAAGACCTATTAAGGGGTTATGTTATTATAATTATCCTTATTATTATTATTATTATTATTATTATTATTATTATTATTATTATTAAACAGGAATAGTTTCTAGGAACCATATAAACGTTTATAAATTATATTATTGATATGAACACACGGAACCATAAAATCCTGTTCAAAATCTCTGTATTAGATAGAAAGGAATATCATATACGATCTAACTGTGCAAATAAATACTGTTTCAAGAAAAAAAAACTGATTGCAATGGCACAGTGGAAATATAAATAATTATGATTATAATTTTCGGCATTTGATGACTCATAAGGGGTTAATATAAAACCAAACGGTAATCTCACTCTCACGTACATACACATATTATATATATATATATATATATATATATATATATATATATATACAGACAAACTGCCACTAATAAGACATCCCTTCCGTTGTCCTGTAGAAAGACAAAACGAAATCGCATCCACAAAGATAAAATGACGTCAGAAGATACAATATTCTAATCAGAGTCGGAAAGCCGTTAGGTAGTGGTTTAAACATTTGATGCTACCTGGCCCTGAGACACCCATTCTAAGAAAAGTTATAGAAATAAATAAAAAGAAAGGAACACACAAGAATCACGCTGTTAATTCATCAGAATTCTGACGACATAGCAGAAATGCAAATCTTTTATAATCTCTATGAAACATCTGATCCAGCATCTATCTTGATCTTGTGGATAATACCAGAAATAGAGAAAGATATACCATGTTAGGATCATGAGATTCTCACAAGAATATATAGAACCTCCTATTTGTACGTTACCAACGGACATAGAGTATTTTTATTTAAGTCAAGTCTTGTTGGATTAAACTAGCTACCAAGACACCACAATAATGTTTGATAGTAAATAAAGCTTAAATGGCTTCTTAGATTTGCCCCCAGGTCACAGCAATATGACATTCGGCCCCAGGTCACAGCAATATGACAATAGAGAAACAGTCTTGCGTGGATAAGTAAATGTTTTCCATATATTTAATTACCTACCCCTCTGCACGATTTGGATGTGACACTAGATCAATTTCTTAAGCGGAGGATTGAATAGAGAATGTTCCATGTAGGACTTGAATAATGGTCTATGTAAAAGACGCATATATCAATTTCAGTATATATTATAATCACACATACACATGGAATTGTATACATTCACTCTATCTCTCTCTCTCACACACACTCACTCACAAACACACACATCTCAGTGGCGCGCTTTTTTTACACTATTTACAATAATCAATTCAACGTAAGAAAAATCTTTATCTACTAAAAGCAATAACAACACACATAGAAAAGGATTGGAATGTTATTGAGAGGTGAACGAAAATTTATCTGTTATTTTGAAACAAAAAAGTAGATTTTTTCGAAATTATTATTAGTATTTGAACAGAAAATGTAATAATGCAATGTGTGTGTGTGTGTGTGTGTGTGTGTGTGTGTGTGTGAAAAATATAAAAAGAAAGGTGGATAAACAAATGCGTTGAGTCCCGTTGATGGTCTAATTAAAACCGAAACACTTTAGCACCGGCTTTCTGTAAGTCAATCTTTGTCTTATTTTCTTGTTCTTCCACAGAATGTATACTTAATTGCATTGTCGGAATTTATATAATTTTTCTTTTCCCCCCCCCCATATATACACACACACACACACACATATATATATATATATATATATATATATATATATACGAATTTTGATAATGTCTAGCTTTTCCCGATACTAACCTAAAGTTAACTTTAGTGCTTTTACCAGTTTCCTTGGTATTTCGATAGGAGCTGACAAACACAGTTACATATACAGGTGGTGGCGTGCTCAATTAGAAAATGAGTCAATCCACGCGTCAAATTGATTAGATGGAAGTGGTCTTTATTCTTTAAGGTAGAAACTAGTTAATTCTTCACTAATGTTAAGTCCTGGAAGGAAAGTCACACATATATCCCTATGTACAATATTTGTATAAAGAGTAAACTACTTGTGTATGTATATTCAGCATCCCTCCCTTACTTCTAACATGTGACAGTCAATTTCTTAAGCGTAGTTTAACAGGTTTTAATTCAGTTTTCTTACTAGACCAGTTGCCTAACAAAGACTAAAGAGTCCATTCTGTTCTATTAATTACCCCTAGCTGGAAGGAGAATAATTAAGATCATGCCTTTACAAAAAGTATTCGCGCTATAAGAAATTCAAACTGCATTGTCCAGAATTTAAACACAGATAGCCGAGTCCATTTCCTATGACGATAACCATTACATCACACGCCTTCTCTTGTACATGCATCTGATTACATAGAAACGAAAATTCATAATCAGAAATCATTTTTATTCTTTTGTTCCGACAATAAAGAAAATTTAAGAAAATTATTCATTGTTGTTAAATCACTTAATAATGAGATGTTTTAGACAAAGAAACCTTATAAAAGACACAAAAAAAATCTTGCAAAAATAACAAAGAAAAAGGACAAGCAATTATTTTTTATGATCAGATAATCTAATGTTTTCTAATTGGCATTATCACTTATCTAAATTTATATACTTCTGCAGAGATTAATGACGTTTTTCTTTAGATATTCAAAAATGCTACTTTCACTTGATACGGCCCAGTTATGGCAGAATTAAAAAAAATGTTTGCCCACCAATTACCTATGATTAATCCAATAAACTCTTTGTATCGGATTCCCTTACGTACACAGTATTTCAACTATAGAAGTAAAGTCGTCGGGGTGGCCTAAAGTCGGCATCAGCCAGACAGCGAGGGAGTCTATCCCTTTTCCCTGGAGCTAGACCAAGCAGATTGTTTTTAGCTTCTGAAGCGGGGCGCCACACCTACCATCAGCTTCTCACTTTACCGCACATATCCCTGTGCTAATCATACCCTGAGTTGACGAGGACCGGTATCGAACCAAGAACCCCGACGTTCCGAGCCGCACACTCTACCGACTGAGCTAAGCCTTGGAATAAAATAGGGTAAAAACTCACGACTCAGTTTACGACAGACATGTCTATAAAAGTTAATCTGAAGATCAATGACGTGAAACCCTAAGTCAATCATTTTAACTTGTGTATGCATAGTCTTTGTAGTTGGATGGAGTACATGTCCGCACACACATACACACAGGCACGCACACATACACACGCACATATATATATATATATATATATATATATATATATATATATATATATATATATATAGATAGATAGATAGATAGATATGTGTGCGGGGGGGGTGATTAGAGTCACGAATTTTGAGTCTACAGTTTAACATAACACTGAATACAGTATAGAGTCTCCAATCAATCAACACGAGTAATCAAAACAGAAAAGAACATTATTCGTTTGCATTTTTGAGGCAACATAATTTTTATTATTCATATTTTTGGACCGTTGTCCTCATCTTTCTTATTATACACAACTTTTTGGTCGATGTTCCGTGTGGCCTTCTTCGGTTATTTCTTGTCAAACTCAGGGCTCCTTCATGTAACTTCGAACTTAAATTTGGACACATGGCGAGATGTCTATAAAATTTGAGTTAATATAGTTCTAAGTGACAGTCATCTGGAAGTTGCGGGTTCAATCCTGACTACGGGCGAAAATAACAATACTTAATGTATCTAAATACGTGTACCCGGTCATAGTTAACGGAATGATAGCAATCTTTGCCAGTGGATTAAATAAACGGTTTGGTTTGAAGTTCCGTGAAGACTTCCGATTACGACATTAAAGGCTCCCGAGCTCAACAAAAAGGAACCAGAGTTTGACAAAAAATGATGGAAGGCAAATCGGCCGAAAGGTTGTGAACAATAAAGATGAGAACAACACTCCAAGAAAATATTTTAAATCAATACATCCTCGAAGGTGATTAATCTTTACACTCACGTAAGTTAAAAAATCAATTTCTTTCCAAACCTTACGAAATTTGTTATCGAGAAAGGATCAAAAGAATTCATGCTGTCGTCACGACTGCATGAATTCTTTTGATCTCATGGGACTGAAGGGGTAATAGTCTGAAGGGGCTAAATCTGGTGAGTATGGGGGAAGCTGTAAAGTTTTCCACCCGAATTAGGCGATTTTCTCCCATGTCCTGCTTCTGTGTGGTTGTGTATTGTCATCCAGAATGAGGGCATTGTCGATTAGCAAATTGGTTCTTACCCGTCGGATTCTTGCTATGTGCCTCGTTAGGGTCTCAATGTAGGCTTTATTTTTTATTAAAACATCTTCACATGGTATAAAGAAAATGGTATTACTTCTTGACTCACCCTCGTATATCGACCTTTATGATAATCTTTGTAGAGGAACAGTACAGCTACTATTTAATCCATAGCTGGAGGGACGAGGAGGTTTATACCTTTCCAAAGGGTATTAGTCCGAAAGTGAACGTGATAGCGTTACTGGAGTTCGGACTCACTTATTTGGATACTGCAATCCAGCACATTAGCCACTACACCACAGGGACTCTCCCACATATTTTTCAATTTCTACTCTATTATTTACGAATTATTTAATCTCTGGTGAAGCAGCGGCTTGAGATATTTGGCAAGGAAGGAGACTATTCAAGGAAATAAATAGTTGTTGTGTATATTAAATGAATATTCTTCGATATTCTATGAACAAATTGGACCATTCATTTAGACATAATGACTAGCAACTGAAATCCAAGTATGGGCATTGCATTAATACATGATATCATGCAATGCCTTTGCCAAAAGCATTTTGCTTTATAGGGAACAAAGACAGTATTCTGAATCAGACCCACTCACAAAGCTTCAATAACATTTATCGAAATGGAAAAGCATTCCTAAATCAGTGAAACCTTTTAAATCAGAAGATTCTACACCAGTGTGTTCTTCAACTAGACAGAGGATTGATAAATTATTGGTAAATGCAAAATATACCGTATTCAACAATCTCATTTCATTTTTCAGGAACACCGACAGTAGTAAGATTGGTATATTTACTATTCACATAAATGTCTAAATGAGGTAAAATGGGATTTTGCCTTGGTCGGCAACCCATCGTCAATGAATAGTCTAACACAAAACCTCCACTGCTTAGCGGCTTTACCTCATCCCAAGGAAAGTCTAGAGGAGTAAACCCCGAAAACAAATCAGGAAGCGGAGTCCCTAAGGTGGTGTGATGCTGAAATAAGTGCTCCCCAGAAACTCTTGCGACACTACCACTGCCAAACTGCATTGGCTCCTATCCTTTTGATCACAGCGGCAGTCTGGTGAAGGGGATTTGCTGCTTGAGCAACAGCTCATCATCTATATGAACCCGCCCAGGCTACGTAGTCCCCCCCCCAAAAAAAAAAAAAACACTACTCCATCGTCTCTCGTAGATGGAAGCATGCCAACAGCAAGTAATAAACAAAATACATAAACAGAGGCAAACAGACAAAAAAGATTAATACATTTACTTTGGGAGTTATCATCGTAGTAAAAGAAGCTCAAATCATGGACGATGCTGTTTGCTTACCACTTTGTGTTTGTGCCCTTGGTAAAGACATGAATATATCTATTTTCTCCCAAACTGTGGGTAAGTAATGGGGCAAATATTCTTTTGTAGTGCAAACTGGTTAGGCGAGAAGTTAAGGAGAAAAATTCAGAATTTAACCCGGCATTCCTCAGCTGAAAAAAAAAAATGACATTGTGTAACTTCTTTTCCGTAGCTGAAACGTTAGTTAAATACATATGTTCACTAGAAAAAACTGACCCAGTGACCTAATATCACTCAACTCTCCCCTCCTCCTTATCTCCCCCTGACATCAAACACACCACTACTATGAACTTTACCCTCCTTCCCTGACCTACCCCTGTTCCCATCTACTCCTAACCTACTCTCTACTTCCTGTAAACTATCCCACACACTTCATTCATGTCAGCCCCTATCTCCCTACCCTTCACTTCACTTCCGCTACTAACTCGCCCCCTCACCAAATCATATGTACATGCACGTAATTTTGCTTTCAATAAAAATCTTTCGACTGAGGATGTCCGTATAAATCGGACGAAATTTTCAACGCTTAGATTTGTTTTGAGTTATCATTTCTTGTTCACTATCCTTTTACCTACCTCATACTGTCGGATTCTACTACATGCACCATCCTATCTTCATACATATATAAGTTAGTTTGCGAAAACCTGAAGTCTCTTGTGCTAGGTGAGAGACAGTATTTTGCAAATGTTGGTTTGAAAATTACATAGGTGAAAAATTGTCGGGTACCAAGCGTAATCCATTTCTTGTATTTGCTATCATAACTTGAATGTGCATGCTATATCAATGATATTGAGAACCTTTTACAAAGAATTATAGCAAACACTATCATAAATAAGTCATAGTGCACAATACAATTAAAAGGCGATTGTTATCATTGGCTTAAAAGCATCATACTAGCCATTTATCAGGTCAACCAACCTATGAAAAAACATTACAACGAGGTTCATGCAACAATATAGATATATAACTGAATTAAACTTCATTGTAAAGTATTTCACAGATGCATTGTTCGAATCATAAGTGGCTCGTAAGCTACTTTGAAATCATTAGTAACAATCGCATTTTTAATTGAATTGTACACAATAACAAATAAATACATCTCATTCAGGTGTAATCGAGCACTTAAACGTTTAAAAAAACCCAGATCCATGCGCGCGCGCGCACACACACACACACACACACACACACATATATATATAATATATATATATATATATATATATATATATTATATATAGTCTAGGAGAAGGAAAACTCTAAATTCAAACCTGTTAAGTTCGACATAAGAAATTGACCTTGTATCGCATCCTGCTCACGCGGAAGGGTTGATATAATACAAATATATATATATAACAACCCTTCGCATTAGCAGGTTCCGATACAAGGTCAATTTCTTATGTCGAGCTTAACAGGTTTGAATTATATATATATATATATATATATATATATATATATATATATATGTGTGTGTGTGTCGAACTTAACAGGTTTGAATTTATGTGTGTGTGTGTGTGTGTGTGTGTGTGTAAAAAGATAGTGGTTATACTTGGTACTTAGAATCACCGGAAAATTACTACTATCTACACAAGCATCTAAAGATCGATTATATTCTGAAACTTCTAGGTATGGGGAAATGTTTGTAACGGCCTTAATCGATTATAATTAGTATCGCTATGAAATAAGATGAACCTTTGAAGCACTGCTTTTTACAGAAGAGTTTAGATCAAGGTGTAGTACACATAAAAGTAAAGTGATTATACATATAAAGCAAATTTCCTGGTTTATATATATGTTTGTGTATGTGTGTATAATAATTGAATAGTTCAAAATTTACGTAAGAACAATCGTATATCATAAACGAAATCTATCTTTGTAGAACATATGCTTTCCGAGAGATGTGTACATGTTTCAAAGCTATTTCTCCTTGCAAGTAAAAGATGGACACTTAGATGGACATCGCGACTCCAGCACGGAACATTAAAATCTGGACACATGCCACATTGTCTATCGCCCTAAATGTCTATCCGCCAAAAAGCATAAAAGTGTGCAGCTTACTTACCCTTGTCATTGAACTGAAACTATCTGCTTCCTATTCAAACGTATCTGTCACTTGTTAATTGGCATCTATGACCTGCGTAATGCAGTGACATTCTTTCCGACTTATTTATGCGTGTTTGTGTGTTACTTTAGATAATATTAGGTGGATTATCAGCTGTTATCGTCTGATGGACCAAGCAGTATAGCCAGTGATATATGTCAAGAATAACAGCTATTGTCTCGCACATCAGATAAGGTTTATAAACAAGTAAGCTAGCTTAGTGTCTTTCCCTTCACAGCCATATTGTCCTTGCTGCACATTTTAAAATAACATTCATGAAGTTGACGTTTTATCAACAATTCCAAGAGCAGTGTGATTTCTACGGAATACAGACGATTGTATATTCTAATATAAAATCATTTTCAGTAAATTCTTATTTTGATATATATTCTATTTATCTCTCTGGGTTCCTTTCTATTAAACAGTATTGCCCATCGATTTTTTCTGAACCAGTTATATCAGGATTTTATTATTTTTAATCGAATTTTATGTGATCTAAATGGTAATTATTAGGTATTATTCATAACGAAATTCTATTGCATCGTCAAGATTTATATAAGTCAAGAATGACAGCTGTTGTCTCGTAACATTTGCGGACATCGAATAAGTTTATAAGTAAGCCAGCTTCGTCTCTTTCCCTTTGCTATGTCGAACTCCACAGCAATGTTGTCCTTACTGCCACTGAAACATTTAAATAGCATTCATAAAGGCGACTTTTTTATCGACAATACCAAGAACACTGTATTTTCTACTGACTACTAACGTTTATGTATTCTATTGTAAACTAATTTCAGTAATTACTTATTCTGATATATATTCTATTTATCTCTCAATAGTTAATTAATTCGCGATGCATTTCTATTATACATTATTGCTCATCGATTCTTTTACTAAAGCAAAGATATCAGGATTCTATTATTTCTATTCTAACCTTATGAAATCTAAATGGTAATTATTAGGTATTATTCATTACCAAATTCTACAGCATTGACATTGAATATTGGAAGAAGCCGTAATGTGCTACACGTGGTGAAGTTTGTATAACTACTGAGTGATTATCTACAAGAGTATCTAACCCCTGAGCATTGTCTTAATTGTTTTTGGTTGGATCCTTTTACGATGTATTAAAATTTGATGGGTTATTTAATGCTAAATAAAATATTATATGAAAGCAATGTTACAGTCCTATCCTTTCTACAGATGTGCAGTCAGCGTATTCTATTGTCATAGACGAATAATTTGGGTAAATAACTACTCATATAACGCTTAGTATAACGGTTAAGTAGTTCAAAATGCGATCCGAGTTCAAATCGTAGACGAAGCTATTTGCGTTTTTATGAAAATTCTCTATGCATGAATCCGTACGCTTTCTACTCAGGCATGAGCAAATAGATGAACATATTGAATAATTCAGCCTTGGTTAGGCAACCAGTTAAGGAGAAGGAAATCTGAATTCAAAGCAACTGTAAGTAAAGTTGCAAGGGAGTCTATCCCATTCACATTAGTGCTAGAACAGGGATATTATTTTTGGCTGAAGTGGACCGCCACATCTACGGTAATCTTCCCACTTTACCGCACATATCCAATTACCTAATCTGTGCTACTCATGCGCTGGGTTGATGGGGACCGGTATCTTACCTGGAACCTTGTGATTCCTAGTCTGGTGTTCTACTAACTGAGCTAAACCACCCGCGAAAGCAGCTGTACTCTGTTTGAAAATTGACCTGGTGTCGCACCCACCAAGTGGCGGAAGAGTTAAAGCCATACATCGGACTAAACTTTGATTATCAATACGAGTTAAGCACATACATGGGAGTGTGATTTATAAGCATATAGTTCTGTTGCATCAAGATAATCAGAAGAGAAAAGACGCAGAAATTAATTCAGTTGAATTTTTTGACTTTCGCCTGCATCAATAGAAACTTGGCAACCATTATTAGATAAAGAAAAAAAAAAGAATGGAAACAAAAATAGAACAGAAAATAGAAAGAAAAAAAAGTTAAAAGAAAATAAGACGTGCTAAAGAGGCCTTAGTTTATTTTTCTCTCCTGTTGCTTTGTGAAAGAGTTTGTCGCTTTTAAGTGTAAAAACCTCTTATTTACGACGAACCGTTTATTAAAGAAATGTATTGTTTAATTTATTTTTTACTTTCTTGATATCCTTGGCACAAAGCAAATAATGATTATTCATTGCTTGTTTCACCCCCAGCTTGCTTTTATGAGTTTATATTTGTAATACAAAGGAAAAAATACTGAAGTAACTAAAGTATTTTAATGTAAGACTACATATATGAAGAACGATAAATATCCAGACCTGTTTGCAATTCTCTCTCTCTCTCTCTCTCTATATATATATATACATATATATATATATATATAGTCGGTGTCTATGTAATATCAATATAGTTTGATATATATATATATATATAGTGGGTGTCTATGTAATATTAATATTATATATATATATAATATATATATATATATATATATATATATATATATATATATAGTGGTGTCTATGTAATATTTTATAGTTATATATATATATATATATATATATATGTAATATTAATATAGTTTGCTATATATATATATAAATATATATATATATATATTATATATATATATATATAGGTGGGTCAAAAAAAGTATCGATATTTTTGTACTTTTTGACACAACTTGTATTTTTTAAATATAACGTTCCATCCATTCTTCATTTCTCGCTTGGTAAATACAGCTTTAAACTTGGTACTTTTTTATACACCTTATATTCTGAAAAAAATGATGAATGGAACTTTATATTTTTTCAGAATACAAGGTGTATCAAAAAGTACAAAAATCTCGATACAATTTTGACACAACTTGTATTTATATATATAACCACGCTTTGACAGTTTCTCGCCAATGTGATCATTGGGTCAACATACTGAATAATTATACTTGTGATCACAAACAAGAAACTGACCTTCACTTAGCTCTGTTGACTATGTGTACACTGATATAGCACACACGCATTAAATGAACCTAAACAGTGTCAGATATTGTAAAATCAAAGTAGATGTTATTCGATATTATTTATTATCATACTTTATTGGGTTTCATTTCATATTCTAGTATCAGTGTATGAGTAACACAGCTTGGATAATATGCTCTATTTGATAAAGTAGCATTTGGGAGATAACGGTAGGTGTGGTGCCACACCTAAGATAGACAAATCTCTCTGGTATAAAGTTAGTGAAAAAGTGATACGTCCTCACTATTTCGGCTGATACCGACAATTTGCCACTTCGCTGACTACTATATATATATATATATATATATATATATATATATATATATATATATATATATATATATTATATATATTATATCATATTTTTTTTATTTTTTTTATTTTTTTATTTTTTTATTTTTTTATTTTTTATTTTTTTTTTATATTCTTTATATATTTTTTTTTTTGATATTTTTCTTTTTCTTTTTCTTTTATGTGTTTCTCCTTATTTCTAGTCTTTTAATTCTGCTCATTTTGTGTACATTTTACAACTATTTCCCCAAGGAATTGGTCCCCCACCGAAGCCACACCTTATCCAAAACATAGACCTCCCCACCTCATTCAAAGAAACTTAGCCTGCCCATCTCAAACTAAGACACAAACCCCCCCAAAAAAATTGATAGATTTAAAAGCGATGTTACTTTGGGAAATTCTCAGTAAGAGTCATGTTCTTGTGAATACCTGAAGATGCCGTAGTAATACGGTTGAAATAAATTATTGTAATGAAGCAAGTTTAGAGATTTTTCTTCATTTACTTTATATATATATATATATATATATATATATATATATATATATATATATCTGTATGTTGCCTTATTATCAACTTGCTCATTCTGATAGCGATTCATTGTGTAATTTGAATCTTGATGAAAAACAGATAGTTCTGTTGAAGAAAAAAGTCCAATTCTTTGACGCAGAGGATTGCTCAGCAAGCGTGGTAAGTTACGCAGACACAGTACTACTATAAAGAATAAATCTATTAGGCATACGTACAATTTATTTTGAATGACACAATCGTGGATATATTTCATATAAGAAAAGCGTATTATTTATTAAATATCTACTAAACATTTTATAAAAATCTAGCAATGAAGTTGTCTTGGTAGATTTTAATCGTAGGTTGCTATTTTTTTTTTTCAAAATATTCCTCTCAAGTAATCTATACGGATTTATTTTTTACCGGCAGTCATTTACGCAGTCGGTTTTTATATAAAGTTTGTTTCTATGAAGCTTATTAGAACAAGTTTTTATATCATAATCTTCTTCAATCGTTCTTTGTAATAATACTACACACATTAATATATATATATATATATATATATAATATTTTTATAGACATATTTCCAAGTGTCGACTTGCTTTTCATCGGTTTAGCTCAGTCGGTAAGGTGTCTGGTTTGATACCGGCTCTCGTCAACTCACCCGATGAGTAGCCCAGGATCAGACACAAAACAGTCACTTCTTATTCACTAGGCTTGAGAAAAGTAGATACACTCCCTCGCTGTCAGTCTGATGCCGATATTAGGCCACTCCGACCACTTTACTTATATATATATATATATATATATTATATATATATATATATATATGAATCTATATATTCTCCCTCCAGCTATGGGTATAATGGATGGGGAGACTGGGCCCTTTAATCTTGAATAGGTAACCAGTCTAGGAGAAGGAGAACTCTGAAATTGACAAGTCAGTCCTTAATTGGGTTTATGGAATTCCTTGTGCACTAATTATTTCCTATCGATTGTGCTAAAGAGGGCAGATGGTCAAACATAGGCCTTTACCACCATAAACAACACACTATGTAGGTCGTTCATTGGATGAATCATCATGTGCCAAAACCGACAAGAGAGCCCATTATATATACTAGCAAATATATGCACCCTCCGGGTGCAAGTATTTAAGTTTTAATGTAATGAAATATCGTATTAAATTAGAGGCAGACAAAAAGATATGTAACAGAGTGGGAGAAAAATAGAAATGAAACTTACTCTTCCATCACTCCCGTCTTTCATTGCTGAATTTTACTTATTTAACAATTTAGTTAAATTAGGAAATAGAATAAAATGACAGTTTTTTTTCTTGTTAAGGATTTCATTTAAGATTCAGTGAAGAGATTTTTACTTATATTCATTAAAATAAAACCAAACAGTTAGAAATCAATAATACTAAGCACATATTTAATAAAATCATATTTTTAATATCAATATGCAAATTAGCCTTCCCATTCACACTGTAAACCGCTATTTTTTGTATATATAAATACAATTGCATGTTATTTGTATGTAGATTTGGACACACAAATAAAAAGGTGAAGAAATTTTATTAATAATTGAGGTTTAAATATAAATAAAATCATCGAGAATGTGATGTAAATAACTATGTTAATTGTGACTCGATTAGTAATATAGTTTCGGTTACAGACAGAAAAACACACAATCTCCATTATAATAAGATATATATAAAGTTAAACCTAATGACTCAGACATACCAACTAATAGTTTCGCTTAGTAG
>CM042138.1:128324423-128429423 GCA_023376005.1 Doryteuthis pealeii | reverse complement strand
GTTCGTGCATATGTCCAGAGTCGCTCATTATTTCCCAGAAATATTAAGAGAAAACTGAATATCAAACAATTCCACCTTTCTAAAAACAGGAAGTAAATTTCCCATCAATGAAAGATTGGGGATAAAAATAGTTGATTGAACCACAGAACTTGATAGCAATATCCATCTCTTCAGCTGTTCATGTTCTTTATACGTACCTATAGAGTAGAAAGCGCGTGGTGTAATGGTTAAAGTCATGGGAATGGACTCGTTGCCCAGAGTTCAAATCCTGGACGTGGTAATTGCATTTCACTTAGCGCTAATACCCTTGGGAAAGGTATGAATCCTACTCACCCTCCAGCTATGGGTACATAGCAGGACAGATTGGGTTCTTTAACCATGGCTAGGTAACCAGTCTAGGCGAAGGAAAAACTCGGAATTCAAACCTGTTGATCTCTGCTTAAGAAATTGACCTTGTGCCGTATCCTGCTCGTACGGAGGAGTTAGTAAATATATAGAGAGTAGAAAGAGGGCCGGCTTAGCTCAGTCGGTAGAGCGTTCGGCTAGGAATCACAAGTTTCCCGGTTCGATACTGGCTCCCGCCAACTCAGCGTATGAGTTGCACAGTAAAGTGAGTGTGCAGTAAAATGAGGAGCTGATGGTAGGTGTGGCGCTGCACCTCAGAAGCTAAAAATAATCTCCTTGATCTAGCGCTAGTGAAAAGGGGATAGACTCTCTGGGTGATACTAACATTAGGCCGCCCCGACGACTTTACTTTTACTTATAGAGTAGATTGTTTATTTTATAATCTACTTTCATACCTGTATTTACGTTGTTTCGTAGACACGTTGCTTTTCAGAACTACTGAAATATTAAAATCTTAAAAGCTTTATAATATATAATATTTACGTCGTCTGTAAAAATAGTTGTATCATTCATACCGTATGATACCGTTAATTACGGGTGGTATCGATTGTTTACACTTATAATTTGCCGACATTTACCGACTATGTGTTGCAGATTGGCTGTTTGTTTTGCGCGGGAAGTCGAAAAGACAAAGGAAAATTGAACCGAGAAGACAATGTCTAAAGGTAGACAGAGGGTCTGGTGTGACAAAGGACTCATCTGGACAAACATGAATTTGAACAAAGAGAAAGGACTTCCGGTCAAGGAACAAAAGAATGTGTGCGCGGTCGTCAGTATTTAAGCAGGTCATCAGGTAGCCCAGGAGGAGACCCCAGAGAGACGGCGAAGAAAGCACAAGGTGTCTGACCGTCGACACGGTCGAGCGGGCAGTGATGCTCGCCCACCCCGTTCACCCCCCGATCGCCAGCCTGCAACATTCGTAGCGCCATTGTCCAGCTCGTCCACCCACACGCACCCACCACGAGATGAAAGAAATAAACGTTAAAAGTCTTACTACTACATATGTCTACGTGTGAATCCTTATACTCCATTACTAACACATACGACCCAGCAACAGTATATAACATGTACGATTTTGTGGCCTGAGTCGAGCCTATGCAACATATGTTGGCTAACATAACAAACTAGGCTAGGCTAGGTCGGATAATTGTATCTAAAAAATGGCCATTTTGACTAAAGTCTTTTTTCGCTTGGAAGCAAGTAACGACGTTGGGTGAGGTATTATTTTATTTTAGATCAGTCAAAGAGAAAGATAAACACCATTGGAAGTACAACCTATACATGATATTCTCTAGATATGTTCAATCCAATCTCTCACCCATGTGTAGTATCATTACATAATAGTAATAATAATATCTTTTCAGCTAGTATATTAGGTCTGAGACCTGTCAGCTGTTCCTTATAAATATTCATTTTAAATCCACAGAATATTTAATATCATTCCACAGATTATCTAACTTTGCCTTGAAGGAGTTTAGAGATGGGGCATTCACTACTGATGAAGGTAGTGTATTCCATGTATTCACCACTCTGTAGCTAAAATAATTTTGTCTTGCATTTGCTTTACAAGATTTTTAAGGAGTTTTAGTTCATGTCCCCTTGTATAGGTATTTTAAGCAATGTTTAGTAGGTCAGAGTTCGTTGAATAAAAACCATGCGTGTATTTGTTGGCTTCAATCATATCCCCTCTTATACGTCGGAAAACCAGACTTGGTAGGTCAATGTTCCTAAGTCTTTCTTCATATGAAAGGGATTTTAAATTATTCACTAATTTAGTAGCTCTCCTCTGGACTCTACATTTTTAGCGGAATACAATGGGTTCGAATTTAATTTTTTTCCTGGTATACTAAATTTTCAATCAAAGGCGTCCCATCATAATATAATGGTTAGCTAGCTAGTTTCGTAGATCAATTACTATAGAATGCGCCAAACTTGCGTCTGTGTCAAACGGGTGTGATAAATACCTGGTTGTTACCATACCAAGGCTACTATTTATCTATAGATGGCAGGGGAGATGATTTCATGACTTTCCCATGAGGGTTAGAGGGAAATGGAACTCAAACAGCTGTGCCCCGGATTAAATTCGGATGGACGATCTCATTCCCCTTGACTATAACCGTTATGACACGAGTGCCTCGTCTAAATAGGATTATGTAATAAGATATCGGCCGAATAATAGGTTCGTTTCGTGTTATTCATAAGGTTTCTGTCAACATTAGACTTGATCGATATTTGATGGTGCAATACCGATACGATGATCATACTAAACCGAGTTCACCAGAATATAAAAGAAATAATTATATGGATGTCACAGATGATCAAAATATCCCTCGAAGATAGTGAAGATTTATATTCTTAAAAAAAGTTATATCCTTAACACACACACACACACACACACACACACACACACACACACACACTATATATATATATATATATATATATATATATATATATATATATATAAGCCGAGTCATAAAAGTATCGAGATTGAAGCTGTATTTACCAAGATAGAAATGAATAATAAATGGAACGTTAATTTTTTTCAGAATACAACGTGTGTCAAAAAGTACCGAGTTTGAAGCTGTATTTACCAAGATAGGAAGGAACACTGAATGGAACGATAATATTCTCAGAATACAAGGTATAACAAAAAGTACGAAAAATATTGATACTTTTTTAACACACATTGTACATAAGCACAAACACACACACACACACACACACACACGCACGCACACACACACACATATATATATATGTGTGTTGTATGTGTGTTTAATAGTCATATATAACACAATGATCAGGAAGTTGCGTATTTTGGCAAAATATCAGCTCGTTAGGGACCGAGATTCGGTGGAGACATTTGTAGATTTTAGATGAAGTGAAAATCTAACATAAAGACAACACCCATCTTTACTTGCAGCACACGTAGCCTTTGCAATTTATAACAGTCGTTAACTGAACGGCAGGAAAAACTACAAAAGTTGGAAGGAGTTTGCCAAACATAGTGAGCCTTGAAGAAATTCTCTATTTTACATTTAAAAAAATTGCTAATGGTATTTTCTATTCAGACGGCCGGGGTTATCGGGTGCTTCTGATGTACAACATGATTCAGAATTAATGGAATTGAAATATTGAGTGTATAAGGATGAATGCACATTCTCTTTACATACATTTGCGATATTAAATGTAAACAGACTTAATAAAATTAGCCTATGAAAGTTGAGTAGGTGTTATAACCCTGTAACGAATTATCGGACCATGAACAAGAGTCTATATCAATGTACGTACAGCATACCCTGAAGTAAGCGCGCACATAGACGCATGCAAACACATACACACATAATATATATATATATATATATATATATATATATATATATATATATATATATATGTGTGTGTGTATGTAAATATATAAGATGAATAAAAGTGATAAGGCAAATAGGAAGATTTCTTTTATGTTATTTACTTTGAGATTGTTCTCAACTAATTTCGACCTTAGGTCATCATCAGGATTTTTAAAAATAGCGGAAAAATGTCTAGTATTTTGTTTTTATTTAGGAAAGATGATATTTTCCAAGGAAAGCGATAAAACTGTACTGCTAACGTGCGTTATCCATTTGTTGAATGACAACCATATTCTGGTTCAATTATCTTCAATTGATATATATATATATATATATATATATATATATATATGTGTGTGTGTGTGTGTGTGTGCGGTTGTGTTTTCGTTCGTCAATATGTGAATATCCATAACTTAATCATAAAAAAATATTTTACTCAATTAAATATTTCTTTTCACATATCAACTTGATTACTCATTATACATTATAGATAACTGTTGTTAAGGCACTTGACTAATGAGTTAACTCTATTAGGTTTTGGGGTAATGTATTAGAGTTGACTTTATATAGCTGTTTATGGTTTGTATCTTATTAAAAGGCAGGGTAATTACATTTCATATGGAAAGTTTTTTTTTTTCGGGTTTCTATAAAAGAACTGTACATTACAGCACTACCAAATTTGGGAAGAATATTTACTGAATAGTATGAGAAACCTTTTTCTATATATTCTCTTTATGGAAAAGGGATGTTCCCAATGAGAATGAATGTCTAATAACAAGAAATAATCAATGGGGAACTTTGTTTCTACTAAACGTAGCTAATCGTATTTACTGGTCCTGTAATATAGTTTGATCTTTGGGGAAATACTCATATAGCGTGTCTTCAACAGAAATAGCCTGGCATTGCCCACCGTTCTCCCGGACTATAATTATTTTGAATTCAGAGTTTTCTTTCTCCTACACCAAATAACATATACAAGTTAAAAAGCCGAGTCATGCCCATAGCTAATAGGTGTAGAATAGTAGGATTCATACCTTCCCCAGGAGTATTATCGCAATGAGAAAAGTCTCGTACAGGATTTAAACAAGGGTAGCCGGACCAATTTCCTACGACAACCCCCCCAAACCAATCGTACAATATTTAAATTTTCAAACATCAAAAGGAAAAAAATCGAGAATGGCTTCTTTAAAACTTATTCATATGTAATCAATTTTTTTACTTAGATTTAATGTTTTTCATTCTGAAGATGTAATGGGATTATTCTTATTGCTTAATTAAGCCTAACAATTCGGATAAAGAAAAAAATTAAATCGATAAATTTCATAAGTGTCAAACATTTAAACTGGAAAATATTTTTCAACTCAATCTCATAAAGATTTTGAGTTGTGTTTTTTAATATCATATCAACCCTTGTGGGTTTTTTGATTATTAATCTTGATTTTTTAATTATATGATTTGTTTGAGAATTTAATTTTCATTAACTTCATGCGTATTAATAGATAGTGTTTGACACACCATCTTCTAGCACCTATTGATAGAAAAGGAGTAGATGTTTGCCATAGGAGCAATTTGAAGAATACGGTCGGGATATATACACATATATATATATATATAAATAGGGGGGGTGTTATGACCAGCCGATTGATCGGATGAAGTCTCTCCGACCGCCCATCTATCCCAAGTAAGGACCGAAAGGGCAGTATTGCGTATAACGCTCAGCCACCAGAAAAGTGTCCTAAAAAATTACGGATCACCGAACATGGCGATCTGGTTACCTTATTGGTGGGGTACCGCTATGCAGTGGTGCAGTCAGCGTATTCTACAGCCTCAGCCGACAGGGTGGTTAAGTTTTTGTCAAATCTATATTAACCTGATTAAATATATGAATATAACTGGTAATTATTTTTTCTAGATTTACCATTTATAGTACAAAATAACATTTTTATTTTTTTACAATATAAAAAAGAGACTATTTACAAAAATGAAATAACTAGAAAGTATTTTTTACATTTATCCCTTTGTCTTCCCGTATCTAATGTCCATAAATTCAGAAGAGCATTAAAGAATTAAATGACCCACAGGGTTGATATGCCGTTAAACAAAACTCAAACTCAAACTCAAGATAGTTTGAAATAACAGCACATTTATTTTGAAGCCATCTTGATAAATGTGATTTAGTGTAACTGTTAATAGGCGCATAAATATTTACTAAGTTTCTGTTCGGCACTGGGTTTCAATTTAGCAACACACATTGGGGACGGGTTGTAGTTATAGTTATATTGATCTGTAAGGCGACCCAGAGTGGTGTGATTGTTAACAAACTAGTGTCACAGATCTATTACAAGTGAATAGCTAGTTCGATCCTTGCTGAATGTTTTATACTTGCGATCTTATATCACGTCCTACCCATGACGAACGGATTGGGTAAATATTTTTTATAAGATCAGTTGAACTAATTTGCCAACACTCTCTCTGGAGTCGATATTTGGAAAGTCTATATTAGTCAGTCAACTGGCAACATTTGTGGCGCATCTAATGGGGTAACTCAAACTACAAAACTTAAACAATTGACAAACCTAAAATTGTTCTCTCTTAAATTAATAGATCGTTTCCATACTGTTATGTAATCTGAAAATATATCGGAAGATTAAATGATTTAGTGGTCACCCCGGTTCAGTTTAACATAGATTTTCTTTTTGTTAATACAAAAAATACTGATTCCCATTCTGATATTGATTTTTTTACACATTTATAATATTGCAGTAAAACAATTAGAATACGAATCTTAGACTCAGATCTAATTGTAAATACATGTGTACCACACTAAACTTTACCAATAGTAACTTTGTAAAGATGACGGAGATGATATAAAACAATTCACTAAAGATATAGAAAAGATATATAATCAATAAAATTGGCACAGCAGTGCTAAAATGTTTCTTCTATAAAGTATAACAAATGGTTTTGTCTGTCAGTAGGTTTTGATCTCATCAAAATCAAAACAATCTGTCACCAGCCTACACATGGGTGGCATCTAATTTTGCTTATTAAATATACAAATTTTCAGGTACAAAACACGCATATTTTGTAGGCTTTCATCTCTAATGAAATTGAATGTCAGTGTGTCACAGTGTGTCTAGAGGCTTTATCCCAATATATGATACCATTTGGGAATCAGGCCAACTCTATGAGCAAATTCAGACCGAATTCGAACTCGCAATCCTGAAATGTTGGATTTCCAAGATTTAATTACTAAAATAGTTTTCGGCAATTTTTATGTGATTTTTTGCGACTATTTTTTTTAGTATGTTAACACTTTTTAAAAACTTATAATATAAATATAGGAGCAAGCTTAATTGTCTCATGATAGGGCGCTTTTGGAACTAGTTGGCTATAAGGGAAATTATTTTAGTCTGTGTTCAGATGAGTATTGTGCCACAGTTACCGGGCCAGTTCTTCGTCTCGAGAAAACAATTTGCTCTGACCATAATGCCGCACTAAGTCAATATAAGTACAGATTTTAAAAAAAATCAAATTTGATCCTTCTTATAAAACAATTGCTATAGGTATTTACCCAAGCCGTGACACGGCTAAAATGCAACATAAGGTCACAAGAATTAGACATCCAGCTGAGGATCGAACTCGTTATCTAGTAGTAATGGATCTGCGATTCGACTCTGCTAAACATTACACCATAATGGGACGCTCTTGAGCAGTTACTGTATCAAGGTAAAACAACTCCTATGCTGACCTACTGCAAAACTATAGCTGGGGGTAGAAAAGTTGGTTTAATGCCTTTTACAAGTGTATTGGCACTAAGGGAAACTCAAAAAGCCGCACCCAATATTTGAACTCGAGTAGCCGTATTCATTCCTCAGCTGATAACCGTTACGAATCATACGCCTCCAAACATTCTGCAATTTAGTGTATGAGACTTCGTGAATAAAACTATTCAATGTAAAGTTTAATGTCGTACACATTTCTTAACCATTGGATCTGAGCCATAGATTCGTCAATTAAATAGCTTTCATTTACAGATGACCATTCCACATTGAAAGTTACGCTCAACTCTCCTCTTCCTCTTTTAATATGTCTTCACTTGCATCTCTTCCGCTTATTTATTGATATTTCTCTATGTGATAATTAGTATTCCATACATTTAACCACTACAAGAATGTAGTTTCTTTGAATGAACATACATAACCATTTATAGAAACGGGTTTCATATCATTTACCTTCTTTAAAGCCATCAAGCTAGTTCAATTGCGTTTAGACTTGACATGTTAACCAGATTCAAACATTTATCTACTAGATAAATAGTTCATTATTATTGACTAACGTGCTCGGAATAGTGTCTTCATATCGTTTGTAATTATAGCCTCACAGTATTGGATGATCTATCCTTCGACGTTAGTGTCCTGGATTTGACGTTAAACAGCGGATAATGGTGAGTTTCCAATTTGGAATTCTGGGGTGTGTGGAATTCACTTCATCGCCATTGCTCCTAGGTCCGCTCTGACTTAGAGTGGAAGTTCTAGTTATGTTCCTATCTAGGAAGTTAAATAGATAAAAAAATTAATTAGAATATATTTACAAAAGAATTGAATACCCAACAAAAATAAATAAAAGAACGTCTTCGGCATAAACAGGAGAACCATGGGAAGTTTTACCCCTCTGCAGAAGTGCAGTCACCGTATTTTATTACCCTGGCCAACAGAACTAAGTCACCCGTTTTTTAAAGAATACATATAAAACTTGATTTCATTGGTTTCTATGACCCATCCAACAATGTAAAATAAGAAAAAAAATATAACCGAAATATTAATCACTGGGTATATGTGTTTAAGAGAGTATTAGATCTGCAAACGAATTCAATACATTTTCTACGCATGATGGAAATCAAAAGGTCCTTTCGTTATAAATACTTAGAGTAAACTTGAATAAAATCTATGTCATTTATTTTTAGTAATGAATATCTGTAATATGGTTAAATACTGGCAGTTATTACAATTCGTTATTGCAATTATTCAGGAAAAAATTAAATACTTTAGTGTGTAAAATTAATTCATTATATATATAAGAAAAATCTAAATAAATCCGACGATATGGAAGCATGGAGAATATAAACAAGAACATATTCAGAGGCTGAGCTGATTTATGGATAAAGATTGTTATGATGATGGTCTATATATCCAATATTTATAAAATCTAAGACCTCGAACGTAAGCAAAGTATTTATTGTTTAACATATCTTCTGAATATTTATATATATATATATATATATATATATATATATATATATATATATATATATATATATATATGCTA
This sequence comes from Doryteuthis pealeii, assembly GCA_023376005.1. Taxonomy (NCBI): domain Eukaryota; kingdom Metazoa; phylum Mollusca; class Cephalopoda; order Myopsida; family Loliginidae; genus Doryteuthis; species Doryteuthis pealeii. The sequence goes on along the minus strand of CM042138.1, from coordinate 128,420,337 downwards.
CACTAAATATACGAGACTTGAAAAAAGATTATCGAGATGTGAATTTTATTATTTTTCAAAATTATATGAAGACTTGTACACAGCAGAACAATAAATGATTTATCAATTCTAGGACATCTGGAAATGTCAGCGATGTGCTCTAAAATATGAAAACACTTTTTAATATTGAACTGTGACGAAATCCGGGATTTCACAACCGCTGCAACCAAAAATATTTTGGTCCTAGTTCTGCTGAGTATTGAACTCAACAGAACTAGGACCACGCAACATTTTTTCTAAACTGAAAATTTATCACAAGGTTAAGATTTGAGATCGGGTAAAACCTTCAACGAAGACGTAGCTTCATTCCATATGAAACGGTGATTCAACCAAAGGAAAATTTCTGGAAATAAGTCGCGAAATTCCAAATTAACTAATTTGAAGAAAATGAATGATTTATTTTCCATTCTGTCATTGTAAATGTAGCTTTATTCTCTGTTGTAAAATATGTAAATTAAACACAATCATGTAAGTTCGTATTTCTGTAATATGAATACTAGCGGTCATTATTCGATCAAATATAGAATGTTACAACGGCACCTTTTACTTTAGCAGTTAGTGTACTTGACAATTAGATAAGAGAGTCTTGAATTTATCTAATGTATTTCAGTTTCAACTAACGTACAACAGTATCTGTAGTTTTTGTCAAACCACCTTTATTTAAACACTCGCATGAGAATGTTTTTATATCCATATGAATAATCCACGGATCCAAATATTTATTTTGTTTTACATTGGACACTTAAACAAGAAGTATAATATCAAAATACTTCGTCGAATTCAGTATATGTGAAAGATGATACACAACTGTTCTGACGTTATATAGAATATAGAAATGCATATTTATTTTCACTCGCATTTGCTCATAGATATTTTTTGTGATAACAGGGACTCAATTTCTGTCACCTAATCCATAATGTATACCTATATTTCTTCGAACGTCTTGAGAAATTTTCACAAATAATAAAAACTTAAGTTTTTATCTGCAAAGTTTTGTAAAAGGCGTCGTCAAAAGAATGTATGCAACGCAATATAGAGGCTTGCTATAACATTTTCTGTCTCCAATCTAATATACAAATCAGTCATTGTTTTAGGAAGACCATCCTTTAATATAATTCCAGTCGAATATTGAAGCAATTATTTATACTGTATCCAATATCTATATTTGTTTTCATGCCATTAAATCTTGTCATATTCCATGCGTTAAGTTTTATAGGAACAGGTTTAGAAGCGCTATTCAAATCCTGAACTCCATTCAAGCAAATTAATATATATATATATATATATATATATATATATATATATATATATATATGTGTGTGTGTGTGTGTGTGTGTGTGTGTGTGTGTGTTTATATAGATAAAAGAGTATTGTTAAAATGAAAATATTTTATATCATTTTCATTGCTAATATTGAACAATATTTCGATTTATAAAAAAATCATCATCAGAGAATGTATTTAATCCGGACTCATCGAGAGTATATATATATATATATATATACACACACTCTCGATGAGTCCGGATATATATATATATATATATATATATATATATATATATATATATATATATATATATATATACAGTAATGGTGATAATACAGTTATATATTTATAAGTAAGGAGTGCTCAATATCATTGATACAGCATGAATGTCTAAGTAAGGATAGCGTAAACATGAATTCAATGTGCTCGGTAACTTGCCTATGCGTTTTTCAAACAAAGGTTTATTTGGTTGAATATTACGGCATATCAATCTTTGGGTTATATCATGCAGAAAACGTTTTGTTTTATACATTCTTGTTGGGTATTGAATTTTCTATTCAAACTGAATACTTTTTAATCTCATTTCCTTAATCTATATAACCCATAGATGAGATCTAAGCAAGAACTAACAACCACACCGGGTCAAAGTGGATTTGGCAATAATGGCGATAAAAGTGTACTCCACACTCGACAGAACTCCAAAGCTGGAACTTCATCATGATATGCAGTTTAACGTCATACCCAGGACACTAAAACCCACAGCTATCACCTTCTAGAACATACAAACTGTTAGGTGTTTGCCATAAAACAATAAATTTCGGGTCAATTATATATGTGTTAGGATTTCCCGTGACCAGCCACTTGATCGGACGCGGCTTGTTTGACTACCCTGTCTAGTTCAACAAACAGCCAAAGTGAGGTTATGTATAACATGGACTACGCAGCCATAAACTGCTTCCGTACTTAAGCATTATGGATCAACATCACGGCTCACAAATGGCTAATTCGGGGGATTTCCCCCTCTGCGGAGGTGCACTCGGCGTATTCTACTAACCCAACCGAGAGGGTGATATTTTAAACAAAGTCTGGTTTGAATATATATATATATATATATATATATATATATATATATATGCAATTATTAGTAACATTTACCGCTAGTACTATTTTAAAATAGAAAAAGGCACTGCTCTATCCAGAATATATAGAGTTATATCAGGGTATTCTCAACTAGAAAACAATATGTAAGTTGGTAAAAAATAACCACGACTGAGTTTTACATTGCCTAACATCAAGCCTATCTCTCCCAATATATATATATATATATATATATATATATATATATATATATATATATATATACGTGGTGTGTGTGTGTGTGTGTGTGTGTGTGTGTGTCTGTGTAACAGACATACTAAACTTAATGAGAATGTTTTGTACAATATAATGGCACATTTATTCAACTATTTTGATTACCCGAATAAATGAGTTCTAATATAGATTTCATATTTAGAATGCATGTGAGCAATTAAGATCTTCGTTATGGATGATGTTTTGTAGGCATTTGTATTGATATATATCCATTTTTCTCGGACTTTTCAAAGAGCTGTTTTAATGTACATAACAGATCTGTGATTTTTCCCTTTCGCATTATACAAAAGTACCCATTTTAATTGCTTACAACAGAAGCATTTTATAACGGAAATCGTTATAAAGAGCATTTATTTCTATTTTATGAGGCTGTAAGCATAACACTGTGATTTAATTAATGTTTGTTGGTGAAAAGCACAAGAATCTAGACCGATTCAAGGGCATGCTTTTGGGCATTAAAGTTCAGCTAAAGTAAATAAATTAATAATAGTGTATAACACGTTCTCATGTGAAATTGGTATATTTTAGAAAGAATTGCATCATCGCCGAGGCATGCGTAGAGCACGGATTTCTTTGACTCTTTCGTCATGCGTCTTTTATCTGCTATCACTCTTGGTAAGACATCAAAACATCACCTAATGTCCTCATAGAGTCAATGAATGTAAACTTTTGACAGTTGGCCGACGCTGGTGTGGCCATCAGTAGGATAGCATATGGGAACGTCACTTTTGACTTCGTCCTTACTTTACAGATGTAGTTTTACACAACTATTCCTCCATGAGCAGGATGCGTCACAAAGTCATTTTTAATAGGAGTACTGGTTTGAATTCAGAATTTTTTGTTAATTTTCCTAGGCTAGGCTAAAGTTTTTTTTCTCTCTCTCTCTCTCTCTCTCTCTCTCTCTCTCTCTCTCTCTCTCTCTCTCTCTCTCTCTCTCTCTCTCTCTCTCTGGAGCTAGAACATATGGATCCACGCCTTTCACTTCGGCATTAGTACAAGGTGATAAACATCTTCATCAAGGATTTGAACTGAGATCGACGATTCATTTTTCTACGACGATAAAAAAATTGTAATTTACAATTATGTAAGGGTATTTCTTACTATTCAATTGAAATAACGAAGGGATAGTTTTAAAAAAAAATTAGATTTGAACATGTTGGCCATTATTTTCTTTCGAAAATCAAGGACATTCACAAAATAATATGATATCTTGGCAACAGTACGCTTTCCTTTGACACTATCACACCATGTGTCGCTCTCAGTAATCGATCCTGGTAATCCCTCTAGACAGCACCCAGTATCCATACAGAGCTGATTAATTTAGTTTTTGCTCGCTCATCAACATGCACTAGGTTAGCTGACTAGCAAAAACTTGCATGCGTAGGAGACCATGGAAGAATGTCACTAACGAGTTCATTCATATATCTCCAGTACCATCTGACATATTTACCTTGTCGTACTTGGATGGTTTGTTAGATGTTAGGTAAGTAGCCGTAAACATATTTACTAACCCTTCCCCACGAGCAGGATGAGAGACAATGTAATTTTTAGTGGTGTTTAATAGGTTTGAATTCAATGTTTTCCTTCTACTTGACCATTTGCTATAACAAGGTTACCAGTCTGCTCTACGATTTACTTTTACCTGGAGGGAAAATAGTTAGGTTCATATCATTATCAAAGTAGTAGCGCTATATGAAAGGCAAATAGCCTCATCTAGGATTTGAACCAGTCTCACCGTGTCCATTTCCTGCGAAGATGAACATTTCACGCCACACCTCCACTAATAAGTGGTAGTATAGTCGCTATTTTCTGATTCCAGGATTTGTTAAAAACAGCACGCGTCGTGTAGTTGCTATCTAGCTTTTTCTCCAAAGGTTTCGTTAGAATCTTAGTGGTGCAACCATATATATATATGTACTAGTATGGCTACAGCCGGGAAAATTTCTCGTTTTTTTTATTAATGAGATCAGCTTTCCATATGGTCAATAAGCTGTCAATAACAGTTCATGATTTACCAGTGCGTATGCTAACATCAATTTAATTTCGGGAAAGTAGACTCAAAGGATAAAGAAATCAACTAGATAACAACGTCATCTAATAGTTGGTATTTGCTAGATAAATATAAGATTTACGCTCGGATAAGTTTATGCAGCTAGTAATGTACGCATACATAATTACCTATGGTTAACAGGAATTATATATAAATAATCGCTTCTTTGATAATATTCCCCCATATCATATCACCTAATATGTCAGTCGCAATCACAAATCTAAAATTCCAAATATATAAGCCACTATAAAGTCACAAAATGCTGGTTTCTAAAAGTTTACCTGTATTGACATATTTCAGGAAATGGCGGAAGATTTACGTAGAATGTCATATCCAATTCTGAAAACACCGGAAGTTTGTTTAAAATAACCTTTGCACTTCAGAAAACATCGGAAACAGACCAATAAATATCTATACATTACCCGAGGAAATGTGGTGGTTAACAAACTACTTATTGATCATTGCGAGGGACCCGAGGTCGATTTTTACTGGATTCTCTTTTGTCCAGGCATTTTTCTTTTTAGAAAAAATGTATACAGAAAAATAAAATGAAACTATCCTCATGTAAACATTGCTTAAATCTAGATGAAAAAGTAGATATATAAATCGAGTAAAAGTAAAATGTATTTACCGAATAAAACTTGATTTACTTTACTTACCCTTTTTAAGTGGAGTACAGTTGGTTTAATTTCTGAGTTTTACTTCTTCTAGACTACTTACCTTACTTGCTGCGCGAGTAGTTACTCATAGCTGAAGTAAGTCTTTGAACTATAATACTACTCAAATCACAATTCCCTTAGTTATTTATGTCACATTCACCATAATTTTATATTAATCTAAACCTCTATTATTATTAAATTGGTTTTACATTATTATTTATATATACAACAAAATAGCGGTTTCCAGTGTGAACTAGAAGGCTAATTTGCATATTAATATTATAAATTTGATTTTAATAAATAAGTACTTAGTATTATTGATTTCTAATTGTTTACTTTTATCTTAATGCATATGAGCAAAAATCTCAGAGAAAAATCTTAAAAGAAATCCATTACCAAGAAGAAGTAACAGTAATTTCATTCTTTACTTCCTAATTTAACTAAATAGTTAAATTAGGAAAATTTAGCTATGAAAGACGGGAGTGATGGAAAATAATGGAAGAGTTAGTTTCAAAATTGTTCTATTTTTCGCTTATACTCGGCTCTGTTTCAAATCATTCTATCTGTATTCCTAATTAGTTTTATTCGTCTTTAATATTTTTCATTACACCAAAACTTTAATACTTGCAGCCGGATGGTGCATATTTTTGCTAGTAATTATAAATAAGAAAACGAACTGGAATAGTAGAAATAATTGAAATTATATTCAGATCTGATTGGGTTAATATTTAAAGACTTTAACTTTATAATGAATTGCAATTAGTTTAACTCGTTTCACCTCAAAAGAGCTGTCCCCCCTCCTATAATTACAACATATAACCAAAAGTAAATAATGGAATAATCTATAATATCTAAAAGTTTGTTAAATTGGAAAATAGTATATTTTTAAATGCTTATCTTGTTTTATGTTACACCGGTGGAACAAGGTATGTTGAATTTTAATTTCAAATCGTTAAAATTGACTAACATTTAACCTGTTGATATTTTTCTCTGAAATATACATTTAAGCTGTAACTATTATATTGAGTGATTTTGATAACTCGCTTCTAAACTGTCAATGTATTAATATATATTTTGTAGGATAAATATTAATAACACCGACGTTGGAATAACTATTTAAAAGGGGGATGAATGTAAATAAATAAAAAAACTCAAAATTTAAATGGATGGATAGATAGATATACAGATAAACTAAAAGGAAGGAAGAAAAGAAATTGCTACAAAAACTGGTCATTAGTTTTCAAGTATACACAGTCTCCAATAAGTTTCGTATTTTGAAACAATATGCAAACGACATTATGTTGCTTAATGGATGGACAGAATCTCATCATTTTCGTAAGGTAGTGTAGATTTTAAGATAACGATAAACCGAATGGAAAAATACAACGGGTACATTGATAGACAGGGGTCATCTGGATGCACAGACGTCATTTGCCTAGAGATTTGCGTGATCAGGTGAGTCTGAGAAGATAGATAAGAATTTAGTCAGGTGGTAACAGAGCGCTCGATTCGGGCTGACATAATTATGTGTGTCTGCCTCTTGCGCACGGGAGGCGGCAAAGAATATACGGAGCAATAAAAGTGTATAACCCAAGGATGTATCGTACTGTTTCCATGAATAACAACTTAGAAAGATTGGATGTAGAGAGAATCAGACAGTTGTGATGGAAGAAGAAACACCATCCTGATATAAAGAAGCAGACAACACCTGCCGAAAGATAACTCCGAATGAATAACCCTTAATAGATGATTAAAGATGGGGCAGAGATAACTATCATAGGAGAGTAAATAAGAAGTTAAGAAGAGTATGAAACAATTACACGAAATCATTTTTTTTTTACTTTGCTTGCCAAGACTAAAATTATTTGACCAGTTCACATACTTAGTTAGCAGTATCTCATCTACGGAAAACGACGTCAATATACGCATAGGACATGGGTATCGATCCACTGGAAATCAGATCTCTCTGATAAAGTAAATTGGAATTACTTCTAAGTGTACTACTGCTACGCTACATGTAAACTGTGTGAGGTTTAGCGCCAATCCTGGTAAGACCCTCTCTCACGAAAATACAGGTGCTATACAGCCGCTTACCTCTTATTCCACAAAACATCCACGTAAGACGAGGAAGACATGCAGGGCACTGTTGGAGAAGTAAGGAAGACCTCATAACCGACGTTATTTTATGTACTTCTTCATATGGACCCACCAGTGTAGACCGATCATCAATAACTCACAAGATCGGAAGTAACACTGAATGTCGTGTCGAGGACTCGACATTAGCGATACTTGTGGATCATCAAATCGACTAACGTCACACACAGGTGGCTTTAGGAATTCAACTAAAGTCTCACAGAGCAGCGGACGAGTTAATGTACACATATGGATTAAGTTCATAGAAAGAAAGCGTTGATATTGATTAATTAACTGATTCTCATAAAGAAATATAGGCATTTCTGAAATTGAAGCGAAAATTTCCCCAATGCTCTTCATTATGAAGTTTTTAATTGGTATAAATATGGCAATGATGTTTTGACTTTTGGTCTCTTCAACTTTGAACTGAGCTACTCGTATTCCCTACCCTGAAAATAAAATTGCAAAGGAAACAGTTCAAATTTTAATAACAAATGGACCATCTAAAATTGGTATAACTTATCATTGAAATAAACCTTATTAATCAGTAGAAATCTACGAATAATAATAATAATAATAATAATAATAATAATAATAATAATAATAACGCAACACAATAATAGGTGTAGGCTATATGAAGACTGTAACGGAAATATTTATCACATAATAAGCAAATGTAGCAAGCTAGTACAAAGGGGGTACACGTCTAGGCGGTACTATGCGAGAAGGATGAACAACTGAGAATTGTGCAACAAATTAAAATTTGTCAATACTAAAAATGTGTATATGCACAAACCAGAATCCGTCCCAGGAAATGAGAATTTTAATTATCTAGGATTTAAAGATACAGACGGATCCCTTAATTTCGTACAAATGATCAGAGTAAAAAAAAAAAAAAAAAAAAAAAAGAAAAAGATAAACAAATCCTTGGATCTTGGCTGAAAACTGAAAAATCTGTGGAACGTGAAAGTGATATAATTGAACACAACGAACCTTGTTCAAATCCTGGATGAATATATTTGCATTTCATATAGTGCTAATGCCCTTGGGAAAGGTATGTAACCAAATATTATACCTTCATAATTGGATAGATAGTAGGTTAGACTGGGATCTTTAACCTTAGTATAACGACACGCCTAGGAGAAGGAAAACTGAATTCAAATCTGTTAAACTATGCTTAAAGAACGTCACTTAGTATTAATAGTTTGAGTTCTGAGATTTTGCTCATGCCAATTCATTATAATTCTGCAAATAAGATAAAGATTTAATGTTAACTATCGAGCATATTTTTATAAGTATATTTGTTATTATAATTTGCAGAAGGTGCATTTATTAGCGAGTATTCATCCAGAAGGAGTACTTGCTAACCAATAGGCGCATTTGACTAAGGGAATATATTTACAAATTTCTATCTGAGCACTTTTGCACATACATTAATCAGGTCATATAATTCGTGACAAATTGCTCACTGATGTTGAACAATTATAAACCCCTATATTCAGAACCTGAATACTATGAACTCAAACTCATCATGAGAGAGAGAGAGAGAGAGAGAGAGAGAGAGAGAGAGAGAGAGAGAGAGAGAGGGAAGAAAATGGTGAGTGAGTGAGTGAGTGAGTGAGTGAGAGAGAGAGAGAGAGAAATTGGGATAGAGATAGGGAGGGTTGTTTCTTACAGCTAATTCTTATAATTGTTCATTATTATATCTTGTATCCAGGCAGATGAATTGACCACATATGTTAGATAATTAATGGAACCAGTTCCCTAATTAGGAAATTTCTAGGGTCGATTGTAAACCTGAAAGGTCGAACGAAAACAAGATAATTAAATCAAAACAACACTACGTGGGTTTCTGTCTTTACAAACCTTTGGATTTTCGAAATTATTGTTTAGGTGTCTCTAAAATTCACTGTCCTCTCTTGTTGTTTATAGCAAAAAAATAATCGCACAGTGATCTGACGTAGATTTTACAATTTAACCCAGGAAAAAGCCAGCTTATTGCAGCAAAGGTGATCTTTACAGTTATATATTAATATAATATATATATATATATATATATATATATATATATATATATATATATATCTGTGTGTGTGCGTGTAAGAAAGATTCTGTATGTCTGTATGCATGTATGTTTGTTTGTACAACTACCAAGCACACCTCCTTTTATAAAGGAAAATTGGCGGAGACCAGCAAAAAGGAAGCATTGCAGTTGAACAATATTGGATTAACAAAGAAAAGGTGTACGTATTTACCCAACTCTTCCACATAAGCAGCATGTAACACAAGGTCATTTTTAAGTGGGATTTAACAAGTTTTAATTAAGAAAAGGTCCTTCTCCTACACCGATTGCCATAGCTCTGTCTACTCAACTATTTACCCATAGCTGGCGGAAGAATAGTGGATGAATTCATTTCCCAAATATATAAGTGCCATGTGAAATTAAACCGGACTCGTCCAGAATTTGAACCCGTGTCGCCGTGTCCATTTCCGATAACGATTACCGTTACACAAGGGGCACCTCAAGAGACGTATGTCTTGATTAAAATTCTGATGATTATTCACATCTTAATCAAAACAAAATTGCCTGCGAGAAATCAGAGATTAAATTAAAATATTCTATCATTGAAGAGATAAGCATATTTTTAATGATCTTATTGTGTACATAATTGCGTCTATTTCTAATTGAAGATTAAAAAAACTATTTCTATCAGTGTCTAAATATATTTCGAACGAATTTATTTTGAAAAAAAAAAAAAAAAAATCAGTTGTGTAAGTTCAGTACTCACCATATTCACCAGACCAAGAATTTCCGTCGTCGTGTAATGGTTAGCAAGCTCGTATCACAGTCTCATTGCTACTGAATCATCTGATCAAAATTCTGGACCTTGTGTCACATCCTACCGTGGCGAAATGGTTAGCAAACTAAACTCGGAAAACCATAACTACTGAAAAGCGAGTTCGATCCTTGCCGGATGTCCCATTCTTGTAAACTTGTGTCACATTCTATCCTTGGTCAATATATATATATAATATATATATATATATATATATATATATATATATATATATGGAAATAAAATGAAGAAATCAATCCGACAATGTTTGGAGAAATGAAGATAAACACGGGATGTTACTTATATTCATTGTAACATCCCGCGTTTGTCTACATTGCTCCTGACACACACACTATATATATATATATATATATATATATATATATATGGGAGATTATGTGCTTAATCAAAGTGATACCTAATTTTGTTCAGCAGAGCTATAGACAGGGTATGATGAGACCTAATGGGCTGAAATGTACATACAGAGATTACTTTTTCTCGATTTGTTTACGCTTTACATTTAAACCGATATACACGCCTAATTCATTTAGTTATAATTAATTAATCAACAAAATTAGGTATGACTTTAATTAAGCACATAATCTCCCGCAAATTTTCGGCCTTTGCCATTTCAAACACATTGTTTGACTACTTCATATATATATATATATATATATATATATATATATATATATATAATATATATATATATAAGTAGCTAACTTCAGGTGCGTGTGTCTTTGTAGCTGTTGGCCTATTTGTATATGTGTTGCAAATATGACCCTTTTTTAATTGTTAATTTCTGAGGTAGAGTATAAGTGGATTTCCCACTCTTGTGTGTTTTTTCATTATCACCCACGTAGTCAGTACCATTATTAAAAGACTTTGTTAATAACATCTGAAGAGACAGAATTGTCACCTAAATAACTGATATTCGTCTTAACCTTTAATCATTCGTTCTGGACTAACACAAGGCGAAAAATGACTACCGTTCGCGTTAAATTCTGTCAAGTTTTGTAAGTCACTTTTCCTTAAAAGAAAGATGATCGATGAGAAAAATAAGTGATATTTACCCCGTTGGTCGCCACAAAAATAAAGATCTTACTGATAAGCGATTTCCAAGCTTAAAAACAGTAGACACAATCAATAGTTGATACTTACATATAGAGAGGAGCTTTAACGAGTGATGTGGAATTCGTGTTGCAAGTGCAGTCGATTCTTACTGGGTTCTCTGAAAAAAAGGTAATAATGAATATCAGTATTTGGAATCAAGAAATGAGCCGTGTTAATGATTCAAAAGGGAATTCAGTGTCACCATAATATTCTCACTAGAATAATGAACGGTAAAATAACTTTCCATAGTTTTCTAAATTTTGGAGATGCGGCATGATAATTGTAACTTCCGCAGTGTTTTTTTTTCAAATTCGTTAATTCATTCTGAGTTGTCTAGTAGGACCCATGACGTAATGAATATAGGCGTTGAATTAATACAGTTCTAAGTGACAATTATTCCGACATTGCAGGTTTAATTCAAATAACAGACGAAAATAACAGAATACTTATAGCTTAAAATGAAAACAATCTACTCCAATGGATTTAATAAAGATTCGGTTCGAAGTTCTGCGAAGGCTTCCCATTCCATATGAGAAGGAATATCGGTCGAAACTTTGTGTATATAAAAAATAAAGATTAGAACAACAGTCTGAAAAAATCTAAATTTAAGCGTTTATTAACACCAGATTTATATTATATCAAACGAAAAAATGAGTAAAGGAAACGTAAAGTAAAGGATAGGAAATAGGAAGTTCTATAGACAGAAATCTCAAAACAAATAAATAAGTAGAAACTTTCAGTAGTAATATGTAGATTTGGATCATATGTATCAACAAATCCAGGACTTCTTAGGGTACCCAATCATTTGTATCTTCTAATGGATTCCATATGAACTCTTTATACTGCTTTCAAATGAAAATACACATTACATAGACAGGATGGGTGTTAGCAGTAATTTTTGACAATCCTATTGTTTACTAGTTTTTTATATCATTCAGTTGTTACTCCATTCCTACTTGGAAATATGGCAGGGTAATATACCCACTCCATTTTGTATGTAGCCATGGTTCCATTGAAATATACGGGGGAAGTATATAGAAGACATTCCATGACCATAATGGTACTGGGACTAGGTGGAAGTCGGTAGAGGCATTGAAGACGTGTAGAAAATACAGTTACATAGTATCAAGTATTACTATCAAATACGAAAAATCTTAAACATATAGATTTGACCCATAGACGTGATTCTAACTGGTACTACCACTTTGGATCAGAGTGGAATTTTGGGGTAAAATCTATGAAGTAGTACGCTATACTCCCCAGAACAGGAGCCTCTCCAACACTTGCAGTTTAGCGTCCTATTTTAGTGGGGGTCTTACTCATCTGCAGGGAATGCAGTAAGTGTATCCTAAGCTCTATGGTCAGGTTAATAATATTAATCTTAGGGCACAGTCAACCCAAGAAGAAGCACTGACGTAGCCTAATACGATATGAAAAGATGAGATTTGTTGATACTTTACCGAAAAACGCTGGAATAAGTTTGTTGATTAACAAAATTTGTTTTTACTCTTTAAACTAAATTATTTCTATTCTTAATTTCACATATTTGTGTCTTGGAAATTGCTACAAAACTTTTGTTTCTAATCGTTAGGAACGTGAATCATTTGTTTTCCATTGAATTTGAATTAAACTCTGTCCTTAGGGATTTTGGGGGTTGACGCTGATCTTTGCCATTTTTCACGGATTGTTTAATTATACTACCGCCTTATCACAGTTCTCGGAGGGATCAGTCTAGAAAACAGTGCCTCCTCTACCTGTCCCCTCTAACTGCATTTGATAAAATTACTAGTTACAAAAAATATAATCTCTCTCACAGACAGACAGACACACACACACACAAACACACACATATATATATATATATATATATATATATATACGTGTGTATGAGAAAAACATAAGTATTCCAAAAGGAAGAAAAAATATCAAGGATGGTGAAGTCGACGTCAAAACGTTTCTGTTTTTATCGAACCTTCGTCGGAACATTAGGATTAAAGATGTGTTATCCTGATAATGGTTTGATAAAATCCAAAATGTTTTAAAATCCCATTCCCATCTTCAATGAATCTATCATTCGGGGAAATCCTTGGTTTATTCTATCTTGTACATACTGTTGGATTTACTTCCATATTTTACTCCCATTATTACCGCCTTATCGCAGTTCTCGGAGGGATCAGTCTAGAAAACAGTGCCTCCTCTACCTGTCCCCTCTAACTGCATTTGATAAAATTACTAGTTACAAAAAATATAATCTCTCTCACAGACAGACAGACAGACACACACACACAAACACACACACATATATATATAATATATATATATATATATATATATATATATATACACGTGTGTATGAGAAAAACATAAGTATTCCAAAAGGAAGAAAAAATATCAAGGATGGTGAAGTCGACGTCAAAACGTTTCTGTTTTTATCGAACCTTCGTCGGAACATTAGGATTAAAGATGTGTTATCCTGATAATGGTTTGATAAAATCCAAAATGTTTTAAAATCCCATTCCCATGTTCAATGAATCTATCATTCGGGGAAATCCTTGGTTTATTCTATCTTGTACATACTGTCGGATTTACTTCCATATTTTACTCCCATTATATATATATATATATATATATATATATATATATATCAGTGGCGACACTAGCTCTTCAATATTACTGAGGCTTATACTTTTAATATAATTGTCAAAATGATTAAGAATATAGGACGATTTTTTCTCTAAATACTCTTCATTGAATCTCTGGTCCTGTGAAGGTTTATACATTTGATATTTAACAATTCTTCAAGAAGTTACAATCTTTGTAAATTTCTGTCTTGGTAAATATAGCTTTAGTCTCAATAATTTCTGAATACTCATCGTATAAACATGTGCATGTTTCGTTCCGTGTTTCTATTTTATTTCACGCCAGAGATTCATTGTAATCCACCCGCAACCATTGTAGCAACACCAATGTGTAGACATTGTTTTATTTTCCTACCAACGTGCCTTCGGGATGAAGACTGAATGTTTCCCAAGAACAATTACAGAATGAAATACTTAAAAAAAAAAGAAAAGATCAAACACAAAAAGTTTACCATTTTTTCATTGTTCGTGTTTACTGCCGTAAGTGTAAAGCCAAAATAATCGAATTGGTCTTGCTTCCGGAAAAGCGGCCAATCGTAAAAGAATTGGACGAAACAACATACCAGCAAGGAAGTGAGCTTATTGAATTCTTGTGCAGCAGAAAGAAACTAATAAAACCAGCGATAAAAAAAGAGTAGGTACGGTATTGCGGATGTAAAGTGTTTATTTATGCGTTCGTGTTTCTTACGAACATTGTCTTTATCCGGGCATTTAACTTAAGGATAATTTCACATCATGCATTAGGTAACAAGTATATATATATATATATATATATATATATAATATATATATATATATATATATATATATATATATATATCTTTTTAAAAATTATATAATTTTGTGATATAATAACTTAGACAAATTCTTGTTCAAATGATCTCAGATTTTAACATATGAAGAAAATATCTATTTTTAATGCTTTCTTTCTTTTCGGGTATAGAAATTCCATTTGATGGAAGAGAAAAGGCATTTAAATATTACACTTAGGATTTTGAGCTGTCACTACAAATGCGGCATTACTCTTGTGTATGCATAACTTTCTAATTTTCTTCTCGTTAAATCCTTCTTCTTGTGCATCTCAAATGATATCAATTTTTGGAAACACATTAATAATGTCCTTCTTCCAATATTAATAGGTCGGCCATTAGATCCTCACTCAGTTAAGACGTGCATATGTAAAGCTCACAAGTCATAAAAATGGAATCTGTAAGCTGATTTTTTTTTAAATTGTCCTGGCAGTTTGCGTTTTACTTCGTGCTAATATTATAGAAAAAGGCATAATACTACTTATTCTTCCCTTAATCATAGAGAGGTAAGTTCTTTAGCCTGGCAACCAGATTAGATGGAGAGACTGATTTGAAACTAGTTTTAATCGGAGGTATTGTTTAAGTAAATATCATATAGATGTGTGTTCCAGTATCTAGGAGAATTACTATATATATATATATATATATATATATATATATATATATATATATATATATATATATAGGGATCACCTGAAGGTATTTACCAATTTTTTTTTTCCTTCATGTTACCCCCACCATTTGTTTGATTGAATCTCGTTTTTACCCATTTGATTTACATTGTGACTTTTAAACGATCTACCGGTCGTTACCTTTGACAAGGCACCGGTCCAAAGGGCTCTTAAGTTTCCATTTTCTCTTTTGAAAAATAAACATTTTGCTGATCAATAAAGTATGTCGTTATTTTTCAAAATCTTATACAAGTTCAGCTGTACCAAAAATTTGTTTATATAATATATATATATATATATATATATATTATATATATATATATATATAATTTTTCTCACATTCATTTTGTAGATCCTCGGTTGGTAGTTACCCAGCTGGCTTGAATTTAATGTTTTCCTTTTCATAGGCCGATTACTTAAGTATAAAGAACTGCTATTTCTATAGCTATGTGTGTGTAGGACGAGATTGTTTCCTGTCTTTCTCAAAGTTATTAGAAGAAAATGAAAACATCGCTCATGATTTGAACTCAGGTCACCGATTCCATTTCCTAGACCGATAACCTTTATGCTAAGCACAGCAGATCTTATGTAGATCTTATCAGCGCTTATTATTCTTTGTTGTAGCTGAGTACATTATTCAGACAATATTTAGGCTGGAAAAGGAACTTTTTATGTCTTTCACGATTCCATGCATTGTTCATCTTCTTAACGTATTTTGTTTCTATTCATCATTGAATGTATAAGATTTTTTGTATTGTGTACCTATTGTACTAACAGCCACGCACATTTTATATAGAATCATTTATTAACCATTACATAATTTGTGCAGCGTAATTAATTTAAGGAAATGTTGGAAGCTGAATTTTGTACTGATTTTATTTATTAGTTTTCCCTGTACATTGGTTTTCATACCAAGGTTAAAAAGCCCCGTCTACCCTACTATTTACCGATATCTGGCGAGAGAAGAATAAGATGTATACTTTTTCCTAATGTGTTAGCGCTAAAAACGTGACACTGAAAACTGGACTCATTTCTTTTATTTAGAATCAAAAGTTTAGTTAAAAGCAAATCTTAATCAACCAAAATTGGGTTGATCGATGTTATTTAATGATGAAACCCGATAAAAATAATTCGCAGAGTTATATCACTCCACTACTGTCACTTAAGACAAGTAATTTATATACAATTATGAATTCAATTAACTATTCCTATTTATAATATTTTTGCAGTCATATGGTATCAAGTTTTCCTATTCAATACTAATAATTTGCAACCATTCTATTTACACACGAGGTGGGGCCTTGTCAAGGACTACCAATCCTGGTCAGAATAGATGAAGGATTTATGGCAAGAAAAATGTATTCAACACTTCTCAGAACATAAGAAATCGAGGAATCACTAGACGCAGTTTCGTGTCATACACAAAAATGGGTATTCTAACCCCCAGCCAACGGACATGTTTATAACACCTAAGATTAATCGTAAACTCGATTAATTTAAAGTAACCCAGAAGAATCAATCGATGAAACTCGAGTAGGTTACTCCTTTCCATTCTTAAAATAAATTTATGCTCTACATTGTATTGAGCACTTTGTATTTGTTTTTTCTCATCCTTAACCTCTGGATATTGTGCGCTTCCAACGATCGTTCTTATACCCAGCGGTAAGTTAATACTTATACATATACAAAATATATATATATATATATATATATATATATATATATGCATGTGTATGTATGGCCAGAATAGCTGTATCTGAACACACTGCCTTGTCCATACCAAGCAGTTCTGACTAGGATCCCATTGTAGTATTTTCTTTTCAATGTCTGGTTAAATATATCATTCATGTTTACAAGAATTATGTCCCCTTTACTTATATAATTTTAGGTAACGTTTATATAAAGTCAATGGTTATTGAGTTTCTAGCCTATGCGATTCTTTTGACTTCATTTTAGAATCTCATAAGCAAGAAACTGCCCATAACCTAGCGCTGTTGACTTTAAGTACACGCTACCCAAACTTAGATATACATGCTCTATCCACGATACTGCGCACTATTTACTTATACATATAGCACACAATTATCAGTATTAATATAGGTGTGTGTGTATCCGAATATAATTATAACAATAAGTATTATGTGTGTGTGCGTGTCATATATAAATAAATACACACACATAGTGAAAAAAGTGAAAGAGATAAATATCTTTATATATTGGTAACAGAATTTCATCCAAAAAATATTGGTTTTATAAGATTATTTCTTTGATAACAATAACATCATCATTTAAAAATCGTATTTTGTACATTTTGACAGTATCTTTAAATTTAATCGGGGAAAAATGTCTTTATCAATCTTAATGTCCAAAATTGTAACGTAAAATAATATGGCAAATAAATTGAACTCACTTCATGACGTATTTATTACTCGAAATATCCAAAATGTCTTCTTTATAATAGGGTACTGGAATCAAATAAATATACATCAATATAGCAAATGCATTTGTCGACCCTATTGTGTAACTTGAGTTGAAGACCATTCTTTCCATGTCTGTTTGACTGGTGTGGTCAGATTTTTAGTTTCGTAGACAAAGACTTCCATAGAAAATAATTATTTTACCAAGCAAATATGTGCTCCCTCCTGTTGCATGTATTTAAATTGTAATGTAATAAATTATTATATTATATTAGAAAGGCTAATTGAACTAAATAAGAATGCAGATAAAAGGATTTGGAACAGAGGGCGTATATAATAAAAAAATTTAAACTTACTCCTCCATCACTTCCCATTTTCATTGTTAAATTTTCCTAATTTAACTATTTAGTTAAAATAGGAAGTACAGAATAAAATTACTGCTATTTCTTCATATTAATGGATTTCTTTTAAAATTCAACCCTGAGAATTTTGCTCAAATTCATTTAGATAAAACCAAACAATTAGAAATCATAATACTAAACACATATCTAATAAAATCAAATTTTAATATTAATATGCAAATAAGCCTTCCCGTTCACACTGTAAACCGCAATTTTGTTTATATATAAATGCAATTGCATGATATTAGTGTGTAGATATGGCGAACAGTATTAATAATGTAAAACAATTTTCTTAATAGCTGAGGTTTAAATAAAATCATGGTGAATGTGACGTAAATAACTAAAGGAATTTCGACTTGAGTAGTAATATAGTTCCCGTTTCAGCCAGACACAAAATATCCATTATAATAAGATAAACGTGGTTACGTTTTAGTGGTAAATTTAACCCTTACCAATAAATGGGCGTTGGTTGCTTTCATGTTCAGTAAAACTTTTATTTTCTAGCAAATGTAGGAATGATGCTAGAATTCTTTTTTTCTACAGTTCCAGAAAATGATGCAGAAAGTTTCTAGTAAACTACAAGTAAGTTATTTACATCATTCCTGATTTCTCTTTCTTTCTCCTTTTCTCTGTCTCCTTTTGATCCCAGTGGGGTGCATCCAGCTGCAAAACAGAAGATGCACCTAAATGCACCCCCTACGATCATCCGCTCACAGAGAAGCATATACCGATTTTCTGTAAAGAATATAAGAAAACACGCAATAAATGCTACAATGTACAAAACCTCACCATGATGTTCGAATATGTACCTTCTTTCAAATAATAGCCTACCTGAAAGAATAAACGATTTCCTGCTCTTACAAAAGAAACAGAAAATACAATTAAATAACCCCAAAATGTAACCCCCTCCAAAAAAGGAGACTCCGACTCAAAACTACACTATACTTTCAAAACACCAGTACTCTATTAAATACATTGTACAGTCAACAACTTAATAAGCACAATTCATAGTTTCCTCAATAACTATTCCACAAAATACCCTATTTGACGTGAAATGACCTACATGTTAATGCAAAAGTCCAATCCAATCATTTTGTTATCATATTATAGCAGATCTACTCGGCGTTACCCGGAATTTTCAAAGTTAAATAATAAATCTTGTACTATATATATATATATATATATATATATATATATATATATATATATATATATATATTAGAATTATTTTTTTCTATCTATTTTTTTATATCATTTATATTTTTATATATGCTTGTTTTTAATATTTATATTCTCATCTTTCTACTTTTATTTTTTATTTTTTTTATCCTTTATCGTTTTTATTTTTCTATCAATGATTGAAAAAAATTAAAGGCAATAAAGGATAAAACGTACAAAAATGAAAGAAGAATGATAAGTATAAACATAGAAAACAAGAATATATGAAAATATAAAACAAAAATATAGAAAATAAAATATGAATATAAACACGATTTTTAAAAATGAATATAAACACGATTTTTTAAAACTTTAAAATCCCGGGTAACGCCGAGAGATCGGCTATGCAAAGAATATATATATATATAGGGTGTTCGGGATAATTTTTAACATATTTGTATTTGGTTATTTTCCCGTATGTTGGAGGTATTGACGCTAACTACGCATCATTTAAAAAGTTGGACCCTTCTTCATTCATATACGAAATAACAGAGAGAATGGATGACTGGAACCTACCTGAATCAAGAGAATAAATTGTATCATGATAATCTGTATATATATATATATATATATATATATATATATATACAATCAATCGCACAATTAGGTTATTGTACAAGGTCTTTTTTTAGCGAAGTTTAACAGGTTTGAATTCAGTGTTCTTTCTCCTAAACTAGTTGCCTAACAAAGGTAAAATAACGTATTCCTCTATTATTTAATAATAGCCGAAAGGATAATGTTGGCATTTATACATTTACTAAGGCTATTAAAGCTATGGGAAATGCAAACAGCCTCATCCAGGATTTGAACCCGGGTTACCGAGTCTATTTTCTATAACAATAACCATTATGCCACGCAGTTTATTTGGTATGATTATAATAGTATTACCTGTTAAACCGGGCAAAACTTACTTCTTCTTCAAGGACAATATTTTTTTCTGAACTTAAAAACATTAAGCAAACACTTATCAACAACGAATTCCCCAACCATTTTGTCGACGAACAAATCCGACAAACACTCTATAACATTAACCACAACGAAACCAATAGCAAACATAATAGCTCCTTCCAAAATATATACTATTGTAATCAAATGCATAAAAACTACAAACTTGATGAAATCATCCTAAAAAAATTAATTCGAAATAATGTTGCCTCCATTGATACTAACCGTAAATTAAAACTTATCATCTATTATAAAAAATTCAAAACCGCGAACCTTGTCACTTTCAATAATTCATCTCCTAAAACCACTCGTCTAAATGAGACCAATGTTGTATATGAGTTTACATGTCCCATAGGAGATTGCTTCTCCAATATCAGCAATACATATATTGGCCATACGACGACCACATTATCCCGCCGTTTAACAATGCACTTATCTGACACCAGCTCCATTAGTCAACACTTAAAGACACATTCATGCCCCCCCTCAACCTACAGAAAAATTTTAACAGAAAACACACTCACACTCCATAAAGAAAAAAACAAAAAAAAATTTAACAGAAAACACACTCACACTCCATAAAGAAAAAAACAAAAAGTTGGAAGATGAAGAAGCTCTAAAAGATGGGTGATAACATAAAAAAGAAGGGTTTCCCGATCTCAAAATAGGTTAAACTAATTAAAGAAAAGAACTATGATGGTAAAATCAAGTAAAGGTCATTAGTTAAAGAATAGGAATTTTATTTTTAATTCTCTAATAATATCCAATTAAACTTCAGATTGAATTGATATTGCCACCAATACGATTATTGAACATAAAGACAACGAAATTTGGAGAGTAAAATCTTATCACTTTTCTACGATGAATCCTTTCAAGTTGATAGATTAAATAAAACCTAGTCATGCCAGTAAGGTTTTTATGATGTCCTCTTTCATTTCATGAACAAGTAAGATGTTTTTCACTAAGATGATCCATGAAATGTGTGTAGATGTGTAGATGAAATTCATTTGAGACACTTCAGGATATGCGAATACAAAAGGAGTGTTCGCCAGCTTCCGAAGCGGTGATGAATACTTGTACTTCCAATAGAAATGAAAATTTTAGATAGCATGAAATAGTGTACTCTATCACCCCTCCACTATCCGTGACCGACAAGAAAACTTCAACTACGAGAGCTAACCCTGTTGGTGCGACGTACGGTACTACATGAGAGTTGTGGTTTAAAAAAAGATCGGTTAGATAATCATCGACGGTAGGGACCTGAATTGGAGTTGGGATACGATTTGTCAAAGAATAGATATTTCCATGACCAATTTAATGGTGTGCTGTATCTGATTTCAGGTTTGAAGCTCTGAGGCAGTGTGGAGTACGCCTTCATCGCCATTACTCAAGGTCCACTCTGACCCTGTGTGGCAGTACCTGTTTGGGTCCAATATATGGATTAAATAGGAAACATGAGTTACAAAAAAACTGAATTTGAAAAAAACATGAATACCATAAAGAAAACATAAAACAAAACGTCTTCGGCATAACATAACTCAACAAGGGTTAAGATGCCGTAAAATCTAACCAACCAACTTAAAAATAACAATGCGTCATCCTTTTTATATCAGTCCAATACGTAGAGGAGAGGTAGATGAAATAATGGACGTCTTCTCTTCAATAATATAAGAAGCATCAGATGGATTTTGCAAAACTTCTTGATGACATTATGTCATTTTGGTCTCCAAACATAACGAATTGAACATGATATACCAAGAGCAGTGACGTTTTCTTTTTTTATCTTGCCTGTGTACTTGAGATGAGTTTGGTTTCTAGCTTGTCTGTTTATCTGAGATATGATCGTCCAAAATTTATATTTCCGTCATGAGGTTGGCTATTGATGAGCATCTTTGGAATTCTGTCGTCTCTCATTAGAATGATGTAACCAAACTATCTCAATTGTGAATGCACGAGTAAGATTTCTATGCCTTCAATATTGCACATTGCAAAGAGGTCAGAGTTCGAAATTTTATCTTATCGTGTGTATCCACAATTTGAGCGGAAACAAATCTTTCAAATGATATGGAGAATATATTAGTTGAATGTAGACACATGAGAAAATCGCTTCTTAAAACTTATAAACAAATTTAAAGCGATGTTAATCATCAATTTACATTCAGATTATAGTTATATACGTATGTATTTACCAAAACCTCCATGCGAGCATGTGACACCAGGATTTTAACAGGTTTGAATTCAGAGTTTTCCTTCTCCTAGACTGGTTACCTAGCCAAGTATGCCCTACTATTTACTCAGTGCTGGAGGGAGAATAGTTGGATGCATACCTTTCCCAGGAGTACTAGATCTATGTGAAATGCAAATAGCTTCATCCATGATTTGAAACTAGATCGACGAGTTCATTTCCTATGACACTAAACATTACACCACGCACCTATATATATATATATATATATATATATATATGTGTGTGTGTGTGGTGTGTGTGTGTGTGTGTGTGTGTGTGTGTGTGTGTGTGTGCCAATTATGTGGGAAATTAAAGGAAATAGTTCATCATACTGTAGACACCGTGTTTCGACGTTTCACGTCTCATTAGTGTGGCTAGACAAAGTAACTATCTCCAACCAGTAAACTCTCGGCCATCGACAACTTCCATTAAGGGACGGTGTTTTAACTGTTAAAATACATAACTGTGTATATATTTTACGATCGCCAGAGAGATCAAATCTGTAAACAACAGATGATCATTTCTTTATGCTAGCGCTGGCGGTAAAAGTGAATAAAATCGCTCCTAGAGAGCTCTAACGGGTTTGGGGAGCATATATATATATTAACCTACTCTAAACAAATCGTAAAAATCTAAGAAGTTCGTTTAGTGTAGGGGTTATGGGATCGGCCTGTCAGCTTGGCAGTCCGGTTTCAAATCACGCACAGGGCGGTCTTCCGATCTATAGCTCTGCTGATGAGGCCTAATAGGCCGAAATGTACATACAGAGATTGATTTTTCTCGATTTGTTTAGCCATACATTTAAATAGGTATTCCGCCTAATTCATTATTAATTAATTAATTTCAAAATTAGGTACGACTCCAATTAAGCACTTGTTCTCCCAAAATTGTCGGCAAAAAAGCCATTCCAAACATACCTTGTTTACACATATATATATATATATATATATATATATATATATATATATATGGTATTTGTGGAAAAGGTTACTTACCAGTGAAACAGGTCACAATGGTTACTTATGCAATCAACTGCAATTAATCAATATCTTGATTAATCTAGTGGATTTTACCCTGAAGATCCTTATGGTGAAACTCGAGTAGGTTATTACCGTGTACCATTATCATAATATATATATATATATATATATATATATATATATAGAGGGAGAGAGAGGGGGAGGGGGTAAGAGAGTGAGAGAAACAGACAGACAGACACACACACACATACATACATCGAGCTAGAGAGGGATTAATGCTTGCTTTAAAGTATATTATATACACGCTATTTTATAGATGCTATTTGTTAAATGTACTGAACGCTAATAGTTGTAGAAGCTACAGCAAGATTCCCCAGGAAGTTTACATTCGATAGAAAGCTTGAATTGCAACGGAACAATACAATTCTTTCTTCATCCGGGTGTCTCTCATGAAGATCTTACAAAAGGCTTCCACTTATAAGAAAAGGGAATTCCCCCCCCTCTACCGTTCAACTTTAATTCATATATCCTTCGATGCATTAGTATCAGATCAAAGGAATTCAACACTGAATCCGCGAAACGAAACATTTTCACATTATAACGAGATAGCACGCCAACAACTAATGGTGCGCAACACCTTTCATGTTATTTCTTCATGTCTGCAAAGAGCGATTTACAATTTCTTTTTTTTTATTACTTAGTAGGTGCGATGCATGTCTTTGATGTTAATTCTATTTAACTTTCTCTTCGACATCTTCCAACCGACAGAATAACAATAGTGTTTTTTTACAATGCATCTGAATGTATTCTTGCAAACTTAATGTATTGTATTTTAGCGAATATCCGACGTAATTCCGTCTATCTCATAAATTACTCATTTGATATATATTTACACACACACACACACACATATATATATATATATATATATATATATATGATAATAGGGTGTGTATTTCTATTACAATAATATTCCTCTTAAATCTACAAATAAAGAAACTTACATTTAACAAGGACGCAAGTCACCATACCATATCAGATATTAAAGGCAAAAATATCACGTACAAAGCTACAGTATACAATTATCTCAGACACATCGGTGCCGTGTTTATTGTGACTATATTTTTAAACATTAGTAGTGTTGATTGTATTTGGGGAAT
Source organism: Doryteuthis pealeii (assembly GCA_023376005.1). Classification (NCBI taxonomy): domain Eukaryota; kingdom Metazoa; phylum Mollusca; class Cephalopoda; order Myopsida; family Loliginidae; genus Doryteuthis; species Doryteuthis pealeii. The sequence continues at coordinate 128,395,401 of CM042138.1, read as the reverse complement.
TATTCTCTTTCTAGGATATCCTTCATCTTTTCATTAGTGTCTCACCTGGAGTTGTAAATCATGAGTCCTGCTACACATGAGCGATTAAGTTGCGTTAAAAATAATTTATTATTAAAAAATAATTCTAGATCTAAGCTGAATATTGATATAATTTAAAATTTATTGAGAGGGCTTCATATATATATATATATATATATATATATATATATATATATAATATAATATAATAAAAAATGCATTTGAAACATCTTCACCTGATGATTGCCTCGCATGAAACCAATATGGTCGTGAATGTTCCTTTGTCACCTAATAAATAGATATGTAAAACCTTTATATATTTATTTTATCATATTATATAACAGCTCTATTTTATATTGAGCACTCTACCAATAATGCTGCCTTTGGTACGCCATTCCAGCAAAAGCTGAAACAGTGATCATCTCTCTCACACACACACACACACACACATATATATATATATATATATATATATATATATATATTATATGTGTGTGTGTGTGTGTGTGTGTGTGTGTGTGTGTGTGTAATGGATATCATGAATTTTTTCATAAACCATTGAAAAATGGGAGAAGCTACTTAAAATATTACATAAATAAGAATATAACAATACACTATTTATCACTTTGAATTTTAGTTTTATTGCTTATATTTTCCATGCTTCTCATACAACCAAAAAAATTCCCTACACCCATCACATATATCTATAAAGAAGCAAGCGTTTCACATCAGTAAAATAGAGTTCTCTATACACCACAATACAGAGCAATCTCAATATTTCAGATATAGAATAGAATAAAACAGGTTAAAGAGACTTGAATGAGATTCACGTGATCATTTCTAGGTTTTAAGACGGCAATAATAATAGGTACTTACACACACACACACACACACACACACACACACACACACACATATGTATTTATCTAAAAGTTCACTATATGTTTCGAAACCAAAACAGTTGGTATAAGGAACTAACATATTTGAGAAGTCCCCATGGCGTACTGGCTAACGTACTGGACTGAGAGCGATTTTACTTTTGGATTCGCTTGGGAACGAACAAAAACCATCATCGATACATATTTCCTGCATTGTCAGCTAAAAAGCCACACAACATCTTCCTTTTGGCACCGGTACCAGACAGAAATAAATGTGATTTATATTAACATATATTTTTAAAAGAGAAAGAATAAAACTGTTTTATTTCTGCTGGGCACCATTGCCCTGTAACGCCATTTTTCCATTACTTTTTTCCTTCACAAAACTTCCGTGTGGGCGGTACTGCCCACTTTGGGAATGATTGCTATGAGCAAAAAGTAATTTAAAATGTATTGCAAATATAGTTGTAACTTGAACTGGGTTACTAATTAGTTCCTGTGAGGGCGCTGTTAGTCAAAACACGCCAATCAAGGAAATATTTTACAATTCAAATTAATGTAATTTCGATTACTTCGTTCATTGCCACTAAACATTAATAGCATGGTGATATTTTTAGAAATATTAATATACAGTTTCATGTATCATTAAATAAATATGTTGGAAATGCGTACATAACTAGCATCTGTGAGCCTATGAACACACCAATAATGAAGGCACGCGTGCCGTATCGCTTCTCGTCAAAGAAAATGGACTGTCAACAGAGTGCAAATCCTGTACGAGATTGTTTGAATTTTACATAACGCTGAAACTCATGAGAAAGGTGTGCATCAAATTAATCTCCTCCAGCTATGAGTAAATAAAAGGTTAGACTGTGCTCTTAAAGCTTAGTATGATAACCAGTCGAAAAAAAAAAGGAAAACTCTGAATTCAAAATAGTTGTAATTAAGAGTAAAGTCGGCGGAGTGGCTATAATTTCGGTATCAGCCGAACAGTGAGGGAATCCATACCCTTTTCACTAGCACTAGACCACGGAGATTGTTTTTTTGCCTGAAGAGTCGGACCACTCCTATCATCAGTTCCCCACTTTATTGCGCAGATCCAAGCTGTGCTACTCATACGCTGAGTTGGCGAGGGTCGGTATCGAATCAAGAACCTCGTAGTTCCTCGGCGGACGATGTACCGTCTTATCTAAACGCTTAGAAATTAACCTTTTGTCGCATCCTCATCATGGTGGAGAGGTAGGGTACCTACACACGTACATCAAGTATTCTGTACATAATATAAAGTTTACTGGTCTTTTTATATAACTTATAAGGAAACAGCTATTGCGAAAATGATAATAAATAAATTAATAATATACTGTCACTTATTTGTTAAATAATGCTATATGATTCCATACAATGATGACACGAGGAAAACTGATTCGAGTACCACATGGCGACAAAAATATCGGATTATCACATTTGTCTGCCAAAGAATTGTAGCGAATGACCGCTAATAATAATCTCAATCTCTTCAGTTGCAGAATGACTGAAATAATACCTGTCTTGTCCTTCGGGAAATGAACATTTTGTCCCCATCAAACCTCGTGTCGAACTGAATACGACACCACATTATAGTACAAAGCTTAGTCCTATGTTTAATGCATACACATACCTATTCAATTCCACACAACCAAACAATTAAGGAATGTTCTCAAAAATATAATTCTTTCATATCTCTTAGAAACTTCACATACTTACGAACAATAAGTACATTTCTATAAACACACTTTACTTCACTGTTTTGGAGTTGTTCAGTTGGCCCAGGTAATATGATGTTGTTTTTGCTAATTGTATTTAATCGTTCCAGTATTATTCCGAGGGAAAACCACTTCAACTAATATTCTACTACAGAATTCAAAAATCTATTTACCGAATCCCTTTGTAATGGTAGGGGTGGCGCTTCATTTCAGTCGCAAAACATTTATCCTTGTCCAGCCCAAATGAAAAAGGTATAGCGCCACCCACTTCCGCTGTTCGGATGATACCGACAATCGGTCAGCGAATTTACTTGTACTTATAAACGTATTTGCGTTATCAAGAATAATAATACTAGCGCACTGTTTGTCGTTTATTAAAGAGGTATGGAGTCAAATGAGCTTTGTAACTGACAGTTTCTCGACGAGGTGATTTTCATTTGGTTTGAAAAACGCAAGGCGAGAAACTGAGAGAAGTGTCGTTGACATCTTGTTTTCTCTATCCTAACACACACACACACACACACACATTATATATATATATATATATATATATATATATATAGCTTCCCTTCTTGGTGTAATATTTAACAATGAAGACTCGTAGACCCATTACTACAAGTTTGATCCTCTCTGAATGACTCTTACTTGCGATCTTATGTCAAATCCTGCCCTTGGAGAACAGGTTGTATATATATATATATATATATATATATATATATATATATATATATATATATGATTTCGGGTAATAAAATCAAGATAATTGTAGGCGTTTTATAGACATCTCTGAAAAGAATTCGGAAGATAATGTAATACAAGCTTATCAGCGTTCTATATGTTATCTATAACATTCAGCAACCTGATATTTTCAATGGTCTAGATTTATTTATGTTGTGTTCACAAAGTTAATTATAGCATTTTTTTGTTTTTCAAAGCGAAGTACTTTTAAGCATCTTTTTTAATAAGCAAGGTAAGACAATTAAAGAATAGATATATCAATCAAACTCCTAGTCCCAGTAATGCAATTTAAGGGAAAAAATCAAATAAGAATAATTGAGCATCGTAATAGGAAAAAAAAAACCCGTAAAGTCGGCGGAGTGTCCTATTGTTGATGTTAGCCGAACATACAATTAGGTGCAACGCGAGCAAATTTTCATTTTGAAAATGCGTCCTAGAGAAAAGTACAAGCTGTTTGGAACCACTAATCTAAATAGTAATATTAAATATATTACCATAAAATTTGATGACTAGGGGTATTTATGTTAAATATTATATAACCGCACTAGAAGTGATTTTCAAAAACTATTGTACTATTTATCACAGACGATTAGGTGAAGTGCGAGAAAATCTTAATTATGAAAAGGTGGCCTAGAGAAAGAGAAACGGTTGGGAACCACTAGTCTAAATAGTAACTGTAAATACGTTAAATATGTTCTCATAATATGTGATGGCAAGGGCGTCTGCATAAGTGTTTTTATAGTTCGATTTTTTCTCATAAGATCATGTACAAATATGCATAATCAATTCAGTGTCCTGGGTATAACGTTAAATTGCATCTAATGGTGAGGTTCCAATTCTGGAACTCTGAGAAGTGTGGATTACCCCTTCATCGCTATTTCACTCAGATCCACTCTGACCCGGAGTGGTAGTAGTTGTTAGGTTCCCTTCGATGGGTTAAATAAAACAATGACTTAAAAAGAGGTATGTTAACAAAATTGAATCTAATTAGAAAAAAATGAATACCAATCAAGAATGAATAAAACAAGACGACACGATATAAAATAACCCAACGAGGGAAGACATGCCATAAAACCCAACCAACCAACCTAATCAATTTATTCATTCATCGCAGTCTCGGAAGACTACCGATTCCACGTGCCCTGGAGTTATGTTCTATCGCAACGCTTTCTGAGACTGTGAAGGTCAGTTCGTGAAAGACAGTTTCGACCACAGATGTGAAATATGAAGGCCGGTCTTGAAGATGATAGTGTACTGGTTGACTGTTGCTATTGCTTAATATTTGTACTCTTTGCTTCATGATGTTGCACCAGCGTGACTTCAGACATGTATAGACTGATGCGGAGGGCCTGTCGAAACCTAAGACGGTCCTGGGTAAAATTTTCCCAACTGGCACGGTTGTTGTTAAAAGACTTGAGATCATATTTACAGATATCCTTAAACTGCAGCTGGTGTCGACTAATTAGTTGCTCCAGATCATAGAAGATTTTCTATGAGATTCGCCCAACGTCCATCCAGTGGACAGGGCCCAGACACCGAAGACAATGTTGACTCAGTAAAGAGCACTAGCTCGGAAACTATGCTCTCTCCAGGACTGCTCTTGTTAGTGATCATGTCTCTCCGGGTGATTCCCAGTATACGTTTAAGTCAGAGAAGATAAAAGCTATTTAGCCGCCGCTCTTAGTGAGAGTACAGGATCCAGGTTTTGCTGTCATACAAGACAGTGTTGATTGCACAATGTGTCAAATCTAACGTCATTTTTATGACTAGCTGATTTATTTCATATCTGAAATAATTTTATTCAATAATATTGATGAATAACTATCCATGGCCAATATTCTTGGATATTCAATATCTGAGAACTTGCATGCATAATTTCATCATGGAGCAAATTTTGAACAAGGTTAATTTACATTTCTGAAGAGTATTTAATTTCCACACATGAATTTAATATTACTTTATATGTAAATTACTTTTCTCTCCGCTAGTGTTTTTCAACCGATGATGATAGAAAAAAAAACATAGTAATTATAATTTGTTTAAAGATAAGGAGTAATTATATCACCTGAAATAATTCATGTTTCTAACAATGAAAAAATGTATTAGCTTTGAAAGTGTAAATTAAAGTCGAAAGTAAATTATACGTGTAAGAAGGAAAACTGTCATTATTCATAAAGACATTCCAGTTGCGTTGAGAGAAATATGACGTAAAACGGCAAAGAAGACTTACAATGATTACTATCATTTCGTTCATTTGAACAACATAATTATATGCTTTACTTCTTGTAAATTTATTATTTTCGAGAAGAAAGGAATGAAATGCTGTTGACATTTCTATTGAGCAAAGTAGACAAGCCGTTGGCCCGTTGGTTCCCGTTGTAAGAGTAATTTATCATGATAATGATGTTGATATGTAGCAAGGAGTGAAAATTATCATTGGGCTTTTATAGTTATATTGAGGATTATCAAAAAGTGGTGTTCAGCGCGACCAGTTACCAAATACAAGTCTTAATTCTTTGAAAATTCTTAATGTATTTAATTCTAAATGTCTTTTAAGTGTACTGCTTTAATAAAAATAAGCAAAGATAAAGAGTTCGTTCTGATGTGTCATTTCAAATTTATATATAAATGCAATAAAATAATTATATATATATATATATATATATATATATATATATATATATATATATATATATATATATACACACATTCCCATCTTTGTGTAATGTATAGCACACTTGTTTTGCAGGTCCATTATTACTGAATATTGAATTCGTTGCTTGCAAGATGCCGCTTTCTTGTGACCTTAGATGACGTCCTACCCGTGCTGAATAGGGCAGGTTTATATATATATATATATATATATATATATATATATATAGGGGTGATTTTGTTATTAAAAACAAAACAAGTACGGGTGTTTTATAGATATATCGGTGGAATAATTCTGAAGCTTATGTAATACAACTCTACCAGCATTCAATGTGTCCCTATAAAATTCAGCATCCTCAAATCGTGACTAACATTGATTTCGTTTTGGTGCGTTCACAAAATTAATCTTAGTATTTTTTTTCAAAAGAAATTACTTTTAATCCTTTTTTTTAATAAGCAACTAAGAAATGCAAATCGGAATATTATAATTTCAGGGAAAAAAAAAGAATAGAAATTCTTAATAAGATTTAAAACATGAACAGAAAAAATCTACTTCACTATGCAGCACAAACTCTGTTCGTAGATTTCTGTCACTTCTTAATTACACATGCAGCAAAAAGTAGGAATTTACCCTAACCGTTAACTACGGGTATAGGATGTGACACAAGAACGTAAGTATATGATATTCAGCGAGGATCGGACGAGCAATTGAGGTGCAATGAATCTGCAAGACTTGCTTTCAAACGGTTAAACCACGATAGGATACCTTCCTGTAGTAAATCGTATAGAAATTGGTTATTATTCCTTTCAAACTTTGCTTTTGTGTCCTGTATAATGAAACTTTAAAAAAAATGATCTATTTCCTGTATAAAAATGGGAACTTTTGCACATTTTCATTAGGACCGAGTAAAAAACACTATTAATCAAGATTTATATGTATTTAAACTAAATTAAATTGACAGAAAAATGTTTAGTTAGTGTTTACAAAATTCTCTCTCTACCGAATATATCTCTAATCTCCAGGAAAATGGGGAAATTTAAAATTTTCATTACGTAAGTTACAAAGTCAAAGTTTGAAAAGTAATATAGTTTTTTTTAAAAATCTATTTATGTATTAAACCTTATTTACAACTTGGTTATAACCTCATGAAAAGGAAATAGCAATTCACTAAATCTATTCGCCAGAACGGGATACTAAGTCACGAATTTGAGACATCTAGCGAGGATCGAACTCGCTATTTAGTAGTTATAGATTTGCGAAGCTAGTTAGATAACCCTTACATCACGATAGGACGCCCTCGTGAAAGGGGAATTATAGAAATATGAGCCTCCCCTAAAAAATGAAGTGTATGATACGTGAATTTAGAGACAGAGGAAGCGGTAGGAAGACTACCAATCAACTATGTAGTATATTAAGAAAAATGAAAAAACACAGGCTTAAATGTGTTAAGTGGTGAGTTTATTGGCCGACGCTGCAGTGTTTCGATCTATTAATTAGATCATCTTCAGGGCATTTGTTGGTATCTACCAATAAGAATTATCATATCCATTTCTTATCACATCACAACACCAAAATCAAAAGTGGTTTGGTTATAGGTTTCTACCTTAGAGCCCTTAGAATCTGTACCATGAGATGTTTGGACGAAGAATTTGAATACATAGATAAATCCTTTACTCAACTACAATACCCTCAACCTTTCATACAATCAACTATATCACAGTATAATGCAGTAATTTTGCTAGAAGATTTCCAGAGCAGTCTTGATTGGGTTGTAAAAGAGATTCGACGAAAACTGTGCAAACTAGTGAAATTGTATATACAAAGACCCATCTTTAAGATTAAACTTCATTGGGAATATTGAAATAAAAGCGATTAAAATATTCCAGATCAGAATTTAATTTTAAATTTAACAAAAAAGAAAATAACATGTCGGCTTGTGAACTTAAAGAAACCGAGAAACTAGATGAATATTTAAGATAACCTCTAAATTGATTTTGTATTTACTATCTTAGATACAAAATATATACGTGACATGAGATTCTTTTGTTGAATCGATAATGTAAATGCTGCGTTAAAATATGGTAAACTATTAGGAAATGGAATGCTTTAAATTGATTAGTGAAGAATTGAGAATAACGTTAATTATCTTATCTAATGTAATAATAAACATCCGTAATTATATTACATACAAAATTGGAAAATATATCTAAAAAAAGTTAATGTTAAAATTTAATCGTAGTAAAGACGAAAATAATATCAGTTTGCTACGTCATTTTTTACAGCATGAATAAATCAATAATTAGAAAAACGGTAAATATTAAACAACTAATTAGAAAAACGTGAGAAAATGTTAATGACGCATTTCAGAATTTCCAATAAGCAGATTCGTCTTCAGATTAAATTTGGTTGATTCTAGATAAAGATATTGTTGGTCAAAAGTCTCTAATGATAAAAAATGTTTAATCAAAAAATAAATAGCTAAAAATTTAAAAAAATACGTGAGCATATCTTGCAACTAAATAAGAATACATGGTAAATTCCTACTTTTGAAAAATACATGCCTTTACATTACAATCAAACTAGATTATTTAGAAAGAAACAATAATTCTGCAACAATGCAAAATAATATTTTCTAACCCTCATCTTTCTATTAAATTAAATATTTTAATAGCATGGGCCTTTTGGGGCCTGTGTCTATTGATAAAATTAACAGTGTCGATCCCAGGGGGCTACCCCCAGGCAACACCTGCCCCCTCGATTTAAAGGGCAGGGCTGGTATTATTCCATCGAGGGAGAATGCCGACGGGGTCGACGCATTTTTTGTGTCAACTCATAACGTAAGTGGGGTGAGAGGCAAATACCTTAAATATTTTGACGCTAATAGAAACAAATTATCGGATGATAGAGCATTACTATTAGAATAGTACTCAAAGTTAAAGTTTTAATTCAAGCAACACTTTTCTGTACCCTGTTTGAAAATAGTTGCCATATCTACGTAACTGTTTATATCAGGAGTAGTAGTAAAATATTTGGTTGGTTGATTTTATTTTCTGGCATGTCAACCATCGGGTTATTTTATGCCGGGACGTTTTTGTTTCATTCATTCTTGCTAGGTATTCAATTAATGTTTTTCTTAAACTCATTTGTGTTTCTATTTACACCATAGATGCGGCACTAACAGGTACTACCACTCTTAGTCAAAGAGGACCTGGGAGAACCAAACACTACCTATACCTCCAGAACTGAAACCTCATCACTAAGAGATGCAATATTAGGAGATGGTTTTAGGTAAACCATCTCCTAATATTGCATCGCTGTCATTTTCCATCACTCCAAATTCCCTCTTTCCTACTATATATATATATATATATATATATATATATATATATATATATATATATAAAAATGGAAAAATAAATGTTCACTCTGATGAAGGTCGATTCTTGTATGTGTGCGAAATATTTTCACACACATAAACTGACCGAAACACATGTGTATGTGATATCGATTAAATTCATTTTATCCATTTTCTTTTCTTTACTCATTTTTCCTCATATATATATATATATATATATATATATATATATATATATATATATATATATATATGAGTGCGTATGTGCGAGTGTGTTTGTGTGTTAAAAATAGAACTGGAAAGGTGGATACACCAACAAACAGACAATTAATTCAACATTCAATTTATATCAATGTTTTGTCGGATTTTAGTAATCATATATATATATATATATATATATATATATATATATTGACCCATACATGAAACTAAAATAGGTACTAACACTCCAGGTCATTTTGGATTTGGGACTAATTACAATTAAGTGATCATTTACAACATCCCAGAACTCCAAACATGGAGCCTCACCACCAGATCCAATTTAGTGTCATATGCAGGACAACCCTTTTAGATGCTGACAATGCAATCAGCGTATTCCTCAAAACGACCTGTTGGTGGAGCATGCGCTGATAGTAAAATACAACTACACACATTTTATGAAACCAGTAATTATTGGTGTTTTGTTCTGTGTTTTTTTTTTTTTTAGTGCGAATGGCTTGAGTCTTCATCTTATAAATCATCATATCGATTTAGCATTCATCTGACATTTTAAGTATTTTCTAAATTGTTCCACTTTTTTTTTCAATAAAAGAAAATATTACCCTATTTACTGATTGTGTTTTGCCATCACAGCTTATAAGTTTGACAGACAAAAAATAAATAAAAAAGAACATTGTAATTCCGTTTCATAGACATACAAAGAAATATCTTTTTTTTACTAAATGTTTTATTGATATTTCTGCCATTAATATAACTTTTCCACTTTTGACAAGCATTTTCTTACTTCGAGAGCTAAAAGCCGAAATATGAACATTTATTGTTAAAAAATAGAAAAAGAAGACAATAATGCATTTATTATTGGAATGTTAACAAAAAGACTAAAATGGTCTCCCCTTCGGCTTGTGTCTTCGGTCTATTCTAAAACTCCATATGGAATCTCCCAAAAAAGTCTTAATGTCTTGTTAGGATAAAAAAAAAAAAAATGATATATTGAATGTTTGGTGTATGCGATACAGAGACGGCAAATTCTATAGTTATATATGGAGTGTATTTTGACTTAACAGATTTTTATCTCCGGCTCAAAACATGACAACCAATCAGTGTTAAATGTAGATGGGAATAATGTGTAGCGAGGATGACTTTCTACAAGACTATAGTTACGAGCATTCATACACAAATAGATATTTCACGCGAGAGATTGATAGATAAATGTTTTGCTTCATTCTTTACCATTCCACCTTCAAAAAACTCTCATGATGTTAAAATGAATATAAAAGAAATAAACCCATAAAATACCTCTATCCATGTGACGATTTTGCAGTGCATTGGTAGAATTTAATTCAACATTGCATAATCTTTCAATAGTTTAAAGTGGAAACGCATAGTAATTGCTTCGAACACTTAGAAATAATAGACATACATTTTTACCAATTCCTCATCGAAAATGTTTACTCTAACATATATATATATATGTGTGTGTGTGTGTGTGTGTGTGTGTGTGTTGTGTGTGTGTGTATAAAAAAATTCAGTATTGGTGATGAACACATGTACATGTTTTAGGGTACATTCCGAGAAAGCATATCTTCTTTAAACTGTTTTTGTTAATATAAATATAAATAAGTGCGTAAATTTAGACAAAGTGTATAGTAATATATGTCAGTAAATATAAACAAACACTATTAACTAGACCGCCATTCATAGAATGCGTAACACAAAAGTATATAAACGGATACCTACCACATGTGTGCCTCTTGGTTTGATCATCGAAGAGATGATAAACTAACAGTCACCAAGCACCGTTAACAGGGTAGAACTGCTTGTGAATATAATTTTGGGAGTTGAAAACCATGAAATTATGCAGTAAGAACCATTCTATTGAAATCTTCATAAATGATACACTTATTCAGGGTTACTAAATATTTGCAAAATGTTTTTGTTAGTATCAAATTGTCAAAGGAGAAAATAGGTTCTTTCTTATCCTTCAAAAACCTAACCTAGAATTTATCAAGTAGATTGAAATGGCGAACTTTCATTTTGAGGAGTTGACAGTTTAGTAAAATAATCTCGATTCCATCTTCTGCAGAAAATATTGACGGCACATTCAATCTTAGCCAATAAAAAACAGATTGTGTTCTTTCTACGTCATGTTTTACCAATCAATTAGTGTGTGTTTTCTATCTTCTTTGTATTCTGCTATTGATAATAGTACAGACAATTAAAGGATTCCACTAACAACGTTTATTCGATTTAATATTTATGAGATAGGTAATTTTTTTAAAATCGCAGAGACAATATGTCTGCAGCTGTCAGTCTTGGTGTCTATTGCAAACAATGTTGGTGACGACAAGTTTGAAGAGAACAAAATACAACGCATTCGGCCATTTCTCACCCTCCTTTCATATATCAGTTATTCTGCATGTATATTTCTAAATGTTTTTATTATTTATTTTGTTAATGCTAATCAATTCGTTGCCACTATTCGTCTACATAATTAATAAGTTTTTTTTCTATTAATATTAACATCGCATTTTTAATAGTTTTATTGTTTTCCGGTTCGTGATGTTTGAACTTCTTGTTGGCTGAGAATGTGTCCCTCTAGCTATACGTCGTATGTGATAGAATGCTATATTCTTTACTACCACTTTCAAAAAACAATGTTTTAGTGATTCGTTTTACCTATATTATATCTAATAGATTGTTCCAAAAAGTCACTGATTCAGATAGACGTTGAAGTGAGTAGAGCAAGACCACCCAGAAAGGCGAAGCATAGCAACAAGTAAATGGAATCTAAGAACATTCTAGATTAAAATTTTAAGAAAGTCACATAAATAAACCCATTTTATGTATTATGTTCAGTTAAGCCTAGCATCCAGATTAAGCAAGAGTTGTCTTTCTGTCTCCTTTTGCCAGCCACAAGCGTGTAGTTCGACAATTATCATAAATAAATGTTAAACACACACACACACACACACACACACACACACACACACACACTCAGTCATAGCACTCAAGGGAAAGCCATAATATTTTGCAAGAAATTCACTGTGTATTTCTTTTCAGGAGCAATCCATATATTCCTGTTCTGATGAGATATATCACAACGTTTCCCTTTCTATATAAATATATGATCTGCATTGTGACAGAATATGCATATCATTCCGACTACAGGAGTCAAAGTCCGAGCCTAAATAATAATGCCTAACAGTCAAATTATCTTTGCCAGTTCTCACTAGCAAACCTTGCCTACTTAGATATGTAGAGCTACAACAAGCACTTTATATCCAAACTACAATACCTTGTATCGTTTATGAGAAAATACAGTGATACCTTGACTCGTGTGGTGCGACAGTTAGCAAGCTAAATTAGCAAACCACTGTTAGTGGGTTCAGTTCTTACTGGGTGCATCTATGCCACGCTTAGTAAATAACTACCTTGACTTACGACTTTAATTATTCCAGTTCGTAACTCGTCCTGTATCAAATCTAATTTCCCCATTGAAATAAACTGAAATGACATTACTACATTCCAGCCCACCCCACGCTTTAAAAAAGATCTTCCACGCAGCCTAGCTGGGGATCCAGTGAGCTTCAGCCGTTGAACTTGTTGAGAGTTAAATAATAGCGTCGATCCCAGGGGGCTATCCCCCCAGGCAATACCTGCTCCATTGACTTAAAGGGGCAGGGCTGGGTTTATTGCCCAGCGCCTGAGGCGCACCCTTGTTGGGAATGCCGACGGGATCGACGCAATTTTTGTTGTTTCCTGCCCATGAGCTTCGGCTTGTGGGTGGGCCTACGTTAAAACGAGGCCTTGTGCCCATCCCATACAAGTGGGGTATGAGGCAAATACTCCCACGCTTTAAAAAATAATTAGCACCTTATTATATGAAAACTTAAATAGAATATCATAAATTATATGCTCTAGTGTTTTAATGTTTATTTTTTTATTAACAATATTTTTCTGGTGCAATACGTTCGAAAATTTAAAACGTTTTTAGTGAACCTATAAACATAAGCATATTTAAGGTCGCTCGTAAATCAAATTTTAGCAAAAAAAAAAAAAAAAGAAAAAAAAGAAACGATTGAGAATTTGTAACTGAAGTTACCTCTGTATATCAACAACAAACAAAAACGACCATATATTTCCCTCTGAGCAGTGGTTAGCGAGTTAATTACAAATCAATTTGCTAAAAACTTCAATCTTTAGTGTTTAATACTTTTGATTGTTTCAGGATAATCTAAGCTTAGTAAATAACTAGAAAAAAAAGTTCGGTTTTTGTTAGACCAATTCAGGCTGGCACGTATTTATGATTTCTTCATAATGAACACAATGCGTTCAAAACAGCGTTTGCTAAAAAATTGTTTGGCAAACAAATATCTAAAATGATTATATAAAAATAAAGCGAAGAAAAAATAATGTTTGTATCTGAATACACATTCAAATTCTATATTCTATCCTGCGCTGCAAAATACATGTGTTCTAAGTGAAATGAAATGAATAAATAAATAGATAGAATATCCAACAGAAGAAGATATATAACGTTAAAACCAGTTTGTTCGGCATCTTTGTATAATTATTATGACATTTCGTACACTACGGACTTCATGGGATAAGAAAAAATAGTTTTACAAAAAGTATGAAAGTACGGTACAACGTCTATGACGGGAAATACCAAAGTAATATTAAAATTAATATCAAACCAAAACTCACCTTATCCTGACAATATTATAGATATCTCTAAATTTCAATACTTTTTATTGCAATAATACACCATACATACACACATTCAGGGGACGAATATATATATATATATGTGTGTGTGTGTGTGTGTGTGCGTGCGTGTGTTAATACACCGTACAGGCACAAGTACTCGACACGCGTGTATATTCGAGTATTAATACACCATACATGCACGCATATGTAATTATATATATATATATATATATATATATATATATATATATATATATATATATATGAATAGGTTTTGGTACAAGAGAATTTGTATAACACTAAAAGTGGAGGAATCATATGTAATTTGGGAGAATATTTTATTAATGAATAAAATATAAAATAAATGGGGGGGTTTCACGAAGGCCTTTTCAACCGGATCTTTTCAAGTGATACACCGGTGACGAATAAAAGTCAAATTGTACAAGAATATATATATATATATATATATATATATATATATAATTATGTATGCGTGTGTCTATACTAATACACCATACAAGCACAAGTACTACCCACGCATATTTATATATATATATATATATAAGTGTGTGTGTGTGTGTGTGTCTGTCTGTCTGTGTCTAACTGATTAAAATTGATATGGTTTTGTTCAAGATAAACATACATTTGAATACGTGTGTATCAGCAATCCTGTCTTTGTACACCTACTTTTCTCGCTTTTCCTGCTGAAGTATTTTGGAGAAATCGATATGAATTATGGAAACCTGCACGGAATTGTTTCGTGACTGTTTTCATCGAGATCAAACCAATGAAGGATGAATTTAGCAAAAGCTGAATTTCCTGTTTCCGGTAGACGATGCTGGTCAGAGGGAATTTCTCCTCATCCTGCCTGTGGCAAGAACCATCTTTCAAAACAGCAGAATCATAACGGCAGTATGTGTGATCAAGAAAGTGGTTGGCAGTGTTAGGTTGAAACAAACAATGAAACTCTGTTGGACGGCAATAGAAAAGAATCTATGTTTCACAATTACAATGAAATAGCCAATTAATGCTTCTTGTCAAACACAAGTTAATGCTTCAACGTGTTTTATTAAAAGGTAAAGTTAGGTTATTTACACAATTATCATATTTCTTTAAAGGTTTGCGTTGTCTATGCACGTGTGAGATTAACATATGTATTACATAAAAGTAAATAAAGGCATTGAGGGACTCTATCACCTTTTCAATAGCGATAGACCAAGGAAATTATTTTAGCATCTGAGTTGGAGTGCCACACCTACTATCTGCTCCTCAGTTTATCGCAGAGATCCCTATGCTATACATACGCTGAGTTTGCGAGGCCCGGTATCGACCCTGGAACCATGTGGTTCCTAGTCGCATGCTCTACTGAATGAGATAAACCGGCCCTATAGAAGTAATTGGCCTCCCAGCGGGGAATTGAACCACGGTCTCTTCCGTGACAGGCGGGGATACTTACCACTATACTACCAAGGATTACGTATATGTATTATAAGACCGTTTAATAACAAAACGTTTGAGTATTTAATCTTGACTAATGGGCAAATAATATGTATATTTATATACAGGCCCAGTGCATGATGATTTGTATAAGCGGCATACGTACCAATAAATAATGGGTCAATGTGTTTGATTGAAAGTTAGGTAACTTTGCATGTACTTGTGCATAACAAAAAACAAATTACAAACACACCTGACATATCAAATGAACATCTGATGAACTATATCAAAACAATTTTAATAAAAGAGTTATACAAACTCAGTTAATGAATTTATTACCAAGCCACCCAGAAAATTAAAAACACCTGTTTAAAACACTAATGTTAAAAATTCCTTTATACTCCACTCACCAAACAGGAAGAGGGAATTTAAATACTCATGTATATATATATATATATATATATATATATATATATATATATATTTACATGCTTGTAAGAATTCATTTTCATATTATTGATCAAAGCCTGAAGAAGATACCAGAAGATTTGAAACACGTGTTGCATATGTAAGATAAAAAGAATTAAAAAAGAAAACATTTTTTTCTAAAAACATAATCCATTTTGCTAACCTTTTTTTTATAAAATATTAAATTTTCTCCCGTTGGAACCAGAACAACATTTTTTATATACTTCAGATATGCGTATAAAATCTTATGCTTAATATATATATATATATGTAATACGTAAAGTCGTCGGAGTGGCTATCAGTTGAACAGCGATGGAGTCTATCCCATTTTCATAAGTTCTAAATCAGAGGAATATTTTTGAGTGAAGTGTAGCGCCACACCTACTATCAGCTTCCCACCTTACCGCAAAGATCCAAGCTGTGCTACTCATGTGGTTACTAGGCTGGATCCCTACAGATTGAGCTAAACTGGCCCATATATATATATATATATATATATACTGAGAGAGAGAGAGAGAGAGAGAGAGAGAGAGAGAGAGAGAGAGAGAGAGAGAGAGAGAGAGTGTGTGTGTGTGTGTGTGTTCCCGCTATACTAATTTAATGATGTGAAGTTTTATATACATACTGAACGCAAGAAAATAGCTTAATGTAGATAGATATTTCGGGTAAAATTCAATAAACAATTACAATTGGGAACTATGTTGCTGCAAATTGTGCATAATCATACAATAAAATCGGGCGTGGCATAATAGTAGGAAATGGATGAGGTGATTTGTGTTCCCTTTTCTGCTTATGTTTGAGAAAGACATGGATCCATTTATTCTACCTCCTGCTACGATTAAATAGTACGACATCCGGGGTCCTTTATCCTTGGTACGGCAATCAGTCTAGGAGAAGGGAAAAAGAGTTCAAAATAGTAGTACACCGCTATGAAATATACCTTGTAGAGTATACTAATCGTTGCGGAGCGGAGGGATAAAGATATTCAAAATTGAAAATTAAAAAAAATAGATTTTTGGTGTGTTACTAAAATAATTAAATAATTATTCATATTTAATGAGATATCAATAGTTTTATATGTATAAGTTTAAGCTAAAATGTAAAATAAATAAATACCGCTATTTTAATTTTTACTTCGGATTAACTATTGGGACAAAAATAAAGCAATTAAATCTCTAATTTATAAAGTGTTCATAAAATGTTTAATATATATATATATATATATATATAATATATATATATATATATATATGTGTGTGTGTGTGTGTGTGTGTGTGTGTGTGTAGGAGATTATGTGCTAAATAAAAGTCATACCTAATTTTTGTTAATTAATTAATTATAACTAAATGAATTAGGCGTGCATACCGGTTTAAATGTAAGGCGTAAACAAATCGAGAAAAAGTCATCTCTGTATGTACATTTCAGCTCATTAGGCCTCATCAGCAGAGCTATAGACAGGGCAGTGCTTTGTGCGTGATTCGAACCCTACCTGTCAGGCTGACAGACAGACATTCTATCCACTACACTAGCTGGCTTCCCCAGCTTTACATATAAACTGGTATGTACGCCTAATTCATTTAGTTATAATTAATTAATTAACAAAAATTAGGTATGACTTTAATTAAGTACATAATCTCCTACAAATTGTCGGCCTTTGCCATTTCAAACACATTGTTTGACTACTTCATACTGTCATGCCATAAGTCACCCAAAAAGTGCGACACATACCAGTTTAAAATGAACGAGAAATTCTGGAGAAGCCAGCTAGTGTAATGGTTAGAATGTCCGTCTGTCAGCCTGACAGGTAGGGTTCGAATCACGCACAAAGCACTGCCCTGTCTATAGCTCTGCTGATGAGGCCTAATGGGCTGAAATGTACATACAGAGATGAATTTTTCTCGATTTGTTTACGCTTTACAGAGATGACTTTTTCTCGATTTGTTTACGCTTTACATTTAAACCGGTATGCACGCCTAATTCATTTAGTTATAGTTAATTAATTAACAAAAATTAGGTATGACTTTAATTAAGCACATAATCTACAAATTGTCGGCCTTTGCCATTTCAAACACATTGTTTGACTACTTCATATATATATATATATATATAGCTAAATTTAGAAAGAAATTATCTAAAAAAATCAGTGCAAATTTACATCGACTTTTAAAATTGTTTTCTGGTATGTGCAATTATTTTTTCCTAGCAAACATTATGTTTTAACCTTTTGGGACAAATTGTTAACGGCTAAGGCAAATTGTAAAATATACCACGGCGATCCAAATTTTGGCCCTTTATCCAGTGTTGTCAAGCACTTCAACTATTATAATTTATCTGTCTTATTATCAACGTTTTCCTTCAGTAAAGCTGAGCCCCGTGGTGATTTGGTTTGGTTTGTTTTACGGCATATCAAACTCGGAAGTTCATTTAATGCCGATAAAGTTTTGAAATAAAGTCATTCCTAATGGATACTCGATTTTTTTTATTAACACGTTTTACTATTTAACACATAGGTGGGACCTTAACTGGTACTACCACTCTGGGTCAGAGTGGACCTGCGAGCAATGGTAATGAATGGGTGCTCCACATTCCCCATACCTCCAGAACTGGAACCTCACCATGAGATATATTTTAACGTCATTCCCAGCACACTCAGGCACCGCCTCCTAGCACCCATATGATAAGAAAGGTTGGGGTTTGCTAAAAGGGCAATAGGGTTGAGGCAATCATATAAGTGCTAGGAATTGACATGTTCAGCCGATTGATTGGAGAGGGCCTCTCCGACCGCCCGTCCAGCCTAGGTAAGGGCCTAAATAAAGTGTTACATGCCGTGAACTGCTCAGCCACTTGGGTTCCATCCTTAAGCTTCAGATGTCGCCACCCACGGCCAACGGGTGGTCCCATTCGGAAAGTTTTACGCCTCTGCAGAGGTGCAGTCGATGTATTCTCACGCCCCAGCTGACAGAGTAGGCCCCGTGTGGATGTCATCAGGTTTTTGTTAAATTTTCATCTCCTAGTAATAGTCTCCCTTAGAGAATTCCACCTAAATCTACGGAATATATATTACTATGGATTATATGAAGACCGACCGTGTCGAACTTAAACTGATGTTTGAAAAGAATATGGTCGTTACGGGAAACCGAATGCTTGTATTGCAAAAATATTCCATCGAATTGTGTTAAATATTTACGCAGGCTCTTGGTTATACGCATATACATCAGACACCAACGCGTGCGGTGTATTTATCTATGATCGTGTTAAGATAAAATAGAAAGTAACGAGAATTGGGTCGAGAGAAAACTGTGAGATCCGAGATGAACGTGGTCATAAAATTGTTGTTTACTCTGCATATTTATGTGCTCATGGCAAACGAAGTATTGAAAATGCATCTGAAAAACAAAACGAACATTGAAAATAAAAATATGTAGGTTATTCGCATGAAGAAAAGCGTTTTTATAATTTATATCATAATCTATAACCATCAGAACACTAGCTCTTGGTTATATATAATATATATATATATATATATATATATATGAATTTAACATTTTTTGAAAAAACAAATGATGTTATCTAATCTTTCTCTCATATGATGTTCTTGATGAGGACCGATCTATTAAAACGGTCGAAACAGATTTCTGTCAACAATTATAAACATCATTTGTTTTTTTCAAAAAATGTTAAATTCATACTGTCGGATTAACTTATATATATATATATTAAAAATAAAGTTTTCCCCATACTGTTGGTTGTCAGTCCACACCTTACCATTTATAAGTGGTCAGAAGATCGCATAGGCGACAAACCGTCATCAAACAGGTACCTTTGCCTCCATTTCCACGCTACCTTAACTTAGATATAAATGCCCTATCAATGATATTGAGTACTGTTTTCTAATAAACATAGCACCTATATATATATATATATATATATATAACGAGTACAACGGTGCCAGGTTATAGACAGTTTTACCCTTATACGATCTTCAGACTATATATATATATACATATATATATTGTAAGGTTTAGAATAACATCCAACGGTATGTGAAAAGCCTCATTTCTAATTTCTTATATTCCTTTTCTAATACATATATAAAATCAAGAGTTCTTTTTCTGATGATAGTCTACGCTATCCAAACTTAGATGTACCTATGCACTAACTCTAGATTTCAGAAACTTTACTTCAGCCAAATTTAAACTAATTAAACTATGTATTGGCTCAGAAATATGAACATGTTCTCTATCAGAACTAGATGGATAGATAGATAGATAGATGGATAGAGGGATACATAGATAGATGTATGTATGGATAGATAGATGGACACATAAAGAGATATATAGATGTGTATATAACTAATATGCATACACATGTATATCATGACGCCTTGTTTCGAACATCAAAGAGCTGGTTCCCCCATTGATGCAAGCAGGTTCGTCACAAGCAAGTACGATCACAGTGGCTGTAACTAAAGACCTAGTGAGTGTTTGGTGGCATTGTGTTGTGGTTACCCTATGACTTCTATCCCTAAGAGTAACGCTGTTGGTATTTTCAGAGGAGGAAAAAGCATGGTTAGGGTTAAGATGCTAGGCGTTACGGTTCTCAACCAAAGAGGACGAATGGCGATGGTTATATAAACATATATATTAATATATATATATATATATATATATATATATATATATATAATTTAATATCACAAGCGTGTTGGTAGATCCTTGCGGAGAGAAAAAAACCAGCAGAAAGTTTGATTGTAAAAATATACTACCAAACATCAACCAGAAAGAAAAAAAATTTTGAAAAAAAGGAAGGACCAAGATATCGTACCAACAAAAAAATAATCTATTGGTACAGTATTTGGCCAAAAGAAAAAACAATTTATATGTATATATATGTATATAAGATATATATATTATTCATATAACGCTAGGAGAAAGCTAATATGTAAAAAGTGCTCGATACCTAAGTAGAGCCAAATAACAAAGATAATCTAATGAGTCAGACGAACCTACTATTAGTTTTGCATAAAGCTCTTCAGGGCTAAAATCTGACTTTATGCGAAACTAATAGTAGGTTCGTCTGACTCATTAGATTATCTTTGTATATATATATATATATATATATGTGTGTGTGTGTGTGTGTGTGTGTGTGTGTACGTATACATACATACATACGTATACATACATACATACATATACATATATATATTAGCGTCTCTGATCCTCACTGGGTTGTTACAATTCGTATTTACAAATTAACTGCAGGCAACCTTATTCTTATTACTTATTCTTGTAATGCCGCGATGTTTAACAAATCTAAACAGAATACGAGAAGATATTGGAAAGCAGTAAACGTCTTAGCAACGTTAAAGTTATAAACAGGATGTTCATTTTAGAAATAACGTATTGTGGAACATATACATTTCTTAGTAAATGTGTAGCGACTAATGTTGGTGGAAATTTTTCTTCGATCCTATTCATAACGATTTTAAAACTTCTAAATGCTAAGGCGAGCTATTGAATAAACATCAATCTGGATTAGACAAACTGCTTTAATGAAAAAATTCAAAAAATAATCAGCAGTCATAATTCTAAAATTATAAAACTACAGAGTGATTCCACGGAACGTAATTTTTACTGTATACAAAGAGAGGGATATTATTTGGATGACAGTCGTCTCGTTGAAAATGTAATAAATCAAGTCACCGCTAAATCTAATGCCCAGGATTATGAAAATTGAAAAGATTACTATATAAGGAAAGTGGAAAATTTCTGGTGTAACTATGATATGAGATTTGCAAACAAAATTAAGAAAATAACATTTTTCTACATTATTTTTCAGTTCGTTTTTTTTAGATTATTTTTCGTTCATATCATTTTTAATTCGTTTGTTTTATTTTTCATCAGTTAAAAATCACAGCCGCCTTGTCATATCCTTGTCTGAGAATT
Source organism: Doryteuthis pealeii (assembly GCA_023376005.1). Classification (NCBI taxonomy): domain Eukaryota; kingdom Metazoa; phylum Mollusca; class Cephalopoda; order Myopsida; family Loliginidae; genus Doryteuthis; species Doryteuthis pealeii. Next base: position 128,373,238 of record CM042138.1, on the reverse strand, counting down.
GTGGTTAAAACACCGCGTCTATCTTTTAGTAACAGCTTCGAATTTGTAAATTTATTTTATTACTTCAGGTTTTATAGCGCGACTAAATGAATGTTTTCGAATAACTTAATTTTAAATCAATTCTTGTCACACACACACACACACACACACACAAACACATATACATAGGTATATATATTGTGTACTTTGGCAGCAAGTTGTTATTTAGGCAGTTATTGTTCAAGACCATGGAATAATTCTTCTTTATAATCTTCAGTTGTATATGTTCAAGTCCTAAGGTCGTTTTTTGTAGATCAGTATCCAGATAGTAAGGAAAATGTTCCATATTTTTACCAAATCACTTTCAAAAATTGTACAGGTCGTCTTCAGGGGATTAGTTGTTGTAGTGGTTGTTTGGTTTTATTCATTTCCATTTGTTTTGTTTATTCAATTTGGAAAGTTTATTTTAGAAGTGTTGCTAAGTTAGTGTGCTAGTCATTAAAGATTTTCATTATATTGTTGCCAGTGTTAAATGCTATCTTATTTATGCTATTTTTTTTTTTAATATATAGCCTCGAGAATTTATAGACATTTTTTTTATTGTTATTCATATAAAAGGTGTTGATATTGTCGGTGAGACATTTCCGTATGTCTGAATATGTGAGCTTGTTAGTGTTATTGGTATGTTTTGTAATTGGATTATGTTTTCTGGGGATGGTGTTGGAAATATGGTGTGTAAGGTAACGGGAGTGTGTCGGTTTAGTGTGACTAATGTAGGTATTAACAACATCAGTCGAAATAAATAAACACACACATATATATATATATATATATATATATATATATATATACTTTCATCTTAATGTTACCTATTTTAGTATATAGTATTAAACTAGAACAAAAAATCAGAACTAAACTTTCGAGATATTATCATTTATGTCCTTAGTTTTTTAAAGGCACGAGAAAATTCGGATTCATATATCCCTTTAATTGAATGAGCAATGTAATGCATATTACTCCACGTCAGCTCATATCACATATACATTAGCATACTTGCAGCATCTCATGCATTTAAAAAAATTGAATCGATTATTTTGATGATCTTCAATGTTGAACGTAACAGTCGAAAGCAGTACGTTAAATGCACCAAATGTTATTTAGTTTTTACTCCTGTTTAATATAAGTTTATAGATGAATACCATTGGCGCATGATTGCTGTCACATTTCATATATATATTTTATTTTGATTACTGGCTGCACTGAAGATCATGTTCATATTTACGGACAAAGACAGTTTTGATATGTCTAAATTTGGTATAAGAATTTTAATCTTCTGAAACCTAACTGTTTAAAAGTAAAAAAAAAGTTGAACCTATATATTGTATCAAATAACAAGCACGAGAGGAAATTTATGAACACAAAATGACAGATAATCTTCTAAATGCTGTCACGGCATTTCTTAAGACATTCAAAAATGTAAAATTGATAAACAGAATCCCAAATGCTGCTTCAAACGAATACAAAATGCACCTTGTCACAAATGTCCGAATATAAAATACCCCATTTTTCCGATATACTTGGCTAATCCCAAAAGTTATATATTTTATTGTCGATGATCTTTGATACATTCTAAAATTTGAACAGGTATCTATGTTTCTATATAATCGCCATATCGGTCGATGCATTTGTCTAGGGGTTTTAACAGTTTTTGCATGCTCATGTCATACCAGTTTGCCTCCATGTTGTTGAAGAAAGGTTGAACCTCGTCGTTGTTGCAAAATCACTCCAATTGCAGAAATCCTTGCACGGCTCATCGTTTAATTTGGCGATGAATTCCAATTGGATCAATGCCTCTTGTGTTCTAAATCTTAATAATTGTGCGAACTTCGCACTTGGCGGAAGCGTCAATTAGAATCTCCATCATAAACAACTACAAACCAAGACTGAGTGTAGCAGCGAGACATCCGCAACAAACAAAACAATATTTCCAATAGCTGTACGAAAAGTCGCCATTTGTCTCCAGCTCTTTGCAGACATTACTATTGAGATTACCATCATAAGTAGCAGTTGTAAATTAAAAATCATTTCATGGAAACCCATATAAGAGTGAAAGCTAAGGATTAGATTACTACTATATTAAGGTATAAACATAATATTATTTTGACTTCATTTACGAAGAAAAATAATGAATAATATACAAAATGACAAACGATTCTCTTTTGGATATATATATATATATATATACTACCTAACTTGCAAATTAAACCTTGTGAAAAATGCCCATATACATATAGTTGGTGAATATATAATTTTATAAGAGGAATCGTACTTTATTACAAAAGAAGTTAATTTCCAGGATTATTGACTCCGTAAATATATATATATATAAGTTGTTCATCACAATGTTGGTAGATTCAGTTTTTTTCTGGATACTTTTTAAACACACTTCTTATATATCTTAATCATGATAATTATCTTATGTATCTTAATCATGATAATTATATCTTGCACATAACAAGAGGAACATCTTTTTTTCAAACAAAATACCAGACACATCAGATATATAACCATTCGATATTTATCAAACCTCTTCCACATCATAGAACTTTCAAGATATCTTTTCAACGAAAGTGAAGTTTTGTTTTGCCGAATCTCAGTTGGTGATTAGAATTCACACGTGCTGTAAACTATATCGGTGGATTTTAATATGTCTCCGGAAAAAAACAACAAAAAAAAACAAGAAAAAACAAATAGATTAAACTAACGGCAAGATGAGACAAGGATTGATTTTCAAGAGAAAAAAATACTGGTAATTCATTGTGATTTAAAACCGCCAATATCGTGCCGGCAGCAAAGTAATTGAAAACGAAGACACTCTTTCTGAGATGAATCAGTTCAACCAGACAGCGGCATAATAAACGAAATGAATATGCGAATGATTATCCACTCATCTATTCAGGACTTTATATAATTTAAATGCCCTATATATATATATATATATATATATATATATATATATATATATATGTGTGTGTGTATATATATATATATATATATATATATATGCGTATGTACTGGTATATATATGTGTGTATGTGGGACTGTGTACGTATAATATATATATATATATATATATATATATATATATATATATATATATGTGTGTGTGTGTGTGTGGTGTGTGTGTATATATGTGTTTGTGTGACTAAAATATTTGTATGTGTGCTTGGGAATATATATATATATATATATAAATAAGAGAGAGAGAGAGAGAGAGGGGAGAGAGAGAGGGGGGAAGAGAGAGACAGACCATACATATACATTTTTTGTGCGTGTATATTTCACAATTAAAAAGTTTTATTATCTACCTGCTGAAGTTACGATTGGAGTGAGCTGCCTGCAATCATCATTAATATGCAAATTCTATATTGCCTTTTCCTATGGTAGATATATATATATATATATATATATATATATATATATATATATATATATATAGATAGATAGATAGATAGATAGATATTGTGAAACAAAGAAATCGTCGTAAAACTTTTTTCTTAAATCAAAAACGTGGTCAAATAAGTACCAATAGAACAGAAATAAAACATAAAATAGATTGCGTCTGTTTACATGACTATCTCTCAATCTCCCTTTCTCTCTCTCTCTCTCTCTATATATATATATATATATATATATATATATATATAGGAGTAGAGCTGGGAGTAATGGCAATTACTGTGTATTTCACATTTCCCAAATCGCCAAAATTGGAACCTCATCACTAGATGCAGTTCAATGTCATACCTAGGGTTGAAAGATTCCATGAAATATGATCAAGATTAAATATATTTCTAGTTCAAGTTCTCTACAAAACATGTGTGTTTGGGCAGCATTCCTTCATTTATACATGTGGAATTAAAAAAACGGCAGGTCTCCTGTTTAACGATTTTATTGGTGATCTTTTCAAGCTTTCTGGCCAACTTGTTAATATTTTGATGAATATTATATATATATATATATATATATATATATATATATTTATATGGATGTTAGTAAATAACTAACGATATTTAAATAAATCTCCAAATCTGTTTTGAGGTTTCTTGCTGCTGAAAGGCCTGACTATTGATAAAGTTTATTCAACTCTCATGATGGAAGATAATTCTTTTCTTCGAGTCTCTCGGCAAAGCAGATGTGCAAGTGTCTCCAAATGTAAAATGAATAACACAGCCGCACTGCAATGTTCATTATTTATTCATCATCTATATTATCGGGTTCAGTCAGACAAGGAAGACTGAGTAGACACGTATCCGTTTTGTTCAACGTAACAACAGATTTCCATCTCCCAAACACTAGATCATTAGGTTTAAAAATAGTAGTTACATAATTACAAGCTTATGGTGTTAGAAATTTCAAATTCAGACAGAGTTATGACAGAATTAATTTATATTGAATTATTGAAAATAAGGAACTGCTTAAAGATATTTAATTTGATCAGCCTATCTGTTGGGTTAAATGGTGCATTACCAAACTGTGCTAATCTACTTTGTCAGTATAATGTGGCAAATACGAACACAATACAATATTTTCCAGGCACATTTGGGAATGCAAAGATTCACACCCAGAATAAACTGGAGCAAAAGGAAGGTAGCACCAGCTTATGCATCAATACACTTTACTTTAATCATGGCCAAAAGAAATATAACCATAATAACCTTCCCAAAATAAAAACTAGATAACACAGGATTAGAACTAACCAAATATAGACATGAAAATAAATTCTTATTAAGCCAAATAACGACTAAAATATATTTAAACAATTGTCTAAAACTTTTTTTTAAATTGTAAAACAAAGAGATAAATAGATATAAATAGTACTGGGTTTGAGTAGTGTAGCCCAATTCCCTTTGCAAAGGAACACCCAAATTCTTGGATGCTTTTTGTCGCCCGAAATTTTACCCTTAAGTTACTGGCCCTCATCTAGTAAAGAGGCGATAAGGATCCTTTTAGTACACACTGGTATGGCGTCATTACTTGTGGATGGATCAATTTCACTTTCCTGGTTTAAATATACTTGTCTCTCTGCACTTTTCTTAAATTTTGTATGAATATCTTTAACATGTGCCTATATTCACCCAACCCCTCTGATTGAGCACGATGCGGCACATTGTCATTTCGAAGTAGAATTTAGGAGGTTTTTGATTCAAAGTTTTCCTTCCTGCTCGACCTCTTGTCATACCAAAGTCATAGAGACAAGTCTGTCCTGGTATATTACCAAACGATGGACAGAGAATAATTAGAACTATACATTTTTCAAGTGTTTTATAATATATGAAATGCAGAATTTGAACTCGGTCACCGCACCCATTTCCAACGACGATAAACATCACACAACAAAGATCTCCGTACATTCAGCATTTGTGAGAGAGATGTTCATTATAAATATGAAAGTTTTTTGCGTACTCCGTTAACCACCACTTAATCACATTTGACAACATTGTGTATTGTTTTCTATTTATATATTCCTTGATGATATACAGTTTTTCTCACAGCCACTTCAACTCTCTAAATACAACTTCCTAATGAAATATTTGTTGTAAATAAAGTTGGTTGAGGGGCCGGACAGCGAGGGAGTCTATCTTCTTTTCGCTAGCGCAAGACCAGGGAGATTGTCTTTGCTGAGTTAGAGAGCCTCATCTACCGTCAGATTCCGAATTTACCGCGCAGATCAGGTTACTCTAGCTCTGCTAATCATGCGCTAAGTTGGCGAGGGTTGGTATCGAACACGGAACCTTGCGATACCAAGGCAAATGCTCTTATAACTCCTAGTTTGTGTATGGACCCGTTGAGAAACTTTGCTTGTCAGTGGGTTTTTACCATTGTAACATGACTAAGACACCTCACATTGGCAAATTGTTGACAAACTAGACAAATTCTACTAATCATTTTATAATTGATGTCCTTCATTTTTAAAGGTTGATAAAGTATCGCACATCAATAAGACCAACAATTTCTAAAAGAAAAACCCGGATTTTATATTTTTACTGGACCTTCGTTAAATCAGAATGAATATTATTAGGCATTATTAATTACAAAACCCTTTGGAGTTTGATAACAGTTTAATGAGTTTAGTAATTGGAATTTTGTATCGTAAAATACAATTGCAATATTTCTATAATCATATACAAAACCTCAACACTACTGCAACAAAAATAGCATTGCGTATATAAATATATAAGGCAAACTTTTCTACTGCTACTACTACTACTACTACATATCTATACCTTTTGATACAGAGATTTAGGGTTGTAAAACATTTAATTAGTAATACCTAATGATATCCTTTTTGATTGTATAATATTCCGATATATATAATAAAACTAGTAATATTTATTTCAGAAAATAACTTGTTAATAAATATCTGTTCATGGTATAATTATGGACAATATTGTATATCTAGACTTTGTTTAGAACATGACAGTATAAAGCAAACAATTGAAGCTCTTTCCCACGAGAACAATGTCCAGATAAAATTAGTGGGCTAAGATTTTAAAAGTCAAACAAAGTAACAAAGCCATAACTGAATAACTAATCATGTTATTCAGGATATAAGCTGTTAACACTACTGCATCCAGCAAATAAATGCTCAATCAAGCACACACATTATATATATATATATATATATATATATATATATATATATATGGTGTGTGTGTGTGTGTGTGTGTGTGTGTGTGTGTGTGTGTTCTATGTAAATACATGATTCTTAGGCCAGAAATTAATAATAACCGATAGTCTGAATCAAAAAAATAAATAAAAGCAAGAAAGAAATGTATATTCAAATAAGAGTTTTGGCTCATATATTAAATGTATCTTAAGGCACGCCTAGATTTGGGAATAGCATACACAATGACGACTGTTATTTTAAATAAAGGTCGAAGGAAATAGTCGTCGACTTTTTGAGATAATGACAAAATATTAAAATAAAAAAGATCAAGCAAATGCCATGGATATGTGGATAAGTGGAATAAATGGTTGAAGGACGGTTAAAACACTTATCGCAATGTTCTAAGTTAGGTGGTGAAGACAAAGTCAATATCACTTGGTAATTCGCCTATGCAATTTCCAAACCAAACTATATTATCATATATATATATATATATGTGCTTAATTGGAGTCGTACCTAATTTTGAAAATTAATTAATTAATAATTAATTAGGCAGGAATATTCCCGCCTAATTCATTATTAATTAATTAATTTTCAAATTAGGTACGACTCCAATTAAGCACATATTCTCCTAAAATTGTCGGCAAAAAAGTATATATATATATATATATATATATATATATATATATATATATATATGTTGTATCAATGACATTGAGCGCTGTTTATCTAAAAGTATACAAAAAACTATATTATCAATATATTCTTAGGTCCTTATCTTTTCATTTAACAAAGGAAAGGGAAGGAAGACGAATTGTTTGGTTGAAACAATTCTTTTGTCTTTCTCGTATATTTCTTACTCCCACTAATTTCCAGCTATGGGTAAATAGTAGAGCAGAACTGGATCTTTAAACTTTGATATGATAACTGGTCTAGCTGAAAAAAACAAAAACAAAAACAAAAAACAAAAAAAAAACAAAAAAAACTATGAATTCAAACCTTTGAAACTCCACTTTAAAATTGGCCATATGTTACATCCTGATCGTGGGGAAGTGTTGGTAAATACATTTGGTTTTCTTTCCCATTTTTAACACTTATCTTTATTCTCTAATTTTTATGCTCTCTGAAACTTTAATTTCTATTACCTTTTTCATCCTCTTTCTATGTTCGTTTTATACTCGCTGATTGATTAAAAAAGTGAATGATTAAAAAAAAGTGAACCATGATGACGAATCTGAGAATTGACAAGGGCAAAAGTGATTTATTGCCTTAGTCTGTGTTGGCCATATAAGTCATGTCTGCAGCTGGAAGAGAGATTATTGTGGAAGAGACAGAGGAAGCCAACTTCAAAAAGCGTAAGATACTCATCTCAAGCCATCTCAGGGTAAGGGCTATACCGTGATACTGCAGATAACACAGCTCGACGCCGCAGTTGTTTAAGAAAGTGACGTCACACTATCGCACGTCAGGTATAAAAATAACCTTCTGACTTCCTTTCAAGCGTTAACAAAAGAAAGTAGAGAGGAATTTGGCGATCGTGCTAGTCTTTTGGGAAAAAGACAATAACCGAACGGTTTTGAGTTAAAAGAAGGGGACGGAGAAGATGTTAAATGAATGCCTTCATTAAGGGTGACTAGAAGAGAAAAGGAGCATGATAGGCACGCGAGGTAATTGATTGTATCATTGATCCGGAAGTTATAAGCTCAAGAACTTTGTCTTCGGGATCAGTAACCGACTGCATCTCTTGCAGAGGGGTAATATACCCTCCCCCAAATAGATATCCCGGGTATGACACTAAACTGTATCTGGAGTTTGTGATCAATTTGTAATGCTCTGGAGATTGCGGAATACCCCTTCATTGACATTAATAACTGGTTCACTTTGACTCAGGATGATAGTTAGATCAAATTGATTTGGTTTTTAAAAATTTAGTATTGATTGGTTTGGTTTGTTTTGTTTTACGGCATATCAACATCAGTGGGTCATTTAATGCCGATAAAGTTTTGAAATAAATCAATTCTTAATGGATAATACATTTTTTATAACCCATAGATAGGACCCTAACAGGGACTACCACTTCGGGTCAGAGTGGACCAGGGAGCAATGGTGATGAGGGGGTGCTCCACATTCCCCAAACCTCAAAAACTGGAACCTCACCATTAGATAGTTTAAAGTCATTCCCAGGACATGTAGACCCGCAGCCACCGCTTTCTAGCACCCATATGATACAAAGGGGCTGAGGCTTGCCATAAGGGCAATAGGGTTGGGAAAATCATATAAGTGCTAGGGCTTGACGTGACCAGCCGATAGATCGGGGGGCCCTCCGACCGCCCGTCTAGCCCAAGATAGGGACAAAGTGGAGTATTGCATGTTATGAACAGCTCATCCACCTGGGCTCTATCCTTAAGCATCACGGGTCGCCACCCACGGCCAACAGGTGGCCCCATTGGGGGAGTATTACCCCTTTAACGCCCCACCGACAAGGCGGTTTAGTATTGAAGAGGTTTACTTGACACGACATACCAGTATCCAAGTAAATGTTTTTTAAAAAAAATAGGATTAGTTTCTTAAACTATATAATTGTGCATAAATTATTGGTATTAGTTAGGAACACTTGAAACCATATAACGGTAAATACTTTGTATTTGATAGCTATGTCATATGAAATAATCCTATGTACAAACAAATTATCACTCGTAAATAGAGTACGATTAAAAAGTAATTGATTTAGAACGTTGAAAATGTAATTATAATAATCAACATTTAAATATGAATAAAATTCTGGCATCAAATATCCCATAATCGTTTGATATACCGTGAAATAAACCTAACCCACGTGCCCGGCTCCGTTAGGCCGTACACTGTAACTATCTCAATAGCAATGTCTCTAGAATGTGAAAATACTTTGAGTGATATTTAGTTTAGCATGACGTCGTTCCTATTGCTACAAGAGAAACATACAAGAGAACAAATTATGTGTTTATATAAATAATTTAACAGATCGTAGCAGTGAACACTGTTTGGCTTCTTTTTCATTACGGGTAGATTGACATTTCTTAACCTCATATAAATGTACTCATTTAAACGTAAGAAGAAAAAGAAGAAGTCAAAGGGAAACGTGAAAGTAGTTAAAAACTGCTTTCGAGTTATTTGAAGCAGACCGTTGCTGTGATATTTCTTTTATTATAATTTCGTAAACATCTATTACATGCATTTTAGAAATAATTGAGGTAGTTCTTTGGATTTTTGGCATGTCAATTATTGGGTTATTTTATGCCAAATATTTTTTATCCATTTTTGGGGAGGGGGTATTCAATTTTTTATCTATTAATAATAAAGATTCGCTTACGGTTTTTGTCTGTAACAAAAACTACGTCACTGCTTACGTCATTATACCCGAAATCGGCATAACATAGAATAAATACACTCAAAATTTGAGCATGAAACATTAGACAGTCCTCATTGGTTTTTTAAAACAACTTTTAATAGATACATCCCCGGTATCATATATTTATATATAGTTTGTTTTATGTTAATAGATATTCAAAGTTAATAGAACTTAGTTTCGATTTCTAATTGTTTTATTTTTTTTACTCCTTTAATAAATTTGATGATTTCATGATTTATGGATTAAACTCACCGACATTTAATTTTTAACTTCCACCTCCTCAAGCATATCTTCAAAAATGTATTTTTATATCGCCCGGAGGGTGTTTTTTTTATTCTGCTAGTCTAATTAATGTACAGAGGGGACCCTAATAGGTATTATCAATCCGAGTTAAATAAATGACAATGAAACGATACTCCACCATCCGCAGAGCTCCAGAATTGAAATCCAAACAATAGATGCAGTTTGTCATAATCAGGACACTAAGACCCTCACATCCATCGCCTTCTAACACCTATGATAAAAAGTGTTGGGGAGGTTGTCTTAAGAGTAATATGAACGGGATAATCATATAAGGCGCTAGGGCTGCACGTGACCAGTCACTTGATCGACATGTGCCTCTACGACCGCCCGTTTACCCCTGCTCATCCATCAGGATTCCGTACTTAAGCATCACGGATTGCCACCCACTACCAACAGCTAACTCTACTGGGAGCGGGGTTGATCTTACCCCATTGCAGAAATTAAGTCAGGGATTTCCACAGCTCCAGTCGGCGGCACTAAAATTAAGTATTGAGGAATTGTTAAGACACTATTTTCATTCTCTTTGTTGTTTTTTTTGTACTTCAGCCTCCAAAATTTTGAAATTAACAACGCTCACGCTGCTCCTGACTCACGAGTAGCCCACAGTTCAGAGAAAGATGGAAACTTCTGGGCGGGTTACACAGGTTATTTTTTTTACTTCGTTTCCTCGACTGTCAAAGTTGTAATTCAATTGATTCTTTTAGCTTTTACTCTCATTCTCTCTCTCTCTACACACACACACACACACAGACACACACACACACACACATATATATATATATATATATATATATGCAAACATTCATATTGATATATTCTAGAGAAGTTATCAGTAATTCATTATTAATATTGAGGTAAAGGCACACACACACACACACACACAGATATATATATATATATATATATATATGTATATTTTATTCTTATTTACAAATTTATTGAAAAAGTGCTCGAATACTACTGTAAGAGATGTATTTATTTGTTCTAGTGTACAATGCAATTGAAAGGTGATTGTTACCACTGTTTTCAAAGCAGCGAACTAGCTACTTATCAGTACAACGTGCCTGTGATATTCACAAGCGTGTTGCCCTGATGAATGACTAGTACGCTGTTTTGAAACCAATGGTAACAATTGCATTTTAATTCTATTTAACAGTATAACACACAGACACACACACACACACACATATATATATATATATATATGCAAACATCTTATTTACATTGATAAATCTAACGAAAACTCATTACATTTATTCATTATAAATACTGGTATGTTTTTATTGACACCATGATGACGGCTTTATATAGTTACTACTTATCTAAAATGAAAATACAATAAGATTCATAATTGGATGATGAATCGTCGATAATCTGATGGTGTGATATTTCAGTATATTCAATATTTGGTTCGATTTCAATCACATTTGTTTACATTGAACATAAATTTAATTACAAATTAGCCTAAAGCCCCAAATCTTAAATTCGGATGATTCAAAAGGAAACTGTCTTTTGCTAGTTTATTTCAATGCTTATTTGTATCCAATAGAGTTGCGCAATTATCAACGATGTGCCGTAATTATTATTCTAATTATAACTGCAATGAGATATTGGCAAACTTATTACCACAGATTGCTTGAAAGTTATCTATTTCTTTAATCACGTATTGTCATTCCCATGAACGCATGTATACATAAGTATATGTACACGCACATATATATATATATATATATATATATATATATATATATATATATATATATGTGTGTGTATGTGTGTGTGTGTAATCACATATTCTAATATATCAAAATTAACCCGATACACAATTAACCAAAATTAGTTTTATATTAGGCTCTCAGTGGAAATTCTCTCTAATTCACACACAAACACTATATATATATATATATATATATATATAACCTTGCTGATGAGACCTAATAGGTCGAAATGTACATACAGGATTGATATTTTCTCGATTTGTTTAGCCTTACATTTAAACATGTATACGCGCCTAAATTCATTCATTATTAACTAATTCATTTTCAAAATTAGGTATGACTTCAATTAAGCACATATCCTCCAAAAATTGTCGGCTAAAAGCCATATAAAACTAAGAACATCGTTTGTTTACTTACCTTCATATATATATATATATATATATATATATATATATATATATATATATAACGCATAAGTTTACATATGACAACGGATATACCTTATCTTTAAACCTTGCGGACAGTTTCTCTTTCCATTGCTAAAACCTACACTACATAGTTTTCGGTTTCGAGAGGGACTTACAGAACACATTTCAGAACTTGTAAAAAAGACGTTTTAAACGGAGATTCACTATTAACGGGTATTGTATTAAAAAGCGGCAAATTGTTATATATTAGATATGCGGCGAAAAGAAATTAGCCCGAAGATTGTTGACACGCCCTTACAATGTATACTGGCACCTCTTGAACTCGAAGCTGCTAACTACAAATAACAGGAAGTGAAGGTGTTTAAGAGGCAAAGATGTGGGCGGTTAGCGAAAATGTGTGAGAGATAAAATACGAAAAAAAAAAAAAGAACACTAGGAACATGTAAACGTTCAGAGTAGTGCCGACGTGTAGGTTCACTTCCTGCTGTCAACTTCGGGAAGATCTCCATCAAGTTCGTCATTGGCCTTATATATATATATATATATATATATATATATTTGTATATGTATAAGTATTAACTTACCGGTGGGTATAATAACGATCGTTAGAAGCGCACAATATCCAGAGGTTAAGGTTGAGAAAAAACAAATACAAAGTGCTCAATACAATGTAGAGCATACATTTATTTAAGAATGGAAATGAGTAACCTACTCGAGTTTCATCGATAGATTCTTCAGGGTTACTTTTAAATTAATCGAGTTTACGATTAATCTTTGGTGTTATAAACATGCCCGTTGGAATGGGACTTAAATTGAATTTAAGTCCCATTCCAACGGGCATGTTTATAACACCAAAGATTAATCGTAAACTCGATTAATTTAAAAGTAACCCTGAAGAATCTATCGATGAAACTCGAGTAGGTTACTCATTTCCATTCTTAAATAAATATATATATATATATATATATATATGGTAATTTATGAGGAAGTGCATCCCGGTCTCCTGCCTCAGAAATTGCTACCCGGTGACTATTAAAATAACGTCCCCGGCTATGTCGTCTCGGCGGTGTTACTTAAAAGAAAACAACCAACTTAGGGCGTTAAATGTATTTTTTTTTGGTGGGGGGCTTCTCTTTTTTGTCATAATTCTTATTTATTTATCGTAATTTGTCGTAATTCTTGTTTATCTATCGTAATTTGTCGTAATTCTTGTTTAGATGTGAAGATGGATATATAGTTTGGAATAGACTTATTACCCTACGACAAATTACGATAAATAAATAAGAATTACGACAAAAAAAGAGAAGCCCCACCCCCTCTAAAATACATTTAACGCCCTAAGTTGCTTGTTTTCTTTCAAGTAACACCAATAATACGACATAGCTGGTGACGTTTAATAGTCACCGGCTAGCAATTTCTGAGGCAGGAGACCGGGACACACTTCCTCATAAATTCCCATATATATATATATATATATATATATATATATATATATAAGCGAGGAGTGACGAGAAACGGACAGGTCGTCGTCGGGCGGGGGTTGCGACAGTGGCAGCAGCAGCATAGGGAGAAGAAAAAAAGGGAACTGCGAGACATAAGACAGCGGTCTCGCAACCCGTTATCCTCCTTTCTCTATGCGCAACCCGTAAATACTTGCAGTGCACACACACACACACACACACACACATATATATATATATATATTCAACGTCACCAGAAGATTGCTGACGCATGAACCAAAATTGTTATGAATGTTCCTTTGTCATCAAAGATATGTAAAACCTTTATATATCTATTTTTATTATATATATATATATATATATATATATATATATATATATATATATATATGGGGTGTGCGTGTAGGTTGTAATGTTTACCGTTGTAGAAAATGAACTGTGACCCGAGTTAAAAATCTGCATGTGGGTGTTTGCATTTCATACATGCTTAAGAAAGGTGTGCATTCAGTTATTCTCGCTCAAGCTATGGGTTTGGACACCCTAGGCTCTTTAATCTTGGTAGGAGAGGGAAAACTGAATTCAAACATATCATAATCCGCTTAAGAAATTGGCTATGTGTCACATACTACTCGGAGGGTTTGGTACATTGAGTATATATATATATATAGAGAGAGATAGATAGATAGATAGATAGATAGATAGGGTATGGTGTGTGAGAGAGAAGGATTAAAAAGGATTAAATCTTTTTAATCCTTCTCTCTCACACACCATACCCTATCTCTTTTTTCCTCTCCTACTCCCATTTCACATCTCTCTCTCACACGCATATATATATATATATATATATATATATATATATATATATATATATATATATATCATGTGTATGCCATATATTAATATATGTAATATATGTATATTTTGGGGAGAATATCTGCTTAATTGAAGTCGTACCTAATATGGAAAATTAATTAATAATTAATGAATTAGGCGAGCATACCTATTCAAATGTAAGGCTAAACAAATCGAGAAAAATAAATCACTGTATGTACATTTCGGCCTATTAGGCATCATCAGCAGAGCTGTAGACAGAAAGACCGCTATGTGTGGGATTCGAACCCTGACTGTCAAGCTGACAGGCGGGGACTAACCATTACACCAGCTGGCCTTACCAGATTTTTCGTTTTGTTTAGAAGTAGGTTATATTCCACTTGTGGTGACTTTTACTACACGACAGTATATATATATATATATATATATATATATATATATATATATATATATATATATCCCGTGTATGTCATATGGCATATATTAATATAGATTATAGATACAACCCATATCCTACAGATATACTACTTAAAATGTAACAAGTATTATTGGACAGACGTAATAAGATGAGGCTACATTTCCTAAAAGTCAGGTCAGCTATCCCTCATTACTTCTGGTACCATTGCCTCGGCGAAGAGAAAGTGATAAGCACTAAGTAACCCCGAAAGTTCTGAGACTTTACCAAAAATGGAATTACTCGGTATGTTATATCGACTGCTTAATATATTATGAAAGAAGTCCATCGATCCTGTCCATAATATATGTTATTATCTAATACAAATTACATTCATTTAATGTAACAATTATTGTGGGAAATACGTAGAATATCTTAAAACAATCTATAATATTTTTTCTATAAACTAAAAAGTAGCTATATAGAATTTTAATTTAAAAATTCTTGAATATTGGTAAATATATTCCTAAGAGTCTCTTGATGAAATTGCGTAATTTTTTAATCGTAAATTACTTACTCATAGACCGAAACGTGCCAGCTCCGTGTGCACAATACCAAAGTTTAAATTAAGCAATTTATATTTTCGACGTTTCAGTCCCATGTGTTTATGTTTGCCCATAAATATTCATAAACATGAATAAATGTTCAGATATTCTACTTATTTAACTTTCGTTTTATCTTTCAATTTCAGTATTGAGCCTGATATAACTGTTTATCTCCTTTTGCTCATAACTCGTATACGAGTCTAGATTAAGTCCAGTATATTGAAGGTTTTTTCTTCAAGGTAGTTTCCGCACTGAACGAGTTTAGTATATTAATCAATGAAGCAATCAATCGCCATATATACACACACACACATATATATATGTATATATATATATATATATATATATATATATATATATATAGTGATTGATTGTTTCATATACCAAACTCGTCGATATATTGATTCATATACCAAACATGCATACATATACATATAAATCACTCACAGAGCAGTCTTCCTGTCTATAACTCTGCTGATGAGGCATAATTGGCCGAAATGTACATACAGAGATTAACTTTTTCTCGATTTGTTTAGCCTTACATTTAAACAGATATGTCCGCCTAATTCATTAATTATCAATTAATTAATTTTCAAAATTATTTATGACTTCAATTAAGTACATATTCTCCTAAAAATACACACACACACACACACACACATATATATATATATATATATATATATATATATATATATATATGTGTGTGTGTGTGTGTGTGTGTGTGTAAAGTAGATCTCTGTTATTGAGGTACTATTGAGTAATTGATTTTAATGGAATATTAATCAGTGAAGGTTTATTTTATGCCTAAAAGGCTAGAAAATCCTGTTCATTATATACTTATGTTTACATTTTTGGTGTAGTTGTTTCTAAAGAATGTTTATACGCACAATTATATATGATATATTCCTATCTAATACTATAAGTGGCACAGATGTATAGTTCCAGTTATTCCTATTTGATAGTCCCCTAAATAAATAGAATTTATATACAATTATTTGGTTTGAAAAGGCTTATTTCTATTTGCTAATAATCATTTGATTGTCCACCTTTATGGGCTTATATACCTAATACAATTAATACTAACGATTTTACGTAAAATAGTATTAAGAATTCTTACATAATACTCATTATTTTCTCATTAATTTGACCCCTAAATAAAACCATAACAGTTACTACCACTCCGGGGCGGACATTCGTTTTCTGAATATGTTCATGTCTCTCTCGCATATATATATATATATATATATATATATATATATATATATATATATATTTGTATGTGTACATGTGTGTGTGTGTGTGTTTCTTATAATGATATACTGAATGTGGACACCTTATTATCTAACATACTGTATCGGTTTCCATTGTTTGAAAGAAGATTTTATGCTTTTGTCGTTTTGCAGGCCGGAACAAAGACAACTCCCGGATAGCCGTTTGTAAGAATATCAATACCTATTTTATCTTGACTTGCCTAACAAGTAAAACGGAAAGAACGGTGCTGAACTTCCGTCTCACAAACCTCCGAAGTGATGTTTATGGACACGAGGTGGCTGAATGACACAAACGAGAATTGTTAGTGATGTAGGAATTCCGGAAGTATGTAGCATGCCCATGCGCATCAAATAGCTTCGGTTTTACAGGATGTGTCGGTCGCATATTCTTGTGGGAATTTTACACGAAAGAAATTAGAAACTGTTGTCTGAATCGGAAAGAACTTGAATCAAACTGCAGCAAAGTATTGTCTGTATATTTGGATATCATTCGTCTGGTTTTTATATGTGGACAAGTATGGTTGTAGGCACATGGTGTAATG
Organism: Doryteuthis pealeii; assembly: GCA_023376005.1. Taxonomy (NCBI): domain Eukaryota; kingdom Metazoa; phylum Mollusca; class Cephalopoda; order Myopsida; family Loliginidae; genus Doryteuthis; species Doryteuthis pealeii. The sequence goes on along the minus strand of CM042138.1, from coordinate 128,355,649 downwards.
CTTACCGTCTTAGGAAATGGACACGATGAGACAAGTTCAAATCCTGGACAAGTCTTTTTGCATTTTACATAAGACTAATAATCTTACGAAAAGGCATGAATACAACTATTCTCCCTCCAGCTATGGGTAAATTGGTCAGACTGGCCTCCTTAACCTTGCGTAGACATGAAGTCTAGGAGAAGGCAAACCTGTTTAAAATCCGCTTAAGAAATTGGCCTAGTCTCGCATCCTGCACGATTGGAGGGCTTGGTATATACATATTTATATAGATAAAAGGTGGCTTACCGGTGAACATGGGCACTAGTGTTGGAGGTGCACAGAATCCAGGGGTTAAGTCCGCGATAAAACAAATACAAAGTACTTAATAAAAAGTAGAGCATATATATATATATATATATATATATATATATATATATATATATAAACACATTTTTGATACAGCTTAATTTATAACAAAGCTTGAACAATATCATAGTTTTATTAAATGTTGATCAGCTAATTAAATTAAATGATTAAAAGAGACGAAGAAAAAGGAGAACTTAAGGGCCCTTTCGACCAGTGCATTTTCAAAAGTTCTCAATGGGTTTGAAGTTGATGCAAAAGTTATGACGACTTGAGTAAGAGAGTGGAACGACGAGATGAAATGCTTATTGAATTTTCCTCAACAAATCTATTCTCTTTAATCTGGAAAACTGTCTTTAAATATCGCAGAGATCTAATTCATAGACCATTAAAAACAATGTGATTAAGATGCAAAATTCATTTTCGCTTGCCAATTGCACACAACCTCAATCGATTCTGAATCGTGTTTTATATTGACACTGCTTGTTGAGAATTAATCGCTATATTCCAGACTGAATGATTGGTGCATATTAGTGTATATGTGTCGGTTCATATATAATATATATATATATATATATATATATATATATATAAAGGAAGTTTGGTATGTACGTGTCGACGTATAACTCCAAAATGGGACATCACTCAGATTCGAAATCTTGCATATCTCTTAATATCCTTTTAACTAAGAAACACGCCAAATTTGGTTATGTATATTTACTGATTAATGGATATGATTCATTAATTAAACCAAAATCAACCAATTTGCGGAACTGTCTGTATACCAGCTGCTGCTGATAATAAAATACTGTTCGCTGCCTGCTTTCTATTATAGCTATACCAGCAGTTTAGTTTAATTTTAGTAAACAAAATCACAGTCTAAGCCGTTCAGCTCGGAATCTTTCGCCTATCTATGGTCCAAACTTTATATATAGTCCGGTCATGGAACGGGTACTTTTGCTAGTAATATATAAACCTTCAGAAAATTATAGTCATTGAGATTTTGGGATATATAAATGGGGGCATATGGTATAATGGTTATCGTCGTATAATGGAATAACGGGGTTTAAATCCTAGACGAGTCTGTTTATATTTCACATAGCGCTAATACGGTTGGGAAGGCATTCATCAAACTATTCACCTTCCAGTTAAAGGTAAATAGTAAGAGAGACTGGGCTCTATAGCCCTGGTTAGGCAACCAATCTAAGGGAAGGAAAACTGAACTTAAAGCTTTTAAACTACGCCTAATTAATCGTCCTTTTTTAACACCCTCTAGATGTTGATAAATATTTATAAGATACATTTTTAGTTTGAGCTTTTCATTACCGAATCCCGCTATCTTGATGATGACCGATCGTCAGGTGAGCAAGTGACCCTATATAAAAGCCTAAAATATAAAACCTATCGTTCTAATCACTCCGTTTAGTTTCTGAGGGCGTGGAATGGATAACGAACAAATTGTATGGAGTAACTGCTACATCCTGTTAGAAACCAGTTCTTCTGGTATCTTTGACAGATGTAATTGCTCTACATTCACTGGACACTTTATTTCCTCAGCTACGGGAAAAAATAAACTGGTAGACTTAAGGAATACATCTTCTTTTATTGGGTATAAAAGGACACTGAAACCCCACTTACATCTTCTATGGTCCGCATCATTGGGCAAGCTTCCACAACAAGTTTTACGACTGCTCGGGTCTGATAAGTTTAATTGCTTTTTTTTTAGTTTGGAGTGCTAGATCAACCATATCCAGTTACAACGTCGAGTAGCTATGCTGGTGTAATATATATATATATATATATATTAAATTTTTACTTGAAGGCACTTACAACGCATGTATCGCATATTATGGTAGAGGCGTGTAGTAATAGTATCACTTGACAAGCTTAATTTCGCTAGGATGGTCAGCTGTGTACTGTGGCCGAGGCGATAAAAGTGTTTCACTAGTGTTTCACTGTGTCTGCTGAAGTCCCGGTTTCGATTTCTGTCGGAGGGAAATCGTTAGTATATACCGCTGATGAGACTTAATAAAGTCGAAACAGTCTGTACGGTATTCTACACATCGAGCCATCCTTTGTTGGGATTACGCTTGTCAAGTTCATTTTCTATAAGGAAAAAAAAAAAAAAAAAAAAAAGTATCGAATTTTATGCGATACATGCGTTGTAAGTGCCTTCAAGTAAAAATTTAATATATACTTTCTTCAGCAACGTTTCTAAATAAACAAACATCCAAAAATCTTATATATATATATATATATATATATATATATGTGTGTGTGTGTGTTATATTGCATACACTGAATTGATTCCAAATTCTGCATTGGTTTGATCTTATATCTATGCATAATATTTCTATCACATTTGAAATTGTATTTCACCAAGTTTTGTTAAATCAATAGTAATAGAAATCTCAATTATCTTGATGTATAGATGCACGTATTTCCGCAGATAATGTACATGCTCCATGATACACACCTTGGAACTAAATAATGTACATATTGTAACTATGCCGCACATCGACAACGCGTTATTTTTCATTCGCCCAGTGAGATTTCTTAATATATTTTTTACTACAACTAATTAATAGATATGTACCTTATGAACCAAGGTTTGTCATTATCCATTAGATTCGACCAAGAGATAAATTACTCTGGCATGTCGTGCGTTGCCGAATGAATGTATTATCTATTTTGTGATATAGATCACGTATTGTTGATATCGTAAATATATTTCCGTGATCAAATTTGCTGTTTAAATAGTTTCGATTTATTAATTCAGGCAACATCAATTTAGCACTTTATAAGGTATATATACTATTAATCAAAAATCATTTATTATATATATATATATATATATATATATATATATACTATAAATATACCCTACGCAAACATAGGTATATATACCCCACACACATACATCCTATGCACACACACCCTATATACATTTCAATAGAACAAGATATAATGATATATATACGATTAATTTATATTAATCTCTTTAATTTCTTTCAATACAAACTTGAAAATTATCAGCAATGTTTGGAATTTAATTAGATGTAGACCTTATCATATTTATTTCCTATCTTTATAATAATTTCTTCATGAACCTAAGGCAATCATTTACAACTAATATTTTCAAAGAAACGAGTTAAGTCTGACTATGTTTTATGTCACGAAAATATTAGGATTTATGCAATATTGATGAAGATGTTCCTTTGTCACGTTACCAAATATTCCGCCTGAGTCCCTAACCATTTCACACATCTATCAATATCTTTCCACCATAAGTTAACAAATTTAATTTCCAATATCTTATTCGGGAGATATCTTAACGATTTAAGTTCTACAAAACTTCGGCTAGTGCATTGTATATTTCCTATTCTATTTTTTGACGTGACAAACATCAACTTAATTGGCCAGAAGATTACCTTTACTGTTTAAAACTAGTGAAGTAAGACTTTATTAGTTTGTGTTTTGTTTAACGGCATAACCTCTTTGGGTCATTTAATGCCAAAAAGGTTATGTTGGATTTCAGTCTTTAAAGTAGTGTTTCTATGAAAATAATTGGTCATGTTCTGTTATATTTTGTTGAAAAGGTTGCTTTTTTTATAAAATTTAAAATGTTTCAGGGTTTGTATTCTTAAAGATGTCTCTCAGGTTTCTTGCTAGATAATAATTGGCGCGGATATGTTTAAGTCCGTTACAATTTAGAAGGGTTCTAATACTTTGGGACTGTTTATTTACTGATGAATCTATGAGTTTAAAAGAGAGGGATTATTCTGTTATTTAAATCAAAACCTTAAATCACCGGTTTGGCAATTGGATTATATAGCCCCAAACGTGGTCATTATAACATAATCTAATACACACCTCAAAATTAACTTAATATTTGTTTAAATATCACGAGATATTTTCTTTTATAAAAGTTATCTCAGTTTCAGTTTGAAAGACGAAACTGTGTAGTAAGTTTGGTTTGATGTCTTTGTTTAATGGCATATCAACGTTTGAGGGTTATTCAATGCCAAAGCAAACATTGTAGGATAACATTAGTGCCACTGTCTAACCCATAACTGGGAAGAAGAAGGGTTCATATATTTTCCAAGGGTATTAATGCACATAATAGCCCGAACAGAACTTAAATTAGCTTACTCCGATGACGCAGTCAAGTCCGGTAGCCACAATGCCACTTCCAGTTTAGGAAAGAAGTAATGAGAAATATGAATGTAGGACAGTTGAAGTTGAAACCTTTAGATAAACTATCAGATTGATATTGAAGAGTTGGTTAAATCCCTGCTGATATGTTATAGATTATTATTTAATTCTTCTGTCATAAATTGAAACAAGAGAATATGGAAAATGTACGCATTATTGATTATTAATTATATAATATTGTAGTGGTGGCAATAATTCTATACGAATAGGCGATTTTGATGTTCTATTTTGTTTTTTATAAATAAATGATTTTGTAAATGTAATTAAGAGCTTCTATGTTCAATGGCCAATAGAATTCATGTAGACATTGGGCGGGAGGGGAGAATAATTGTTTGAATAAGGATAGAAATAATTGGGACGCCCTGTCTCTCAGTCTGTCTGGTTGTCTGTCTGTCTCTAAATAACATTTTGCGGCTATCATTCTTTAGCGGTTCCCGAAGTGAACAATACTTGTTCTGAACAATATCATCGATACACAATAAAGGGGAATATTCTTATTGATACGATTGAAAATTACGTGTTACTGTCAGTGTTTCTCACATGAATTTCACCTACCAATAAACGTCTTCCCTGATTATTACAATTCCGAGAATTTGCGTTCTATCTTTGAAATTAAATTTACTAGCCCGAGACGAATACGAATCAATAATATGTTTTAGCAATGGTGGCGCGTTTTATTTACTATTTATTTCTATATTGTACTAGAAACTCAAAATTGAAACGGATACTGAGAAAAAGAGAACTTTTTTAATGAATGTAAAAGATTTAATTCAAAGTAAAATTTCATTTTACAAAACTAATGCTGTGAGAAATGTAAAGGAATTAGTTTCTTGCATAATTACAAATCAAACAAATAAACTTATATTTTCCTTATATATTATCCTTCAATTCTGTATATGCACGCACATGCACACACACATATACAATATATATATATATATATATATATATATATATATATATATACCCCGCCCGAGCTGGATGTGACACGAGGTAAATTTCTAAGCGGAGTTCAACAGGTTTGAATTCAGATTTTTCCTTCTCCTAGACCGGTTACCTAAACAAGGTTAAAGAGCCCAGTCTGTTCTACTACTTACCCATACCTGGAGGGAGAGTAGGATTCATACCTTTTCCCAAGAGTATTAGCGCTAAGTTAAATGCAATTACCACGTCCAGGATTTGTGTGTGTGTATGTGTGTAATGCCTAATATCGAGAATACTCGGGATAATTATAACAGGATAAATTTCCAACCCATATAACTTTTAAAATATCGATAATTTTATAAGAAATATTCTCAAATTCACTTAATCAAATATAAAAGAGATAATCAAGCAAATAAAAAAAACTGCCTTGTTTTGCACAGGTAAATTAAAAAAATTAAAGTTAAGAGCTTAAGTATTATACAAGAATAAAATCTATCATAATTTGAATGCTACTTTCACCTAACTCCAAGGAATTATTTGTTGATATAGTCCAATGATCAGTACTATTCTCTGAAGTGACTGTCAAATGTTTATCAATACTTTACTTGTATACGCTCGTTTGATAGAAAATCGTGTCTGATGCAGTAAAAGTAGTTAATAGATGAGAACATTCACATTCGCAGTCTTATGTTTATTTTAAGTCAGAAATCAAAATCTCAACATTTCAGAAGTAATTAACTGCTTATGGAATTGAACCTTACACTCAGCCTCCATAAATATTACCCTTTCTTCTATCGTCACCTCTTATCCGTATATCCTGAACACTTTCCAAATATATCAAACTATTCAACTATCTATTTCTTTAAATGCTGAAATGTGATGGCGAAGAAGAGATGAACCCATAGACAATGTTATCCCGTGGAAACCTGTACATGAGCATGTCAGTGTGTGGCGTCCAGCAAATACCTCCAATGAACAGGTCTGTGCAAGTTCTGCATGCTGCACAGCAGACCCCCAGAGGACCATTGCCAATAGGGACGGGTGGCGAGAGATAATCATGGAATCTGATGATGATTTCTTAAAATGCGTAATATCATCATCTAAGCACCTATATATGTATATATTCGGGTATCAACTTCTATCTAATAAATCAAAAGAATATATGTATAAAGGATAAGGCACTACATTAATTCAATGATGGAGCCCTAGTTTTGAAGCTATGGGAATTTTGAGGTACACTGACCCAATTAGTAGTGACTGTTAAGATTCCATGTATAGGTCATATATATTTGCCTTAACATTGTCAATGTTATATATGGTTACTTGAAACCAGATAACTATAAGACACGGTAATTGAAACCATAAAACTCAGTGCAAACAATTGATCATTGTTATTAAATAATTACTTGAAATTAGAATTATGCATACATTTTCATTATTAAATAGGAATACTTGATAATATTGCATTATGTGAGATAAATATCAATAAATATGATAAAACATTTACAAATGAATGGAATGTTGTCATTAAATAACCCATAAGTGTTTAATATATAGTTAAACAACAAATCTACCCACATGTCTATAATTTATATCTAGGTCTGAATCAACTGAATAGGAGGAGTCCTTGTTGCATAGTAACAAAGGCATTCGATTGCAACATCGCAATAAGCAAGTTCGAACGTCAATCGCGCTATTACGTCCAATTTCGGATTAATAACATTAGGAAATGTATTGGCTCCTTAATCGTCCATAATAATATAGTTTAAAGAGTACCACTATTGTTCTTCTAAAAGGGTGACTTTATCGTTGAATAGCCCACGAAGATTGATATGCCATTACATTAAAAAATTGAAATCAACTGAATATTGATCTGTCAGAATACCTAAAGTTGTGTACTGGTTATTTGTCGTCGGTTCTCTTCTTACTGATTGTCCCATAATAAATTATCCTCGTGCCAAACCAAACGAAGTGCAGTAAAGGAGTTCGCCTTAGGTCATGTGAAGGGTGGAGAGCTAGGCTAGCAGGCAACTACTAGTAAGTTCTATTCTAGGACCAAACTAAGATAAGCTTAGTAAATTACAAGCTACTTAGATCTGCGTCTATATTCTCACAGATATTTATATATATATATATATATATATATATATGTGTGTGTGTGTGTGTGTGTGTGTGTGTGTGTGTATGGAGAAAGGTAGAAAAACACAGGATGTTATGGAAACTGGATGTTTATTGTCGGCGATGCAACGTTTCGGTCAGTTAGACCATCTTCAGGACTTGGATATAGTACTTGCTTCAATTATGGACATTCCCAAAATGCTGAAACAGAAGGTCATCAGTAGGGAGAGGCGTGGTTGGGGGTGGTTAGTGGATTTTCTTCTCACTAAATGGGGAGTGTCAGAATGGTGGATGGTGGTACCATAGCATTTTGAGAATGTCCATCATTAAAGCAAATACTATATCCAAGTCCTGAAGATGGTCTAACAGAACGAAACGTTGCATCGTCGACAATAAACATCTAGTTGCCATAACATCCCGTGTTTTTCTACCTTTCTCCACATACTGTCGGATTAACCTCCTCACATTTCTCCCATATATATATATATATATATATATATATATATATATATAATATATAATGTGTGTGTGTGCGTGTTACATATACCCATCTATTCGTGCAACTATAATATATTCATCTAATACCTAGATATTTAAATATCACCAAAATTCAAATAGCAACCAACTCACATCATATCTGTCTTATCAAGAAATTGTATAAGGTAAATGTCTACTTATACACGAGTTCTAACTACCTCTGTCAGTGTCTGCCGTCTAGAATATTTGAATTCTACTTTTCGATAAAGTTATACTTCTCTCTTGATTTTCCTACTGACAAGATAATTATTTATACCTAACCTCTCCGCATACCTACACCGACACACACACAAATATATATATATATATATATATATATATATATATACGTGTAATGACCTTATCTTATCTGGCACCAGCTATATCCAAAGTAATCAAGCCCCCTGACACACTCATATACATTCAAGTCAATCCAATTCAAAACGAATACAATAAATCGTAGGAGGCTGTCATTCACCGGTTATATATCAGTACTAGTAATATCCTTTGCCTGTGCCAAGGCTTGAAGTGACCATCTCCTGGAGTGTTCCTTGTGGTCAATATGGATACAACCCTGTAAGATCCTCCATACTGCAAATATTTGCTAATATCTCAAGTTAATCTGACAGGTAAAACCGTGGTAAAAATTATGTACTTTCTAACGTAATATTTTCCTGGTGAAATCAAGTGTAACATAAGGTTGCATTTTGAGAGCACTCGTTATAATACTGTTCACTAATTATCATATTTAGATTGTATATGTATGTATTTTAACTTGCTAACAGGTATCTTAGCAATAAACACACGTATATATATATATATATATATATATATATAATATATATGCGTGTGTGTGTGTGAAGCTAAGATACCTGTCAGCAAGTATATATAAGTAAAAAGTAAAGTCGACGGGGCGGCCTAAAGTCGGTATCAGCCAGTCAGCGAGGGAGTCTATCCCCTTTTCAATAGCGCTAGACCAAGGAGTTTGTTTTAGTATCTGAGGTGGAGCGCCACACCTACCATCAGCTCCTTACTTTACCGCACAGATCCCTGTGCTACTCATACGCTGAGTTGGCGGGGACCGGTATCGAACTAGGAACCTTGTGGTTTCTAGCCGAACGCTCTACCGACTGAGAGCTCAATGTGTTCCCTTACTGTCACAGAACACAAATATATATTTGGAGGAATATCGATGATTTAGATTGAAAACATTATTATTCTTTCAATCTAAATCTTCTCCGTTATTTTTCCTTAATATATATATATATATATATATATATATATATATATATATATATATATATGATAAGAGACAGTTGTTCTTTTTCTTGTTGGGCTTCTTATTGACCCTAATAGACGGTATAGAATCACTCAGGAAATCAAAGAAGTAAATCGTTTATTTTTATCTATGAACAGTCGTGGAACAATCAATATTTCATCCACCCTCAATATTACGTTAACATTTCCACAAAGGCTTTGCAAATTGTCAAATAAAATTGACAAAGTCTAGCAGAAAATGACGACAAAATAGCAAGGTTATTTTCATAACCTCTTGAATGACTAATATTACATTTTGATTAACCTCTTAATAGATTATTCTGAGTATAAGCGTTTGTTTTATAAATACACTGACAAAATAAAATTGTAGCCATCGAAAGGACGATAACGATTTTGATCTGGGTACAATATTTACATGTCTGTTGTAGTAGATGTTTTTTAAAAATTTAACTTTTGTGGGAGCCTTGTGTTCAGAATTTTTGTCAGAAGAACATTTAAATGTCTAGAGAAATAAGGAAGTAAAAAGAGACGCGTTCTGATATTTTGCGTTTCGACGAAGTCTGTTGTGGTGGACGTATGCGTTCGTGTCTCCGGATTGTTTGTATTTCTGTAGCTAGTGGCAACGGCTCTCTCTGGATGGCTCTCGAAGTCTCTTCCACTATCTCCTTTTCAGCTGCTGAGCCTTTTTTATTATCCTCTTTTGTTATTCACACGTCAATTTTAAATCAAATTTAATATCGGCTGTTTTAATGACGTATGCAATACATTCCAACATCGAATATTTGTATAACTCGCAAGTATTTAAACTTTAATATCAAAATATATTGAAATACATTACTTATTTTTGTTTTATTGTAATTGATCTTGGTAATTTTCACCTTTAGTCGGCTAAATTCCTAGCAAATAAGGTAATCAGAGTAACCTCCCTTGACTTTCACTTTGAAACAAGCCAGTAACCATTTTGAAAGTCTCCATGCGAAATAAACAAATCTTAGAAACTTTTTGATAACAAACCGTTGGTCTTTTAGTATTTACTTTCTAACAATCGTTCTAAGATATTCCTAAAAGGATTTTCTTTTCTTTTTCTCTTTCCCCCACAAGTTAAAACCGAAATCATAATATACAATTATTACAATAATTATTTAAGAAATAAGTAATTATTTCATTCCACATGCTCGTAAATCCTATACCTTGCAACACTCATATTCTAACTATCTATCGTATACATGTCTGTGTACAGGCTGGTTAGTTTGATTGGTATTACGGACATGTCAGCTTTCCAGAGTTCATCTAATATCGAAGTCAGTCAGTCTTCATGTTTTATGAGCAATTATGTGCTCTCCAGTAACCAATGCTATTAATTATTTGCAAAAACATAACTATTCTAAATACAAATAGGTTTTACATTGTTAAATGTTTTCAAGTATTCCTATATAATACTAATGATTTGTACACAATTATATTGTTTCAAGTGTTCTTATTTGATAATAATAATAATAATAATATACAAATTATATAAAAGCAAAAATAGATAAGACACAACCGAGTTGCAAATGTGTGGGGAAAGAGACGAAACTGTCAATCACATAATAAGCGAATGCAGTAAACTCGCACAAAGAGAGTACAATACTAGACACGACTGGGTGGGAAAGTTGATTCGCTGGGATCTGTGCAAGAAATTCAATTTTCACCATTCAACTAAATAGTATATGCACAAACCCGAGTCTGTCCTGGAGAATGAGACACACAAAATTCTCTGGGACTTTGAGGTAGGGTAAAAACCAACTGAAGAATTATATGTAGCTATAGAAAAAAGTAATAATCTGAGGATGTGTGGAGACAAATACGAAACGGTTAATTATATAATAATCGATGGCAGCAAACTAGGACTTAGAGATTACAAGACTAAGTACGAATGGTTGAGGAAGGTGATCCACTGAGAATTGTGCAAGAACTCAAATTTTTCACCATGCTACTAGATGCTATATGAAGAAGATGGACACTCTCCAAGAAAATAACAGACATGGGATTCTCTGGTATTTTGATATACAGACAGATCACTTAATGTCATCAAGGGGAACAGGCTTAGTGTTAATTATCAAGAAGAAGAGAACATATCTCGTCAATTTTACCGTCCCAAAAGGAATGAAAGAAAACGAAAAGAGACAAATACTTGGGTTTATCAGAGAAACCAAAACCAAAACAAAAACAAAAAACAAAAACAAAACAAAAACAAAAACAAAACAAACAAAACTATGTAACATGGAGGGTAAGGTGGTCCCTATGAGTTTGGAAAAGAGTCTGGGAGGATTGGAAATCAGAGGAAAATGGAGACCATCCAAGCAACAGCACTGTTAGGATCAGCTAGAATACGCCGAAGAGTCCAGTAGACTTGCTGTCCCTCAGTCTACAATGAAAGACCAACTGAGGATTGTGTGAAAGACTCAAGAAGTGAAATAATAATAATAATAATAATAATAATAATAATAATTTGCGCACTTGTATTTTTCAGTTGTGGTATATAGAGGAGATCATTAAAAGTACTTTGTGTCAAAGTCTGCCTAGAAGTAATGGGTCCACACTCCCTAGAACCCAATAACCGAATCCTCACCTGTGAATGTAGTGCCATGTCGAAGACACCTTTTCCGTGTGTGTCATATCATTCTGAATTCTTGTGAGCTCTAAGTACTGTTGTAATATCCTTTATTTTGAATAACTGCATTGTTTCACATATCAAATTATGACAGTGATGCTAATATCTTGTAAACTCAAAATCATATTCTGCTAGTAGCAATTTTTCCCGTATATTCTTTTAAGTAATTTTTGTAGGCAAAATAATTACAGGAAATAAAATATGAAATTTACCCATTCGCCTGCTTTGCCGGACTTCTTTTGCAGGATTATTTAAAGAGAATATTTGAATAAGGTTAAGACATTGCTATAGGTCAAGAATATTATTCCTGCAGAGATAAAAATATTGACACCAGCAACCTTGAACAAAATCAAACAAAATGCTCGATTTAAGCTGTGAAAATGGAGGCTATAAACAAGATATTTTCTGGAAATTGCTAAATATATATTTCCATGGACTATATTTTATGACGCAAGGGTCTAAACATATCAACATTTATGATATATCAGATTTTATGGATCCAAATATGTATATATATATATATATATATATATATATATATATATATATATATATATATATATATGTGTGTGTGTGTGGTGTGTGTGTGTGTGTGCGTGTGCGTGTGTAATCAAAATTAATTGTGAGACTGAATTTTAAATGTTGTTTTATTTTAGAATTAAATGAAGATCTTACTTGAGTTAGTGTGTTCAAAGTCAAGGAGATATTTTAATTGAAAATGTTTAATTTATTTTTTTTCCTTGTTGAATACAATTTTAGAATCAATATTTTATAAACATAAAGAACACCTGCTCACAATCTTTCCCTATTTTAGAGTAGATATCACTGTTTATTTAGCGTCGGATTTACCACCCAAGGAAATAAATTTCCAATTTTGTTCGCAAAATTTTAAAAGCAGATATTGTTAAAAAAAATCGACGCAATTCAATATTCCTGCTTTTTGTTACGATCTGAGAAAAAGGTACGTATCTAGCAAGCTATCTATGTATGAGCAAAGACACGCATATATCAACATGACCTCGAAATCGAATGGGATTCCTCACCTATTTATATGCATTGATGTTTTATATTCATTGGACACTGAGTAATATGCCCGCTGCAGTGTCTGTAGAGCAGATAGAATTTAGATTAGAAAGTCGAATAGTTTGACGTGCCAAACCATCTAGAGAGGCAACCTTAAAGGTTGGAGTATGGATAAAAAATGTGGAAGGCTTTTTGGTGCCCATTCATTGCACGATTTTTAAGTTGCAAAGATAGACCGTGTACGTTAAACTAATGGGAAACAAGAATAATGTAACAAGGGAAGAAGCCCGAATTTAGCCTGCAACACGCGGTCAACATGAACGATTCTCCCCAGTGCCATGATGTCAGAGCTTTTTGAACAGAAGGAAGCACGCAAACCGGACACTATTAGAAGCGAATTCCCATAATACGCCTTACGCTTCGATCTAAACTCCATTCTTGTTTGTTTTCGACATTATTCTGAGCATCGGAAAATGACACCTATTATTGAATCATAAACAGAATTGAGATCTGGTCTGATGTGCAGGCAACAGGAAATGAGGAGACGGGGGTAAAATAGAAGTGAGGAAAAGTTTGTGAGAGAAAACTTGTTTTTTCTTAAATAAATAAATAAATAAATAAAAATGAGGATTTGAGTAAAAATGTTTCCAGGCGACGAAATAAGAAAATCATTATCCTTAAGGCAATACTGTGGGGACCAAAAGGAAAAGAAATAAACGAAAGATGTTTTATGAAATTCTGAAATTAATTATTCTCTCTATTCCCTTTATTATTGAAACTAATTTCATCACCTTTGCTGTTTTGCCGACCCACAAATAGAAAATAAAAAATAGAGAAACAAAATGTAAAGAGAAATAATGTAAAATGTAAAGAGAATTCCAAAGGTCGAACACGAAATACACCTGAGAAAAGGCAAAAAATACATCAAATGATATATTCCACAATAAACAACAAAGGTAAAGGCAATAATGAAAATATTAGAAAGAAAGGGGAATGTAATTAGGAAAAAGATAAACAAATAAATAAATAAAACACGGAATCAAACAAGAAAGAAATGAATTCTTTGGAAAAAGAAAGAATAAAAAGAAAGGGGAAGTTTAAAATGATAAAAAACATCAGTAGAAAACTGAATGGCTAAAGGAAAAGGAAAAAGGGGAAGTAATTATGAAATAATGAATAAACAAGTAAAATAATAGAAAAATAGAACGAGGGAAAAAGAATGAATGCACGAAGAAAGAAAAAAAGAAATAAAGAAAAGTAAAAAAAATAATAATAAAGGGAAACGGGAAGGGAGATAAAGAATGAAAAGGGAGAATTAAATGAAAAAAGAAAAAGGGGGAGAGGAAAATGAACAAGAGAAAGAAATGAAAAGGAGAAAAAGAATATAAAAGGGAGAAAGACAGAAAAAAGGGAGAGAAAATTGAAAAATAAATGCAAAAAGATAAATAAATTAAAAGACAATGACGATAAGATTATTGAAATTACGGTCAAATAAAGCTGAAAGCACCGGTTCCCGCTAAATCACCAAAGTTAAGCAAGGGTGAGTCTGTTCAGGACCTAATTGGGTGACTAATTAAGCAACCGCAATACTGTATGAAAATGGAATCCTTTGTTTATCAAAATGGCTTGATTCAGTATCGAATGACTCGAAAAGAGTTGATAGACCAAGATAAAAAAATAAAACAAAAAGATATTGAAGAACATTATAGAAGGAAGCGATTAATGAGAAGAGAAAGAAAGGGAAGAAGGATAGAAAGATTTTTGAAAATATAAACTATAAAGAATGAACAACAAAGTAGGAATATAAAGAGATGAAGAGAAATAGAAAACCAAATAGAACTAAAGTGAAAATGTGATTAGAAAGGATAACAAATGAATTACTAAAGAAAGAATGGTATAAATCGAAAGGAATGAAATATCTAGAAAAAAAAAAGAGAATGTAAAAAAGGAAAGAAAGAGTGTTCGATTTATGTAAACTCATTTAAAAAATGAATAATGAAATAATGAAAGCAAAAACCAAACAGAATAAAATGGAACCAGCAAAAAGAAAGAATGAGAAATTTAAAAAAAAAAGTATAAAAAATACGGGACTGAAAACGATATAAAAAAAAACATAAAAATAAATATCTAGTTAATGAAGGAACGTGTTTAATGATTGTGTATCTCATAATTAGGAGCGTGCTGATCTCTCCTCATCGTAATTCTAATTATCTCTTGCATGAATATGTTGCATTTAAGAGTTTTGTTCCTTACTGTTTTTAATACTTAAAAACTGATAATTCTTTATTTTTTCTACAACTTTAAAAAAAAATTGTATTTATTTATTTTATTTATTTATTTTTTTTACTATTTCTGCCACCGTTCTTCATTTTTTCCCATTTATTTTTATCAGGCCTGAGGGATGTCGATGTTTACTGCAGAACCTCTATTGTTTTCAAAAACAATAACCACAGACACACAACCAAAATACGTAGACACACGAATAGAATTCACTCTTCGCGCATGCGCATAAGAGCCCGCATATATCTTCTACTGTTGTGAAAGTTAAACTATAATAAGGACAAATCACTAAAGTAAAAGGAAAAATGTCTATGCTGATTACATTAAAACAGACCAGGGTGTGTAGCTTACGTCTAAACGATAGACAATATGTATCTACTCTCTTTATAGAAAACAAAAATGAGACTATATATATATATATATATATATATATATCACTATCATAAAAGTAATTTGAAAAAAAAAAAACCCAGAAAAAAACAAACATAAAAAACGCATTAAACAATATCATTGCGATAACAGAAGCCTACGAAGATGAAAGAATAAAACATCTCGAAACACAGACCCTCAAATAACTTATCAAAGTGAGCCATCACAAAAATATCTCTTTGAAATAGGATGGAGATATAGAACTCGAGAAACAGGTAAATAAACAATTGCCTGAGTTAAATATATGAGCAAAACAGTTACGGCAAATTTGAAAAATAAATCAACCCATGTTTAACAAATATCTTCTAATTGGAGAGTTCCCTATGAGATGTATGCAATAGCAGAGCTCATATAAGGGCCAGTTGTAGAAAGTTGATTACCAAAAATCAATTTCCATTCACCGATTCGATATGCTACCTTACTATTTCATTTTCCGCGCTTTTATTATTGTATATCAACTTCTTTAAAAATGACTGCAAAAATTTTCTAAAACTTATCCAACTATTTTTTCTCTTGACGATAAGCAAAGGTCCAGACTTGCTGAGAACAATAATAGATGACAACAAAGAAATATCCATATTTGCTTTATCACCCTCATTCCCTTACATATATGAGTGCGCGTGTGCGTTACGCGAACAGATAGCCGGTAAAGTAATAAGTAAGTATGTATTTGTCATGCATCCCACTCATGCAAGCGTGACAAAAGGACATTTTAAGTGGGCCCACCCACGATCCGAGACTCATGGTGAAAAAACGCGTTGATCCCGTTGACATTCACGTCCAAGAGGGGCCTCTGGCACTGGGCCATAAACCCAGCCCTGCCTCTTTAAATCAAGGGGGCAAGTATTGCCTGGGGAATAGGATCAACTCTATTAATTACTTTATCGGTTCAGCGGCCGAAGCTCACTGGACCCCCGACGAGGTCAGGTAATTATGCTATATAGATATGTTTATTCTCAATTATTTTGTTTCTGTAAAGAGTGATACTGATTAACTGGAAATACATGCAGATACTTCCGTACTTAATAAGTGTTAGATCTGTAAAAATGTCAAAATTATAATATTCTCAAAAAACTTTTTCATAGCATCAAAATATCTACTCTTAATGTTACCTCATGGATAATTATAATTTGAAAAAGGGAATTTTTTTACTTTCTGTAAAAAAACCCTCACCTTTACAAGATGATTCTGGCATCTTTAAACTTATACAATTTGCTATTCACTGTTTCAAATTTTTCAAATTAAGCCTTGAAATATTGTGGTAATTTCTTTTTTTATTCTTCTGGTTAAAGAAAGATTAAAATATATGAAAACCATATAATCTGTATACTTAGAAATATAAGATAATTATATTTTAATATATGCACTTTAATTCAACTGTGTATGAATTCATAAATGAAATTCTGGAGCCAGTTGTCAGCAATTTTGATGGGATTGCTTTATTGTTTAGGGGAGTGAATATTTGATAAATCTCCAAATTATATGTACATGATAAATCCCTTGTTGAAGATTTTATTATTAAGTCCTCATAATACACTTGTAATAGGTTCAAATTAATATCTTAACTGGTAACTTAAATTTAGTATCATGGGTTTATTAGATGTTTTGTGCAAAACAATTAAAGGACTTATTTAAAATAAGAACAATGATTAAATATTTATTAAGCTGAAGACAATTATTTACCCAAACAAGTCATCCAGATTTAGTGTGACTAGGTCTCCAATACGTTGGAAATGGTTGTTTTCTTCTTCAAGTTATCAGAATTTGAACCAATGATTAATGTAATAAAAACATTTAAAAAAACTATTTTCAATCCTTTTTCTATTAGTTGCGTTCTTGTTCATTTTTTCTATCCCAAGTGTATCATTTATAAAGTGTTTAATTTAAAATGATTATTACATATTTTGTATTTAATACTTTTTAGAATTTAAAATATTCTTCGAAACGTAAGATAATAAGATTACATATCTAGTAGAAGACTCTATAGTCAGAACGAATATTCTTTGTTATTATTTATTACCAAACGATTACAGTATAAAAAACTTTGCAATGTCTCCTAGTTCAAAAAATACATCACCCTATATATATATATATATTATATATATATATATATATATATATATTATATATAGTATCCGAGTACCACTTCAATGCAGTAATTCATCGTCAATTACTAATACTATTCCAACAGAAACTTTGAAGCTGTACTCATACACTAAATTGTCCAAATATCCCAGATGTTGCGCACACTCAGTCTGAATATCCAATATGACCCACAACACATATATATATATATATATATATATATATATATATATATATATATATATATTACTGCTTTAAACAGACCTCTTAAAAGATTCATTGTAAGTAGAAAAATAACAAGAAAGAAAAGTTGTTAGCTAACATGTTTCGTTCCTCGCTCAACAGAGCTAAATATCGAGGAAAATAAAAAAATAAAATAACCAGTAAATGGGAATAGTACAAAAAAAAGACATATTTTTGTTTTCCCCTCACCTTTTCTATATCTCAAAATAGGGGGGAGGGAGAAGATCTAAATACTGATGATATTCAAACCAAGTAAGCCCTCTCTTTGTTTACAAAGAGAAGGCTTACTGGTTAGAATATATAATGTCTCCAATATTTTGAGGTGATAGAATGAGTGTGACTTGCTCTCAACTGAGAACCAGTCAGCACTAAATGAGTTGGCACAATTGGAATTATTTATAAGATGCTCGCCTGTAGAGGAACCATACGTGTTTCTCAGTGCATCATTGGGACCGACGGTTCCATTCCTAATCTTGGTGGGGATGTGTTGTTTAATGCGGGCATCCAAACGCTGGTTTGTTCTTCCTATGTAGGTACAATAATACCAATATCTAGATATGTCTGCGTGTGAAACGGATTATTGGACCATAATAGTGAAGTAATATCTGAGAATTGAAGGACTTGAACCATTTAGTTATTGCTCATTTGTTATTTTTTGTATATAACGTTAGACTATTTGTGTGTGTGCCATAAGTACTTTACTTATTTACAAATCACCGAGCTGCAATACATTTTTTAAAAGCCGTATCTGTCTCTCTCTCTCTCTCATATATATATATATATATATATATAATGTGTAAACAATGTGATATGAGTATACACAAAGTCAATAATAATTGGGAATAAACACTTATCATAAAAATACGATGATTATTGTCAAAGTTAATATGATTGTATACTCTATTAATTCTTCTTTTCCTTGTATAATAACGAATAACATTATTTCTCAAAATATCATTATCTCCCCATATATATATATATATATATATATATATATATATATATATATATAATATTATTTTATTTTTATTTTTTTATTATTATTATTATTATTATTATTGGTAACAGATTAGAAGGCCACTATTATGTAAGATTTATTAAATTATTTTTTCTGGAAACCTTGTATTAAGCAACTGAGTCACTTTCGTATTCACTTTCAGGCAACGACGTATATCAGATTATCTTTAATTGTGTATATTGAGAAATCCATCTTGACATTTTCAATACAGCCATAATTTTAAGTCTCGGCCGCGAGTTCGTAACCAGTTATTTCGCCTTTGTTCCGTGATTAAAATATCACTTTTTCCCAAATCAAATCCAATAATAGGATTCTTTGTCGTGTGGACGATTGAAACAATAGAAGACAAAAGTGCTCGAAAAGGCGGATATGAAAATGTGAAAGGCTGTGATTTACAGAAGTGTTAAGAATTATGTAAAAGGGAAAGGAAATATAGGCGCAAATAAATCGTGAAAATAATACAAAGAAAGACAAACAAGAATAGGGATATGGACCGGAAAACATTTCTTAAAGAATTAAATAAGAAGAGACAAGATTAATGAGAGCGTCCGGTTTAGCTCAGTCAGTAGAGCATCTGCATATGAACCACAAGGCTCCGGGTTCGATACTGGCCCTCGCCAGTAGTCCATCTGTACAGAACAGCTTGTTCTGTACAGGAAAGTGGGGTTTGATTGCAGGTGTAAAAATCCAAACACAACAAGTATCTCCCAGGTCTAGCTTTAGTGAAATGGGCATAGACTCCCTCAGTGTGCGGATGATACTATAGATATAAACTTCTCCGTACAGTTTAGTTTTACTAAGTCTGACACAAAGTCACAATATTTTAAGGGTTAAATAAGGCGGGCACTTATTCTAGTTCCAGAAACTTAGCTGAGTATGGTGGTGGCGTAACGGCTATCGTCGATTTAGTTAATTGTTTAACTTCGAATGGGTTATTTAATGTCGAAAGATGTTTACACAATTATATCAAGTATTCCTATCTGATACAAATGATTTGCACATAATTTAAAGCAACTATTATATTTGATAATGATTTGTTTGAACAGTAATAATTTCATGGAATCCGATTTACTACATAATTTCTGAAGGGATATATTTCCTATAATCTGTGTGTATTATGTGAGATGAGTCTTAAAAGGAATTATTTGGATTTTTCACTCTGTTGTATTCATCTTTATTTTGGTATTTAAGATCACAACGTTTCGACCGCTGTATACTCCGACCTTCATCAAATCGACAAAGAACCACTGAAAAAGTCCAGAGGATACATCGGCCAAAGCATTGGGTTTTGGTGTACCACAATAAAGACGAGCACAAACGAATACAAATCTATTAGACCAATAGACTGGAATTTGCCAGTTTCTACAAGATAAAAACAATGAAATGCAACTCCATAGTCCCCAAAACTAATTAGATAAAGTTTAGTGTTATTCAGGAAGATCTCACACCTTTACATTAGATACAGTCAGTATATTCGAAGCGCCGTCGACATTGTAAAAGGGAATCTGCGAGTTAATTCCGGAAGCTGTTTGCGTTTCACAGAGCTTAATGGCTTTAAAAAGGGATGGATACATCTATTGTCTACCTAGCATTGGGTATATAGTGACGTAGACTTGGCTCTTTGTCATTGTTGGTGGTTAATCTAGAAGGGGAAAACCCAGGCTACATGGAGCTAGCAACTACGCATCATAAAAACCTACTTTCTACTGAAACTGCACTGATGTAGTATGGGTGCAGTACTATACTGTAGAGTTTGCAGGATTTCGCAGGAAATTATCTTGTCAGCAAAGCTTTTCAGTAGAAACCAAAATAACTAACTATGTATAGAAAGAGCAAAAACCAAACAGAATAAAATGGAACCAGCAAAAAGAAAGAATGAGAAATTAAAAAAAAAGTATAAAAAATACGGGACTGAAAACGATATAAAAAAAACATAAAAATAAATATCTAGTTAATGAAGGAACGTGTTTAATGATTGTGTATCTCATAATTAGGAGCGTGCTGATCTCTCCTCATCGTAATTCTAATTATCTCTTGCATGAATATGTTGCATTTAAGAGTTTTGTTCCTTACTGTTTTTAATCTTAAAAACTGATAATTCTTTTATTTTTCTAACATCTTTAAAAAAAAATTGTTTTATTTATTTATTTATTTATTTTTTTACTATTTCTGCCACCGTTCTTCATTTTTTCCCATTTATTTTTATCAGGCCTGAGGGATGTCGATGTTTCTGCAGAACCTCTATTGTTTTCAAAAACAATAACCACAGACACACACCAAAATACGTAGACACACGAATAGAATTCACTCTTCGCGCATGCGCATAAGAGCCCGCATATATCTTCTACTGTTGTGAAAGTTAAACTATAATAAGGACAAATCACTAAAGTAAAAGGAAAAATGTCTATGCTGATTACATTAAAACAGACCAGGTGTGTGTAGCTTACGTCTAAACGATAGACAATATGTATCTACTCTCTTTATAGAAAACAAAAATGAGACTATATATATATATATATATATATATATATATACTATCATAAAAAGTAATTTGAAAAAAAAAACCAGAAAAAAACAAACATAAAAAACGCATTAAACAATATCATTGCGATAACAGAACCTACAAGATGAAAGAATAAAACATCTCGAAACACAGACCCTCAAATAACTTATAAAGTGAGCCATCCACAAAATATCTCTTTGAAATAGGATGGAGATATAGAACTGAGAAACAGGTAAATAAACAATTGCCTGAGTTAAATATATGAGCAAAACAGTTACGGCAAATTTGAAAAATAAATCAACCCATGTTTAACAAATATCTTCTAATTGGAGAGTTCCCTATGAGATGTATGCAATAGCAGAGCTCATATAAGGGCCAGTTGTAGAAAGTTGATTACCAAAAATCAATTTCCATTCACCGATTCGATATGCTACCTTACTATTTCATTTTCCGCGCTTTTATTATTGTATATCAACTTCTTTAAAAATGACTGCAAAAATTTTCTAAAACTTATCCAACTATTTTTTCTCTTGACGATAAGCAAAGGTCCAGACTTGCTGAGAACAATAATAGATGACAACAAAGAAATATCCATATTTGCTTTATCACCCTCATTCCCTTACATATATGAGTGCGCGTGTGCGTTACGCGAACAGAAGGCCGGTAAAGTAATAAGTAAGTAAGTAGTATTTGCATGCATCCCACTCATGCAAGCGTGACAAAAGGACATTTTAAGTGGGCCCAAGTCAGATATGGTGAAAAAAACGCGTTGATCCCGTGCATTCACGTCAGAGAGGCCTCTGCACTGGGCATAAACCCAGCCCTGACTCTTTAAATCAAGGGGGCAAGTATTGCCTGGGGAATAGGATAACTCTTTAATTACTTTATCGGTCAGCGGCCGAAGCTCACTGGACCCCGACGAGGTCAGGTAATTATGCTATATAGATATGTTTATTTCAATTATTTTGTTTCTGTAAAGAGTGAATACTGATTAACTGGAAATACATGCAGATACTTCAGTAGCTTTAATAAGTCGTTAGATACTGTAAAAATGTCAAAATTATAATATTCTCAAAAAACTTTTTCATAGCATCAAAATATCTACTCTTAGTTACCTCATGGATAATTATATTTGAAAAGGGAATTTTTTTACTTTCTGTAAAAAAAACCCTCACCTTTACAAGATGATTCTGGCATCTTTAAACTTATACATTTGCTATTCATGTTTCAAATTTTTCAAATTACGACTTGAAATATGTGGTAATTTTCTTTTTTTATTCTTCTGGTTAAAGAATAGATTAAAATATATGAGAACCATATAATCTGTATACTTAGAAATATAAGATAATTATATTTTAATATATGCACTTTAATTCAACTGTGTATGAATTCATAAATGAAATTCTGGAGCCAGTTGTCAACAATTTTGATGGGATTGCTTTATTGTTTAGGGGAGTGAATATTTGATAAATCTCCAAATTATATGTACATGATAAATCCCTTGTTGAAGATTTTATTATTAAGTCCTCATAATACACTTGTAATAGTTCAAATTAATATCTTAACTGGTAACTTAAATTTAGTATCATGGGTTTATTAGATGTTTTGTGCAAAACAATTAAAGGACTTATTTAAAATAAGAACAATGATTAAATATTTATTAACTGAAGACAATTATTTACCCAAACAAGTCATCCAGATTTAGTGTGACTAGGTCTCCAATACGTTGGAAATGGTTGTTTTCTTCTTCAATTATCAGAATTTGAACCAATGATTAATGTAATAAAACATTTAAAAAACTATTTTCAATCCTTTTTCTATTAGTTGCGTTCTTGTTCATTTTTTCTATCCAAGTGTATCATTTATAAAGTGTTTAATTTAAAATGATTATTACATATTTGTATTTAATACGTTTTTAGAATTTAAAATATTCTTCAAACGTAAGATAATAAGATACATATCTAGTAGGCTCTAAGTCAGAACGAATATTCTTTGTTATTATTTATTACCAAACGATTACAGTATAAAAACTTTCAATGTCTCCTAGTTCAAAAAATACATCACCCTATATATATATATATATTATATATATATATATATATATATATATATATAGTATCCGAGTAACGCACTTCAATGCAGTAATTCATCGTCAATTACTAATACTATTCCAACAGAAACTTTGAAGCTGTACTCATACACTAAATTGTCCAAATATCCCAGATGTTGCGCACACTCAGTCTGAATATCCAAATAGACCCACAACACATTATATATATATATATATATATATATATATATATATATATATTACTGCTTTAAACAGACCTCTTAAAAGATTCATTGTAAGTAGAAAAATAACAAGAAAAAAAGTTGTTAGCTAACATGTTTCGTTCCTCGCTCAACAGAGCTAAATATCGAGGAAAATAAAAAAATAAAATAACCAGTAAATGGGAATAGTACAAAAAAAAGACATTTTTTGTTTTCCCCTCACCTTTTCTATATCTCAAAATAGGGGGGAGGGGAGAAGATCTAAATATGATGATATTCAAACCAAGTAAGCCCTCTCTTTGTTTACAAGGAAGCTTACTGGTTAGAATATATAATGTCTCCAATATTTTGAGGTGATAGAATGAGTGTGATTTCTCTATATATATATATATATATATATATATATATATGTGTGTGTGTGTGTGTGTGTGTGTGCGTGTGTAATCAAAATTAATTGTGAGACTGAATTTTAAATGTTGTTTTATTTTAGAATTAAATGAAGATCTTACTTGAGTTAGTGTGTTCAAAGTCAAGGAGATATTTTAATTGAAAATGTTTAATTTATTTTTTTTCCTTGTTGAATACAATTTCAGAATCAATATTTTATAAACATAAAGAACACCTGCTCACAATCTTCCCCTGTTTTAGAGTAGATATCACTGTTTATTTAGCGTCGGATTTACCACCCAAGGAAATAAATTTCCAATTTTGTTCGCAAAATTTTAAAAGCAGATATTGTTAAAAAAAAATCGACGCAATTCAATATTCCTGCTTTTTGTTACGATCTGAGAAAAAGGTACGTATCTAGCAAGCTATCTATGTATGAGCAAAGACACGCATATATCAACATGACCTCGAAATCGAATGGGATTCCTCACCTATTTATATGCATTGATGTTTTATATTCATTGGACACTGAGTAATATGCCCGCTGCAGTGTCTGTAGAGCAGATAGAATTTAGATTAGAAAGTCGAATAGTTTGACGTGCCAAACCATCTAGTGAGGCAACCTTAAAGGTTGGAGTATGGATAAAAAATGTGGAAGGCTTTTTGGTGCCCATTCATTGCACGATTTTTAAGTTGCAAAGATAGACCGTGTACGTTAAACTAATGGGAAACAAGAATAATGTAACAAGGGAAGAAGCCCGAATTTAGCCTGCAACACGCGGTCAACATGAACGATTCTCCCCAGTGCCATGATGTCAGAGCTTTTTGAACAGAAGGAAGCACGCAAACCGGACACTATTAGAAGCGAATTCCCATAATACGCCTTACGCTTCGATCTAAACTCCATTCTTGTTTGTTTTCGACATTATTCTGAGCATCGGAAAATGACACCTATTATTGAATCATAACAGAATTGAGATCTGGTCTGATGTGCAGGCAACAGGAAATGAGGAGACGGGGGTAAAATAGAAGTGAGGAAAAGTTTGTGAGAGAAAACTTGTTTTTTCTTAAATAAATAAATAAATAAATAAAAATGAGGATTTGAGTAAAAATGTTTCCAGGCGACGAAATAAGAAAATCATTATCCTTAAGGCAATACTGTGGGGACCAAAAGGAAAATAAATAAACGAAAGATGTTTTATGAAATTCTGAAATTAATTATTCTCTCTATTCCCTTTATTATTGAAACTAATTTCATCACCTTTGTTGTTTTGCCGACCCACAAATAGAAAAGAAAAAATAGAGAAACAAAATGTAAAGAGAAATAATGTAAAATGTAAAGAGAATTCCAAAGGTCGAACACGAAATACACCTGAGAAAAGGCAAAAAATACATCAAATGATATATTCCACAATAAACAACAAAGGTAAAGGCAATAATGAAAATATTAGAAAGAAAGGGGAGTGTAATTAGGAAAAAGATAAACAAATAAATAAATAAAACACGGAATCAAACAAGAAAGAAATGAATTCTTTGGAAAAAGAAAGAATAAAAGAAAAGGGGAAGTTTAAAATGATAAAAAACATCAGTAGAAAACTGAATGGCAAAAGGAAAAGGAAAAAGGGGGAAGTAATTATGAAATAATGAATAAACAAGTAAAATAATAGAAAATAGAACGAGGGAAAAAGAATGAATGCACGAAGAAAGAAAAAAAGAAATAAAGAAAAGTAAAAAAAATAATAATAAAGGGAAACGGGAAGGGAGATAAAGAATGAAAAGGGAGAATTAAAGGAAAAAAGAAAAAGGGGGAGAGGAAAATGAACAAGAGAAAGAAAAGAAAAGGAGAAAAAGAATATAAAAGGGAGAAAGACAGAAAAAAGGGAGAGAAAATTGAAAAATAAATGCAAAAAGATAAATAAATTAAAAGACAATGACGATAAGATTATTGAAATTACGGTCAAATAAAGCTGAAAGCACCGGTTCCCGCTAAATCACCAAAGGTAAGCAAGGGTGAGTCTGTTCAGGACTTAATTGGGTGACTAATTAAGCAACCGCAATACTGTATGAAAATGGAATCCTTTGTTTATCAAAATGGCTTGATTCAGTATCGAATGACTCGAAAAGAGTTGATAGACCAAGATAAAAAAATAAAACAAAGAGATAATGAAGAACATTATAGAAGGAAGCGATTAATGAGAAGATAAAGAAAGGGAAGAAGGGTAGAAAGATTTTTGAAAATATAAACTATAAAGAATGAACAACAAAGTAGGAATATAAAGAGATGAAGAGAAATAGAAAACCAAATAGAACTAAAGTGAAAATGTGATTAGAAAGGATAAACAAATGAATTACTAAAGAAAGAATGGTATAAATCGAAAGGAATGAAATATCTAGAAAAAAAAAAGAGAATGTAAAAAAGGAAAGAAAGAGTGTTCGAATTATGTAAACTCATTTAAAAAATGAATAATGAAATAATGAAAGCAAAAACCAAACAGAATAAAATGGAACCAGCAAAAAGAAAGAATGAGAAATTAAAAAAAGAAGTATAAAAAATACGGGACTGAAAAACGATATAAAAAAACATAAAAATAAATATCTAGTTAATGAAGGAACGTGTTTAATGATTGTGTATCTCATAATTAGGAGCGTGCTGATCTCTCCTCATCGTAATTCTAATTATCTCTTGCATGAATATGTTGCATTTAAGAGTTTTGTTCCTTACTGTTTTTAATGCTTAAAAACTGATAATTCTTTATTTTTTCAACATCTTTTTAAAAAAATTGTTTTTATTTATTTATTTATTTATTCATTTTACTATTTCTGCCACCGTTCTTCATTTTTTCCCATTTATTTTTATCAGGCCTGAGGGATGTCGATGTTTACTGCAGAACCTCTATTGTTTTCAAAAACAATAACCACAGACACAACCAAAATACGTAGACACACGAATAGAATTCACTCTTCGCGCATGCGCATAAGAGCCCGCATATATCTTCTACTGTTGTGAAAGTTAAACTATAATAAGGACAAATCACTAAAGTAAAAGGAAAAATGTCTATGCTGATTACATTAAAACAGACCAGGGTGTGTAGCTTACGTCTAAACGATAGACAATATGTATCTACTCTCTTTATAGAAAACAAAAATGAGACTATATTAATATATATATATATATATATATATATATATATATAGATATATATCACTATCATAAAAGTAATTTGAAAAAAAAAAACCAGAAAAAAACAAACATAAAAAACGCATTAAACAATATCATTGCGATAACAGAAACCTACAAAGATGAAAGAATAAAACATCTCGAAACACAGACCCTCAAATAACTTATCAAAGTGAGCCATCACAAAAATATCTCTTTGAAATAGGATGGAGATATAGAACTTGAGAAACAGGTAAATAAACAATTGCCTGAGTTAAATATATGAGCAAAACAGTTACGGCAAATTTGAAAAATAAATCAACCCATGTTTAACAAATATCTTCTAATTGGAGAGTTCCCTATGAGATGTATGCAATAGCAGAGCTCATATAAGGGCCAGTTGTAGAAAGTTGATTACCAAAAATCAATTTCCATTCACCGATTCGATATGCTACCTTACTATTTCATTTTCCGCGCTTTTATTATAGTATATCAACTTCTTTAAAAATGACTGCAAACATTTTCTAAAACTTATCCAACTATTTTTTCTCTTGACGATAAGCAAAGGTCCAGACTTGCTGAGAACAATAATAGATGACAACAAAGAAATATCCATATTTGCTTTATCACCCTCATTCCCTTACATATATGAGTGCGCGTGTGCGTTACGCGAACAGACAGGCCGGTAAAGTAATAAGTAAGTAAGTAGGTATTTGCCATGCATCCCACTCATGCAAGCGTGACAAAAGGACATTTTAAGTGGGCCCATGGATGGTAGGTGCAAAAACGCGTTGATCCCGTCGGCATTCACATGCAGGAGAGGTCTCTGACACTGGGCAATAAACCCAGCCCTGACTCTTTAAATCAAGGGGGCAAGTATTGCCTGGGGAATAGGATAAACTCTGTTAATTACTTTATCGGTCCAGCGGCCGAAGCTCACTGGACCCCCGACGAGGTCAGATAATTATGCTATATAGATATGTTTATTGTCAATTATTTTGTTTCTGTAAAGAGTGATACTGCTTAACTGGAAATACATTCAGATACTTAATGTTGTACCCGCCGTTCCTACAGTGGAGAATATACACCGTTTCTCACTATAAATAGTGAGACACCGAGTGAAAAGGTTGTACTATTACCGTTTAGCGGCAAGCTAGCCATTCTTGTACCTTATTGTAAATACACTTGTCTCATTTTACCCTACCTCGACCTGACTTCTTTTTTTACTGTTGAACTAACATCACAACACTTAATAAGTCTGTAAAAAGATATATGTAAAAATGTAAAAATTATAATATTCTCAAAAAACTTTTTGATAGCATCAAAATATCTACTCTTAAGGTTACCTCATAGATAATTATGATTTGAAAAAGGGAATGTTTTTACTTTCTGTAAAAAAAACCCTCACCTTTACAAGATGATTCTAGCATCTTTAAACTTATACCATTTGCTATTCATTGTTTCAAATTTTTCAAATTACGACTTGAAATATAGTGGTAATTTCTTTTTTTATTCTTCTGGTTAAAGAATGATTAAAATATATGAGAACCATATAATCTGTATACTTAGAAATATAAGATAATTATATTTTGTTTTATTTTATAACAATTTTAATATATGCACTTTAATTCAACTGTGTATGAATTCATAAATGAAATTCTGGAGCCAGTTGTCAACAATTTTGATGGGATTGCTTTATTGTTTAGGGGAGTGAATATTTGATAAATCTCCAAATTATATGTACATGATAAATCCCTTGTTGAAGATTTTATTATTAAGTCCTCATAATGCACTTGTAATAGGTTCAAATTAATATCTTAACTGGTAACTTAAATTTAGTATCATGGGTTTATTAGATGTTTTGTGCAAAACAATTAAAGGACTTATTTAAAATAAGAACAATGATTAAATATTTATTAAACTGAAGACAATTATTTACCCAAACAAGTCATCCAGATTTAGTGTGACTAGGTCTCCAATACGTTGGAAATGGTTGTTTTCTTCTTCAAATTATCAGAATTTGAACCAATGATTAATGTAATAAAACATTTAAAAAAACTATTTTCAATCCTTTTTCTATTAGTTGCGTTCTTGTTCATTTTTTCTATCCAAGTGTATCATTTATAAAGTGTTTAATTTAAAATGATTATTACATATTTAGTATTTAATACGTTTTAGAATTTAAAATATTCTTCTAAACGTAAGATAATAAGATCACATATCTATAGTCAGAACGAATATTCTTTGTTATTATTTATTACCAAACGATTACAGTATAAAAACTTTGCAATGTCTACTAGTTCAAAAAATACATCACCCTATATATATATATATATATATATATATATATATATATATATATATAGTATCCGAGTACCACTTCAATGCAGTAATTCATCAAGGCAGTAATTCATCGTCAATTACTAATACTATTCCAACAGAAACTTTGAAGCTGTACTCATACACTAAATTGTCCAAATATCCCAGATGTTGCGCACACTCAGTCTGAATATCCAATATGACCCACAACATTATATATATATATATATATATATATATTACTGCTTTAAACAGACCTCTTAAAAGATTCATTGTAAGTAGAAAAATAACAAGAAACAAAAGTTGCTAGCTAACATGTTTCGTTCCTCGCTCAACAGAGCTAAATATCGAGGAAAATAAAAAAATAAAATAACCAGTAAATGGGAATAGTACAAAAAAAAGACATTTTTTGTTTTCCCCTCACCTTTTCTATACCTCAAAATAGGGGGGGGGGAGAAGATCTGAATATTGATGATATTCAAACCAAGTAAGCCCTCTCTTTGTTTACAAGGCTTACTGGTTAGAATATATAATGTCTCCAATATTTTGAGGTGATAGAATGAGTGTGACTTGCTCTCAACTGAGAACCAGTCAGCACTAAATAAGTTGGCACAATTGGAATTATTTATAAGATGCTCGCCTGTAGAGGAACCATACGTGTTTTTCAGTGCATCATTGGGACCGACGGTTCCATTCCTAATCTTGGTGGGGATGTGTTGTTTAATGCGGGCATCCAACCGCTGGTTTGTTCTTCCTATGTATTGCAAACCGCAAATACATTTGTATGAATAAATTATAGAGCTATTATTTATACCGCCAAAGTCATATTTAAATACTTTTGGAAAAGGTACAATAATACCAATATCTAGATATGTCTGCGTGTGAAACGGATTATTGGACCATAATAGTGAAGTAATATCTGAGAATTGAAGGCCTTGAACCATTTAGTTATTGCTCATTTGTTATTTTTTGTATATAACGTTAGACTATTTGTGTGTGTGCCATAAGTACTTTACTTATTTACAAATCACCGAGCTGCAATATATTTTTAAAGCCGTCTCTGTCTCTGTCTCTCTCTCTCTCTCATATATATATATATATATATATATATATATATATATATATATATATATATAATGTGTAAACAATGTGATATGAGTATACACAAAGTCAATAATAATTGGGAATAAACACTTATCATAAAAATACGATGATTATTGTCAAAGTTAATATGATTGTATACTCTATTAATTCTTCTTTTCCTTGTATAATAACGAATAACATTATTTTTCTCAAATATTCATTATCTCCCCATATATATATATATATATATATATATATATATATATATATAATATTATTTTTATTTTTATCATTATTATTATTATTATTGGTAACAGATTAAGAAGGCCACTATTATGTAAGATTTATTAAATTATTTTTTCTGGAAACCTTGTATTAAGCA
>CM042138.1:128186923-128319423 GCA_023376005.1 Doryteuthis pealeii | reverse complement strand
TCACCGATCGGTTTTCAGTTATTTATTTCTATTATGTGTCCATTTCGCACTTTTTATTTTTACACTTACAGCTCCTTCTCTTTTAAATCCCTTTTTTTCTCAATTTTCTGAACACCATGACCGTGATGATTACGATATTTTCTTTACTCTTACTGCCAGTGTATCTTCTTTCATTTATTCTCGTTCCTCAACTTTTATGCCTCTGCTTCTGATGTCGTTCGAGAATATTTTTTTCGTTACGACATGGGAAACAAAGACAAGTATCGATTGGAGACTTATTTACGAAATCCAAGATACATAGATGAACATTCTCAAATAACGAAAGAGGGTGGCACAAGATAAAAGAATGTGAACACAAAACAATGAACATTAGACGGTATGAAAATTGGTATATATATATATATATATATATATGTGTGTGTGTGTGTGTGTGTGTGTGTAAAATGAAAATGGAAGTGAATCCGACGGTATGTTGAAAAGAGAAATAAAGGAAAGAAAGTATTGAATCGATAAAATGGGATATTTTAATTAATTTAACTTACGCGAGTTTAGGTCAAGAGTCTATCCATGTGTAAATGTACACATTGATAAACTCCTGACCGAAATACGTGTATGATAAATTAATTAAAATATCCTATTTCATCCATTCAATGCTTTCTTTCATTATATATATATATATATATATATATATAAAAGTAAAGTCCTCGGGGTGGCCTAAAGTCGGTATAAGCCAATCAGTGAGGGAGTCTATCCCCTTTTCAATAGCGCTAGACCAAGGAGATTTTTTAGCGTCTGAGGTGGAGCACCACATCTACCATCAGCTCCTTTACTTTACCGCACATATACTTGTGCTACTCATACGCTGAGTTGGCGAGGGTCGGTATAGAACTAGGAACCTTGTGCTTTCTAAGCAAACGCTCTACCGACTGAGCTATATATATATATATATAAATTAAGGTAGCGTGGGCTTGGAGCCAACGGCACGTGGTTACCATAGTTTCACGTTAATACGATCATCACACCAAGACTTAATCTGAAGATCACATAGGCGACAATTGTAACCATATCTATTAGATTCATAAAATACTGTTTTTAAAAATCAATATTACCGAAACTCCCTGTCAGTATCGTTGAAGCATGTGCTCATCATCCTATATATTTAGATTATCTGCCTTAGGAAATCTCTTATCACTAAATGGACTCGCACTATTTTATGTGCCACTGATACCAGTATAGATTCTTTTAAAACTATTGAAGTAGAACAGTAGTTACATTGAAGATCAAATCTTCCATATCTATGTTCAGGTAATCATGTCGCAGGCAAAACTCGTAATACTATGTTCCATTCGAATAGAAAAGTCCATAGAAACACTGTCACAAATACACTTCCACATAAACATTACGTCATGCATATATATAATAAATAAATGAAAACATCATATACGAAATCAGAATCTTAGTATTCATATATGAATTTCTTTTCATATTTAAAGTTACACGTGATACTTTGACTGGATACTGGGTGTGATCAATTGAAATATGCATGAGATAATTTGAAGGTTCAAAAATAAAATCTCAATAAATAAAATAAGGCGTCGTCAGATCTGAATACTTAAATTATGATAAATTCGAATACTTGAATTATGATAAATTACACATACCTTCATTTTATCAAAAAATATCTTCCCGTGGTTTTCCCGTTTATATTTCCGCAATAGTTACTGAAATAGAATAAAATTAGACAAAATAAATACAATGAAGTTTTCATAGAAATTTTAAACATTTACATGGAATCTGTATTAATAATTAAGAAGTGTTTGCCGCTATTCTGGAGACAAAGAAACGGATTTTGATAGAACTTCTTCATTTGCTATGCATGTTTATTCGAATTTTTTAACGAAACCATTTTCATGAGAAATGTTGGTATATCATAAAATGGAAATCTCAAATCATCATCATCAAAGCATCATTCTGAAAGCACAGATTCTCATAATTCTTTCACCGTCTGTCTCTACCACTTATGTCAGGTCATCTGTGCGGTATCCAGTATTCGCAAAGAGCTGATTGGTGTGGGGTTTGATGGTTGTACTACATCGAGTATACTTATGTACATGTCTAAATGATAACTTGCTGATAATGGACAATAATCAACGGGAATCTAACCCCAACCCCTTTTTATCATATGGGCGCTAGAAGGTGGTGGCTGAGGGTCTACATGTCCTGAAAATGACGTTAAACTCTATCTGATGGTGAGGTTCCAGTTCTGGAGGTTGGGGAATGTGGAGCACTCCTTCATCACCATTGCTCCCTGGTCCACTCTGACCCGGAGTGGTAGTATCTGTTAGGGTCCCATCTATGGGTTAAATAGAAAAACATGAGTTTATAAACAAAATTGTATTATGCATTAAGAATTATTTTATTTCACAACTTTTGTCGGCATTAAATGACCCACCGAGGTTGATATGCCATAAAACAGACCAAACCAGTCAACGGGAATCTGTAACTCATCGAACATTATCTAAATGTTCATATTACAAGAAGTTAACCTATATTTTACATTTGAATATTAGTCATTAGTTTTATTGAAAAATATAATGTAAAATATCATATACTATTATTGATTAATTTCAACAAACACACTAGTTAAAAAACAAACTTTAAATCTACAAATATCTTAAGTTTTCGAATTTATTTGAATGTTTCACAACGTAAATGCATTTCAAAGATCAATATACATCATCATATATGAATATCATTTGACCATATACAAATAGTCGTGGAATTCTTATGGTCATGTGAATTTAATTTCTATATTAAAAACTAACAGAGAAACACAGACTTGCTTGGGATTTAAAACGTTAAAAATAAATATATTATCTAGATTTATATATAGATTAATAACAAAATATTTTTCTATCTATTTTTTTTATTGTATATGTTATTCTTTTATATTATTGTTTTTTTTAAAGTTGTTTATTTTGATCATTTTTCTTGTTCGGATTATTTCATTTTTATTTGTTTTTTTATTGTTTTATCCTTTACTAATTTTTTTTAAAAAACATTTTTTAATAACTCACCGATTTAAACACTCATATTTTCACCTGTTCTTACAAAAATGAGGACTAAAATGTTTATAAATCCCCCTTCCCTCTCAGACGATCGTAGGGTGGGGAATTCGCCAAGTTCATACCCCCTTAACGAAAATCGTTATACGACGCACACTTCCAAAAACAATAGGCTTTCATTGACACGATTTAGAATGAACAGTAGGAGAATCTGACCACTAGTACTCGTGTGATGGCTAGTTAGATAGTTTTGCAGATCCATTACAACTCAATAGCGAGTTCTATTCTCACTGGGTTCCCATAAAAATCCCAATTTAAAAAGACCTTGTAATAATCCAGTCTGGTCTGAGGTTAAGAAAATATTTTCCTCCCCTTTCCTCTCCACTGATTCTTCGTTGAACACAAAGGTTCAGCCATACAACGTTAATGATGACATTGTAGTTTTAAGAGTAAGTAGATTTTTTATATTGCTTAGTCTCAAGAATAACAAGAATTTCTCCTGATGAGTTTACCTACAAAACGAGCTAGCCTAGAAAATACAGCAACATGACTTATCTGATGAAACTTGTGTAAATTTTAACATTCAAGGGTAATATATATATATATATATATATATATACACACACACACACACATATATATGTGTGTGTGTGTGTATATCAAACGATATATCAACCTAACAAAAACTGTCCCTTTTCCATAATCCTAAAGATTATGTTATATTGTGGAAGACCCAGAGATTACTCGCAAAGTTTAATATCTCCGATTTAACTTTTTTCAGACAAAGCCTTTTAATCATTATATTTAGGTTACTTACAAACAATAATAATCTGATAAATATGGGAAGGAACGAGTATACTTCCCAGGAGGGAACAAGTTTCAACAATCCAAAACAGGACCCTGTGGAAAAGTCAGAGGTTGCGAGGTAGAATCATTGTGATAAAACAACGAAGACGGAAAATAGTCCAATGTTAGTCACACACACACACACACACATTATATATATATATATATATGTTGTGTGTGTGTGGTGTGTGTGTGTACACCAGAGAGAGAGAGAGAGAGAGAGAGAGAGAGAGAGTATGTATACGTATGTGTCTATGTGATTATTCTAAGAATGTATTTACTTAGAATATATAGATATCAAGTCTTATCAAATTCAAGAAGAGATATATCGAGAATATTGGCAGCATTCTCAATAATATTTTGTTAATGTTATGACAAGACCCAAAATATCACTTTTCATGTCACTTTTCTTGTCATAGATATTGTTGAAGCTTTTCATGACGGCAATCCAGAGTTATTTACGGTTTCTATTTCCGTGGTTTATTTTTTGAGGTTTCAGTTACTATCGGTCAATATGAGAAATAATAAATCTAACATTTTACTTCTCAATGGGAACAATACGAAATAGCAGTCAGATTGGATATGACAAAGGAAATGAAGGTATTTAACCCAACACTTTTACCACGGGTAGGGTGAGACAAGTTTTCAAATACGGGGCATCCATATAAAAGAACTAGGAAAGTCCTTCCATGAAATGACCAAACTACTTTGCCTTAGGAAAGACCAACAAATAAAAATCCAATTTATTACGTATTTCCCTCGTTGTCAGTTTTTATTCTCCAAAATTGTACATTTCTTAAAGTGTTGAAATATCTTGATTAAAGATTCAGAACATTTGCATTAGCGATTCCAGCGATGTTCTATTCTTTCAGTTTTACTGAAAAATCCTCTTAGTGATCGTTTAGATTATTTTTAAGGGCTTATCAACCTCATATAGGTTATTTAATACCTAAATATGGACACAGTTATTTGGTTTTACTATTCTTAAGTAAGTATTACCCGGCCAGTTCGCCACGTGTAGGATCTGACACAAGATTGTAAGTATGGGGTATCTACGTTGGGATGTCTCTCCTAGCAAGCCCGTTTGTCACGGGTATATGAAGTCCTTATGTGGTTGGAAACAAAATGGTCAAATTTCGAATAAGATATTTTATACTTATCTAATAGAACCAAATCTTTAACAAAAACCTTCCTGTATTCTGTGTCTGTATTCTAAAGATATGTACAATGAGATATCAATAATTTTACTTTTGTCGGTTGATGACACACTGGTTCCTTCGGTAAGCACATTAAACAGAAATTAAATTTTCAATGCAAGCTTCAAGATCACCGGTCTTGGAAAGTTATTGTTCTTCTTCGGTATTCTATTCGAATGTAAGCATATTAATATGAAAATGAATCAATCTCGATATATAGAGAAAATGTTGTTAAAGTTTATTATGCAAGAACGCAAACAACATTCTACGCCATGCGAAATGAATATAAACAAGGTAATCAATAATGAGACCGGAATAATAAGCGATAAACTATACAGGGAAATTATTGGTAGCCTAATATATATAATGACAGCAACCAGGCCACACATTCAGTTACAATATTATTGCAAGATTTAGGTTAACCGACATCCATACATTTAAGGAAAGCCAAACTTGTATTGTGCTACTTACACGGAACAAGAAAATAATCTCTAATATTTAAAAAATCAAAGTCCACTGAAAAATAGATTTGGTGATGTTGATTGGGGTAATTCTCTTGATCGAAAAGGCATTACTGAATACTGTTTCAGATTGTTAGCTAACAACCCAAAGAGTTCGTGGAAATGAAAAAAAAAAAAAAAAAAACACAATCCGTTGCCTTGTCCACATGCAAAGCTGATTCTATGGATCTATCACAGCTAGTGAGGAAGCTATTTTTCTTACTACATTATTAAAGATTGAGGAAAGACCATTCATCTTTAATCGTGTAACTATTTACTGCTATAACTATTCTAGTCATGCTTTGTTAAAATCCAAGTGATCAAGACATAAATATAAAGGTACCAATTTATTCAAGACGAAATTCAAAATGATCGGTACAATTGGAATGCATTAAATCAGAAAAAATATGTGACGATATATTCACGAAACCTATTAAAGGAAATAATTAGATACTTTCATGCCAGCTATTGTGAGAATTCAATCATCATATAAAAATTAAACTAAATTTGTCTAGTCGGCTGAGGCCCTTAGAATACACCGACTTTGTCTCTATATATAGATACAACGCAACACATTATTTAGATGAATAGTTTGACGGAAATTCGAATAAGAAAAGTTGTTACAGTGGTATTTTGACTTACGATTTTAATTCGTTGCACTCGGAACTAAATTTCCTCGACTATCAAATCAATTTTCTCCATTGAAATAAACTGAAATGCCATTAATTCTTCCCAGAACGCAAAAATATTCTAATTTTGTTATTGATAAGTTTTTTGATAAGATAAATAGCAATGTGTTGTATATGAATATAAAATACAATGTGATGAATTATGTACTAAAATGTTTTAACGTCTATTTTTTTAAATTAAAAAACGTTTATTCTCATGCATAATAAATTTGGAAAATCTTTAAAAATGTTTTTAATGAAAATTGTACCTGAAACTCACTTGTATTAAAAATTTTATTGCACAACACAAAACCAAAAATAGACAGTGACATCTCGTTCCAAAGAAAACTCGTACATTAAAGTAGCATGGTAAGTTTTACCTTTGTTAAAAGTTTGTTTTATGAGGCAAACGATTTCAATAGCAGTAAATCTAACGTTTAACGAAATTTTTATTTTTAAAAAGAGAAAAATAAAAACAAAAACTTCTACAAAACAAAAAAGAAAAGAAAGAATATTTGACAAGACCATTAAGTTCCAACGGTACTTACTAAAAAAATAAAATAATTCATTTCTATGATTTTTTTTCAAATTCTGTCTTTCATTTTTCATAGTTCATCTACCACTGGGATAACAAATTTTGATTGTGTTAAATATAACTTTTAACGAATAATAAGCATTATCATGATAATTATTATCATCATCATTAACTGTTCACTTAAAAATAAAAGATTAAAAAACGCAAGTTTTCTTTCTTTTTAAAAATCGTTCTGTGCAACGTCTGTTGTGCGTGAGCATTAGGATTTTCTGGCTTTAAAAATTGCTGGAAGTAGCCTGGGTGCACATTTGCGAGAACAATGAGTCAGTCATTGACATTTTTTTAATTTTTCGTCGCTAGAATAGAAACTTTCTAACTTGGACCAACATTCAGCAACGCTTATTGTTAATTTCGTTTTTACAGAAGAATCCTTCTCCCGTGAAGACGAAAGTAACATCGACATGATTTGAAAGTGACGGTTCCATGCAACAGATTGGGATACTTCTTTACACTATCCATCCCCTATAAATACATCAGATTTTTAAATCATGTTTTTTAATCTTGAAAATGAAGTAAATAATATTTTAGAACTAAATTAGTACTAAATTAATGTATGAATGTATACTGTCGTTATCGTAGTAGTTGGAATCTTGACCAAATGATTTGATCTTAAGCGTATTCCACCGAAATTTCTGGTGAAATGACCTTGACTATATATTTAATAAATCATATCTTAATCATACCCATGGACGTCCCATCGTGATATAATGTTCACAAAGCTTATTTAGAAACCTTACATAAGGAATGGATCTTGCGAGTGGTATCCTCGCTGGGTACCCCATGCATGCGACTTGTGTCACACCGTACGCATGGTGAACGGATGTGGTAGAAGAGAGCGCACCATCGTGGTATAATGGGCAGCAAGCTAGTCCGCAGATCCATTATTACTGAATAGCGAGTTCGATCATCACTGGATGTCCCGCGCATGTGACCTCGTGTCACATCCTACCTGTAGTGACGGGTTGAGTAAATACTTACTGACATCAAAAACTTCCAAGTACCAACACATTTATTTTTAAAAAATCTAGATATTTCACTTCATTTTAAATATATGGGTTAATAAACATTATCAATGTTTATTAACCCCTATATCAAAGATAGTGGTGTACTAATACCGTCGTAGGAAATGAACACAACGAGAACAGTTCAAATAATAGAAGAATCTGTTTACATTTCACATAGCGCTGATACCCTTGGAAAAGTTATGAATCTAACTGTTCTACCTCAAGCTATGGGCAAATAGGACAGACTGGGCTTCTTAACCTTGGTTAGGCAGTTGACCCTGTGTCACATCCTGCTTTTGCGAAAGGGTTGGTAAATATATATTAGGGACCTTTACAGTATATTTAGTGCATAATACGTTTATCATTGTGATGTAATGGTTAGAAACCTAATCTCACGGGTAGGTTAATATTTATGTCACTCAATTACTGTCTCCATAGTTTGCAGTATTAGTTGGCACCCAACAATACGATTTTTACATCGTAGGAAGCGCGTGGTGTAATGGTTAAAGTCATGGGAAATGGACTCGTCGCCCCGAGTTCAAATCCTGGACGTGGTAATTGCATTTCACTTAGTGCTAATACCTTTGGGAAAGGTATGAATCCTACTCTCCCTCCAGCTATGAGTAAATAGCAGGGCAGACTGGGCTCTTTAGCCTTGGTTAAGCAACCGGGCAAGGAGAAGGAAAACTCTGAATTCAAACGTTAAACTCCGCTTAAGAAATTGACCTTGTGTCACATCCTGCTCGTGCGGAGGGGTTGGTAAATATATACATCTTGATTTACTGCTACTGCTAACCGGAAAGAAAATCCCAAGACAACTCTTATTTAATTCTTAAAGATTTATGTAATTTTTTTAGTTTATATCTAAACATTTATCGTCCTATCGCTGAGGCTCAGAAGATGCTGCATGTATTCTATGCGTATGGTTAATACTCTCCTCAAAGGGGTGCTCTCTATATCACACTGAACTGCATCATATAGACCACAGTTTTTGTGGAGTACCTCTCCATCGGCCTTGCTCCCAGGTTCACTGACCTGGATTGGTAGGGTCTCATTTATGAATCAAACCTGCTTGAAAATATTTTCGCAATCGATATAAGCTTATTTTTGACTCTTAAACAACTACACAAAAAATGTAAATATGAATGTGGTTTTCTAACCATTAGGTATAAAATAACCAGTGATAGATTGATATGCCGTTAAAATTAGTTAATCTAAACATTTTGATTCAAAATTTGCACCGACCAGGAACCGATAACAAAATAAACTTTTGGTTGACCCTCGGTATAACATTTAAAAAATTAAACCGTTCATATTTCCCAATGATGATAATTTTGTCAACCACATAAAGAATAAACTTTTTCCAAGTCAGTGTATTCTGTTTTGTCCACTTTTAAAACAATTAGCGAGCGGAGGAGTTTTCAGTTAGTCGACAGCCTCCCCAAACTCTACTCGCTTTAAGGCGCAACATCATCGATTGAATTTATTAGCAAACATAATCTTCCATAATCTTTATTTCCTCATAATTTCCCCTTTAAACTTCTGGCAGGCAAATAGTCCATTAAGAAATCGTTTATATGAATTCGAGTTCTTTGCGAAGGAGTTAAATCGAAAAATGGAATCACGCCCTCCTTTCATAAAATGTTCAGTTTAACAGGAATGTCTATTATATAACATTTTTTATTTCCATGAAAATCAAGACTTTCACACTTATGCGAATGAATGACAATCACAAAATCATAATTTAGTGTACACAGCCACTGTGTTGCATAGCGCGTCGTCACTATACTAAATTGCAATAGTTTTATCTTCGTTGTAAGGGATGACAATAACACCAAAGTTATCCTCCAGAAGTTTATTGAAATAAATTCAAGCTTCTTAACTTCAAGAGAGAGGGTAAGTTTAATTAATATATTCAGTCTTTAGACTTTCGGTCCTTTGATTAAATTTCTGGGCGACAAGATTTTTCAGTTGGTAAATATTAACGCTAGCTTTTCCGGCACCAACTACACGAGGTCCCGCTCGGCCAACTACTGCCCCGATCACCTCACTCTCTCTCCGCGTGACTGCCTCCGGGACTAACTGACGACTGACCTGTCTGAAGCCCTCGGTTCTTTTATATTCATAGCTACTCCCACGTATTTTTATCTCTTGATCTGATAACGGGCAGGTGTTAAACTTCTTTGTTTAATAAAACCGGGAATTCATATTTCCCTTTGTACAATATATAACAACTGTAGTAATTTGAAACACCCTTCTCCATTTGAAGCAGCTTTGTGTTTTCCTTTGCTAGGGTTCTTAGCTCCCTCAATCTTAGGGTTCCCATTCCTGGAGTTTGAAGGTCCAAAGCAACTTAGAAAGTATATTAGACACACAATGTCGATGTTATAGTAAACTCAGTCTTCTGCTAGTGCTATCTATTTTGCTATTGATGTTAGATCTAGTCTATTCCGGATCGCAATGAAAATTTCATCGGTAGCTGGCGTTGCCCGGTCGGATAATGTTGACAGTGTTTTCGTTGAAGGAGGGTGGATATTATACAGTGTAACCTCTATATGCGGTTGTCAGTTCGCAATCCTTGGTAGGGAAATATTCTGGGTCTTGTTTTACTCAATTACAATTTAGCTAAACGAAACGTTTTAATTAAGTAAAACAAAACTTAGAATAGACGTAAAAGTACTAAGCTTTATTTAGCTAAACAAAATTCAGCAACAAAATGAGGATGAGAGTAATTACACGTATATAGCCTGAGTGGCCGAGTCTATTGCTCGTTCAACGCAAACGTCAGATACCACAACATGCTGTAAATTTTAAATGTTTTGCATTTCTCAGCCATCAAAGATTTAATGACGACCACTGTTCAAGACAAGAGAACTGATTTGCTAAAATTGTATATATACTGTGCGATAGTGTTGTGATATTAAATAACAACTGGCAAAAATATAAATCAACAGACAGAAAAAACAATTTTGGGGTATAATCCCTGATTATAATTATGTCTAGGGGGATTAATATTTTTATGAATATGCCATCTTATTTGGGTTTTCAGCGCTCATCTATCACAATCTAAACTTACTCCTACTTACACTTTTTAAGATTTCCAACGCTAATTACTTCCCATTCACATTTTTTGTATGCTTATGTTTCCGCATTGATTAGCTAATTCTAAATCTTATAAATTAATGCAGATTGTATCTGATTTTATAAGAAGAGAAATTAATTACATGATCTCTGCAAATACTTGTACGTCTCGTTTGTTTTGCCACAGGATGAATATGACGCCACAGCTGATAGATTCCCGACTACAGCATGTCGATTCTGAGATAAAACCTGATTATCTTTCTTGCAAGAATAAGGGATTTATTAGATAGTTATTGAATTTGCAAACGCTTCACAATTTACTGAGAAAATAAACCATCGGTCCAATATTTTATGATAAACAAAAGAAGGTGTTTCGGTTGACCTTGCCGATTGATTTACTATGTTGTTCAAAAATGTTGAAAGCCACTATAACAGGTAACGAATCGTGAATATATCGATACAATCCTGAAACTAATGTATGCAATT
Source organism: Doryteuthis pealeii (assembly GCA_023376005.1). NCBI lineage: Eukaryota > Metazoa > Mollusca > Cephalopoda > Myopsida > Loliginidae > Doryteuthis > Doryteuthis pealeii. The sequence goes on along the minus strand of CM042138.1, from coordinate 128,307,982 downwards.
CCCAGATTTCAACGAGATCAAAAAGGCTTTTAATGCAATATCAAACCGTCTAGGGTTATTTCATGCCTTGAGGTTCGAAGATCACGTTAATTATAATATATTTTGGTGGTAGTTTAGGGTTTTTAAATCTTTTGCACACTGACCAATCAAATGCGAATAATTCCTAAACATATCTATTTGACCCTTATAAGTATTACCACTCAAAGTCAGAGTGGACCTGGTAGTAATGACAACGGTTTCTTTCCACTCCCCAGATATCCAGAACTAGAGCATCACCATATGATATAGTTTAATATCATACACAGGACGCTCCTTTTATTTTGAAATGGGGGGAGAGGACATATCCCTCTATATCATATACAGTAAGCGTATTGTAAGCCCTTGACAGAGTAATTACCAAGTTCTGAATATGAATAAAGTGTTTCTCGGTCATTTTGATGAAGAAATGTTAAATAAATACAATACTTAACACTATTACTTGAATTTTCTATGCCATTTTTAACATCCTTTTCATATTAAACGGCATTGAATTTTGGAAGTACTTTTTGTTTTTATTTGTTTCACAAAAGATGCGATATTTTGGAGTTTTGGTCTTGCTCATTTCAAATCTTCTCCAGTATCCGTTCCACTTAGAGTGTTTCTACTGGGCTCCCAGTCACTGGAGCTCTGAAGTCTCCAACGTATTGTCTCCCGGTTTGCTGCTCCTCAATAGTTATGTCCTTTTCTCCACTTAATTATCGAACATATATGTATTCCCCCAATCGCCCGCACGAACAGAATAAGCAGGATTTAACGGGTTTGAATTCAGAGTGTAATGTAATGAGATACTGGCTATGCAGGTGTTTTAAAACCTGAAAGAAATATGATATCCGAAGATATCCAAGGTTAACACAGGTGATCCTGGCAATCCGAGGGAGATAATAACATTTCCATTACTGGCTAGGTATAAACAAATACATGCTATCCAACTTAGGACCTTATGTTTTTGTTTATAAACAAAAGTTTAATTATATAAATAATTTCGCCAAAATCGAGACTCAATGGGCACTAAAGGGGTTAGATTCTTTGATCTGACCCGCCAGATGTCTTAGGTTTTACCGCGAGGTTTAACACGTATTTCAGAATGTGGGAGTATATTCCAGAATCTGGAAGAACTTTATGGAAGACTATCGAATGCTCTAATCAGGGAGGTATTTAAGCACTTGGCCTGGGTTGGAGTTAGTCAGTGGGTCTGAGTTAGTTGAATCTGGAGTCTAGATGGAGCCGAATCGAGGCTCTGGTAGAGAACGGATCGAAGCTAGTTGGGGGTAAGATGACTGGGCGAACTAAGTTAATTATATCCGCAGACATTAGGTTAATTTAGCCGAACTTAATGAAATACAATAAGATTCTCCCCCAACCCTCTCTCTTTCTCTAAAAAAAAAGAAACGGCCTGATATAATAAATTAGTTGAAAAAAGAGGCTTTTGTTTACTACGTTGTCACTACGAAAAGTTTTATAGTTGTCACTACGAGAAGTTTATGAATGAACAAAACAAAACAAATAGCATTAACCCCGAGCCAACACGAAAGCGAGGGAAAAAGATAATCTGTTTCCATGAGGAAATTGAGCGCAATGAAAGGCATGTGCTTCCACTGATCGATCTCCCTTGTCAACAGAATGAGGAAGCCAGTCTTTGGGTTTGGACACTGACAGGCTATCTGCTACTAGAAAGGATTTGCTTTGGTAAGCCAACCGTCGTGCCTCTCGTAGAGCAATAGATTGCCCTCTATACGTTTGCGTTACGTACTGCCTTTAGTAGCGCAGGGCAGTGATCTGCTGCAGAGGGCTACGTTACAAGAGATTCCCTTCCCTAAACCGTTGTCATGCCAATGTTAAAGAGCACAGTGTACTCTACTATTTAACAAACTAATATATACAGATTATAAGCTGCACGAATTGACGAGTTGTTTCATCGCCTCTGTATGAGAATCATACAAGATGTCGTGTGTGTTTTTCTGTCTGTAATCAAGTCACAATTCTCTGTATTGAAACTATGACAACATGCAATTATATTTATATATACAACAAAATTGCAGATGTCGTGTGCTTAGTATTATTGATTTCTAATATTTTAATGAATATGTCTCTTCAATGAATCTTAAATATTAACACATAACAATCTCTAATATATATATATATAGTTTATATACAGTGTACCGCGTTGGTGTTAAAATAAAGAAAAAAGAAAAAAAAAAGAAAAGAAAGAGTTCCTTTATGATATTGTCCTTTCAAGTCTCCACCTATTCGGTGTCCCTGACAACGTATTTCCCTCATGTGGCCTCTCAAATATCAGTTCTGATTTGTAATAAATACAATTCTATATAAATATTAACATTTTTGTATTCACCTGTGAAAGATTGCAAGACTGTGAGGACAATAATGTTGAACATGTGGAATGTCTTTATGATTATATCATAAATGTACTTCTATAAGCCTGTTAAAATTTTCTTTTAATCTCCGGTGCTTATATCAAACATTTGAATTAATAACAGATTAATATTGAAGCCAGCCTGAAATTTTCTGCCCAAATTAGGTTTGTATGTAATTTATAATCACAGCGCGTGTCACCATGCTTAATCAATTAGTCATGACTATACTATATATATATATATATATATATCCAATTAATATACATATGTATATATATATATATATATATATATATATATATATATATATATATATAGAGTGAGTGTGTGAGTGTGCGAGTGTGTTATTTGTAAACAATAGTAAATATCTTAGCGTTGAAATGGTGTTTCATAGATATTTTAAAAATTGAAAGTGGTTAATGATTGGGATTAAACTTATCTATTCCTTTTTATAAATAGAGTTTCGTTCTTGCGCATTGAAACTTCACCAGTTGACAGTTTCTCTTTTTAATTAGGTGTCATTGACAGGTTTTCTGTCGTAAACAAATGTCAAAAAAATCCGATGGGAATCTTATCGTATAACATGCTTACTGTATTGATGTGACAATAGCTTAGATCTTACTAGTAAGGGAGAGTTATAGGATTTCTTGATGAAAGATAAATTGTTTTTAGTTGTTGTCACCTTCGATAAACTACTGATGAATCTATTTTTTTACACCTTTTTAGACTTGGATAGGCTCCAGAGTGCTGTTTATTAAACACATGTTTGTCATGTGCATTTTGTTTAGTTTTAACATGTCCTTTTATTGTTTTGATGTCAGGATTTATTCAACACTTATAAAAACCTTTTTAGATTCTATGTTGAACATTGTAATTGAAGCTTCTATGAAATAGCACATGTATTTTTGTTTTTAAGAACTTTATATTTTCAAAAGGTTTACTTTCAAATAAAATCTATAGTTGTTTATAACTATTTCAGCTGTATCATTGACAGTATTAACTAATATTGATTTATGATTATATACTATATAACCCGGGCAAGATGGGGAACACAGTATATATACGATGTATATATTAGATGATGCATATTCAATTATCATTATTCCTTCTGGCTAGCATTTTGTTTCGTTTTAATTCTATCTTCAATTTCATCTTAACCTTCGTGGGTAATTTAATTTCAAATCCTTGTAAAAGAACAGTAGTTGTACTATTTACCCCACCGTTGGGGGAATTCATACCATTCCTAAAGGATATTAGTCTGAAAATGAACCTAATAGCATGACAGGAGTTCGAACTTACTATGATGTCGCAGTACAGCATGTTAACCATTATGCCACTGGGACTTCACCTGACATTTTTGGAAAGAGCCAAGAACAGTAAGATAAATGTTAGATAATAATAAAGGATAAGCTCTCTGTGTGACTCAAAATCTCTTTCCCTTTTTCCTCAAGGAAGCATGGTCAACCATGCCAGCTGCTCTACAAACTGAGCTACAAGTGCAACCGATATAGTAGAAGTCTAAATAACACCCATAAGTCATCCTCTATCTTGTGTGTTGTTTGTGAATAATAGTATAATATCTATTTCATCTTCCAAAACTGGTTTAAGGTGTATCATTATTCATTCACGTAGTCATTTCTACTAAAGAGAGGTATTACAGGCATCGGAAAAAAGAAAGGATAATTAATGGTGAGATTTGAACCCGCTTTCCATTTTCTTGTTTTTTCAGACATGGTTCGATGTACAGACTGCTACGTAAACAACTGATTCACATGTCTAAATAATAAAAGCTGACTCAATATTCTAGTCTTTGATTGGCCTATGTCTTTTTTCTTTACGAAGCATTGTTAGGAGTTCCCTATTAGTAATTGCTACTATTAATTTTCCTAATTTCTAAAGAGATAGATAAAGTTGGTTGGTTGGTTAGATATTATATGCCGAATACTTTTTTGTTTCATTCATTTTTGTTAGTTTTCAATTGGTTTTACTCTTATTTAGTACTTCTTTAAATTCATTTTTATCTATTTAACCGATAGATGGGACCTTAAAAGTTACTAAGACTCCGAGTCAGAGTGAACCTGGGGTTATGGTAATGACTAGGCATTTCACACTTCCCAAATATCCAAAATTGGAACCTCACCACTAGATGCAGTTTAATGTCATACCTAGGATTTGTTAAGAAATTGGAAGATGAAGGAAAATACTTGTCAAAATTAATAATTGTGAGGAATGATGAAAGATTCCTTGGAATATGATCATGATTAAATATATTTCGAATTATTTACAAAAGATATATATATATATATATATATATATATATATATATATATATACACGGGTAAGAGGATTGGCGAACGAAAGTTCATTCGGGTCTCGATCCCGGCCAGAGGTAGCTGTTAAACGGTTAACTTTGTTTGAGCACTTTAATTAGAAAGGATTTAATTGCAAAATTCACCGTATTCGGCGTACAGCTAAGCCTCGCTTTGTATACATAAAGCTTGAGGCCTCTAGTGAATTTCATTTCCGCTTAGAAATGTAGCGATTAAATAGTCTCCTATATTTGACAGCTTCCTTGGCCGTACGGGTACGAGGATTGGCGAACGAAAGTTCATTCGGGTCTCGAACCCGGCCAGAGCTAGCTGTTAAACGGTATAACCACACTGATGAGAGGTGATACCTCGAAACACGTGTCTGTGGATTACTTTATTATATATATATATATATATATATATATATATATGTGTGTGTGTGTATGTGTGTGTGTGTGTGTGTGTCAGTATTATCCTGAAGACCCTTTAGGTGAAACCTAAGTAAGGAGTGTGACTTAATTTAGGTTTTCTATATGTTGCTCAACTTAGTGTATTGAGCACTTTTTTTTTTACATGTAATCGTAGTTGACTCCTCGGTTGCTCTTCTTTTTCGGGTCATTTTTGTGCAGTTTGATTTTTTTCAAGCCGTGAGGATGATACAGCTTTTTCTTTTTTGCATTTCTTCTGGGTTTTTTATTTGCAAATTGGATTACCTGGGTTTTCTTTCACCGAATGAGTCAGAAAAATGAAATGATACTACTACAACTAATAATAATGATAATAATATGTATGTATGTATGAGAGAAAAAACGAGTTTCACATATGCTTCTAATATGAATTTGATACATTTCGTCACCATTTGTAATTAAGCTTATAGCTGATATAAAATCATGATAGAAAGCGATAATAGATTTCTTGCTGCTATCAAGAGTGGAAGGATAAACAGAAAAGATAGTCATTAATCGATTGCATAGCAGAGACACTCGAAGGCGCATGATTCTATCATATTCTCGTGTTGTTAGAAATAGTTGATTTTACCTGAATAGCAAAACCAAAAACCCTACCATCTTACTGCTTTTAATTTAACTTTCCAGAAGTTTTATCCCAAACCTACATCTATCGATTGATAGCATGGATTAACATCAGACCTAAGCCACTCGTTCCTATCGATCAAAGCTCCTTGCAAGTCCTCTTCACAATATCCGGTATCCATACAGAATATATCAATGTCCTTTTTTGCTAGTCTCACCAATGTAGTGTGTCCATGTGTTGGTGTTCACTTGAGTGAGGCCTATTCTTCATGTCTTCTCTCAAATCTTACATTTTTAATTGATTCTTTTCAATCAATATATAACATTTTATAAACGGTAACATTAACTGATGTAGTAAGTGGAATTCACCTGAGTTCAAAGACTGAAAGAGGCTGCATTTTTCATAGCATATTGGCACTATGAATCGAACTATTCTCCCACTAGATATAGTTAAATAGTAAGAATAGATAAGATCTTTAAACTTGGTTTTGCAGCCGGTCTATGAATTCAAACCAGTTGCAGACCTGGAGCGGGATGGGTTCCGCTTGGCTATTCGGGACTAAGACATGCTATACGTATAGCGCTTCCACGACCAAAACCAGGTTATGAGGACTGCAAATAAAATTTTATCAGTTGCAAAGACGGTTTGCTATTGTAAATGATGATTTTTAAAATACTAGTTATTTGTATTAGATAGTGGAGTGGCGTAGGGGTTAATGTGCCGGAACTGTGATATCATCGTGAATAATATCGTACTCAAGTCGCGTTAAGACTCATTTCTGGGCTAATACCCTTGGAAAAAGTATGACCCCCCAAAAAAAAAAAACCACCAGTTATTGATTAAATAGTATGACAACTTTATTTCTTCAAATAACTTTAATCAAATAACCCACGATAGTTGATATAACATTAAAACAAAGAAAACAACAAAATACTTAAAGCACTGATAAAAGTCAGGATTTCCAGCGCTGATTTAAATTATTGGCGAAATACATCATTCTAAATGTTTCTGTTTTTCATCTTATTTTATGACAAACTAATCTAAGCTGTATAAATATCTACATTACATTTAGCAGACGTCAAGTAGTCGTTTTTCTTTTTTTTCTTTCTTTTTTTGTTATTTCAAAGACATTACATTTTCCAAAAGGAATCGAGTAAAACGATGTTAGAATAAAATCTAAAAAAAAAACAAAAAAAAAAACAAACAATTTCAGATGAGTTGTCACAGCTGTCATATCTTTAAAAGTGTCCAATTCTTTTCCAGTAAGTATATATATATATATATATATATATATATATATATATATATGTGTGTGTGTGTGTGTGTGTGTGGGTGTGGGTGTATATATATATATATGTATATATATATATATATATATATATATATGTGTGTGTGTGTGTGTTTATTGAGAAATGTTTGCTTTTATTCTTTCTGTTGTGTGACATTATTGGAATGAAATAAAAGTGCAATGTCTAGGACAAGAAAGTGATATCAGCACGCTACTTAGATTGATTTGTTGGGTCTGATCCAAATACTGACAGCTCGGTACAGGTAGACGCAAATTTTCGATCTATCTTACAATGCTTGATTTCTCGCCTAGGAAATTGATATATGTTTTATAATCAATATCTAATCGGTTTACCCTGACGCTTTTATCAGTTTCTTTGCTAGATATTAATTTACACTGTTTGAGTGTAATGATTTATATCCATTTGACGCAAAGACATTGCCCTAGTAGAAATAGGTTATTTTTTAATAGCTGGTTGGTTGATTTTACGACGTGTCAACCCTTGTTGAGCTATCTAAAGCATTTTACTAAGGAGTAATGTGGTTACTATTATCTGCGTTATTCGGACTATTGTCCTCGTCCTCATTGTTATCTGTACAACTTTTCGGTCGATATGCCCTCCAGCCTTCTTCAGGTATTTCTTGTTGGACTCGGAAACTTTCTCGGACTCGGAAACTTTCTTGTCTTAATCGGGAACCTTCTTGTCGTAATTGGGAGCCATCACGGAACTTTGAACCTAACCCTTTATTCTGTCCACCTGAAGAAGGCCGGGGTGGCATATCGGCCGAAACGGTGTACAGATAACAATGAAGATGAGGACACTAGTTCGAATAACGCAGATAATACTAATCATCAAGCCTCATCTTAAAAATTCAGAGAAAGAGTTATGTGGTTTCAACTGCCTATCACCTTGTGCAAATTAATTGAAACAAATGAATAATTTCGTTATTATTATGATACTCACAATCTCTCTGTAAGGCTTGTCAGTGTATTCGTGCTGCGTTACGATTTTCATAAGCTTCCTTTGACTAATGTCCACCGCAAACAATGGCCACAAGGCAACTAATCCACAGTCGAGACAATAGTGTCTGGGAGGGATAAACATGTGATGCAATCGCGGATGACGCAATATCTTTAAAGGCCAAAGAAATTTCATCGTACACCCCGAAAATAGATTCATATTACTGCACACTACTGCAAGTGACATAATCAGAGGAAAAAAATTGATTGCATCATATCACTCCAGTAGGTCTAAAACTCATCATATGGTGGAAGAAAGGAAACTAAAGCGGTTTTTTCAATTAATTTGCACAAGGGTGTATTCCCATTCAATAAATTATGTTTAAATAATGTAGCTTCAAGTAGCAATTCGAAATACAATCAATGGCTTGCACTTATATAATTTCGAGTATTTCTGAAACAAGTAAATTTTAAACATGTTTTTAAACATGGATTCGACCCTAACAAACATTCCTCACCCCGGGTCAGAATAGACAAGGTACAATCACAATAAATGGACGACTTCGCATTTACCAGAGCTACAACAGTAAGTCTTGATCATCGGATAGAATTAAGAGTCATATCATCTATTATTCGATAGAAGTACCGAAGTACTCATTTTTTATCAGATGATTTATCAGATTATTAAGAGCTAGTTAATATCTGATATCCAACTTAGTGTATATATAGCACAGATTGGATCCGTGTGGAAAGTGGGGAGCTGATGGTAGGTGGGGTGATCCTCCTCAGACGCAGAGCAATCTCCCTTCTCTAGCTCTAGTGAAAAAGGGATATACTCCCTTGCTATCCTGTTGATAACGACTATACTCCACTCTGCCTATTTTGCTATACGTACATATATATGCTATACGTACATATTTTTATACAGATGTTTCTCATTTTTTGTACACAGTCTACTTAGTTACTTGATGCCTGTGGAAAACATATGAGTAATATTAATTAGAATTAATTACATGAAACCAAAGTAAACCAAGTAAAGTAAGTCGTCGGGGTGGCCTAATGTCGGTATCAGCCAATCAGCGAGGGAGTCTATCCCTTTTCACTGGCGCTAGACCAAGTAGATTATTTTAGCGTATGAGGTGGAGCTCCACACCTACCATCAGCTCCTTACTTTACCGCACAGATCCATGTGCTACTCATAACGCTGAGTTGGCAAGGACCGGTATCGAACTAGGAACCTTGTGATTTCTAGCCTAACGCTCTGCCAACTGAGCTAACCCGGCCCCTGTAACCATATAATCATCAGTATTACATAGAAATACTTAAAATCATACAATTATGTGCAAATTAACTGTATTAGATAGGAATACTTGATATCATAAATGTGCGAAAAAGAAACAAATAATACAAGTAAATTTACAATATAAGCGATTCCCTTAGCTGTATATATATAATAAGCTGAGACGGGCTGATATGCTGTTAAAATCAATTAATCATATTCTGTTTTCCAAAACCCAGTAGTTGACCGTTCTGGACACCACTAGCTGATGGCTGTTTATTTGTTACAGATCTATCTTTCTAGTTTCTCACTAGCCATGTGTATTTCTGAAGGACGCCTGCAAAGTTGGGATCTTCCCAACATCGTGAATGTGATTATTTGTTTTCTTCAAATAAATAAGTGCTCCTCACGTAAAAGATTTGCTGTAGTAGATACGAAATCATCCTGTATTTTCACGAATCGTCCGTGCGGAAATATAACTTGCAGGGCTTCAAGTCCATGATAACAAGTTTTCTTGTGTAATGTGTGAGAAATATTCCACTCCTGTTATTGATAAATAGGTATTGTGTTAATCTATTACATTTTTTAAACATAAACATTAATTTTTTGTTATATTTTAATTAAGATAACTAACACTGTATTGTATAAAAACAATAAAACAGAATGTTATGAATTATATGTTGTAATGTCTTAATTTCTTTTTTAATTAAATCTTTTTTAAATAATAAATTCCGAAACAATGTTTTTCATGAACTTATAAAAAATAACATATCTGAGGCTCCCTCATATCTCAAATTTCAGCTCTCAATACAAAACAATAAAAAAATCGACCGGGAGACATCTTGTAACTCGAAAAACTCGTAAATTGGGGGCACTCGTAAGTCAATGTACTATATATATATATATATATATATATATATATATATATAGCATGTTTATCTAAGAGTTGCGAACATGAAGTCAACGGCGCATGGTAACTGACAGTTTCTCACCTATGCGATTTTCAAACCAAATGCTTCATGTTTTCGCTACTCTTAGATATATATGCTCTATCAATATATATATATATATATATATATATATATATATATATATATAATGGCGTCCTACAAACATAAGAATATCTTCATAATATATATTTGTTTTTTTCGTGGTTGGTCGATTGAATTCTACAGCATAACCCACTTGGGTTATTTTATGCCAATGTCGTTTTGATATATCCATCTTGTTGGGTATTCAGTGTCTTTTTAAACACATTTCTAGACTCAGGTTTGATATATTTAATTCATAAATGAGACCCTAACTGTTACTACCACTCCCGGTCAGAGTGAACCTGGGTGTAATGCCAATGAAGGAGTATTTTACACCTCTCTGACTTTCAGAAATGGAACCGCACCATTATTCTTACTCCAGCTATGGCTAAATAGTAGAACAACGTAGGCTCTTTAATTTGTTAAGGCAACAGAACTAGGAGAATGACTTCAGATTAGTTGTAGACCTGGAGAAGGGTGAACTCAGCCAAACGATTCCCGATCAAGAAACGCTACATGAATAGCCGTACGCATGACCAAACCAAGGTTAAGGCATAATGCTTTTTAATGTCTATTGTGATTAGAATTGATTATATAATTAACACATGTTTATGTATTAAAAAAGCCATTCTTTTTACATGAATGATAGTTAAAAATCTAAATACAAAAACAAAAGGGAATATCATCATAAAAAATAGTTGGGAACGGTAAGAGATGAGAATTTACGCTACTGATCAAGAGCCATACTAAGTTCTGTGATTAAAGCACTCTCTCATAAATAAATGCACCCCTGATATTTTTTAAATAAAGAAATAGGAAAGATTCAGTCTTTAACAGCCATATACATTGGTAGATCTTTTAAAATTACAATGTGTTTGCCTGAAAGTTTTTAATGCAGATTTATTAATAACGACTGGATATTCACATTTTTGCTTACAGTGTTTCCCTACTCTAGAGATTAGCAATAATAATATAATAGTATTCGTTTTTTTTTCTTGTATTGCACTCTACTAGAAATAATTAAAACAAAATCCACATTTTTAATTATGATTAATTTTAACGGCATGTCAACCCGTCCTAGATGTTATGAATATAGTTTAGAGAATTGCCTTCATTGTACCTTTATATTTACATCTAAGTAGTTTTTTCTAAAATACCATTGTAAAAGGTATGAATCCCCAAGACTATTGTTAAATAGGAAAAACTGGCATCTTTAACTTGTGTATGGCAAGCGATCAAGAAGGAAACCCAATTCAAAGTAGTTGTAGATTTGGAGATGAATGGACAAACTATTTAATTCCAGACATTAGTATTACTCCACGACTAAAACAGGTTACAGAAATGGTGAAGAATAATTAAATAAGAATTATCAGTGATAACGAGAAATTACTCCAAGGAGAATTAATCGACTAAACTTCCATGAACATCACATAGTTTTATCAAAAACCTAATTTTTTTTATCGAAAAATTAAATAAAAAAAGAAAAACAATTTAAAATTTTCCCGTGACTAATTTGATTTTTTCTATTTAGCTCATCAGTAACCAAGTGGAAGCAATTTTATAAAAATACTATTTGCCTGAAAAAAAAAAAAAAAGAAAATAATTAATTGAGATTCTTTTGTGTGTGAATGACAAGATGTTTTAATTAGGATTGTCAAAAGTACAAATTTACGATGTTTGCCTTTTACATGCAAACAAATAATCAAGAAATAATACGAATAATAACAGTACCAACCATAATAATGAATGAGTCTAAAAGTTTGTTTCATCTTTCCAAATCTTGCCGGGAGAAATTTTTTTTTAAAAGAGGTCAAGAGGTTATCGCTTAGTGGGTTGATCAGCGGACAATATTGTAATTAAATTAAACTTGAGAATTTATGTGGGATCTCGTAATCTTTTAATTAAACAGCATATTGATCACCCCCACCCCCCAAAAAAAATAATAACGAACCACTTGAAGATAATATCTTAATCGTCAAGTGAATAACATATACCACCTCTGTTCTTTAATAGTTATTTTATTTGCTTATAAATTCCAAGCACTAAACTATTTGGGGACACTGATAGTATCTGATGTACTCGCTTGAGGATTAAGATATAACTAATAATGTAATGTAAAGCGAAAATTCTTCCAAGCTGTATCTGTATCAGTGCTACTCTACGGTTGCACCATCTGGAATCTAACAAAGCGCTTAGAGATAAACAGGGAGATGGGAGCTAGAGAATGATGTTGCTTGCTGTCTTGAATACATCTTGGAAGAAGCAACCCAAAAGAAAACAGCTCTGTGACCAGTCGCCCATTATAACACAATCATCAGAGTGAAAAGACGACATGCCTGACACTAGGGAAGCCAGTATGAACTCATAAGTGATGTTCTGTTGATACCTATGCTTGGACAAACCAGAGTCTGTTGACCTATATCAATTCAGCTTTGTGTGGATTCTAAATGGTGCGTGGAAGACCTTCCAGGGACGATTACCGATAGAGAGAGAAAGATTATATATATATATATATATATATATATATATATAGAGAGAGAGAGAGAGAGAGATGGAGGGATGGAGGGAGGGATGGGGAGGGAAAGAGAGGGGGAGAGAGACACCTGGATATCTCTGCGACCAGAACGACCTAATGATCATAAAACCAAAAATTAGCTGAACTCACGGGATTTTGTTATTTTAGCTTGTTATTTTAGAAGGCTTGAATACCAATAGAATAGGCTTTTGTACTATGTGCATATTCACTTTAATGAAGGTAGGTATCTCGCAAGGTTGCAAGTATGGGACATCCAACGAGGATGCCCTACTTTATCAAATAATAATGGGTCTATAGACTAACTTTTTTAAACCATCACTCCTCGATGGGAGGCCCAAATAAAAGTATGCATTAAAGAAACCAATGATTTTTATTAACATTACGTATACCAGTCATAAATCCAGACACCCCAATTTATATTATAGCCATAGAACGAATTATACACCGAACAATATATTTTATAACTTCCATGTTAATAAATATCGTCATGCTGTCAATGTTTCTGGCATTCTGTTAGCTATTGACATACTATAAATCGAAATTCAAGAACAAAAATTGTAAGTCTTCATTTTTCAGTGACCAGAAATCTTATCAGACAAGTTTACGTAAAAACGAACATAACTTGGATATTTGACAAGGCAATTTTCAGCTAGACAGTCTAGAAACTGGTAAACTAAAAATAAAGTTTTCGTTTTTTCTATTCTGATGGACAACGTGAGGTCTATTATACTTACATTGTAAATAAACTCCCTGGATAGAAACTTTATAAATGAGGATGATTAAAACTAATAACTTAATGCTGATATCTTCTTTCCAGAAAATATGGGTAGGATGTGACACGAGATCGCAGAGATGATCTAACTCGATATTCGTTAGTAATGGATCTGCAAGACTAGCTTGCTAACCATTATACCAGGGTATTTGCTGTATTTTTTTACATACGGGACTAGTCCACCAATATAAGCGTAATTCGGTAATTTCCAAGAGAAATCTCAGATTTACTTATTTAATAGGATGTCCATCGTAGGATATAAACTGAATGTATTATGAAGAACTGCTGTAGTTATTTACTCAACTGTTCACCACGGGTGAGATGTGATTTGCTTATCGTACTGACGGAAGTAGGATTTTCCGTTTAAACCGAAACAAAGAAAAGACGACAAAAATAACAAAGGACTTTTCCGGTTAACGCAAACAAAGAAGGAAGGGTAGAATAATAAATTCGGAAATAGATTTTTTCCGCTGATAAGTATAACAAAATGCGTAGGCGGTTTATATACATTAAAAGGAAGTCAATAGCAGAGACGGTAGTTAGTCAGACAGAAGACTCGGAACAGAGAACACACGGTCGGCCATGACCGAGAGGCTGTGAGGCCAACGTAGCCACCCCTTCCACCCCACCAAAGCTAGCCATCTCAGCAGCAGTCATTGTCAACCCTGGGGAATTTCTATTGTCAACGCCCGCCACCACAGCCGAGTAAAAATAAATAAATTCAGCAGTTTTTACTATACACATGTATTGTGATTTTCTCAAGTCTGACTACTACATATATCGAAACGTAGCAGTGACACAAAGCCGCAAGTATGGGACATCCAGCGATGATTGGACTCATCATTCAGTTATAATGGATCTGAAGTAAGACGACTATTTTTGGACCGGAAATTTAGGTTTTCAAAGTTCCTTCAATAAACGAATATAAACTGAAATTACAAACAATAAGAATATGTCCCAAAAATGTAAGTATATTAATAAGTATGGCCAAAAGTTTGGTACGACAGCACCTTTTTTCTTTAAACTTTTATTAAAAATATTTAAAAATAGTAGATTGTCACTAATTTTAGTTTATTTCCTTAACAGAACCTAAACTTACTAATAAAAGATATCTGAAATTCTTAATTATAATAATGAAATAAATCGTGTTAAAAAGTGCACATATTCAAGAAAGGTAAAGAAATACAAACATTGACTATTTTTACATATACAGATTTTAATTTATAAAATTAACCAGTTTTTCAGAAGGTAAGACAAATAATTTTTTTACATGTAATTTTTTAATACTTCCTGTTCATTATACAGCGAAAAGTATCGTTCATTTTTTACAGTTTTCTTGACTTTTAATTCATAGAGGGGGTAAAAAACACGTGGAATATTGGTCATAACCGTATCTAACAATACGAATATTTATTGATTTATTTGATTTCCAACAAATCAATATATCTGTTTATTCTTACGGATAACAGAAAGAAATGGGAAAAATACTGACTTTTAAATAAACAAAAACAAAACTATTGTTATTGTAGGATTTTCTAGTCAGTAATTTCGATTTTAAACTTCTGAAAAACTAAGGTCTTTTTTAAACATATTTGTTGGTAATATTATATTATTTTCATCCTATTTAGTGAGTGAAGCATACAAACAATACGTGTTTGATGTTTTTCACTTCGGGTGTCTGTGGCCATGATTGTTTTCTGTTCCCAAGCTTGCTTATACCCAAATGTTACTAATAATAAAAGAAAGAAAAAAAGAGAAATAGTTAAATCGAATTCCGTTCTTTTCTTTCATCTTCTCTAAGTATCTATTTATTTACTTAGTCTTTCGTGCCAAAGATAGTAATATTTTATAAGGGACACTGCATTGACGTGATTATTATACTTAACCGATTTCAATGATAGTTTCCGTCAGTTTTCTTTCGGTAAGGCTGGTTGGACATGACATACCAGTGGTTTTACAGCGGAAACAAGCCTTAAAACTTATAATTGTGTATCCTGTGAGACGTACATATAGATAACTTAATTTCAGAGACACAGAAAAGTGAGAAAATAAGATTATGTAAATATATACAATAAGAAAATACTCATATTTCAATTCTTTGCTTAGGGAATCAAATAGTATATATAATTATGCAGCATTTCTCCTGTCATTCCTGTCCTACAATCAGTAACAAATACTCACAGTCAATACCTCCATATTAGAACAACTAACAGCAAACAAAGATTCAACACATATGACATATAATTCTAACCTTAATAAAATAAACTGATTTTAGCACTAACATACTTAAATGCATTTAACCACTGTCTCTAATTAAAAAACCTCATTAATAATAACAATGATAATAACAACAACAATAACAATGACAGTAATCAGAAGAATAATTGAGACCATCCAGACAAAAGCATTGCTGGAATCAGTTAAATATTCAGAAGAGTCCTGTAGACCTGAGGAGACTTCTTGTTACTCAGACTCCAATAAAAACCATCAGTTAACGATGGTGTAAAAAAGTCACAGGAGTGAACATAATACATTAAAATAGATAAATAAATAGATAAAAAACATAATACCAGTATAAATAGAACAATCCAATGTTGTATTATTTTACATTTCACCTCATGATGGCCCGTGAATAGGCAGAAAGGACTTAGGAAAGAATAAGTTATGGCAAATACATCAGCCAATTCCACCCTGATATTATATCATCTATTCAGCAACTAGAAAGGATTATAAACAGAATGTGCAGACCCAACATTTCTGCACAGTTCAACCATATATATATATATATATATATATTAGCTTGATAATCATTGAAAAAAAATTAAACATGTATCTAGTCGATTGAAATAAATAGAAACAATTCAAACCATTTTTATTTTTTTCTTTCATTGGATCAACAACAAATATATATATACATATATCTATATGTCTGCGTATGTATAATGATTATATTGTATTTGATGCTTGGCTGGCATTGACGACATGCCTGGCATATTTATCTACTGAAAGTTCTTCTGCAATCTCAGATCTTATAGATAAATTATTTAAATTTAAATGGATTTAAAGTAGGGGCTAAGAAATATATAATGCTGAAAAGTAAATATTTTCATGGAGAGAAATAATTTTGATTCTTTCTTATATTTTCATATCTGTTTGATTTTGTATTAAAATGTGCCAAGATGGAAACATTCACGGATTATTATTACTGTGTTCATGAATGTTAAAATAAATCAATATTATTGAATTGAAACACATTACACATGCTAAACTTGTATACGTGTGTAACAGTAATTGGATTTGAATATTATAAAATGCAATAATAGTAATACTAATATCATTTAAAAATGATGGGAAAATTCAATGCATATTGATAAAGTCATTTCACAAAATTTAAGCAATAAAATGACCAGATTAGAATTTAGCATTTCTTAACGAAGAAGATAATGAACAAATTAATAAAACGAAAACAATGTGTGGTTGTAATTGAATGAATTATGTAAATATAAATTGTCTGTTTATATTACGGAAATGTATAATTCCAAACCGAATTTTAAAATTGAGTTTTCAATTTAACCTATATTTTAACTTCAAAAATTGGTAAGATTTATGCATCAATATTTTAGTTTCTTTGTTTAATGTCATATCAACATTCAAAGCCATCTTGTAGAAAGTCATCATTATCATCATGTTGCGCTAGTAGCACGGGTATCCATGGCAATCTTTCGCCAACCATCCTATCATTCATTGGTCTTGGAGGCTCCTTTTCACAGCATCTAGTATCAGTGCAGAGCCGGTCTGTGTACGTATTTGCTGGACAGCCCACTCTGGCGTGTCCATATGATAGCTTCCACAGAAGAAAATCACTTATTAGTTCATTTTTCTTCTCCAGCAGTGTCCTGCGTGTCTTGTTTGCCTCACACGTATAGTTGTGGGATATGGGGCAGGTGGCTGTACCGCTGTTTTCTCGTGGGGTGTTGCTTCCACGTCTTGTTCAAGGCTGCGCCCAGCCACATCTAGCTTATTCTCCAGGCACTTCGTTAGGCCCAAGTAGTGCAGCCGTACCATAGCACTGATACAACTACAGCTTGGAAGAACTTTTGCCTTAACTTGTCAGTGAGATCGGATTGCCATATCGCTGACAACCTGTTTAAAGCAGACCATGCATTTCCTATGCGTATGCAGAATAGTAATGCTACCATTTAACCTATAGCTGTGGGCGAGGTTTTTCATAATGTTCCCTGGGGTATTAGTCCAACTCGTACATTAATGGGGAATTTTTTTATTTACAAAAATGAAATAAATAAATTATATTTTGTGTAATTATTTATTTAAATTTTCCACGAATTCCACAAACTGATAATTCAATAGAAACTGTTTAACGATACGTGACCTATGAACAAATCAGATAAGTGAAAATAAATTATTGATGTTCAATGCGGACATGCAATTCCACCAGGATCTGCAGGAAATACATTCTATACACGTTTCCTAGGAAACCTATCTTTCCTAGGACGCTGCTTCCAGTGGCTACAACGAATGAAACAAATCTTTAAAATTTACCCTTTTACAATGGGCCTTTTAAGTAAGTATAAGCCTAAAGTACGCATATTTTTGCTAGGCTTTTTATAATGGAGATTAAGTGTCTGTCACTTAAATTTTTTTTAAAATCCGGCAACTCGTTTTGTATATTACTTACAAATATGGCGTATACAATTTTTCATACTGTTTTTAACAAACCCGGTTTAATAAACAATTAATTGGTGATATTGATTTATAATATTGTTTAATTCTCAGACATATTAAAATGTATCCTATGTAGTATTTTACGTAGAACTACATTGAAATAAATAATATCTTGTTATTTGCGTTTTATTTAGTTTCTTCAGTCTATTTAATGTAATATTTTCTTATATCATAACTTTTATAATATCGTCTGGAGTGCGAATACTTTTGCAAGAATATAATGATAAATTGGGAAAGGGACATGTTATCAGTGTAATGGCAGAGTGACCCTACAATATATCTTAAGCAATTGCCAAAATGCACTCAAGGACAGAAGATATAGGCGACGACACGAAGTGCTGCGATTGATCGCAAATGTATTCCAACTGGCAATACGTGACAATAAATGTCAACCAGAAAAGTCTGGAAACATCGTCAAAGCAGAAGCAGAAGAAAGACCCATGCAGAGACCAGAATTGAATTACTCAACCAGAGCGCCCGATTGGCAGATGAAAGAAGTCTTATAGAAACAGATGACGTTCCTGGAACATATTTCAATGACACTTCTAAAGTCAGGCAGTCATTTCTTCTAACATTACGAAAGAGTTATAAGTTCATCAATCCATTGGAAAGAGAACATAGTTCTAGCTCACGAACGAAAACTCTATAAAGGGGGTGGGTGAAGAAATAATAATGATAAAACAAACACATTTTAGCGTCTGCAAGGCTTTTAAAAAATGGAGGTAAAAATCAAAGACGTAAACTTCGGGTCAAATGAAATCTATAATTCTCATTGTCTAAAGCAATAACAGTAAAATATGTACTTCTAATGGTTAAACAGTAAGAGGTAGAAGTGATTACTTAGACCAATTCCAATGGATTAAAATCCCTGCAGTGAATTGAATAGAAACCTGCCAGTTACATAAGTAGTTACCCAACCTTGTATTTAACATAGTCGATTCCCTCGACGTAAGCGGCAAAGAATCGCCTGTACTGTGCATGAAAGCCTCGAACGGCAGGAGGTTTAATTTACATAACAGCTAGGCAAACTGTAATAAAAGCAGGCAGTTGTTCACATTGCGACAGAACGGGCCAGGCGGTGGGACGGGTGACAGTCTCGGTGACGGAGAAAATATTATATATTGTTCGTTTAACCAAGGATTTGAACCAGAAAGTCGAGAAAGAAACGATGTTTACTGAGAGTCTGTATCCCGTTAGAAGAATGTCCAGAACCTTTTTTGCGTTGGCTTTTCTTCAAACCCATTAACTGCGCGTAGGATTGGGCACAAGTTTGAAATTTGAAAGATCCAGCAAGGGTTGAACTAGCTTTTGAGTATTAATATATCTGGGAGACTAGCTTCCTAACAACTACACTACTATTATTTTTACAAAGAAAATATGAGAAGAACACACATTTAACATGGGGTTTTAATTACAATTCTACACGGGCACCATCATTTGCCTCCAACCTCTCAAGCCGCTCGAAAAGCGCATCAACTGTTCTTCCCACGAAATCTTGAAGAATGGCAGAAATATATTTTCGTATTCCTCCTTCCAGTTCTTCCAAAGTCGTTGGTTTTGTAGATTTACTCCTTCAGCCAACCCCACGGAAAAGGGTCGCATGATGTTGAATGTTAAAATGTCCATTCTGTCATCACGTATATAAATGAAGTAGGGTCCAAGATTTTGAATGATGCGTAATGTGCATATATATATATATATATATATATATATATATGTTGGCAACCTTCCGTCTATTTAGGACGATGGCGTAGTGTCCATTTTTTAATATTTTTTTTTACCTACAGCTACGTGAGTGGCTGAACAGACCGATCCTTGAATTGCAGTCTCTGTTACAGTAATTGCAAACAAAATGTGATGCTTTCTGTAGGTTTTGGGGGTGCTGTTGTCTCTCCTTCCTTTTAGCTCTCTTTTCTGTGACGTAATCATGTATGCATAACGCTCTTTGAATTATTGCTCCCACGTGGGAATTTGGCTGAAATGCCAATTGAGAATTGATCATGCTTTGTTGTTTTTTTGGTATAGAATGTATGATGTTGTGGAGACCCAAAACATTTAATAATAACAGAAAATACATTAACCAGCGTGTTAAAAACATAACTTATAAAACGAACAATTTTCTTAGATCTTCCGTTTGAAGATTAACCTAAAACATAATAATCCTGGATGAGTTTGCGTTTTTATTTTGTGTTAATTCCCTTGGTAAAAAACACCTGAATCAGTCTGTTCCCCAACTATTTGTAAAGCAGGACAGACTGGCTTCTATAGTTTTAGGTAACAAGTGTGTGTGTGTGTGGGGGACCACTCTTAATTCAAACCAGCTTTACTTTTAATGTAACTATTACTAGTACACTATTGTCAATGAAAGTTATATTCCTCTTATTTCTATTCATTAGTTTCAATAGAGAATATTTTATTTTTCTATGTATGGAATAA
The DNA here is from genome assembly GCA_023376005.1 of Doryteuthis pealeii. Lineage (NCBI taxonomy): Eukaryota > Metazoa > Mollusca > Cephalopoda > Myopsida > Loliginidae > Doryteuthis > Doryteuthis pealeii. The sequence continues at coordinate 128,287,185 of CM042138.1, read as the reverse complement.
GAGAGGAAAAAAATAAAGTTATATTGATATTTTGTATAAATATATATTTTTTTCTATTTTCAAATATGGAATAATGAACGAAATAATATGTTAATTTAAAACTTGAAATTTTTAAAAAGATAATTATATCTAAATTAATTCTACACATTCAGGTTAAATCGGCAAATAAAAACAATAAAATAAAATAAAAAATTGTAAATTTAATCAGTCCTGGTTTGTCAAAGAACAAAACGAATGAATATTTTCAAATCAAAATATGCAAAATCCGTCTTCATTTTCATTAGAATTACATGAAATTTGTGTCTAAAAGCTAACCCCAATTAAAATGCTTATTTTAGCTAATATCCTCAACAGCAAAAGTCTAATAATTTTATCTATAAGCAGTGGTACCTTGACTTACGAGTTTGATTCGTTCCGCCCGGACCTCTATTTCCACGTCCACTAAATCAATTTTCTACATTAGCATAATCTGAAATTCCATCAGTTCTTTCCACAGTAACACCAGCATTTTTGTTATGTATTTTGTAATAAAAAAGAATACTACTGTATTGTATAAAAACACAATATTAAAATAGAATGTAAAGACTTATGTGCTGCTGTATGTCTATTTATTAAATAAATAATATGTAGTGTAATAAATTCGGAAACTTAAATGTTTTTAGCGAACTTATAGACATAGTTCTGCTAGAAATCACAATGTTCCTGGTTCGATACCGACCCTCACCAACTCAACGTATGAGTAGCACAGGGATCTGTGCAGTAAAGTAACGAGCTGATAATAGGTGTGGCGCTCCACCTCAAACGCAAAAACAATCTCCTTGGTCTAGCGCTTGTGAAAAAGGGGATAGACTCCCTCGCAGATAGGCTAATACGGACTTTAAGCCACACCGATGACTTTACTTTTTTATAGATATAAGTGTATATGAAGCCCACTCGTACCTCAAATTTTAGATCACAACACAAAGCAAAAAAAAAAAAAGAAATTGCTGAATGTCAGCTCGTAACTCGGAAAACTCGTAAATTGGGGCACTCTCTTTATGTTTTTGTGCATAAATAGATACCTACCGTTCTCTGTATTTGATGCGTGTCCTTATAATGGAGAACGGGGTAGATAGACTAAACACAGTGAAACTTCACCTCTTGTCTCCAGTTCTTATGCATTTACTAAGAGAGTCAGCGGGTTAATAAAGTTAGAAAATGAATTCTTAGCAGATCAGCCTTTAAAATTGTCACAACCATCTGGTCTACAGAACGCTTTCTCGATTTTGGTGAAATACTATATGAGCAGTAATAAATAAAAATTGCAGCAATTTCCATAGCGTAGTAGTCAAAAAAGGTGGAGGTGCGTGGTGTAATGGTTAAAGTCGTAGAAAATGGACTAATCGACCAGAGTTCAAATCCTGGATGAAGCTACAATTTACATAGCGCTAATACCATTGGGGAAGGTATGAATCCAACAACTCTCCCTTCAGCTATGGGTAAATAGTAGAGCAGACTGGGCTCTTTAATCTTAGTTAGGCAACCAGTCTAGGAGAAGCAAAAATTAAAACCTGGCAAATCCGCTTGGAGTGGTCACTACTATAATAGGCACAGTCCTAATTAGTGATCTATTTCACTAATAACTAGACTGTGAACTCCCAGTAAGTGAGTTCAAACTCTAGTTGTGCTATTACGCTCACTTTCGGAATAATACCCCTAAGAAATGTATGAACTCCCTTATCACACAGCTATGGATTAAATAGTACCATTTATGATTTTGGCATTAAATAACCCCACGAAGTTTGATATACCATTCTAAATAACTATTGATTTATTTTCGTTAATTTAATTAATTTAACTATAAATATGTGCAATGGATCAAGTTTTCACTACCAAATATGATGAAGTTACGAGGCCGTGGAATGCAGCGGCAGTCTATATACATTATCTCATAGTCCTTATCATATTCAACAGATTTATTACACAAATTATTTTAATGCACTTTTAATATGAAAATAAAAGCTAGGCAATTCGTCACTCAAGATGATAAATGGGTAATTGATTTTATGAAAATATCATGTATCATGAACATTTAAATGTGGAAGAATATATATATATATATATATATATATATATATATATATATATATATATATATATATATATACCAACTCCTCCGCGCGAGCAAGATGTGACACATGGTAAATATTTTAAGCAGAGTTTAACAGCTTGGAATTCGGAGTTTTCCTTCTCCAGGACTGCTTACCGAACCAGGGTTTAATAGTCCTGTCTGCCAGCCTATTTACCCATATTTTGAGGGAGAATCGTTGGGTTTATACCTTTCCTAAGGGTATTAGCACTATGTAAAAAGAACACATGCTTGTCCGGGATTTGAACTCATCACGTCGTGTCCATATATATATATATATAACCGTAGAATTTGTATTGGCTCATGCTGTGATTGTATATTTGTTAGTCGTATTCTTTTTATGTTACTCCTGATAATAATATTGATAATGAAAATAGAAAGGACATTACCACAACCATTGATAACTAAAACATTCTTTTTGTTATTTTGTTTCATACTTTCCTAAAACCAAATTTAAGAAAAAGTTTTTTTTTTCATTTATTTTTTATTTTCCACCTAAGTACAATTTAATAATACACTTTGTCCAGTGAAATATATTTTCTGAGGATTTATTTTCAGGAGAACAACTACCAAATTCAGAATTGACGAATCTAATTAAAGTGAGACGTATGCACTTATTTTAAAAAAAAACCTTAAATACCAAATTACAATTTTTGTTCTTCTATTTTGTTAATAAACTCATAGTTTGTATTCCTCATCCAATTTTACAAAATTTAATTGAATTCCGAGACTTGAATTGTGTAATCAGAGAAACAAGAAAAAAATGGGCACTGCACTGGATAACAAAGACAGACGGAACAAAGAGAAAATAAATGATATGAATGAATGTTCACTTTCGTCACAGATATCTTAAAAGGTTTTTGGGAGATAATTCACTGAAATGCCAAGTATACTTTGAGGTATATCAAATATCAGAAATGATTAGATATCAAAAGTTAACCATATATCTTGTAACACACGTAACTAAGTACAATTCCAACAAGTTTTCTTTCATAAAATTAATATTTTCTTTAAATAAAAACGGGAAGATTGTTTTATTTCTAGGGGAAAATCTTAAGATAATAACGAATATTATTAAGTATTATTAATTACTAAACTCTACTGCTTTGAAAATCTATAAGCACAAATATGAATAATGGCAGTGTAAATAGTAAATATAATAAACCAATATATATATGAATCAAACTGCAAAAGCAAAAACGGGATTTACCATCTCGATTGTATTAAATGCGAGACGCAATATGTTGGGAAATCTAAGTGGGCATTTTTCTTTAGGCTTAATAACTACAGATACCGAATAAAAAATACAGACTACAGCAAGCTCATCCCAGTCGAGCAACACTTCCGACTAGATGACCATGACTTTGACAGAGACGCCACATTTACCCTCATTGAAATGATCCAAAGAGATACCGACACCAAATCTATAATCGAAAACCACGAGTATAGATGGAAAAAAGATAAAAAGCGTCCATCCGTTTGGCTTTAATCAGAAAACAGACCCGCCATTTTAACAAGAGCAATAAAACTGTCTACACCTATGAGGATGGCCGATGTCACCTAAATAAACAAACACTGACCACCCGCATCAAACAAGCCACTTTTGACCCAATTAAAAATCTAGAAGTCACGCGCACAGTACCGAGATACACACACACACACACACACATACATATATATATATAAACACACACATACATTTATATGTATACACATATAGTCATACACACAACTCCCATGAACTCTCCCTCACATATATAAGAGCATTAAAAAAATAACCACCTCATAGAGGTTCTTCACGGAACAAATGGACATGCTACTACTAACACACTCGTCTACCCGGATTTTAATAGCATGTCAAACCCTCAAAAACACTTCAATTTTATAGTTCTTCTATAATGCTCCCTTTCAAAAAATCTATAAACAATTTCTTTAAATAAGAATTTTTCTCCTGACGATGACATAAGGTCGAAACTAGTTGAAAATAAACAACATATAAGAAATATTCCTGCTTGTCTTATTACTTTATTGTTATATATATATATATATATATATATATATATATATATATATATATATATATATATATATGTGTGTGTGTGTGTGTGTGTGTGTGTGTGTGTTTCTATGCAGATATTTTTACCTATTGAGTCATGATGCTATAAAATGTAATACAAATACATTATGATATTCGTTTTATTGTTCTCTTAATTGCATCAGTGTTCGAGATAAGCAGATGAATGCACGTTCTACTGTTTGACCAAAACTGGTGTGTCCCAGTTTAGGTGTCGCTGATAGTTTCGCCCATCCTTCTCTTGTTTGTCTTATTTGGATAGTTTGTGAAATGGAAGATACGTAATCGGAAAACTGATATATATATATATATATATATATATATATATATATATATATATATACTAGCAGCGGCTACCCGGCGTCACATGTTTTAAGTTAGTCCCACAGATCCATTATTACTGGATCGAGAGTTGAATCCTCGTGGATGCCCCATTTAAATCCCTATGTAAAAAAAGACCTTGCATTTATCCAGCTACTCTGAAAAGAAATATTAATGTCTACTATCTAAAATATTAAATGAAAAGAAATCCATGCTGTTATCATTTAAATTTTTTTAAATAATCTTCACGAATATAAATCGAATCTATATTATTTTTGCTAAAAAACAAACCCTCGTGATATTTAATGCGTATATAATTACTTTCTGGTTAATATATATATATATATATATATATATATATATATATATATATTTTTTTAGAAATGTGTGTATGTGTATCCCATGTGTGTATTTATCTAAACCCTCCACATGATCAAATGTTTAACAGGTTTTTCCTTCTCAAGAATAAGGAGCACAGTTTGTCTTATTATCTACTTGTAGTTGGATGCATATTTTTACCAAGAGTATTATCGTTATTTAAAATGCAAACATACATTCAATGATTTGAAACTGGTTTACCTCGTCCATTTTAAATGAATATAAACACTATTTTCCACTCATGTTCTAGGATAAATGATTGCCACTGAAAAAGACCCACAGTAAGGGAATGAAAAATAACGCAGCTACTATATGTTACAAGCTGCCACTCTTAAAACCAGAGAAAAAAATCAAGTTCTTTGTTAAGGAAGACATTGACTTTCCCATTGCATGTTTTCTATAGCTTCATATGTTTGAGATCCTTGGATTTTCGGAAACAGAATGAGTGTATTTGAGAATGGTTGCCTCGGGAATGTGTTGAGAATTGTTCGTATTAATTGCTTCAAAACGGAGGATATAAAGAGTGGCCTTGGAATAACAAATAAAACCATTCACATTATCAAGTAGAATATATTGAAGTTGTATGGTCAAGTAGTATGCAAACACAATTCCCGTTGTGTAAACCATTCATACAGCAGAAGACCCAAAAGCCTAATAGCAAACCGACGCAATGATCTAGTAAAACAGTATACAAAAGTGTATCAGTTAATTGAGGAAAAAACTGACATAAAAAACAACTTAATGACTACCTTAGATGGACAAATATGTGCCAATAGTAATAATAATAATAATAACCGGGAAATTCGGGATCATCTTATCCCAGCTAGAAAACCAGACCTAGTATTGATTAAAAAAAAAAAAAAAAAAAAAAAAAAAAGAACTTTCATCCGGTAGATTTTGCAGTTCCAGGAGATCACAGCGAAAAGATGACGGAAAACGAAAAGGTAAACAAATACCTGGACCTTGCCTTGCTGTGAAATATGAGGGGGAAAGTAATACCAATTGTAGTTAATGCGCTAGGAACGGCTCAAATAAGCTTAGGAAAAAGATTGGATGAACTGGAAATCAGCGGAGGAATTGATATCATCCAGACAACTGAATTGCTGATATCAGCTAGAATACTCAAAAGAGTGCTAAATACCTGAGGAGACTTGTTGTCACTCCAGAAAAAGACCATTAGTTAACGCTGGTGTAGTGTAAAGAAAACTCACAGGAGTGAACATAATAATAATAATGATAATAATAATAATAATAATAATAATAATAATAATGGTATATGCATAAACCAGAATCTGTTCTTGAGAACGAAACGCACAAAATTCTTGGGACTTTGAGATAAAGACAGATCACCTTATCTCAGCCAGGAGACCAGACCTAAGGTTGATTTTGTGTCACCTGGTGGACTTTGCGATTCCAGCAGATCACAAGGTGAAGCTGAAGGAAAATGAAAAGATGTATAAATACGTAGACCTTGCCAGAGAATTGAAAAAGCTGTGGAATATGAGAGTGAAAGTGATACCAATTTAGTTGGTGCACTTTGAACGGTCCCAATAAACTTGAAAAGCCTGAAGGATCTGGAAATCAAAGGGAGAATTGAAACCATCCAGACTACTGCACTGCTGCAATAGCTAGAATTCTTAGAAGAATCCTGGAGACCCGAGGAGACTTGTTGTCACTCAGACTCCAGTGAATTACCAGCAGCTAAAGCTGATGTGAAAAACTAATAATAATATACTTGTAGTTGGTGCCCTTGAAATGGAAGAATATATACCATCCAGACCACAGTTTTAATTTACTCGATAAATCGTTAGATTCATTGATAGACAGACCGGGGGTGGGGTAATTAGGGGTCAAACAGATCTGTTTAAACGTTTATCGTATTCGCGTGCAAGAAAAAAACTCTTAAGTTTAAATACAACAGAAAAAATATAAATTTAAATGGGCAATTGTCTAACATCTAGGCATGATCAATCAATTAATGAACGATAAATTAACTTTGGAATAAACATGTCCATTTCTATTGTAATTTTAAAAAGATAATGTCGTGGGTCAGATTTCGCGCTTATCCGATCAGCATAATTTATGTAAGTAGATCATTATTTAATTAGATAATCTAAATACTGTTGAAGGTTGCATTTAAAGAAGAACATTATAAATCTACTAGTTATGGAAAGTTTCACCAAATGCTGCGTTTTCCGTATCTCTTATGAAGATGAAGTAGAGAACTGTTATCGATTGCAAAGAGATCACAAGAAGTGAGGAAAACCTGCTGAAGAAATGTCCGTTATGATGACCTGAGATCACGGCCTCTACGTTAAAAATGAGATCGTTAAATAGACAATAGACTTAGAGCCTTTATTTCACCAGTCGTAAACCCACTGGGGTGTTTCGTTCCAAGCCTCTTCAAACAAATCCTGCTTTTACGATACTTTTTATTCATTCTTTTCATCTCACTGTTCAAATGACGGTTATCATACTATCTACATTAATATTGAGGCGGGCGCATCTTCAACAAGTAAATACATATTTAGACGCATTAACAGATACACAGATGCCTCCATTTATCATCATATGTTTGTCAGAATAGAAGACCATACATACACGCGCATATATATATATATATATATATATATATAAGATAGAGAGAGAGGGGGAGAGAGGGGGGAGAGAGACAGGGGAGAGAGGGAGAGAGGGAAAGAGAGGAGAGAGGGAAAGAGAGGGGGAGAGAGAGGAGAGAGAGAGAGAGAGAAATAGAAAATATGAGTGTGTAGATAAATTTGAAAGCTTTAGTCAAGAGGTGAAACACATTTCATATGCTTCTGACATAAAATATTGCGTGTATCACTAAGTGTTTGATTCATCAATCAGAGAATATATCAATAAATTATAAAAGATACTGCTGATACAGTGAATAAAAAGAGCAATAAATGGTCTAGTTTATCATTGATCCAACTACAGGCATCATTTTCATCTGGCATCAAATAAAAAAAACGTTGAACTATCAGAAATATGACACTTCTAATATTTTTTTAATTTCAGTTATCGTGAAATTTCATTGTGTCAATATACCATCTCTGATTGTCAATTTGTAGGTACCTCTGACGTAGTACTCATGACTAATCAAAGTTGAGAATAAATGCCGTCACGAATCAAACTTATAAGGAATAGGTTCTAACAGAGCTTGAAAAATTACAGAATACATTTGTCTGAATTTTTGAGATGGCACTTGATAATATGTATAATTTCTTATTTTTTGAACTGTTTTACTCATCTTTATTGTAAAATACACATGCGCAATGTTTTGGAAGATGTACACTCAGGCCTTCTTCATGTGTTTTCTTTATAATCCTTTGGGGTAGATTGTTCTCATTCCGTTACAATTATTAAGATTGTAATGGAATGAGAACAATCTACCCCAAAGTATTACAAGTAACACTGAAAAAGGCCTGAGGGTACAACGTATTTTACAATATAGTGAGGACAACAGGTATTCAGTATGTTTGTAAAATGTCCAAGCGTACATACTTGTATAGAGGAAAATTAGTGGAGACCAGCAATGATCAAAATCCAATAACATCCACAACATATTTTTGTCCGAAAGGTTTGTTTTTAAAAATTTTCCATAAGAAAACCTAAATAAAAACAGGATAAGTTTATAAATCTACGATATATAACAATTTAAAAAAGATTGAAAACTAAAATAAATCAATAACATATTTTTTTAATACAAAAAGAATAGCAAATAAAAGATGAATAAACGAAAGAATACAAACGAAGAATAACAGAAACAAACAAATTAATAACAAAAATATATAAAGAAAAAAGATTATAAAACAATTATATCGAAGAATCTTTTTTTAAATTATTATTAATCTATGTATAAGTATAGATAAAACATTTTTCTCTTCAAATCCGCTAAACGCTGGGTAGCTTTGCTAGTATATATAATAATAAATAACGATGCTACGTAGTTAGAAATCTGTCTTATCAATAAATTGTAATATGGTCTATTGACAAAAAACAAAGAAACAAAATCATGCATAAACACACTATCAGATATACATAAATACACACACCCACAGGAATGAATACATGTACACGTATACACCTAAATGCGCACATACACAAATATGTGTGTCCATATACGTATATATGCATATATAGAATGGATGGTTAATTTTTAAAATAAACAAGTATAGATAGAGAATCAAATTTTTGAATCATATCACACTTCTGCCAGTAGAGTATGAATTCTGCCTAACATACCATAATGTTAATAGAGACGGTGCATTTACCATAATAGAGAAACTTAAAAAAAACGACATTATCAAACACTAAATCAATTCGAAAAACCCATTAAGATAGATGCGTATTACGTCTTGACGCCCTTTACCGCAAATGGATGCAACCACAGATTAAATCACCCCAAAATCACAACATTTGTTAACGCTCAAACACCTACATTCTCATTCATTAGCTTCTACATGGAAAAGCCTTTTAGTCTTGAAATGTAAAGTCATGAAATAAATATCCTCTGATGATTGCCAGCCAAGAATAACAAATTTATATAAAAAATACAAATGTTTATGTGTGTATTCCTTCGTTCAAATCAAATAGTATATATATATATATATATATATATATATATATATATATATATATATATATATATGTATGTGTGTGTTTTTGTGTGTGTGTAATGAGCCAAAGAATATGCTTAAAAATTGGTAATATATATATATATATATATATATATATATATATATATATATATATTATATTATATTATATCATATATAAAATTTGTTTTATGATGTATACATGATTTAAGCTTTGGGTGTAAAATTCCTCAATAACGAAATTACATTTTATGCATATAGTAAGAATATCAATAATACGATGGAGCCGTAGATAAAACTATGTAAGAAAATGTTTACCATTTCTTATTACTTGGCTGGAAGTGTAATTTCTCAATTGTATATGCCTAATTTACGAGGGTGAGTGAACATTTTTGTAAAATTTAGGTAACGTGATTCAGTAGCTCCTGTTTTTTTTCCGAGGTTGTTAAAGTAACGAACCACCCTGGACTATGAGATTCCAAGCTCATCCGATATTCTCTACACACACACACACAATACATATATATATATATATATATATATATATATATATATATATATATATATATACCTGTTACATGCGGTTGTTTGTGGAAAGTCGCGACAAATGTTAAAACTAAAAAGAACTATGGATTATTTAAAGAGACATTTAAACAGTTAATGTGAATTTGTTTTATAACCTTAGGCACTCTCAAAAACATCAACTCTGAGAAAAGTTAGTTTGTTTTGCTTAATTCACAATTATAATTTAATTAGAGATTTGACTTCCTTTTGATAGTCCATAAAGATCTCTATCTAAAATTACCCGAAAGCAATTTTAATTTCGCTCTCTTACAGATTTACTGCTGAACTGTTTCAGGCTGCCATTATGGGATTCATGAAATGAATACAGAAACAGAATCGTGGTATGATAGGCGAAGGAAATTAAGATAAACAAAACATTTAATTAAATAATGCTAGCAACAGGTTTAATAAAGCTCATCGCTTTTATTAATGATTCATTTAAAACCAAACTGATGGCGAGCCATTGCTGAAAATAAAAAAAACAAACAACTGTCAACTAGGAAAAGTTACATAGTCTTACTGTTATCCTGAAAGAATATCGCTGTAGGCGACTAGTTTCGGTATTCTTGTTTTAAAGTTATTGGTATAGTTATGGAAATGGAAACGGAGACCCAAGATCAAATCCTGGACGAGGTTGTTTGGGTTTCACTTCGAGCTATAGAGGTGTTCCATTCTGACTATTGTTCTCAAATTTTAAAATCCCTTCAAAGTCGTTGATTTCAAATCAAATAGTCGGGTTATCTATCAAATGAGTTATTTAAGTAAAACGCGTGAATGTAGATATTTCAAATCCACACAAATAGTCAACACAAGTAAAAATAAAATAAATAAATAAAAATGAATAAATAAAAATAAAAACGGAAGATACGATGAAAGAATATCGAGACTGGAAATTCGTATTTGAAAAATTTAAAACATAAAAAAACAGAATATATATATATATATATATATATATATATATTAGACATAAAATGAGGTATCTCTCCACTAGTCTAACATCACAAAACCGGAAAACCAGTCGAGAGTGGACAAATTTTTTTCCCAAAAATTTTCCCCAGTCTTTTCTTATGGCAAACGATGACCAAAAGGTCAATCAATGTCCATGTCTTTCTTTAATAATTAAGCCGGGTTATTTTAGCTTTATTTGACAAAAATATTACAGCTGCATTTCGTGTTTTGAGCTAATAATGCCGTTATTTTCTTTAAATATATATATATATATATATATATATATATATATATATATATATATATATATCCGTTTTCGGTGGCCCAGGTGTAGAGTCTCCGCTCTTTACTCTGTGGTCCACTGGTTCAATCTCTAGTGGCGGAGATTGTGGTATGCACTGCTGATGAGACTAAAAGGTCGAAACAGCTGTCCAGTGCTCTGGATGTCGCACATGGTGTTTGCCGAGTTGTCTGGTCATGGTAATATAATTCAATTATCAATAGCAATTATGTGTTTCCTCTATCTATGAAATGTTATATATATAACGGAAAATACAGGAACCCATCTATTCTCCCCTCAGCTATGAATAAATAATACGCAAAATCGCTTGAGTAGACTTGGTAAGATAACCTATATAGGAGAAAGAAAACACTGAATTCAACCTAGCATTATTCGGTTTTAAAATTGACCTTTAGTTGCATCGTTCTCTTAGTAGAATAGTTGAGTAGATATAACGTGAAAAATACTGACAATTATAACAAACTAATATTCCCAAAATGAATGAACAAAATGTACATATTTAGATTCTACTAACAATATTTATTCAACGTAAAACATGGAATTAACGTGAGGTGTGATTAAAGAGTATCGAAGTTGAAAATTTATATAAAAAAAATTAAATGTAAAAGAAGACTTATGCTTGGCTGATTAATTTACACAGAAAATATATATAGACGTGTAGACATCAGAATTAAATGTAATATTTTCTTGTTTCCTATATTGAAAATTAAGCTCCACGATAAGGTTTGAGAATATGGAGAATATTAAATATATATGATGGCGTATACCAAAATAGCATTTTTAGAGATTTTTAGACTGATAATAAAAGCTCGCTAAAATATGTGTTGAATTTGAAGGAGACTATTTCGGAGAAAAATAATGTTCTATTCATTTTTTCATTGTTCATTACATTTTTGGCTAGTACAGTTTTTACCAGAATTCTTTTGAAAATTACATCACATAGCTTACACTACATGATATATATTGTACACGGATTTTACACAAAACCATATTATTCATCTTCCTTATTTACGTTGTTGTTTTTATTCATCGAAGCTAATAGAGGTGTCACATACGCTTCTGGCAGTGACGACTGGAGTAAGTTGAAATAAAAAGCCACTAAAATGAGCAAAATGAAGGACGATGATAGTCAAAATGATTAAGTCCAGGCTGCGTGTCTGGATCACCCGGTGCGATTTAAATCCATATCGCCTTTTACGCCAGATGTTGCGTAATTATTAGGGTCTTCCGTAGTTTGGGAGTGGTAATAAAGCTGTGTGCGGACTGCTAGAGAGAGAGAGAGAGAGAAAAAAAAGGAGGAGTGCGCACAACAGGTTGCCGGTAATTGACCGAGGAATAAACCCGGAAGCGGAATTGAAAGTTGACCGGAAGCGGTGGTGACGAGGAACGAATAATAAGAAGATCGTCCTCTTTTGCCTTTCGTCCGTCGCAGGGTTCAGACGGAGCTGCTGGTCCCTAGTGTTAGGACAACGATATAGTTGGTACCATGTCAGAAGGTAGGGTAATTTAACAGTGTCCTCTCTCTCTTTCTCTGTATTTCCTTCTCTCCGAAACAGAGCCCACGACACGAGCCTGTAAACAAATGCTAAGCCCCATTGTGACTATATAACTTACGTGTCTGTTGTGCCTTCTTTATCTACTAATGACGACTGCTGCTGCTGGGGATTGAGTTGGCTACATATATCGTTCCGGAGTTTGCCACACATACACCTTGGTACTTTGTTATACTACAAATACATTTTTAGTGCTGTGAATTTTGAGGCACGGCAAAAAGCCCCGACACGTAACACAGATAATAACTCTGCTATCGGCTTCTTAAAGGGATACCAAAACTACACAAATAAATAACACAAAACAATTCATTTGATAAATTCACTACCATCCGAAACAAAACGGATTTGCAAATTACACTCATACAAAGACAAACTTAATTTAAATTTAAACCTACAATACTTTCTTATTTTAGCAACAGACATCTCCAGACAATATAAATAAAACAGCACTTCTTAATAAAGAAAAGAAATGAAATGAAAAAAGTTACTTTTTGGATACAGTTGACAACTCAGATCATCAGTGACAAAATCTCAAATCGAATTTACTTCCAATTCAAACAGGCCATTTCCTCTTTATTTTTCTTCGTTAGAGGAATGGATAAGGTTATCCTGAAATATCCCAACTATTAACAATGATTTTCTTTTATCCTTCTTCATTCTCTACTTTAGTAGAAAATACACTTATTTTTTAAATAATTTCAATCATTTATTTTAATTAAATATATTAGCCAGACGATCGCCATCTACAACACACACACACACACACATATATATATATATATATATAATTTAAGATATCGGTAACATAAAGTCGATGAGGATTGGTAACTATGTTTCTCGTCTATGTGATCTTCAGACCAAGAGCTCTAGTTATTTATTCAATATATGTAAAAATTCTGAAAACAATGTTTTTAATTTTAATTCATTTTTATTTCAAATCACTTGGGTCTTCATTTCTTAGAGCAGAAAGGTTAGCACGCAACATAACAAATAAAAGGAACCCCACACCGATTTAAACTCAACTCTTGGAGACATGGTTCTCTATACCAACTATTTTACAACTTATATTACGATATAATTATATCGCAGCACAAATATAAACCATGAATTCACTTATTAAACTTATCTCTCAGTTTTCAGCAGGAACTTTGTTGGTATTACTTTATAAACTAATAATTTGAGAAAAAACTATTTCTTATCTATTCATTAGATAAAAGTCGTTAATCTTTATTATTAATAATTTTGACCATTATTAGAATTTATCTTTTTAATTCTAATTGCATTTTATCGCAAGTCTCTTGACTCACTATTTCAGTGATAGCAAATAACAGTGGGCATTGCAATCAAACAGAAAAAAAGATTATCGAGTGAGATATAAAGACATTCCCAATTTTAGTACAGAAAAGCCATATACATATATATATATATATATACATACATATATATATATATATATATATATATATATGTGTGTGTGTTACATATATGCTTGTTGAATATAGATATATGTGTGTGTGTGTGTGTGTGGTTGTGTTGTATATATATATTAGACATACGTAGACACATTTATGTACATACATATAAACTAAACACCCAGACATTAATATATATATATATAGAAATACATACACTCATTTATGTATATATATATAAAAACTAAACACCAACACATGAATATATATATACATATATTAGACATACATACACTCATTTATGTATACACATATAAACTACACACTCACACATGAATATATATATATTCATACCCTACACACCAGAACATGCATATATATGTATAAAGCATTTGAAATTACTTTGTTTTACATATAATAGACAGTTCGTGGTGTTTACCTTCAAACACTGTGGCTTGCCGGTAAGAATACAGTGACTGAATCTGATTATATAGATTGAAAGAATATATTTATAGACGATGTCACTTGAGTAAAGAATAGAGAAAAAACTTACATTACACAAACATGGTTGCACTTACCAAATAAGGATGTGAAAAATCTATGTTAAGACACCGTTGGAGACCGGGTCGAGAACTTTTCATTCCATTCCAAATCAATGGGAAACCATTTTAGGATCACCTCCAAATCGCAAACATTCGGCTTTTTTTACACACTGTTTCCTGACACATTGTATGACACACGAAAATGTTAATTCTGCATTCTTAAAAACACACCTCACATTATATATATATATATATATATATATATATATATAAAAAATGCAACTGAATAAACCACATTGCTACAAAAAAGTAACCCCTTCAAAGATGATCATGGATGTGATCAAAAGCGCTTGTTAGCAAAAAGGCACTTTTTCTAACTCTTGGGCCCCGACATGAGGAAACTAACATGAAGGATAGAGTGAAATCAAAAGAGAGATATATATATATTATATATATATATATATATAAAAGATATATATATATATATATATATATATATAAAAGATTAAAAGAAATATATATATATATATATATATATATATATATAATTAAAAGAAATTATATATATACATATATAAAGATTAAAAGAAATTATATATACATATATAAAGATTATTATATATACATGTATATATATATATATGTGTGTGTGTGTGTGTGTGTGTGTGTGTGTGTGCGTGTGCATTATCACTTTAACAAGTTTAATGCCGATCGAATTCATAAAGAAAACTAAGATTACATACGTAAATAATATATGATTTTTTTTTTTTTATCGCATATCAACTTTCGTGGGGTCTATAACGCCAAATTTCAGTAATGTAGAAAAAGAATAGTGGTAATATCTTACCCATAACTGATGGTTATTCAAACCTATCCTAGAGTTATTAGCCCAAAATTAAACATGTTAGCACGATTGGAGTTTGAAATGAATCACTTCTTCACAGGGACTTCAACCTGATAATATATAACAAATCCAAGTTTTTTTTATTCATTTGATTGACATGACGTAATTGAACTAGTTGCCGAAGTGAGAATTTGGTAGTATTATTCAACTAAATTCTTTAAACATCGCATGAATAAAGAACAATATTCAGAATGAAAAAAGCATGGTTATAAGAAGAAATATAGGAAAATCTGTGGAAAAAAGATGTGAAAAAGGGAAAAATTCAGAGAGAGAGAGAGAGAGAGAGAGAGAGAGAGAGAGAGAGAGAGAGAGAGAGAGAGAGAGAGAGAGAGGGAGGGAGAGGGGGACAGTCTACGTCTTCAGATAAAGAGAAGACTCAAAGCAAAAATAGGACCCCACAAAACAAGCAAGCAAACCCAAACAGCATGGAAACAATTCATGGTATTCTATTTAGCTAAGAAACGATAAGTCTTTTACGTATATAATATTAGGAAATCAAATGGATTCAGAAATTAAATACACAAAAACATGGACTCAATTTCTACATTGACTTTTTAATGAGTACATATAACATGAATAAATAACCCTATGTACCTCACATAATAAATTTGCTACAATCTAAATGAATAATCAAAGCAGATACACAAATTTCACTTAATATAAATAAAGAATCATAATATGCCCTGAAATGGCATAATAATTATTTCACAATTTCCAGGACATCAAAATAAAATAGAACATATCTGACCTATGTCAGATATTGGATTTATTAATTGACGCAAATTTACAAGGTCAGTCTGGTATTTGACTACCAAATTTGTCTAGAATTAGTGTAGCTTAGTAGTTTACTATTAACATTTAGGTGTAGGTATTGATCCACAACCCATTCACTTCAGATAGGATGTGACACAATATCTGCAAGTATGGGGCATCCAGCTAGAATCGAACACACTATTCAGTAGTAATTCATCTGCAATGATAACTTGCCAACCATTTTATTATGATGGACGCCTTTTTACTCAACTCTTTCGTCACAGTCGGATGTGACCCAAGGTCGTAAATGCAGCGAGGATTGAACACGCTATTAAATAGCAATGGAGCCGTGAGTCCAGCTTGCTAAACATTACACAACGATGAAACGCCCACCTCCTTAGTTCTCGTATGCCAGATATAGTTGGTTTAACTAGAGGTGGGGAGGGGCTATGCATGTACAATTGGCAAAACCAAAAATAGCCCTAGGTCCCGAACCTCCGTCCCGTTGACCATGTTCACTTTCCTTCATTTTTTTCTTTCCTTTCAGCACTTTGCCCAAAGGCAAGTTTAAAGCTGGACGAGACGCCATACTTCAATTCCAGTCCGGAGGCCATGAAAGTACAGAAGTGTATGCATGCCCAAAAGTCAGAAAACTATTGTAAATTTGATTATCTTAACACACGTTAGTGTGATTAGTGAAGGCGCTCTTAGCGTAACTGTAGGAAGTGGATTCGGACAACTCAGTTTCAAGCCGTAATGATACTGTTTGCATTCCAAGTGGTAATACCCCTGGGAAAGGCATGGATCAACTATTTTCCTTCAAGTTATAGGTAAATAGTGGGACAGATTGGGCTCTTTAAACTTGGTATGGCAACTGTTCTTGGGCAGGAAAACTGAATTCAAACCAGACCTGGAAGGGGATTGACCCCGCCTGGTTATTCCTGCAAATAACACATGTGCCCTAACGTTCAAAACTGGTTACTGGAGAAGTATGTCTTATAATAATAATATCTTTTCAACTAGTATATTAGGTCTGAGACCTGTCAGCTGTTCCTTATAAATATTCATTTTAATTCCACAGAATATTTATAATCATTCCACAGATTATCTAACATTGCCTTGAAGGAGTTTAGAGATGGGGCATTCACTGCTGATGAAGGTAGTTTATTCCATGTATTCATCACTCTGTAGCTAAAATAATTTTGTCTTGCGTTTGCTTTATAAGATTTTTTAAGGAGTTTTAGTTCCTTTTTAAAAAGTTTATAATAATTATAATAGTAACATACAATGTTCCTGTAATAAAATAAAATGGCCAACACTTTTACAGAAAAATTCGTTAAAAATAAAAATAAACAAAAAGTCAACGTCATCATGCCATAAGATTTTTAACCCGAGTATCATTAATTGTGATTTATCAATTGATTCATTTTAACAGCCGTTTAAACCGTCGAGGATTATTTTATTCCTAGATGTTATGGTATCTCATTAAATATATAGTCTTATTTACTTTTTGATGTAATAGTAACGTGAGTTTTTTTAACACGCTGATGTCGAGTACGAACAGTTTTTTAAACAATTCTTTTGATGCATAATTACTCTCCCGGCCGGTGTGGAACTGGCAGTAATGACAATGAAGAGATACTCTACACTCTCCAAAATATCTAGAGCTGGAACCTCGACATCTGATACATCTTACTTTTTATACCCAAGGCACTACGTTTGGAGAGGGGGATTTATTCAGGTATAGCGGATACAGTTAGCGTATTATAATCCCCACTGATAAGGTGGAAATTAATTATGTTATCATTTCATCTATCGGGAAGGTATTACAGGAAGAGGAAGTCTGTCGTTTCCTCTGCTTAGCATTTTTTCTAGGAATTGTCATCCCCGTCGTTTCTGCTCAATTTGTCGCAGCTGGTGTGAATTCAGAGTGTTGTGTTATCTATGGTTGCCTACAGGAATAACTTTCTAAAATAAGGGTAGGAAGCAGCATATGTTGCCATAACGACATGGAAAACGGCGGGTAGATAATTCCCTTCCACCCAGCATGCAAAAAAACGTAGATGGAAGTTTTGCCCGTACCTGATCGCATCTTTTTCAATGATTTTGGCCATTAGCTCAATACCACTTGGCGTCGTTAGAATATTACATAAGCCGGGAACAGATGACGTCCCATTGTGGTGTAATCATTACCAAGCTAATCACGCAGATCTACTACTAATAAATAGTGAATTCATAAATCCTGGATGTCAAATACTTACATCCTTGTGTTACATCCTACCCGTGATGAATGGGTTGAATAAATGAGTATACAAAATCTTTTTAAAGTCAAATATAACAAAAAGAAGCCTCATTGCCGAGTAGAAAAAAGGTACCCTATTTCTATAACAAACTCACACGCACACCGACTTTGTATATTAATCTTATTAGTATTTTTGGTTGGTTGGTTAGATTTTACGGCATGTCAACCATTGTTGGGTTATGCCAAAGGCGTTTTGTTTTATTCATATTTTATGGGTATTCAATTGGAGTGTCGGGTGTCATGGCCTACTAAGATTCCGTCCTTAAGCATCAGGGTCGCCACCCACATCCAACAGGTGTCCCCACTGGTTTTTCACACCCTTACAGAGGTGTAGCCGGTGTATTCTTCTGTCCCAGCCAATAGGGTGAGTTTTTGTATGGTTACTCATTGATAAATTATTTTGATATAATAAATGTCTCTTGAACGGAAATAATATTCTAGTTACAGTTGTATGATGTGTTTTAGATATCATAACATAAATAATTCTACATGGGTTTCCTTCACCTAGTTAGGTACTCCATCAAGGCTGGTGGCCCCAGTCAATTCAACAATTTACGTATAGGTGTGGGGAAGATATGGATATTAGTACGAGGTGAATTTTAAAGTGCCTCCTACAGTATTTGAACATAACTCGCCAAGTGCGTTTCCTATGAGGATAACTAACGATATAAACACTTAATTATATAATTGGCCTTTTACTAAAGAAGAATTATATTAACCGCCCTTACAATTAATTAAAGATTTCTCAGTAGTACAAATAATTATCAAAACTAAAGGTACAAATCAGCATATCAGCTTAGTATATAACATTCTTCATTCTGCAAGAGTTTTGTATCAAATGAAATG
Source organism: Doryteuthis pealeii (assembly GCA_023376005.1). NCBI lineage: Eukaryota > Metazoa > Mollusca > Cephalopoda > Myopsida > Loliginidae > Doryteuthis > Doryteuthis pealeii. The sequence goes on along the minus strand of CM042138.1, from coordinate 128,267,540 downwards.
GTCCACTGGAATTTCCCTATGAATCCCCGTGGCGCAAACCATCTCTGTACACAGAGATTGTCAACACATAAAAAAATGACTTTGAAGTAAAAATGTACTGTAGTCATTCAATGTCACTGACCATATACTGGGAACAATTACAAATAGGTGGTGGCCAAGAAATTACCCCCATATTGTCGGGTGCAGATTGAACATGGTTTGGTTTTATTTGTTTTTTATGCTTAATGGCATATTCACTTTCGTGGGTTTTTAAATGCAGAAGAAAAAAAAATTAGAAGGAAAGATGTGATACTATTTATTCTGTAGGAGTTTGGGGGAAATACCTTTACCAAGGGTATTATTCTGAAAGTGAATGTAATCGGTCGACGGGAGTTCGGACACTCTTACCACGTTAGCCACTATGCCACAGTGATTTTCTTTGCATGTTGACGAAACGTAGACATCATCGAAAAGAGCCAAAAAGAATTTAAAGTACAAGCAAAAAGCCTCTTACTGAAAACATCGCTAGTGTAACAATAGGCTCTATGTGATGAGTGATGTTTATTCCAACCCAAGCCTAGAAGGTTGTGAGACGCATCATGCGAACGAGAACGGATGACTCAAATATACGTGACGAAAGATGTTCGACTGGGGGTTAAAATTAACAATTAAAAAATTAACTCTCGTTCAGACAACGAACTTGAATACTCGTGATTCGTATCTACAACCGGCATTTGAAAATAACATTTCTGCAAGCGCTGAGAAAGCCTTTATGTTTGTATTTGGTTACAACACAAGATTATCAAGCAGCTTGTCGGCGAAGATCCCCACAAATATATTTGCCCATGGTATGGCACTAAATATCATTCATTGGTGAGTCTACAGTTCTTCGTTGGCATCTTCATTACTATTACCCAGGTTTACTATCATTGTTTGCTTCCCCTCTCTAGTTAAAATAGTATGGCACTAAATATCATCCATTGGTGAGTCTACAGTTCTTCGTTGCATCTTCATTCCTATTACTCCAGGTTTACTATCATTGTTTGCTTCCCCTCTCTAGTTAAAATAGTATGGCACTAAATATCATCCATTGGTGAGTCTACAGTTCTTCGTTGGCATCTTCATTCCTATACTCCAGGTTTACTATCATTGTTTGCTTCCCCTCTCTAGTTAAAATAGTATGGCACTAAATATCATCATTGGTGAGTCTACAGTTCTTCGTTGGCATCTTCATTCCTATTACTCCCAGGTTTACTATCATTGTTTGCTTCCCCTCTCTAGTTAAAATAGTATGGCACTAAATATCATCCATTGGTGAGTCTACAGTTCTTCGTTGCATCTTCCTATTACTCCCAGGTTTACTATCATTGTTTGCTTCCCTCTCTAGTTAAAATAGTATGGCACTAAATATCATCCAAGTTCTACACTCCCAGGTTTACTATCATTGTTTGCGTCCCCTCTCTAGTTAAAATAGTATGGCACTAAATATCATCCATTGGTGAGTCTACAGTTCTTCGTTGGCATCTTCATTCCTATTACTCCCAGGTTTACTATCATTGTTTGCTTCCCTCTCTAGTTAAAATAGTATGGCACTAAATATCATCCATTGGTGAGTCTACAGTTCTTCGTTGGCATCTTCATTCCTATTACTCCCAGGTTTACTATCATTGTTTGCTTCCCCTCTCTAGTTAAAATAGTATGGCACTAAATATCATCCATTGGTGAGTCTACAGTTCTTCGTTGCATCTTCATTCCTATTACTCCCAGGTTTACTATCATTGTTTGCTTCCCCTCTCTAGTTAAAATAGTATGGCACTAAATATCATCCATTGGTGAGTCTACAGTTCTTCGTTGGCATCTTCATTCCTATTACTCCCAGGTTTACTATCATTGTTTGCTTCCCCTCTCTAGTTAAAATAGTATGGCACTAAATATCATCCATTGGTGAGTCTACAGTTCTTCGTTGGCATCTTCATTCCTATTACTCCCAGGTTTACTATCATTGTTTGCTTCCCCTCTCTAGTTAAAATAGTATGGCACTAAATATCATCCATTGGTGAGTCTACAGTTCTTCGTTGGCATCTTCATTCCTATTACTCCCAGGTTTACTATCATTGTTTGCTTCCCCTCTCTAGTTAAAATAGTATGGCACTAAATATCATCCATTGGTGAGTCTACAGTTCTTCGTTGGCATCTTCATTCCTATTACTCCCAGGTTTACTATCATTGTTTGCTTCCCCTCTCTAGTTAAAATAGTATGGCACTAAATATCATCCATTGGTGAGTCTACAGTTCTTCGTTGGCATCTTCATTCCTATTACTCCCAGGTTTACTATCATTGTTTGCTTCCCCTCTCTAGTTAAAATAGTATGCACTAAATATCATCCATTGGTGAGTCTACAGTTCTTCGTTGGCATCTTCATTCCTATTACTCCAGGTTTACTATCATTGTTTGCTTCCCTCTCTAGTTAAAATAGTATGGCACTAAATATCATCCATTGGTGAGTCTACAGTTCTTCGTTGCATCTTCATTCCTATTACTCCAGGTTTACTATCATTGTTTGCTTCCCCTCTCTAGTTAAAATAGTATGGCACTAAATATCATCCATTGGTGAGTCTACAGTTCTTCGTTGGCATCTTCATTCCTATTACTCCCAGGTTTACTATCATTGTTTGCTTCCCCTCTCTAGTTAAAATAGTATGGCACTAAATATCATCCATTGGTGAGTCTACAGTTCTTCGTTGGCATCTTCATTCCTATTACTCCAGTTTACTATCATTGTTTGCTTCCCCCTCTCTAGTTAAAATAGTATGGCACTAAATATCATCCATTGGTGAGTCTACAGTTCTTCGTTGGCATCTTCATTCCTATTACTCCCAGGTTTACTATCATTGTTTGCTTCCCCTCTCTAGTTAAAATAGTATGGCACTAAATATCATCCATTGGTGAGTCTACAGTTCTTCGTTGGCATCTTCATTCTATTACTCCCAGGTTTACTATCATGTTTGCTTCCCCTCTCTAGTTAAAATAGTATGGCACTAAATATCATCCATTGTGAGTCTACAGTTCTTCGTTGGCATCTTCATTCCTATTACTCCAGGTTTACTATCATTGTTTGCTTCCCCTCTCTAGTTAAAATAGTATGGCACTAAATATCATCCATTGTGAGTCTACAGTTCTTCGTTGGCATCTTCATTCCTATTACTCCAGGTTACTATCTTGCTTCCCCTCTCTAGTTAAAATAGTATGGCACTAAATATCATCCATTGTGAGTCTACAGTTCTTCGTTGGCATCTTCATTCCTATTACTCCCAGGTTTACTATCATTGTTTGCTTCCCTCTCTAGTTAAAATAGTATGGCACTAAATATCATCCATTGGTGAGTCTACAGTTCTTCGTTGGCATCTTCATTCCTATTACTCCAGGTTTACTATCATTGTTTGCTTCCCCTCTCCACTAAATATCATCCATTGGTAGTCTACAGCTCTCTGGATGGCAAGTAAATATCATCCATTGTGAGTCTACAGTTCTTCGTTGGCATCTTCATTCCTATTACTCCCAGCTTTACTATCATTGTTTGCTTCCCCTCTCTAGTTAAAATAGATAGGTTTACATTTTTTTGTATTAGATAGAAATACTTCATGTTATATAAGTCGACGGGGCGGCCTAAAGTCGGTATCAGCCAGTCAGCGAGGGAGTCTATCCCCTTTTCAATAGCGCTAGAGCAAGGAGATTGTTTTTTTAGCATCTGAGGTGGAGCGCCACACCTACCATCAGCTCCTTACTTTACCGCACAGATCCCTGTACTACTCATACGCTGAGTTGGCAAGGACCGGTATCGAACTAGGAACCATGTGGTTTCTAGCCGAACGCTCTACCGACTGAGCTAACCCGGCCCCTTCATGTTATATAACCGTATGCAAAAATCACATAAGAAACAACTATACAAAAATGAAATATAAATGTACAATATTAGCAATTCCCTAACTTCTAGGCTTAAAATAAACAGACAGGTTGGCATGCCGTTAAAATCAATCAATCAATCAATAGGATAGCCAAAGAGAACAATCGTTCTAGTATTTCTTCCTCCACCCTGCATAACAAAATACGCATAATATCGGGAGATTCGCGTTGCGTACTGGCTACCATACTGGACTGACATCGCAGTAACCGAGTTCGAACTCCAATTCAGACGTTTAACTTCGGACTAATACCCTCGGGAAAGGTATGGGTCCCCTCATCTCCCAGTCATGTCTTTAAATAGTACCAGTAATGTTCAACTACAAGGACGGCTATGCTATTAAATTATCACAAACAGTGATATGCAATTAAACAAAGAAACCCAAATAAACCACACAATATCAATAAATTGCAAAAAAGAATGCTTATTTGGATCAATCAAATAGAATTCTTTATCTCAGATCTGATGGAAGTTAAAAGTATCTCCAATACTTTAAGTCACCGATCCTTTTAGCGTAGCCTAGAGAGATATAAATATTTTAAAAACAGACACTTGATCATAATGAATTATCCTATTAGGATACAGTAGAAATATAAGCCACAGAAATGTTCAATCCGAGAACCTCAATATTTTGACCCAAAATGTTTAGTCGTTCGTAGACGTACGCCTTAATTAATCAATATTAATCACCTTTTTCATTGGACGTGCCAATACCTTAATTAGATAGTCGGTGATTTAAAGTTAGCGATAGACAGACGCTTAGTAATTTAATTATCAGAGTGTGAAAGATTTCAGCAGTCAATCAGAGAAACCTTTGTTTTCTATTTTCCAACTGCATGGAAACCCAGGTTGTTCAGTGGCCTCAGAAGTTCAGGCAGGTTATCTTGGTTTGAGACAAAGTCAGGTTTACAGAGAAAGCTATTCAAGGAAATATTATTACTGCAAAATATTTATTTTACATGTTTAGAATGTATTACATTATTGAAAATATTAAAGTACGCTTGCAGCTACAAACTCAACGTAGTGACCACCATGGCGTTGGGTGCATGTTGTAGAAATGCAAGCACCATCCAAGAGATTCAAAAAGCAGTTGCCTTATTGGTTGGATTCTTCGACATATAAACCTTTGGGTTATTTTATGCCGAAAACGTTTACTTTATTCCTTCTTGATGGGTATACATTTTTAAAATACATTTTTAAACTCCTTTTTTTATATTAATCTATATTTAACCGATACATGATACTCTAAAAATGTCACAGTGGACATAGGATAGGAAGGGGTCCTACACACTCCCCAAATTTCCAGAACTGGGACTTCAAGACTAGATGCAGTTTAATGCCATACCCATGATTCTAAGACCCTCAGCCACCACCTTCTTGCAAATATATAAGGATAATGTTTAAAATGATTTTGAACTACATTAAACATTGGCTCTTACACCATTGATACATTAACTAAGTACAAAGTGTTTACCTGTTTAAAATGATTGTGAAGATACATGTTTGTACTGTATATAACTGAAGACCATAATTGATAAACTAACTTTAGCATAAAATAACAAAAGGATTGATACGCTATAAAAACAACCAGGCAATCGATCATTATTTAAACAAGCCAAAAAAAGACGCACTCCAGGCTGTGTAAAATTAATTTTTTGAAAGATATTGCCAAGGGGGTTAGAGTTAAAAATTCAATGTCAGAGTTCGTACCATAAGTAATTAAAATCAAATTTATTAAAGGAGCAGTGATGCTGATAGCTTTTTGATTTAGTGCATCCTGGGACGCACATATTTACTTTGAATGAGTCCCTGGGAAAATTAATGCGTCCCAACAGAGGTTAAAGCTGAACTGTGGCACGTACACAATTGTCAATGGTGGCAAGTCCTTTTCCTTTTATTTTCTTGTAATATATAGTCTGTCATCCTTAACATTTCAAGTTCACACTAATCGTGGATGCAGCATGGGAAAATTTCTCAAGGCAATAATTTTGTTTGTACATTTCTCCAAGGCATTTAACAATACACAGAGGAAAGATGGAGAAAATGCTCCTAGCATACAATTTCCCACATAGAAATGGTTACAGCTATAAGAATGTTCCACAAAAATACGAAACCCATAGTTAGCTCTTGGTGAAATATATTTATTTTACATTGTCGATGAAGTCCTACGGAGAGATACAATAGCACTATTTTTGTTTATAACCTGCTTCAACTACGAATGTCATTAGAACTAGTAAAGGAAAGAAATCACACCAAAAAGCAATATGAAGTCTCGTAGAAAGTATTACAGATTCAGACTATGCAGATGATCTAGTACTTCTCACAAATACACGTGCCCAAACAAAATCGCTGCTGCGTAGCCTGGAGAAGGCAGCAATTGGTATTGGCCTATTTATGAACAGGGGGAAAACGGAGTCCATGTGTTTTAAACAGGTGGAATGGAAATCTAATCTCTTTAATCTCTAAGATAAGATAAAGCTAGACATTCTCCAAGCAGCGGGTGTATCTACTGTTGTATGGCTGCACCACTTCGACGTTAACGAAACGCCAGGAGAAAAAATCTACACAAGGAATTTGCGTGTTGTCTTGAGCAAATCCTGGAAGAAAAACTCCACAACAAAAGCAGATGTTATTTCTTATCTCACAAACCATTCAAACAAGACGACAGGAAATGCTGGATATAGATGGAGAATTAAGAACGAACTCATAAGTGATGTACCTACACATAAACACACCAGTATTGCTCGAGCAGCACAAACTTATATCGATCAGTTCTGTGCGGACAATGAATTTAAAAAAATAGAGAAGGAATACGAAGTGAAGCAGCTAACGAAAAAACAAAAAAAACAAAAAAAAAGAAAGAAAATAGAAATTAAATTCCTCACCTTATAAGATTACCTCCCGTTTTGTCGCGTTAGGCGCTAGGTGTCGTACCAAGCAGTCATGTAAAACAGAACTGCAAAAGTTAAAAAAAAAAAAAAACTCTTTGACTGTTTAGCCTCAACAAGGTAACACGCGCCAGTTAGCATATCTCTTTCCTACGTGACAGGTGGGCTTTTGCCCCCAGTGCTCAACATGTGTTTTCTTGACTTTCTTCTTAAAAAACAACAAATTTATCCATACAAAAGATAATTTACATATTAGGACTTTAACCTTATACAACTATGCATAAGCTTCTTTGTATTGTCTGTTATTTCTTATATCTGTCTGTTATATCTTCCCATTGAATAATTAGTTTTCTTGTTAATTCGTGGCGGATTATTTTGTATATATATATCCACATGATGATACATCTTTCTACACACAGGCTTAAACAACAAAGTGTTCGGGTTTGTTGAATTACAAATAAAACTTAACAAACCGACTAACAAAGACAAACCCGTTCCACGTTGAAACCACATGTCGCAAAAACACACTAAAAGACACAAGAAAGCATTGTTGTAGCTTCCAACGAAACAAGTTTAAAGAAAAACAGACAAGTGCGGAATAATACGAAAAGATTCCATGCATTTATTGCGGAAAATCTCTTAGTATTTACATAAACACAAGTGTACGCAATTAGATGCATTCGTGAAAATAGTCAACAGTTTATTTTTTTTTTGTATAATCAAATATACCAGGAGGAAAATGATTAGATATGAAATAAAAAATTTGAACTGTTTTTCTCGGAAAATTAAAGTTTAGTTCATATTTCAAAACAACGACAATACCTCGGTTTTAGCGTATTAGTCTAGAGATTATGCGAATGTTACTTAACTTTCATATTCCAAGTAATCGCAACTCCTCTCCAAAGTTTTAAGAGTGTGAAATATATCTGTGATAAATTAATACTAATTGGAACTTAATAGAATCTTATTCTTAGAAATGATGTTAATCTTTATTAAAAAACAAACAAAAAATGATCACTAGCAGAGATACTGTTTTGGAAAGCCTGGCTTACCTTTCGTAGAGAGTAAATGAGCTGGTCCAAGACTGTTTGTACAATGCTGTTTTAGAACATCGTGGTGATAACTGGGACTGCGAAGATTACGGAACCAATACGCGAACCGTCTACTTTGATATTTCAATATTTTAGCACTCTGTTTCCAGTTACTCTATGTCTGTATATGAATGGACTAGCATACTGAATATTGTATGACCCAGTATAAAACAGGTACACATCCTTGTTCCAGAAATTATATAAAAGACATTTATCAAAGAATTAAATACGACAGTCGTTCAAAATGTTTTAAGACTCACCCAGACACTTCATGTCTGCTCGAGCTTCTGTTTTATACATTTTTAGATTTAACGCAAACCTGTCACATTTGTCACCAGAAATTAAGACATAAATCTGATTTTTTTTTCTTTTAGTTTTCTAAACAGTAGTTCATCTTTCAGTGTGAGGTTTATAATTTTTTGATCGTATTTTGTTATTTTGATATTTAAGAAATATTATATTAATACAGAAATAGTTTTAAGATAACAATTCTTATTTCTTTCTATGAGCTTTGATATTTTTTACAACATATCTCGTTTTTCCATCTTTTACATTTCTGTACACTCCGTTTTTCTGTTTGCGTGTGGACATCCAACGTATGCAAAAAAATCGATCAAATCCACCATGACATTTATGATAAAAGAAAAAAAAGAATTTAATATCAAATCACAACAAAGCCAATCCAGAAATGCTTGTTTTGCTATCTAATAGCCACCGATGAACTCAGATGACCCTAGGGCTCAACCCGTATTTATGGTCCATAGACCGGGTCAGGTCCCTGGGAGATTCTATTTCACACTGATTCCCAGACATCCACATAAATGTTGAGATTGTAGCAAAAATATCAAAGACTAACATTAAAAAGAAACATATTTATCTTATAAAAAATAATACAACATTGCAAAATAACTAAAAAAAAGCAAATATTATTAAAAGATTATGTTAATCTCTAATAATAAATGTGAATGTTAGTGTGTCACATTTTTTTCAACTTTACTCCGAGTAGTCCGGAATATAATTTCATTTTTGAATCAAACTGACTGAGACCAAATCAAAAATATTCGAGACTGAATCCGGACTCGCAATCCTGAAATTTTCGCCAATGTACGCATTATATGAGCTTTATAAACTATTATCAAAGCGCAGTTATAGCTTAAAACATGATCAATTTATCTGTTACTTGAACATCTTTAAAAGAATCGAATAGCCTAACGTCAGCTTATTATTTCCTTATTAGCGGGAATTTATATAAATTATTCCGATGATCCAGGACAAATTAGCAATTGGTTTAAAAAAGAAAGTCTATTTATTAGATCTATACTTTATCAAACATCAAAAGTTTAACAACGAACATTGAGTGAAAAAGGCTCAAATAGTCTGTTGAACTTTAAGAGACACTTTGGTGATTTATTTTACTAATCCAAATAACGTCAGATGATACATTATTTTTTCTTTAGATTAAAAAATTCAGCCATATAATTATTGCAATCCATAACAACCACATGTATACAATCAGGCTAAATTATCGATCATAGCATAACTACATCATCAGGTAATCATTACAGCCCGGATTCCCATGAATCTTTCTCGGTACCGGTCCTTATCGGTTATTTCTTTTAGAAGGTCTTCTGCGCGATATCCAGAGGGCACACAGAGCCGATCGATGTAATTGTTTGCTAATCGGCCTATATTGGTGTGTCCAGGATTAGATGTCCACAGAAGACTGTTACATATAGGTTCACCCTTGCTTCTCCAGTAGTACCCAGCATGTCTTGTTCGTCTTACTTTGAGAGTTTGTGTTATAAGAGGTAAATGGCTTTACAGTTAATTTTTAGATGTAAACTGATTCCAGAATTTGATCGAGAGAGCACACAGCATCCTTCTGTAGCTCACATCTAACTTTTCTTTATCCAAGCGTTTCGTTAGAGTATAAATGATGAAGCCATACAGTAGCACTGACATTGCTATAGCTTAGAAGAATTATCTCTTATCAAATCAGAGAGATAAATTTTCATATGATCATTACTCTGTCTATACCAGTGTATTTCATGACACTCTTAGTCGGTGGTATTTCACAATTTCAACATTTTTCAAATGGTATAACATGGATTGTTCATTAGTGTCATAACCAGACTTTAAATTTTTCTTTCAATTTTAGCAAAAACGTCTTTGCACTCTGAGCAAGCTGGTGAACAAAGAAAATCGGGCTTTATTCAAGAACACACCACATGGTGTTTATACCAAAATTGCAGGTGCGTCGAATAACTTCAAACAGTTTTTACGAAGTTGAGTGAAGATATTTCCTAATGAGTATAAACTACTGAAGTTCCACGGGCTAGTCGCACCTGTTCCCCTCAATATTTGACGAAAGTTACAGTAATTGATGGCCTAGAAAAACGCACTTTGTTTAATTTCTATAGCAATTAGTTCTTATTTTAGAACATTTTTGTAATGATTAAAACTGTTATCTGCAGTGATGGATCTCTGCTTTTTTCTCTCTTGTTAAAATACATATTTAAAAAAATATGTGTAATGATTTAAGATATTTTATAATTTTATATGCGTATAATTACTGATTGTCAAGATGCAGATAATGATTGATCATGCGAGTTGATCTGGAAATCATTGTACAATACATATATTTCAATTAGGATACGAGCAAATTTACTTCCAATTATATAGAGAGGATTTATGAATATATAAGAGTAGATGTAAGTTGATTATCTAATAGATTTTCACAATAAAAATTAAGATGCACAAGTAGAAAGGTCTAGTTAAGTAAAAAAAATAATGACTCGATATGTTTTCAGTTTTTTTAATTATCCATGCTAGTCTCCTGTGACCATAGAATAATATAAAATTATAATGTTATGAGAAGATACTCGAGGAAAGAAAGAGTCAAAGAATGAATGAAAGCATAGGAAAATGTTTAAGGGAGAGAGAGAGAGAGAGAGAGAGAGAGAGAGAGAGAGAGAGAGAGAGAGAGAGAGAGAGAGAGAGAGAGAGAGAGAGAGAGGAAAAGAGGAAAGAGAAAGGAAAAGGAGAGGACGAAAAAGAGAGTTAAATGCTGAACAGTATATAAATAACCCCGACATTTATGGCGAAACATTTGTTAGCAATTACGTAAATGCTGATAAAGAGTGTGAAATTAGTGGCGCTCGTGCGAAAGTTTTACAGTTTGCTTTCATAAAAGATAATTTAATTTACTCTGGAGAACTTGTTAAAGAAAATCAATTTGAAAAATATTTCTGCACTACTTGTGTCGAATTTTATTAAAATATTTAACCCTAACCAGCCCAAGTGTTTTATCAAATCTAAAAATAACGTATCATAATTGGAAAAAAAAGCCCAACTTTTTCCTATTTTTATTATATAGATTATTGATCATAAAAAAATCTGATCTCTGATAAAATAAAGCGATAATTATTCCAAGTTGGAGCTGTGTAAGTGTTACTATAGGGCGGCACCTCTTGGACTTTAACAAAACGCTTAGAAAAAACGTAGAAGGGACCCAAACATACTAGACGCTATACTGAACAAACGCTGGAAATTGCAGCGCGCAAAAGGAGCTGTATGATCAGTTACTCCTATTGCACAAACCATCAAAATAAAACGAACAAGACATGCTGGCCACTGCTGAAGAAGGAAGGATGAGATCATGGGAGTTCTTTTTTCTATGTACACCTACACATAGATACACCAGATGACCAATAGGGACAAGTGGCGAGAGAGAGAGAGAGAGAGAGAGAGAAGAGAGAGAGAGAGAGAGAGAGAGAGAGAGAGAGAGAGAGAGAGAGAGATTGGAATCCGTGCTGTCAACATGACATGATGATGCTGCTGCTGATGATGACAAAGCTATCCCCTTCATATTGAGTTGGGATCCAGTAGTGGATTAGAATAATTTCTAGGTACTCCCAACTAAAGAAAAAATATCAGTCGCGAGATTCACGACGATAACCAAGTTTTAGCCTCAAAGAAATTCAGGACTGACACGTAATTACGCAATTAAAAATAATACTAAAATTATTTAAGCACATTATACACAGGCAAAAACACATTCTTATACCATTGCTTTTTGCCAAAAAATTATATAAAATGACAACCTCTGTCCAACTCAAATTCATGTTATTTGTTTTGATGTTTGTTTTATAGCATGATTAATTTCAGCATTAGCTTTTTTCGCAGTTCCTGGAAGACACCGCAGCTACAATATTAAGCTACCAACTTGTTATATGTAATTCTCAAAATTCAAACCACCTTTTTAACACATCCTTTGAGTAGCGTGAAATATACCTAAGAATACGATATTCTTTAAGGAAGGCACTAAAATAGTAATTTTCCTGATCGCATACTGGACTGACAAATTTGGTACGAAAGTACATTCAGTATTTGTTTGCACGTTTGGTGCCACGTCAAAAAAATTTTGATGTGTTTTACATCTTTTAATACAATATTCTTCTTTATTTTGTATTTTACCATTGATATTTTTTTGCTAATTAACCTCGATGATGACATACACTGATACAATATTAAAAAAGTAAGTAAAGTCGTCGGGGCGACCTAATGTCGGTATCAGCCAGACAGCGAGTGAGTCTATCCCCTTTTCACTAACGCCAGACCAAGGAGATTGTTTAGGTGGGGCGCTACACCTACCATCAGCTCCGCACTTTACCGCTCAGGTCCCTGTGCTACTCATACGCTGGGTCGGCGAGGACCGGTATCGAACCCCAAAACCTTGTGGTTCCGAAGTGAACACTGAACTGACTGAGCTAAACCCGATGCGTAATAATGTAAATTCAATTCACCCTACAAACAACTTCTTGGAGCAACGTAAAATAATATCAGAGTTGGAAAATGGCGAACCCCAAATCCACATGATGTTTTAAGTGCATTGAAATGATTCCCTAACTGGGTAAACTGTCATTGCAGAATATCAAGCACGAGATCCAGAGCGTTGAACCCTCTCGTCTACATAAAATTAAAGAAGAAAAAAAAGAAGAAGAAGAAGAAAAGATAATGTATCGTGGGATAGGAGATTATGCTCTATCAGAGCCTTTCACAAGAATATATATTACCGAACTTGACAGAAATACACAGAGTTCATCACAGTAAAGGGATGGGGCGTGTGTTTTCAGCGCAGTAAAACGTTGTGCCGTAGGGCGAGATGACACTGAAATGAAATTCTTTGGCTCGGCATGTCAGTTATTCAACGTAGGATCGAAAGAGAAAGAGAAATGCAAAGAGATGACATAAACTGTACCTATTGCATATGGATTGGATGCTGAAGCTTTATCGGACATCAATTAGATCAGGGTCCGTATAAAGTTGCTTCCTTTTGGGGTGAAATCCTATACGATGTGCCGTCAAATAAAATGATACCTATACACGCTTACCTAAGGAGGCGCGTGGTGTAATAGGTATGGTCGTAGGAAATGGACTCGGAGACCTGGGATCTAATCCTGGACGAGGTTGTTTGCATCTTATATAACACTAATACACTTGGGAAAGGTATTAATCCAATTATTCTACCTCCAGCAATGGGTAAATAGTAGGATGGACATCTCTAACACTGGTTAGGCAGTACAAGAGAAGGATAACTCTGAGGTCAAACCTATTAAACCAGGCTTAAGAAATTGTCCTTGGGACTAATCTTGCTTGTGCAGAGGGTTTGGTATATATATATATTATATATATATATATATATATATATATATATATATAGTGTGTGTGTGTGTGTGTGTGTGCGTGAGAGAGAGAAATGCATGTATGTAAATTTTTACACAACCCATTCCGCATGGGTAGGATGTAATACAAAGTCGAAAGTAAGGGGCAACTACCGAGTATCTAACTCGCTATTCAGTAGTAACTGATATGTGAGACTAGTTTGATAACCATTACACCACGACGGGGCATCTATCTCTCTCTCTCTCTCTCTCTCTATATATATTATATATATATATATATATATATATATATACATGTGTGTGTGTGTGTGTGTGTGTCTATCCGTGATTGAATGTGTGTGTGCACAATGAGTCAAATTTTCGGTGAATATGATAAGCGTTCCAGAGTAGAATATAATACTAACTTTTGCTTAAGACCCCGAAAACAGGCATAGAATTAGGGTATACATACAGAACCGCAGGCGCTCGTGTGTAATGGTTATCGTCGTAGAAATGAATACTGTGTAAAGTTGAGTTAAAAAAAATAATATGAACATATTTGAACCTGATAAAAGATGGACAAATGTTAAATTTATTTAAATCTAACTGCTTCAAATTCTAAAATCAGTGCGTCTTATGCACGTGAATTTATTCCAGATATAATACAGATTTCCGCAGCACAAAGTTAGAATAGCGCACAAGAATGTTTTATAGTTATTTTCTCAGTTCTGATAAGATATCTAACAAGGTCAAAAGTATGGCGAACCCAGTGGGAATCGAACTGACTAACGATGGTATGCAAATCTAGATTAATATTGCACTACAAAAGACTAAAAGTCTTTTTTCTAGAATTCTGTATCCCAAAATTAGATGTATGTGCTTTGTAGTAGCACGTATCATAATAAAACCTACAATAACCATGAAACAAGCAGCAAAGTGTGTCCCTTAGCAGTATTTAAATACGAGGGAATTTTCCGATTAGAATTTGCTGTATGAGACACGATTAAACAAAACAAAAAAACAACACAAAAACAATAAAAACAAATAATACAACAAAACAACAAATATAACCTATGCTTATTTATTCAGAGCCTCATTAAAGCTGCAAGTGTGCGGACGTGTCCAAGTATTCAGCATTTTCTAAGCCTTAATTTGGCTGAAGAATTTGAATATAAACGTAAAACGCCGAACGTATATTTGAAATAGATCAAAGCACATTTTACATAACGTCATTATAAATTGTTTCTTTTTTTTAATAATTGAAACGGTATTTTTTTAGATCGGAATTGTTATCCAAAGTTTATCTGGTAAGTACCATAGGATAAAGACCACATTGAAATAAATAAAAACAGTGTGTGTGTGTGGGTGGGGGGTAAATGATATTTCATTCTTATATTATATGTGTTTTTCCAGTGTGTAAGAGTCACAGTTTTTACCGCGTTTGAAAACTGTATTGACAAATTATGAATTCAGCAAGACAAATATGTAAACAACTTCTGGGCATTTTGCTAGAAAATTTGATAATCGAACATCACATTTTAATGGCGTAATTAAATTATGATTACAAAATAATGATTATAATTACATATGTATTTAAATGTTAAGCAGTTGTAGATTATGGGATACATTTGATTATTTAATTATCCATATAATTCCAGTGGTGTTTTATTTTGATCTGTTGGCATTCACTTAGCGCTTATGCATGTGAGAAATATATGAATCGAACCTTCACTGCAACTAAAAGAAGGTGCGATTGGGCTTTCTAATCTATTTGAAAGCAATCTGTCCAAGAGAAGAGATAGTATGAATTCAAAAAGTGGGGGAAGACAATCAATCCCCGGGATTCTCAGACATACTTATATCTTATAACCAAATTTAATTTCCATTTAATCCCAAATAATTAATTGAATATTAAGTTACAAAACATAACTAATATACCAGCGTCTTTTCTTTTTTTTTACAATTTGCATTATAAAATAATCAGTAAACTATAAATGTATCGCCCTGTCAGTTGGGGCTGCAAATACACTGATTGTAACTCTATATATGAGTAAAACCCCTCCCTCATAATGAGGCCACCATTTGGATTGGGGTAGCAAATCCGTATGGCTGAGCAGTCCAGGATATGCAACACTCTACTTTAGTCCTTACCTGGACTAGATGGTCGGTCAGACAGGCCCCATCCGATCAATCTGCTGGTCACGTCAAGCGCCAGCGCCTATATGATTGTCCCAGCTGTATTACCCTAATGAAAATCTACAAGTCATTGTAGCATATATGTATTAGAAAGCGGTGGCCAATGGCTATGACGTTAAACTGCATATAGTGGAGAGGTTTTAATTGTGGAGCTCTGGAGCGTGTGAAGTACAGATTGACACCAGCAAGGTTCGCTCTGGCCTGGAGTGGTAATACATGCCAGGGTTCCATCCATACATTAAATAGATAAAAAATGAGTTTTATAATATCATTACAAATATTAAATTTGAAAACCCAACAAAAATGAATAAAACTGAAACATATTTGACATAAAATGATCCAAGGATTTATAAATGTAAATGCACCTTTGATACGTCGAACAGGCTTTAGGCCAGGAAATAAATTAACCGAATGTTTTGAACGAGTCGTAAAAAGGTCATCACACTCAATCAGCTATTCTATTTTGGTATTATATCTGAAATTATTTCTCTTATTTTTTTATATGAAGCAGGATAGTTTGAGTAGATAACAATAAAGATGAGGACAATATTCCAAATAATACAACTCTGAAAATTATTCTTCATGATCCAGCGATTTTTGTTCTCTTATAAAGGGGTGAATGGAAATGGACTAACGTTTAAGTTTGGAGATGACCGTAGTGTAATGGATTAGATCTTGCATGGGGCAGTTGGCATTTCAGATGGCGCTAATACCCTTGGGAAAGGTATACATTAAACTATTACTCTGTAGTTATGGGTAAATAATAGGGAAGACTGAGCTCTTTAACCTTGGTTAGGCAACTAGTCTAGGTGAAACTTGATTCAAACTGGATTCAAACCCGCTAAACTCTTAAGAAATTGACCGTGTGTCGCATGCTGCTTGTGCGATGTCTTGATAAATATGTCTAAACGAATTTATTTTTTTTTAAATCAAAAATTCCCATTCTGTTGACAGTTATGATTTTATTCATCCTGTCAAAATTTTATTCGCCCCCTGTGATTTATATGGAACCCTTTCACTAGCCCTAACCGAAAAAAAAAGACGTAGTAATTCGTACTTTATTCATAAAATAACCTGCGTAGGGCCATTGGAAGAGCATTGTAGTTTCCAATTTAGAATAAATAGGCATGATATTTTTGGCGCGCGCGATGATAGTTTGTTTATAAGTTGCGAAGCTGACGACGACGATTAAGATAACGTTGGTTGTATTCGAAGAAGGCTGTCGTACTGATGAAAAATAAGGTTGTTGTTTTAATATCAAGAAGATGTAGCGTACATGTTAAATAAAAAGTAACCTTTTATATTCATTTTCCTTCCAAAGACACAATATTTATATAAACACAAAATCGATGGGAAACGAAATGTTTATCGAGATTTTTATCTGCAACGGAAAAAGGGACTTTCGCTTGTGGACTATTAATTCTAAAAGGCTAACATTGTTTTTTCTTCTATAAATAATAATCTACATGCGTGCGAGCACACACACACACACACACACATTATATATATATATATATATATATATATATATATATATATATATATATATAATCTTGTTATATATCATCTTTGTAATGTTATAAATGGCTGTGACTTTGTGTAAGGATCAGCATTTCTGGTTCTGTATAGAAACACAAGGAAGAGAATAGAAAGTAATAAGAAAAGGAAAAAATATAAGGCGAGAAAGAATTGCATCGCAAAACACGATAAAGATCTAAAGGAAAAGGGAAGTATAAGAACCATGGAGATTTGTTGACGTAGTTTATCTAATGATTCACCTTGAAAAAATTATACATATATTTGAAATTCTAAAGGGGCTTATGTTACAATATCACTAAAAATACTTATTACTCTTATTGCATGAATGATAAGCATAATAGCAAGTATATAAAGTTGCATTCTCTCATAAATCAACAACACACACACACACACACACATACATACACATTATATATAATATATATGTAGTAGTAGATAGATATATAAATAGGTAGGTAGATAGATAGATAGTATAGATATATATAATATGTAGGTAGGTAGATAGATAGATATATATAATATGTAGGTAGGTAGATAGGTATATAAGGTAGGTAGGTAGATAGTAGGTAGATAGTAGTAGTAGATAGATAGTAGGTAGATAGATAAGTAGGTAGATAGATAAGTAGGTAGATAAGTAGATAAGTAGATAGGTAGTAGGTAGATAGGTAGGTAGGTAGTAAGATAGTAAGTAGATAGTAGGTAGGTAGGTAGGTAGATAGATAGGTAAGTAGGTAGGTAGGTAGATAGATAGGTAAGTATAGGTAGGTAGATAGATAGGTAAGTAGGTAAGTAAGTAGATAATAGATAAGTAGATAAGTAGGTAAGTAGATAAGTAGGTAGGTAGAGAGATTTTAATAATATAGATTTTTATTGTTATAAGTAAACAGTGGTCAGTATTTTGGGTAGATAATGTATATCTAAGTGCAGCATTAATATGAATTCAACGGCGCTTGGTTACTGACAGTTTCTAGCCTATACATGGTTTGAGAGTTGTATAGGCGAGAAGCTGTCAGTAACTAAGCGCCGATGATTTCATGTTCATGCTAATCTAGCACGCGCGCACACACACACATGATATATATATATATATATATATATATATATATATATATATATATATATATATATATATATTAACTAACCACTTCGCAGGAGCAGTAAGCGAAACAATATAAGCGGGGTTTGTCAGGTTGAATTCAGGGTTTTCTTCTTCTAAGTTGGTTGATGAACAGAAGTGGTAGTAATAATTGTGTTATCTTATGTATTTTGAACTAGGTTCTTACTTAGGCTATCGACAGGAGAAAAATAATGTAAAAATGTCATATAGATTTTAACATTTTTTTTAAATAATAAATTAGACACGAAAGAAATGAATAAAAGATATACAGACGAAGTATCATATCAATTTGTTTAGAGAAAACCATATTCTGGTTAAAATATTTTCAATTGCTTTTTATGTATATATATCTCTGTGGTGAAGGTACCCGATTAATAATTTTTAATTGATTTGGAAGTGATTCGATTCAAGTTAAATGTGGTGACCAGTGGCCTATATATAATTAGCACTCCATCGTATAAGTAATATTTCCGAACTGCTACAATGATTTCCCTGTTCATTGGTTTAGAAATGTGAGGTCTTGAGTACGACCAGACACAATTTTGTGATGAGTATCAGTATAATAGGACACTGCAGTGACAAAGATTCAATGAACAACCCTTGTCTGGTTTTGAATGCAGAACATTTCCCTTATTTTTGCCTTACCAAGGCTAAAGGGTCCAGTATGTCCAACTAGTTACTCATAACTTGTGGAGATTAGATAGTTTCATACCTTCGCCTAGAGTAGAGACTTGTAGGAAATGGATGCTTCTTTCAGTATCTGAACTTATCCCAGCGAATCTATTTCGTGTGACCTCCATTGACTATGCATTACCAGATATTTCTGTATGTCACACACATACAATTTCGTACCAACATGGTGTATTTGCCAGAAATGAATTAATCGAAGTACTGCACATCTCGTGGCTTGAGAGCTCTATGAAACGTGACCTGACACTTATATATGTGTCGCCCCCAATTGAAACATTACCCACAGCATAACAACTATTTCATCGCCGGAAACTGTGGGCAGGAAACGATGAATTTCAGTGAGTCCACTGGAGTTATTCAATGATAAATTTCTGGTTACCATTTTCCCAGACTGCTGTTTAGATACTATATGTAAGAAGGTACAAATAGTTTCTTGACCTGAGGTTTCGCCCTTTTCTGGCTCGTAATAGGAGGCAATGCTTTGGTAGCGACACTTTTGCAGTTTCCATGAAAATAAATAGTGGGATTTACTTTTGGAGCATCCCGCGTGTGTGAGAATAAATCAAATAGTGATTACATTTTATTATTGGCTTTGGTAAAGTATTTGCACCTGTGAGGAAAAATAACGGTCCACACATTTTCTCTTTTCTTATACGGAAGTAGAATTACGGCCCATAAAACATTGCCTGTTGGCCTCCTTCCTAAGTGAAAACTTTACGAGCAGTCAAGGGTTCGACATCATTTCCCTAAAAATCGATCCGGCCACGTGCTCTGTGCCAAGTCATTCAACAATGTGCACTCAAGTAACTTACTTACCCACCAGAAATCAGCGAACACCAAAGAGAACGCACACCTAAAGTAATACGAAGGGAAACGGTAATTTCAGGTGTATATACTAAATGGAAGAAGCCCTAGAGTTTTGGATATAGACAGAAGAGAGAGAGAGAAGAGAGACGGACAGACAGATTTAAGCACTGCCGCACATACTTATAGTGTGTATGTATATATTGGCTACAAGGAAAACACACACACACACACACATATATATATATATATATATATATATATATATATATATATATATATTATAATCGAATTATGAACACTTGAGATCTGTACAAAATGCAACACACAACCATCATATTTTAGATTATGTACCAGCCCTGGCATAATATGCAATGTATGCATATAATATATATATATATATATATATATATATATATATATATATATATATATACTAATCTCTCCACATGTATGTGACACAAGATCATTTTTAAGCGGAGTTTAACCGGTTTCAAATCAGTTTTATTCTCCTATTCTACAAAAAATATTTCTATTTTTTGCCTTGACGCTCTTTTTTTTTATCTCTCTCATATATATATATATATATATATATATATATATATATATATAAAGAGAGAGAGAGAGAGCGCGACAGAGAGTGGGAGAGAGAGAGAGAGAGAGAGAGAGTGTGTGTGTGTGTGTGTGTGTGTCAAAGCAAATAGAAATATTTCTTTGTAGTTATTGTTTATTTATTCTCAACTAGTTTTGATTTTAGAGTATCCTCAGGGTGCAAATATATATATATATGTATGTGTGTATGTGTATGCGTTACAGTCACATTGTATTGTATATATAAGTTTTCCGAATCATAAAAAATGACATGCTTTCTACTGATTTAATTATATACAATAGTCAAATTGTCATTACAATACGACCTGTGAAAAGTGACCCATAATTATATTAATGCTTCTATTTGGGAAGATATGATGGATTCTAATTAGAATTATGCAGTTATCTTCATTACAACGGACAATTCGGTGATTAAAGAACGGTTTTCAGTGCGAACGATGCATCACAATTTACAAATACGATTGGGAATTGCTTTATTCTTTAATCTACATTATTTTCTGTGCAACCTTTTTTGCGTTACCGTGATCGACATGACATATATACAGTCATCTGTGCACAAACAGTGAAGGCGCCATGAAAATGTTCGGGGATTTAATGTAGGAAATGATTTCCTTCTCTCCAAATAGTGTACATCCTGATTTAATAGTTGATTGGTTACAAGAGACATCCTAAATGTTAATGGAGATATGATATATGAGGTTAATTTAACAGATGAACAAATTGGACTGACTACTTTCTCCGTAAATCTGGTTAGTAACTTTTAATAATAATAATAATAATAATAATAATAATAATAATATATCAAAGCAAAAATTGATGAGACCCCAAAAAATAGTAAATGTAGATTATGCGGTAATAGAGATGAGACTGTAAATCATGTACTATGCGAATGTAGCAAACTAGCCCAAAGGGAGTACAAAACTAGACACGACTGGGTTGGGGAGGTGATCCACTGGGAATTATGCAAAAATTTAATTGACCGTACAAAAAAATGGTATATGCATAAACCAGAATCTGTTCTTGAGAACGAAACGCATAAAATTCTCTGGGACTTTGAAATAAAAACGGATCACCTTATCCCAGTAAGAAGACCAGATCTAGTGTTGACTAACAAAATAAGAAATAACCTGTCAACTGGTGGATTTTGCAGTTCCAGCAGATCACAGGGTGAAGCTAAAAGAAAATGAAAAAATGGACAAATACTTAGACCTTGCCAGAGAACTGAAAAAGTTATTGAAAGTGAAAATTATACCAATTGTAGTTGGTGCACTTGGAACGGCCAAAACACTGCACTACTGCAATCTGCCAGAATACTCAGAAGAGTCCTGGAGACCTGAGGAGACTTGCTGTCACTCAGACTCCAGTGAAAGACCATCAGCTAACACTGATGTGAAAACTCAAAAGGAGTAAATAATAATAATAACTATTTAACTTCTGTAAGTTTTTCACACCAGTGTGAGCTGATGGTCTCTCACTGAAGTCTGAGTGATCATATGTCTCTTCAGATCTCCAGGACTCTTCTGAGTATTTTAACCGATCTTATTTCTTTAGGTTCCTGTTTCCTCATATGCTCAAGAAACTTGAGCATATGGAGAAAAGCTCCCAATTTGACGCTTGAAATAACATAGAGTTGTTTTTCTTCCCATTTCTTTTTTCTTGTTTTGTTGTTTTTCTGTTTCTCCATATGCTACAACTTCTGTTATTGGCTGATTTATTTAATCCTTCCTTGCTCTTACTATCTTATTATTATTATTATTATTATTGTAAAAGTGTCGCATTGACCATTCACGCCAGACGACTTTTCATTATATACTGAACTTAAAATCAACCACAAGTCTAAAAGATCTGAAGACCTGAGAGATATTTAAAGAAGATTGTCGGGGCACCTTCATACCATATCAAAAGTAAGGGCTCATGGGTGATCCAATTAATGGAAAACTCATGTCAGGTAAATAGATTTACTGTTACATTCTGCCTTGGTAAATAGAACCTTAGTTTCAATACTTTTTGAACATTATATATATATTTATACATATATAACGTTTATTTCTCTTAAATTAAGAACAGTTCTGAAGGCGTTAAGTGATTCCAACTGAAAGTTAGTAATTTATCTGTACGGATAGTTGAATTCCTCAGGTATTAAGCATGACCTGCGTGCTGTGTTTGAAATTGAATCTTTCAAGTATGGCCTTCTTCGGGGCTTTAAAGCCAAATGTCTGAGATAAATTCACTATGAATTTCACCATCAAAGTATTCTTTATTATTTTGGCATAAGGCTACTAATAATTCTACTACGTCAATGATTTTATTAACATTGTAATAAACAAAAACTTTAGCAAATCCTTCTCTAAACATTATTCTTAATGGTTTTGAAAGTACTGATCATTCTAATTCGATACATAGAAATGTGAAAGATTAGTTTTTAAAGGCAATAGTAATTTAGACGTATCTAATAAGCTTCGCTAGTTTGAGTTAACAGACACTATTGTAAAATAGACAGGTACTATCGAAAATAGTAATTGTTTGATCGATCAGTCTATAACGACATATTAAACCGGCTATGGTTATTCTATGCCAAGAGGTTAGGGAATTATATTCATTGCACCTTCATATTTACATGTTTTATATAGTTGTTTAATATTTTTTTGCACAGACTGATACAATATCAGCACGTCCTATCAATTAGAAATATACACAATTGCAAGATATGAAGTAATTCCATTGTTGGCTGATTGTTTTAGGGCCTATCAACTATTTCGGGTCATTTAATGCCGAATACCGTTATTTTGATATCAGTTAGCGTATAGTACCAGCTCATGCTTAAAAGGTCACCAATATAAGTATCGAACAGGCCCCTCGATACTTAACTTTGGTGATCTAACTGGAACCGGGACTTGAATGTAAGCAGTATTTCTATCTAATACAAATACTTATATGGTTTTAAGGAATTATATCTAGTCGTAATAATATTTGCACATTGAATTTATTTATATCTATAACTATCTCTCTCTATATATATTACTTAATTGTATCCGTACGGAGAAAAGTGTTTCTGGCTACGTATCCCATTTAAATATGGGGTACCGCTCATCTGATTGGCTGTTACTAACAACCAATCAGATGCGCGTTGCTTTGTATTTGAATGGGATATAGTTCTACAACCGCCCATAAAAAATATTTTTTTTGTCAATTGTCTTTTAGCGGCTATTGTTGGTTTGATCACCTCTGATAGGGTCAGCAGGGCAAGGGAAGTCTGATGTTGGAAGACCCGAAACTTCTCAATGAACCCTGCAGATTACATCACTGACGACAACTACCAGAGCCCCAAATGTAGGAGCGTATATCTAATATATATATATATATATATATATATATATATATAGTGTGTGTGTGTGTGTGTGTGTGTGTGTGTGTGTCAAGGATAAAAATTGACAAATAAACATTTATTGTGAAAACCATGTTTTTTTTATAAGACTTCGGATACAATTAACGAAAACACATACATAATATAGATAGCTATTTTTGTGTTTGTCAATAAAACTTCTTATCATGACAAGATCATACGGATTTATATTTAGTCTTCTTAGAAGCTACGTATTTTATCATACTTTATCATTTATCTTTCTTCATCATTCCTTTATCAATTAATCATATTATATATTCTCAAAGAATAAAAATGGAATTGGCACGAGAAACCGTTGTATTATGCAGAATATGGTACGAAATATTACCTTATTAAAAACGATGAAACCAAAAGGAAAAAGTATTTGTACCCTGCAGAATTTGTAGCAACAGATAAGTATAGTGGTAAAAACAAATACTGGTTAAAATATATTTCTAAGGGCCGGGTTAGCTCAGTCGGTAGAGCGTTCGGCTAGAAACCACATGATTTCTAGTTCGATTCCGGTCCTCACCAACTCAGCGTATGAGTAGCACAGGGATCTGTGCGGTAAAGTAAGGAGCTGATGGTAGGTGTGGCGCTCCACCTCAGATGCCAAAAACAATCTCCTTGGTCTAGCGCTATTGAAAAGGGGATAGACTCCCTCGCTGATTGGCTGATACCGACTTAAGGCCCCCGGCGACTTTACTTTTTACTTTACATTTCTTTTTAGCCTTTTTAAAAACATTTCCCTCATCTGTATTTCAAAAAGAGTAAACTTGAGAGCAAACACTATTTGCTTTCGTCTGCACTAATATTTTTGACAAACCATGATATAAAGTGCCTCACAATTTATCTTAATCTTTTCTAGCTTGGTTTGTCCCACATAATTACAAAAGCGGTGACACGTTCTTTATCTTCTGCTAATCTTCAATACGAGAAAGGATTTTCTCTCCACCCACAAGGATCACCACGTTTCTTTCTTTCAAAGATTGTTTCAATTATATATTGCTTTCCGTGCCAGTGTGGCTCTGGCTACATCGAACGCACTTCTCAGAGGTTAGATAACAGAATCAAAGGACATGTCCCAGTACGTGTACGACAACACAACCTTTTAAGTACTTCTCTTTAGTCTATGCAGAATTAGATGATTGGATGGCATTTATTAGAAAACCGTAATTACGCCGATACCTTTACAGACTGCTATTTTTAGATGCTAAGCAATGCTCGTTCACAACTCTACTTAAGAGTTCTCCAATCCATTTATATCCCCATTCTTCAAACATCCATGAGCAGACAAAATTAATTATTTTGGGGAAATGATAAAGATGGGAAGTAAAAGGTTAAAAAGCTGCTCTTAACGTTTCTGGTTACTACAGTCATTTTGTAATTGGTCTTGTCCTTTTTAGCACATACCATTTTCTTGTTCTCAGTTCTTTTGCTTACAACAGCAATTTATAGCAACTATTTCACGCGCTTTTTTATATGTTGAGGCATTTCATCTGACTTACCATAAGAGTCAGAAGAAGCAAATGCTTAGGAGGCTGAATATCATTTTTTGTCACGACACACACATACACATTTATAATATATAACACACCAGAAACAAAAATACACACCTGTAATTGTGAAATTAAACAGGAATCACCCTTAAACAGAGATCTTCTCCAAAACAACGTTGTATACCAATGCACCGTAAGAGATAAACCCAAACATAGGGAAAATATATAGTGGCGTAACTGAAAACACCTGGAAACGATAGAGTAATATATGCAATATATTATTCAACAGTAAAGAAAAAAATTGAACACAATACAAAACGTTTTAAACACATTTAGAAACACAAAAGCAAATCAAAACACACCAAAATAACTTGGATATTAATGAATATAGCATTAACCTAAAATTATATATCAAGAGACTGCATCGTTTACCTAAAATAAAAATAGCCATAATAACCTTTCCAGAATAAGACAAACTACTTAACAAATGATCGAAATTCATACCGAAATGCAAGCATGAAAAATAATTCTTATTAGGCTACCAAAGGCGTAAGACTCCAAATAATAAACTCAATTCTTGAATAATAATAATAATAATGAAAAGAGGAATGAGAAGAAAGAAAGAAAATTATAATATACTAAACGCAAGTCGCGAAGTTGATACAATACTAGAACGCTCTCCCCAGAAACACAAAAAGAAAACAACCATTCATATCACGCCCAACAAACTAGCCCTCCCATCATGACACAGGTATCTGAACACCCTTACAATGATGCTCCATTCAACAGTAAATAATAAAAAATACGAACAAAAATGATTCACTTTGTTTGAAAATCGCATAGGCGAGAAAATTCTTCTAAGCGCCATTAACTTGTCGGTTTTGCAACGATAACTTATATATATATATATATATATATATATATATATATATATATATATATATATATATATGTGTGTGTGTGTGTGTATTTTATTTGAATACAAACAGTTTATCTGGCGTTAAATTTAGGTCACATGAAAGAAACAAGCATGACTTAGGGGACTAAATTAATGTTTTTTTGTCTCACACACAAAACCACACACACACACACACACATATATATATATATATATATATATATATATATATATATATATGTGTGTGTGTGTGTGCGTCTTTGAGTAGAAGTTAATATATAATTTGTCTATAAATACTATATAATATTCTTATAAATATAAGAATATGAATACTATACCTACTCATTTCAGATTCCATATTTAATATATATACATGTTAGGTATAATCATGCATGAATATATATTATATATATATATATATATATATATATATATAATATAAATAGATAAATAGATAGGTACATAGATAGAGAGAGAGGGGGGGGGAGAGAGAAAGTAAAATTTATCTGAACGGCAAAATTCTCAAGTGTCACTGGCCTTACCAGACAAGACAGTTCTGCACGTACTTAAGAAACAGGTGCAAATCAAATACAGGGTAAAAGATTTTCATTAATTCTACAGGGCTTTAAACAAAGGCCAGGATAAGCATTCAGATGTCTCAGGTATGGCACTTAAATTGAAAAAAAAAATATCGTACATTACCTGCTGGACATGGAGTGACAGGCAATATTACATCAAGACAAGTGGTAATCCGTTATTAATTCAGTTTTTACGTTTTCAGAATATCTGTCTCTCCGTGTCTTTCCGAGAATAAGTTTAGCTGTGTACGAAGAAAATCAATAAATCTCACATACTCGTGTCTCTTTATGTCATATACATGATATTATATTGTGTTAGTTCCTCCTTCAGCATAAAATAAATAGGCTTATTTCTGTCTATTATTCTATATTTGATTTATGTTACTTTCATAACGCTGGTTTCTCAGGATGTTTATGCTTTTATTTCACTTAGTAGTAGATTAACTTAGTGTAAGTTTCCACTTCCATTGATATTCTGCTAATTTTTATACTAGTGTGTTTTTTTCTAAGATAATTGCATGCATATTCTAAAATCTTAAAACGCAGGATAAAAAGAATTTTATTGCTTATTCTCTATTTTTATTCGAGTAATTCTTTTTAACCGATATTCAAAACTGCTGAAACCATAAAAATGGAGTTTAGAATGTCCGACCGATTTCAGTTTTTTTTTGTTTATGTATGAATATAGGGAAAAGTATTTGCACAGGAAATCAAATATATTCCCCATATTCTTAACGTAAATGGAACACCTGCAAAAAGTATAATTTTTGTTTTAATTTTTTAATATATTCATCCATTTTTTTCTTTTTAAATCTTAAAGTAGAGAGGTAATATAAATGTTACTTTAATTAGTCTGAAACACACACACACACACACATTATATATATATATATATATATATATATATATATATATAATATGTACATATATGTATGCATATTTACATGAAATAAAGGTATATATGTGCGTTTAAGCATTTTCCTTCACCATAATGTTCGATGTATGCTAATGATATTCACATCTGCAGTACGAAAATGAAGATAAAAATAAATATGTTGTGAAAAAAGATTTTTCATCAATAGGCTCCAAATTCATTGTTGTTCGTATTTGCATATTATATATACAAATATATAACGTGTGTAGAAATATATTGATAGGTATGTCTTGAAAAAAAAAAGCTATGTATCTAAAAAGTTCGAGTAATATCTATCTATCTATCTATCTCTCTATCTCTCTCTCTCTCTCTCTATATATATATATATATTATATACGGAAAAGAGGACTTACCGGTAAATATGGTCACGGCGGTTGATGTGACGTTCATTAAGGTAAGGCGGTGATATAACAATTAAAAAAGTTCTCAATACGATAGCAGAGCAGATTTATTTTAATATAGGTCCAAGTGATAACCTACTCGATTTTTACCATGAGGATCTTCAGGGTTAAATCCACTCTGTAAATCAAGATGTTGATTGATTATAGACAATTATATGTATGTGTCTTTTGCTATGAACGGTACATTAGTTGCATAATGTACCGTTCATAGCAAAAGACACATTCATATAATTATCTACAATCAACCAACATCTTGATTTACAGTGGAGTTAACCCTGAAGATCCTCACGGTGAAACTAGAGTAGGTTATCACTTGGGCCTATATATATATATATATATATATATATATATATATATATATATATATAATATCTATATGTACATATCTAAGCCAATATGTTGCCAAATTCATCCGAATACGAATAGCAAGACTTTCAAATGTGATCGGATTCTCTGAATGAGTAACTGTGTTGGATTACAGAATTTTACATTTCATTAACACCGATTTCAGCATTCGTAAAACATCAACAAAGAAAAATATCCAGGTAAATAAAAAAGTTATTTTTCAAATCTTATAAATAATTATTTCATTCGGATTTTGTCAATATATATTATATATATATATATATATATATATATATATATATATATATATATATATATATGGATATATATGGATATATATATGGATATATTGGTAAATCTGGTCGGTGTGAAAAATCTAATCATTTTGTGACAATTTTAATTACCACTGTATCAGTGGTAATTAAAGTTCCGTACATTTGTAAGAGTACTCTCATAAAGAATTATTATAAATTTAACACACAGCCTTGTATATTATAGAGCAGGTTTGGGTTTCCAATCTTCCTTGAGTAACCAGTCAAAGAAATGATCATTCTTAGTCAGCTGATTGAATTCTTCATGAAACTAGTTGATGTTTTCAACTACAATCTGACAACTCCTGATTGATAGATACAAATGAACAGTTATGAAAAAAATAAATATATTTGATTAATTTCAATCAACAGGAATATTAATGGCAATTAAGCTAGCTACAATGTAGGTTTCTTGAATGGACTATCGGTTGAACAATGAGACTTCCTAACTTGAGTACATATTGCATTTCAGATTTCATTACAATCAATTATTTCTAGACTACGGTCTGAGAGTAAATCTGAAAAAAGTAACACTTAAATTTGTATTTATTATCTTTTATATATAGAGAGATGAATAGACATATCCAAAAAGATATATAACGGGATTTTTCATAAATAATATAACATATAGGCATAAATTGCGTAAGTTTCTATGTATAAAACATTTTGTTATATTAACATAGATTATAAAATATTCCAGATATACAATAATCTAATAGATGCTTATCAATTAACGTATATATATATATATATATATTATATATATATATATATAAGTAATTCACATACACGTGTTTCGAAGTATCACCCTGTATATATATATAGATGGATTGATAGATTGATGCACTTATTGATGCATATGCACATAAAATATTATATGCTAAAATTTATTTCATTTGTTCTCTCTCTCTGTCTGTCTGTCTGTCTCTCTCTCTATATATATATATATATATATGAGAGAGAGAGAGATAGATAGACAGAGAGAGAGAGAGATAGACAGAGAGAGAGAGAGAGATTGATGCCTATGCACATAAATAATTCTATGCTAAAATTCATTTCATTTGTTCTCTCTCTCTCTCTCTCTCTCTATATATATATATATATATATATATATATATAGAGAGAGAGAGATAGATAGATAGAGATAGAGAGAGAGAGAGAGAGAACAAATGAAATAAATTTTAGCATATAATATTTTATGTGCATATGCATCAATAAGTGCATCAATCTATCAATCCATCTATCAAGGTGGGAGAAACCTGCTGGAATAATCAGTTTCCCAGCTAGAATGATAGATAAATAAAGCCTACGGGGGAAAAAAGAGTTAATAAATACACATACGAAGGTTATGCTTATATGAGATTGCGAGATATAAACGTAGGCGACATATAATGCGAATATGTCGTTGGTGGGTTTACTTTATTGTTGACTGAGTGTTTGTTTCCTTATTTTTCTTTCTATTATTTTTATATATCAAATGCAGAAAATTCTCGACGATTGTTCGAACCGGTGGCGTCTTGAATCATTTATTATGCATGCAGTGTTGTGCATTGAGACATTTCCATCTTACATCGAGGAAATTCACCGGAAAAAGCCAGTGAAAGCTGTTCAGGGTTATTTCCCTTTTTTAATTTGATTTCTTTCTGTCATGGATTTTTATCTAGCTATCTATCTCTCCATTTCTATCTAAGCTGTAATCTGAATGTTTGCATATCTTTTCTTTCGGTTGTCTTTCGTAACCCACAAGGCTAACCTGAGGCGATATATTCCCCGTTTTTATTCTTTTTTTTTTCTCCTTATGATTTATCAAATTCTTCCGCACGTTTACAGATGTAATTGCTGCCAAACAATACATAACCGACCAACAGGTTTCAAACTAGCACGCTTCTTATAGACATGCTGTTATGCATTGTTAACACAGCGAGTTTTGTAAATTGATATATTGTATTAGCAATCACATATAAATATGCAGGAATATCATAGAAAGCAGTTGGGCGTTGAAATATAAGGATGCTTATCCGTGTTCATACATATATATATATGTATTGTCTGTGTGCGTATATATATATATATATATATATATATATATATATATATATATGTGTGTGTGTGTGTGTGTGTGTGTGTGTTTGTGGTATTAAGTCTTTTCGGGAGAGGATTTACCCAAAACTTAGAACATAAACGTACAACTAAAGATTTGCATATTCATTTTTATATATACGAAGCAATAAACATAAATGGATATACGTGTACCTTAATTCATCAGATATAAATAATTTTAGATTTATATATGATGAAATAAGGTAGTCATACACACACATATATATATACATATATCTATATATATATATATATATATATATAAAACCAAAATTCATCGTCTTTTTTAAGCTCCCCCAAATTAAAATTCAACTAAATTCGAAAAAATGAATGAAATTTACCATAATTTTTGTTGTATTATGAATAGCATTTTTTAAACAGCTGTAAAGATTATTTATCCTTAAAGCAGGAAAATATATAGTAAAATCCGTATCTGTTAAAACAACGAATCGTTGTTATTTTTTTCACTCGAAAATATGCTTTTTTAATGTGAATATTTCCTTGTTACAATTCAGAAACTCATAGAAATTAGTTTTATATGTCGATTTTATATGGTTATTTAGTAGATGTTGTAACGTTTGGATTATTTCAAGCTTCATAGCGACTTAGATTGTGTAGACTGTGTGGACGACTAAGCGAACAAAGGGAGAATGCTAATTTGCGTGGCAAAAGGGACGTAGCTTGCAAAAACCGAAACGTTATATGGTCGATTTCTCCAAGAATGATTTTCTTTTTGGAATACTTTGTTTTGCTGTTTTCTGCATGCCATCGTGTTTATTACCTATTTTACTCCCAGAGAGACATTATATAATTATTATTTCGAAAATAAGTGAATTATAGAAACAAGGAAGATTTGGCAGGAACAAAACAATCTTTTAAAAGGAAATACCTTTAGTTTAATTCAATAATTCTTTCGTGTTGATTCTTTAATTTTGAAAGTTTTTGAAGAGAAGTATTTACCACTATATTTCTATGTAACATTTTGTCTAGTCAAGTAAATTTAAGTCCTAAAAATCAAGATGGAAGGGAAAAAGGAAATAACGATACTTGTTATATAATTATATCGTTAAGATACGGATATAATCCTTTTATGAAGCAATTCGTAATATCCTTTCATTTATTTTTCTCTTTCAATGCTGTTAGGATTTTATTTTTTCCAGACTTTGATTAAAAGATTGTTTTAATTAAATCACATAGAGTATTATAAGTATTTACACAACCCGTTCGCCAACAGTATGATTCTATACAAAGTCGCAAGTATTGAGGAAGCAGAGAGGATAGAACACATTTCCCTAATGTAAAACATGGATATGTGAGACTAGCTTGCAAACGATTACACGACGACGTGATGCCCTTTTACCCAACCACCAAGGATATGATACAAGGTCGCAAGCATGGTGCAACTAGAAATGATAGAACTTATTTTTCAGTAGTAATGGATATGTGAAACAAGTCGAGTTTTTGTAATTTCCCTTCCCCATCTGAGACATCAGTTACTACGCTAGAACACGACAACTTTCCCCCACGATGTTGCAAATGGTTTGACTGTTTTACCAAACAGCCATACGAAAATATATATATATATATATATATATATATATATATATATATATATATATACGAGGCTGACCCAAAAAGTAATGCCATTTTGTTTAGGACAAGTATAATTACCAACACCATTTTATTTTCACACACACACCATAATATATATTTCGACACAAATGATGTTTACACTGAAATAGGCTCATCACTGATGATATTTTCATATATATATATATATATATATATATATATATATATATATATATATATATGTGCCAATTCCGCCTGACAAGCATAATTTGATAAGGTCAATTATCAAAAAGAGTTTAACAGATTTGAATACAGAGGTTTTATTCTCTTAGACCGGTCGCTGAACCAAGGTTACAGAGCTTAGTCTACCGAAATATTTGTCTATTTATATGGAGAGGGAATTGTAGGATTCATATCTATCCCAAGTGTAGCATAGGGTTATGGAAAATGCAACCAGCCTCGTCCAGGATTTTCGCCATGACCATTTCCTACGACAATAACTGTTACACTTCGCGCGCCTACTGTAATAATATAGATGTGGAGAGATAGAGAAAAAGGAATTTTAGAATAAAGTTCTTATAAGTGCACTTAAAGAAACCATGTTATGTTTGAATAACAGTTTGACCAGACGAATGTTAAGTCGAATTGTTGTTTTTTTGTTTATTTACTTTCCTTATGCGAAGAGAAAATGACAAAACATTGAACCTAAGAAATACAATAAATATATTGAAGCACAAGCGTTGTATTCATATATTAATGTATTGCAGGGGCTTTTTAGTTTCAAATGAAAATGGATCACTTTATATAATGTAAAAAAGTATGGAGTGCACTACACATGTACATATACAAACGGATAATATCTTTGAATATTAAACTGATGTATTTGAATTTTTCTCTTAAATCAAACACAGATTTATTCAGACTGTTTTTTTCCTATCTAAGCTTTCCTTAGTTTTGTACATTGGCTAGACTTGGTTTAGCATAAGGCCAGCAAAGTGTGATAACAATGATAGCAATGGTCAACACGATGTTTGTGCCATAAACAAAACGCGTTTTTAGCTAATTTGATGGTGCTGATTCCAAAAGTAACATTAGCTTTTCATGGTAGGCTACCATTTTTTGTCATTACTGAAATTGCACATTTTCGGAAAAAAGATCAATTTAAGATCTCACTATCAATTTGATCAAGATCTGTATGATTGTAAGCAAATATGTCGCGAGAACTGCGAGAACTGACCGCGAAAATGAAATGGTCGTGGCTAGAGAATTGATAGGTAATTTAGTTAGTTTGTTTGTTTGTTTTGTTTTACGGCATATCAACCTCAGTGGGTCATATAATGCCGATAAAGTTTTGAAATAAATCAATTCTTAATGGATAATACAATTTTTTTTATTAACATATTTTTCTATTTAACCCATAGATGGGACCCTAACAGGTACTACCACTCCGGGTCAGAGTGGACCAGGGAGCAATGGTGATGAAGGGGTGCTCCACATTCCCCAAACCTCCAAAACTGGAACCTCACCATCAGATAGAGTTTAACGTCATTCCCAGGACATGTAGACCCGCAGCCACCGCCTTCTAACACCCATATGATAAAAAAGGGGTTGGGCTTGCCATAAGGGCAATAGGGTTGGGAAAATCATATAGTGCTCGGGCTTGACGTGACCAACCGCCCGTCTAGCCCAAGATAGGGCCAAAGTGGAGTATTGCATGTCATGAACTGCTCATCCACCTGGGCTCTATCCTTAAGCATCACGGGTTGCCACCCACGACCAACAGGTGGCCCATTGGGGGAGTCTTATCCCTCTGCAGAGGTGCAGTCGGTACATTCTAACGCCCCAGCCGACAGGGCGGAGGTAATTTAGAAATCCAGCAACCAGAGGACAGACAAGTGAGCGATGATAAAAATTGGACAGGAATGATAAATACGACTAATTCGCGAAAACAAACTGTACGCTATGTTGTCATCTTAGGGTTAACACAAGAATTAACAAAGGATTGCCGAAATTAGGAAAACCGTCTTCAATCATCTACGTTGTCCCGAGGGCAAACATTCCAACACAGATGGAAGGCGCTTGTCATGTAATGATTGTAGAAAACAGACATTCTATTCGTTTGTTTATTTCCTAGTTCTCATTTCCGTTTTGTTTTTAAATTAATTCTAATTACAAATAATAGCTATTATTTGCAAATAGAATCAGCCGCATGCGGCAATAAAAAATACAAATTAGAAAAGTAAAAATATGAACTGACATATCGTTCAACCATCGCTATCGGCAAATAAGTTTATTTCAGTTTAAGTGAGTAATGACTTCAACTTTGGCAAATATAAGGTAGTAGACCCATAACTCTTTTCTGCAGTTATTATAGCTTATGTTTAATATATATTTAGCACTCTTGAAAAAATTACTAATGCACTGCAATGGAAAGGTTAAAGGCCAATTAGATCATATATATATATATATATATATATATATATATATATATACACGTTAGTGATGCAATGGTTATTATCGTAGGGAAATGGACACGGAAATAGTGCTAATGGGAAAGTTATGAATCCAACTATTCTCTCTCCAGTTGTGCTAAAAGAGTCTGGCAGAATATGTTTTTTATGGTTTGTATGGTAACCATTTTAAACCAGGTAAACACCACTTATGGAAATTGACCCTATGACACATCCTACTCGCACGAATGTTGTTATATATATATATATATATATATGCGTCCCGGACCGGGTGGACGTCTGAGTGAGCATGTGTATTTATGTATATATGGATATGTAGAAAGATATGCATGCTTGTCCGTATGTATTAGATTACTAAAGAAGGACCCTCAAATTTTCTCCGGTTACCAAATAGGACATAATGATATAATTCTAATATATTAGTCTTTCTTTTTTAATATACCATATTTTAAAATAATATAACGTTTATTTCAATGTAAATATAAAACCTCATGTTACTTTCGATTTGTGTCCGTCAGATTATATCTTTTTTTCTTATATTTCCGGTCATCACAAAATGAAAACATTTAAAAATCGTGTTACTATATTTACAGTTGTATGACACTACCTTCCTAGGATAGTATAATATATATATATATATATATATATATATATATATATATATATATAAACATATACCACCTCCCATAGAACTGGTCCTTACTGAAAGAAATATCATAACAAAAAATATAACAATAAACTTTAACTTTTCCTATAAACATATCCATCAAAACGATTTCCAATCCATTTAGCAGCAAACAACAACAGACAACTTACTGTCCAAATCAAGAAAAAACCTTGAAAAAAAAATAAAACTGAACTTCCCCGCAATTTACTGATTTGCGTAAAATAACTAAACTTTTTGAGGTGCCCTTTAAAATCAGTCAATTCCCCAGAACAAGTTTTCCACTCGTAATTAGTCAATCCCCTTGGACAAGTTTTCCACTGGTAATCATAATCCCTCTTCATAGAAACTGGAACAGAAATATAACTGAATTTACCAACAGAAATATATCGTCTGTGTGGTCTTTTCATTGGGTTGCTTTCTCTTGCTGTGTACACAGAAAATCAATAGATCTTACATATATCTTTCACTTAATCTATGTATGATGTTTTGTTTTCTCGTAGGTCTTTTTAGTACGAAATAAACAAGTTTATTTCTTTCTATTACTCTCCATTTGTTTTATGCTAGAACTGTGACGTGACTCGGTAATATTTTTTAGCTATTTATTTCATTCTTTGTTATACCGTTTCATATTCATGTCATAATGGGCGGATTGTTATAATATCTGACAGAATGCCTGTAGACATGGCGGCATTTAAATTAATACATGGTAGCCACGTAAATACACAGACTGCCAACAAACTAATTCACTCTTTCCATCATGTCTCACACATAAGCATATGAAGGTATACCCACGACATGAAAACTGCTTGGTCTGATGATCGTATATATATATATATATTTACCAACCCCTCCGCACGAGTAGGGTGTGACACAAGGTCAATTTCTTAAGCGGAGTTCAACAGGTTTGAATTCAGAGTTTTCCTTCTCCTAGACCGGTTGCCTAACCAAGGTTAAAGAGCCCAGTCTACCCTGCTATTTATCCATAGCCGGAGGGAGAGCAAGATTCATACCTTTCCCAAGGGTATTGGCGCTAAGTGAAATGCAATTACCACATCCAGGATTTGAACTCGGAGCGATGAGTCCATTTCCGCATGCCTTTAACCATTACACCACGCGCTTCCTACTCCCCATATGTCTGATGATCGTATAGGCGTGAAATTGACGGTCACCAAGTGCCGTTGAAAATACTGACTTAGACATGTACTATCATTGACATTGACCTCTCTTTGAATATATATATATATATATATATATATATATATATATATATGAACCTTGTTATATTTTCGAAAAATGAAAATCCGTCTAAAATTGATACAATATAAGTATTGGTAGCAATATAAGTATATTGATAAGTAATGTAATTTTTTCAATGTTTTAGTTTTTGTAACCTCACAATATAAATGTATAAGCTCATGATATTACTACCATTATATACTAGCGAATTCGCCGTCTGTAACGCGGCGTTGTACACATCGTTACAGTTGATTTAGTTGCAAATCACACACTTTGCCGAAAGTTTCATACTTCAAAATATTCGAAAATACATTTCGAAAACATAGGATATATTGATAACCAAGGCTTTCACCTATTTTACTAAAGAATATCAGACATGATTTTTGGCTTTTATATGATAATATTACAGATTCGCATCATGTATTGCGTAATACATATTTGTTATAACCACATGGAATTCAGCCAAACGTTTGGAGAATAAATAAGATAACAATAAAAGGATACAGTGTTCTGTCTTGAACAAACACTGGAAGCAGCACCCCAGAAAAAAGTAGCTGTATGTCCTCTTACACTACATCACACAAACCATCCAAGTAAGATAAATTGACACGCTTGACACTGCTAGAGAGGTAAGGACGAATTCATAAGTGATATTCTCCTGTAGACACCTACACATGGACACGTCTGTGTTGGTAAATCAGCATAAACTTTACATCGATCCACGCAGTGTTGACACTAGATGCCATGCTGAGGAGATTCCTGGAAGGATGACCCACTGAGGCGAGCACTGAGAGAGTCATGGGAATCTGCACTGTCAGCACGAATCAATGATAATATCAGGAAACACATGTTATGTACACACACACACACACACACACACACATATATATATATATATATATATATATATATATATGTATGTATATATATAAGCAATTGGTAATTTGCTTGAAGCATTGTTAAGTATGTTATAATATATTATATTGCATACGCGAAGGTTATAAACACACACATATATATATTAATATTTTGAAGGCCAATACAATGCGTATGAAAAATAAAAACAAAAAGATGTTATTTTTGTCTTATCGATTTCGAAGCATGAACTTCATCATCAGAGTTTATTTTCAGAAAATAAGCTCTGATGATGAAGTTCATGCTTCGAAATCGATAAGACAAAAATAACATCTTTTTGTTTTTATTTTTCATACGCATTGTATTGGCCTTCAAAATATTAATATTATATATATATATGTGTGTGTGTGTGTGTGTGTGTGTGTGTGTTTATAACCTTTCGCGTATGCAAACCTATACCAAGGCAGATATATGTAAAATATTTGAATGGAAATTTTTTCAGAAATATACAAATAGTCATATTTAAGAATATATCAAATATGTATGTCTTTACATACACACAAATATATACAACTTCTCTGCTATATCCTTGATATTAAATGATTATATATATATATATATATATATATATATATATATGTGTGTGTGTGTGTGTGTGTGTGTGTGTGCTATTATATATGCAAATATATAAATATGCAAATGCACAAACACGTATATATAATATTAGAAGCAAATACAAATTTCTCTATGAATGTAATTTAATATATATTTATATTGTTTATAAGTTCCTTGTCATTTTTTGCTCAACGCGTAATCTTGTCTGCACACTGATTTAGTTAGAAATATTTTTTTAACTGAAGACTGCAAATAAAGTTACGAACCAATTTTTACGTAAGCCAAAATAAAATAAAATGCAATGAATAAGAATAAGAATAAGAAGAGGTCGCTGTCTTTTGCTAATAAAAATTGAACAACACGAGACAGCCAAATATTTTGATCAAATTATTATTCATTCATTTTAGGGCTTTTTTTTAATTTCATTTCTTCCAGCTTTCTTCCGTTTTTTCTTCGCTTTGGCTTGTATTCCTTGTGTATGAACGCGTTTCATTACGATTAAGTTCGCTCTTTTTATTTCAATGGCTTCTTTCTTTCTTATTATTATTGTTGTTATTATATCACACCTTTTGAATTTCACACCAGCGCCAGCTAGTTGTCACGCACTGAAGTTTAACTGACAGCAAGTCTCCTGAGTTCTCCAGGACTCTTCTGAGTATTCTAGCAGATCTAAAGAATGCTTTTTCTGGATTTTCTCCATTCTTCCTCTAATTTCCATTTTCTCCAGTCTTTTTTCCAACCCCTTAGGAAACGTTCCAAGAGCAGCAACTACAATTATTATCACCTTCACCCTCATGTTTCACAGTCTTTACAGTCACTTGCAACTGGGACAGAACGAATTTTTGATTATTATCATTATTACATTTATAGCTTTACTTTTAGTTTCTTATAATCCGTCACTTGTCTTAACTCTGGAGTGAGGGAACTGTATGTATTCTGTATGTCCCGTCCATACTTCCGTGTATAAGTAGTACTACTATGAAGAGATGGACAGTTATGCAAAGTATAATTCTTTGTATTTCATATGAGCCGAGACTGTGAGGTATTTTGTTTATGACAACAAGATCTCCTGGACATTTATTCTTGCCGATTCTAAAAGGTTGGGGTCTAAAAGATCTCAAATATTGTAGATATGGAAATCCCAGTCTCTTTTCCAGGTGATTTAGGATTGTTCCAAGGATGCTGAATAAGACTGACATGACTATCACCTTAATGTTTCATGTAATTATTATTATTATCGAGTTTTTCTCACCTGCCGTAGCCGGTGGATCGCGGGATGCTGATTAGTATTATTATTATTAATATTGCGAATTTCACACAAGTTTTCACTGAGAAATTTCCACCGAAGTCCAGCTGACAGCACGTCTCCTCAGATCCCCGGGACTTCTAATTATTACACCTGATCTTATCAGTGGTGTGATTTGGATGCTCTCAATTCTTCATCTTATCTTCAATTTCCCCCAGTCTTCTTCCAAAGACCCCCGAGGGCCGTTCCAATTACACCGATTAGCACAACATAAAATCTTAAAATCTAACCATACTTCCTTACTAAAATGATAAGCTATGCCTATCATTATG
Source organism: Doryteuthis pealeii (assembly GCA_023376005.1). Lineage (NCBI taxonomy): Eukaryota > Metazoa > Mollusca > Cephalopoda > Myopsida > Loliginidae > Doryteuthis > Doryteuthis pealeii. The sequence continues at coordinate 128,227,557 of CM042138.1, read as the reverse complement.
TAACATGTAGTCCACTGGAACAGCAATAATATCTCGATGAAAAACTTATTTTTTCTTGCTAATTAAAACAAGGTGTAGTTTTCCGCTCGAGATTGGGTTATCTGTCTGAATATCAAGACCCAGGATAATTTTATGGGTCTTATTATCTAGAATATATTTTGGTTTGTGAATATACCATCTGCATTATGGTCAATTTTCAGTGGATCACCTTCCCACTCAGTCATGCCTAGATTTATATTTATTTTGTGAAAGTTTGCTGCATTTGCTTATCATATGATAAACCGTTTTATCTCAGTCACCAGATAACCTACACTTTCTATTCATCTTTGTACCATCAGTTTGCGCTTTGATTATTTCCGCTATTTCCTAATTGGCTATAAAAATAGAATGCAACTATTTTAGTTATCATAGACGCATAAACAAGTGTCTTGTTATTTATAAATAAGTAAATGTTTCCTTTTTATTTGTTTGTCTTATATTTCCTCAAATTATATTTTTGTCTTTAATCTTTCGTATTCTTTCAGTTGTTCTCCTTGTGTTCTTGATAATGATATGATTTATATATATTGATTGATATGAAAAGAGTGACATAATTAAGGAATAGCCATACATATGTAGACACATATGAATTGAGATAGCTTGCTAGATATATAGATAATGAACATAGCTAGACAGATAATGAACATTGATAGATAGAGGCAATATGAATATAAATAGCCAAATAATAAATAATCGACAATGAATATGGAAAGATAATGAACATTGATAGACAAATAATGAAGATAGATCTATAATGAACATTGATATACAGACAGAACATGGATATATATAAAAAATAATGAAAATTAATTGACAGAATATGAATATAGATAGACAGAAAATAACATAAATAGACGGATAATAAAGAAATTGACTATGCGTCGCATATACGTTAAATAAACATTTTATCAAATTTCTGAACGGCCTAATCTTTGTCTAAATTAGGCTGATTGGAACCGGTAATGCCATTGTGACTTAATAATAATGCATTTTAATGATTTGCTGCCAAGTGCTTTGTTGGATTTCAGAAGAGACTTAGATTGATTAAATTATTTGAACTGAAGAACTATGTGGTTATGCTTTTTGTCTTGAATGAACCCCGTACTTATAAAAGAACTAAAGTATATTTAAATGTTATTCATTTCAAAGAATGGAAGAAACTATTGCACCGAAATAAATGCCATTAGTCATATCCATATTTTTTTCCTTTTTATTAGCAGTGGTATTTCTTAGAAAACTTTAATAGCCTTCTTCATTTCTCTTAAAATAGAACTATAATAAAAACTCTGTCCCCAGCTCTGGGTTAAATTATTAACACGGCTGTTCTTATAAAATGTTTTTTGGCATTGAATGACCCATGAATTTTTAGATATTAAACAAAGAAATTAAACCAACCTATTATTGTTGTTTTGGTTGGTTTGTTGGATTTTACGGAATGTCAACAATTGTTAGGCTATTTTGTGCCAAAAATATGTTGTTTTATTCATTCCTAATGGGTATTTTTAATACAATTTTTAACAATTTCTCTTACTCAATTTTCTGTGTATTATTCTTTCCCAGCTGACAGGGGATGTTATTGCTTTGTTATTAGTCCTAACACATAGATGACTAATTAGAGGCTAAATTGATTCTGTAATATAATACCCGAATATTTAGCCTTCTTATTTGTAAGTATTAAGGAAGTAAAAAACTTAACTGTAGTTGATTTTTTTTTACATTGAAAAATTAAAATGACTTTTCAAAACTGAGCAACTTTTATAAGAAATGTATTGGTGTTTATTTTGCAGGATAAACATTTATGTCTAGGTATAAATTAGAATCAATTTGAAAAAATATACAAGAAAGATCAAATACAAGGTTCAAAGAAAACATAGCAAATGAAGCGGATATCGATAATTTTTTTAATGAAATATTTCAAAAGACAGAATTGTATTAATATACGACCTCCACATTTCCATGAATCTCAATAAAATTTGATGACGTGGAAGTCAACAAAAGAAATACAATGATCAGCTTTCTACTATATAAAAAGTAGTTTAAATGGTGCTTCGGACAATAACAAATATAGGAATAAATGTACTGAATGCATAGGGGAATATTTTGAAGAAAGGTAACGTTTCATGTCTATCTTCAATCTTGATACTTATTAAACACACCATGTCTATACATTTTTAATATCATACAAATATAAGTAAATTTCGTGTTTTGTCAATTTTAGCCTAGTAATTCATATATTAAAAAAATCCGTCATCGGTAATTTAAAAAAAATCAACATATGATGAGGCAGAAAATATAACTATCGTGTATTGGGTATGGCAAAATAGCAACTTTTTCCCTTTCATAACCAATTTAAAAAAACACCCCCTTTTATGACAATGAATTATTCCAATTAAGTTTTTAAATTCTCTTCGTGAAGAAAAGTATACACATCTTTTCAAAACATGAATTAATTGGTAAGTCTCTTCCTACGCACGTGTGTATATACAGTTTAAGCCCAATTATGATCGATATTAGTTCATTAAGAATCAATATTTTGGAGAGGAATATTTCTGATAAATAATATTGTGATATTCACGCACTCGGAAAAAGTAATGTCTTTTTTTTTTTGTCAGTATTCGAATTCAAAATGCTGAATCTGTTTCATACATAGATAGCCATGACGTCACACAATTCCTCTCCACGGAAAGTTTCATGTTGTTTAAATAGGATAATATCGTTTTTCAATACTTGAAATGTTTTAAGTTTCATATTTATTGCATATATAATTTCTTGTACGGAGATGAATGGTTATATAAAAATTGATTATAACGGGTTCTCTTGGTGCTATGTTTTGTGTGCTAGTCTCATTGAGTGCACATAGCACGTGCACTTACGCTATGGAATAAAAGAAGAAATACAACAACTATTTACTATAGATGTCATAAGTAAATATGCTGCTTTCCTTTGATTTTTTTGTTTTCTCCTTGTAATCCATTTCTTGTAATTTTAATGTCATCCTAATTTGTTTCCTGTAATAAATTATCATCTACATAGTTATATTCTAAATCTACCATTTCATACTTGAAAAATATGCATCGAGACTGGAACTGTTGGGGAGTTGTTTTATTTTTACGTAGCTGTATCATTTAAGGGAGGGCAGCAGGTTGTAATCGTAATTAGAAATTAAATTAAATATGTGACGTGGCGTCGAATTGAAGAAGTATGTAATTTCTATATTCATCTGGATCCGTGGTATCTGCTATTCTGGTCCGGAGTAGCTGGTATTCTGCATCTGTTGTTTGGACTGTCTGGCTTGTCTTCATTCTTCGTGTCTGGAACACTGTACCATTGGTAGATTTGAAATAATACAAGCCTTTCTTGTTGTTTTTGTTTAGAGCTCTTTTGTTTATTTAACTCAAGTTAGAGATTTGGGTCGTGAACATACACACCATCTGCTTCGAAAACATCAACAAGGCTCTCCATTCCGATCGCTACGAAAACATCGAATCAACTCTCCTCTCACTATCTCTTTCATTCTACCCCTTTTGATACTTTTCGACCAATAAAAATTCAACAGGTCAGTCATTTACATGCCATCTCTAATTTAGTTAATTTCCACTAATACCTAACCGTTTAACTTAAATTTTTTTTTTCTCCACATCTCAGTATTTTACATTATAATTATCCTTTCACCCCCCCCCAAAAAAAGAAAGTGAATTCTGTCAAAAACACATTTCTGGTTTGTCTACAATCTTTCTTTTTCAAAGGGTCACTTTTTCTCTAGATACACCGTTAACTGAGTGGATAGTATCCGGCCATATAATATATCCTGATATTATCACTTCATAACGGTAAGAGCCTGCGCCAAAAAAAAAAAATGGGTTATCCTGTGGTTGTCAGTAACTTAATGGAATGGTTCAAGAGATCTTAATAATGTAGGTTACTCTTTTATAAGGCCCCTTTCATAGGTCAAATAGATTTTTTTAATTGTTCGTATCCGATAGAACCATGGGAAAAACCAGCTATTAAAAAACAATTACACAATGTAAAAATAAATTTACTATGAATGCGATTATCTAATTCTAGGCATAGAATAACCATGGACAGGTTGACAGGCCGTTAAAATCAATCAAAGGATGAAACAAATTTCGTTTTTACGTAGTGATTTCAGGAATATAGACAATGTTTTCTAAAAGAAAAAAATTGTAAGTGCACAAAGTAGTTTGTCTAAAATCTGAGTCCTTCAAAGGGACCATATATTGTAATACCCAGTTCATAACGTTTTGTCAAGGGTAGTGCAACACCGGAAAGAAGGGTGCAGATTTTGTGAGAAGATCGTTTACCTACAGCCATGCTACATTTTATATTACGATTTTAGCGTAACGGTTATCGTTGGTCTTTGATCACCTCTGATGGGGGCAGCATGAAGAGGGAAGTCTGATGTTGGAAGACCAGAAACTTCCCAATGAACCATCCAGATTACATCACTGACGACAACCACCAGCGCCCCAAATGTAGGAGCGTATATTTAAAAGTATATTACGATTTTGCGTAACGGTTATCGTCGGAGGAAATCGAATCGGTTATAAGAGTTGAACAACTTTACAAGGTTGTCTGCATTCCATTCCCTGCTAATGTTATTGAGAAATTCATAGATCCATATGTTACCGCCCCACCTATGATTTAACAGTAAGACAGACACGGTTTATTAGCCTTGCTAAGGCAACCAGTCTAGAAGGACTCCTCTTTACTCTACCGAAAAAGTTCTTCTGGAGGAAGAGGTCCTGAGTAAATAGACACAATCCGTGTTTGTCCTCTGCAGATATTTCTTTTCATCGGGTGAAATCTACAATGGAATGTGTTTTCTTTCTGAGGACAGAAGAGACTGAAAATAATACCCTATGAGACCCGCACTCTACCCCTCAGTGCAATCGTGGTCTTTATTTGTGATATCTTTATGAGAAATGCATTTATTATGTTCTAATATAACGAATAAGCCAGCCAATACTAGAAACTATGTATCAGAAGAGAAGGTGCTTATTTTCAAGGAGATTATCCACATAAAGTTATTGAAAAAGCAATAAATTTGTTTTTGAAAAAAAAAGGGTGTTTTTCAAAGTGGTGTAACACGCCTCATATATTAATATTCGTATTTTAAGAAAAACCGTTATTTTTATTTAGCTTTAAATCAATGTATATTATCTTAAAATATACTATAAGAAGCTTTCATACTTTATGATTTAAACCTTTAATCCCCTGTTCGGGCATGTCAGTACTAAATAATTATCTTTAAGAATAAGAGGTGTAATGTACATTCAAGACATTTCAGAAAAAATATAAAAAAATAAAACATAACTTCAAATATATTATCCAGGAACAGTATACTATATTGGGTAAAATAGCGAATTTAAAACTTTCCTAAAATTTCCCGGTGTATTCGCTGAGATATATTATATACGCATGCTTCGAAATGCTAGGAAATCTTAAAGATCAGCAAGAATACTCAAAAACGTCCTGGAGACCGAGGAGACTTGTTGCCTCTCAGACTCCAGTGAAATACCATCAGCTAATAATAATAATAATGAGGTATTTTCCAAAGAAACTCATTATCACCACAACTGTTTATTATAGCAATGATGCGACTAAATCATAGAAAAAATACAGTGGGCTACAAATTCACTAACTCACGGGAAGAAAATTATCGACCTTATGTATAAGGATGACATAAAAAATTTTTGCAAAAATGAAAAAGAATTAGAATTCCTAGTACAAAACTAGAATTAAAACTACAATTAGAATATACAGCCAGGGTATAGGAATGGAATTCGGAATTGAAAAATGTGCCATGCTAGAGATGGAAAAAGGTTAAAGAAAATTAATGGAGGGAATACAACTAAGACTTGGAGAAAAGGTTACAAATACTTAGGAATTTTAAAAACCAAAAAAGTTAAAAGATTACCTCGGGAGAACAGGAAAACTCATAGAAACTAAGCTCTGCAGCAGAAATCTCAAAGGAATAAATACCTGGACCGTTCCCATTATAAAATACTCTGGGTCATTATTAAAATAGACAAAACGGAACATAGAAAAAATAAAAACAATGCACTAGGCTTTCCACCGTAGAGACGATAGAGATAGGCTATATGTACAAAGAAAGGTGGAAGAGGTCTTTCCAACATAGAGAACACATTAGATGCCGGAATCGAAGGATACAAAATGAGCAAAGAAAGATTACTTACGGCAGTCAATAGCAGCAGCTTCAACATATTGACAAGCAGAAAAACAATAAAAACAAGGAAACAGAAATGGGAAGAAAAACAATTGTATGGATACTTCAAATGACAAATTTGGAAGGTTACACATGAAAATACCAAAACATGGTTAAGAAGAGGAAACCTCAAGACAGAAACCGAGTAACTCATAACTGCTACCCAAAATAATGCCATAAGAACAAATTATATAAAAGCAAAAATTGTTAAGACAACAAAACAACCGATGTAGAATGTGTGGTAACGGAGATGATACCATAAACCATTTATTAAGAGAATGCAGCAAACTAGCACAACGAGAATACAAAGTTAGGCACTACTGGGTAGGGAAGGTGATCCACTGGGAATTATGCAAAAAACTAAATTTTCATCAATGTTATATAAATAAACCAGAATCTGTACTTGAGAATGAAACGCATAAAATTCTTTGGAACTGTAAGATAAAGACGGATCACCTTATACCAGCCAGAATACCAGACCTAGTATTGATTAAAAAAAAGAGAGAGAACTTGTCAACTGGTAGATTTTGCAATTCCAGCAGATCACAGGTTGAAGATTAAAGAAAACGAAAAGATAGCAAATACCTTAGCCTTGCCGGAGAACTGAAAAAATGTGAAATATGAGAGTGAAAGTGATGCCAATCGTATTTGGAGCACTTGGAACGGTCTCCAAAAGCTTATAAAAAGGCTAGAGGAACGGAGGTTCAGAGGAATAATTCAGCCCTATCAGACAACAGCATTGTTGAAATCACCTGGAATACTCAGGTGAGTCCTGGGGATCTGAGGAAACTTGTTGTCACTCAAGCTCCAGTGAAAGTCCATCAGCTACCGCTGGGGTGGAAGAACACACACACACACACACACACACACACATATATATATATATATATATATATATATATATATATATTATTGTTGTTAAGTTGTTTCGTTTATTCATTTGAAATATTTTTGGCTAGATTTAATTTTTAACTAAATCATTTTTATTTATGTCATCTTCTCTATATTTTATATGCATTTTTCCTCTCCTGTTTTAATTCATTTTTTAAAATAATTTTCTCTCTAAATTTTCATTGTTTCTTCATCGTTTGTATTAGTGTTTCCTTATTACACAACAGACTTTACAAAACTTCTTGTTATTATCTCTTCTTTTCCTGTCTCAATGGATTTCCCCGAGGTGACTGAAATATCAGCTCATATATTACTGCAATAATTGATTGTTCACATTTTTACATGTATGTAAACAGTTACGCCTTAGGCGTAAATCCGGCCGAGTTGACAAATCAAGTTTCATAGATCAGCATTTCCATCTTGCGAAAGATTTTTTATAAAACGCTAATGTCTTACCCGAGGTTACGTACTCCCAAGATTCTAATAAATATGCAATTGTAAATATGTGTATTTCTAGTACACATACTTACATAGCATACATGCCTAAAGTACATGCAAATACACATGCTTAAGACTGCAATAATCAATATTCAACTTTACAAATTGATAAAAACACACACACATATATAAATAGATGTGTTTGTGCGTATCCAAAATATATATGTACTTTTAAGATTGAAAAAGTGTATATTCAAATTAAGAATTTGACAAACACACACAGGATATATATATATATATATATATATATATATATATATATATATATATATATATACTGATCTAAACCAATATCCTTTTACAAATATATATCTATATGTATGTGTGTGTTGAAAAGGATAATATTAGACGCAAGCAGCTATGTATTTTTACGGTTGCAAAAGTGTATATTTGTGTATACACTTGTACACACATACACACACATATATATGTAAACAACTTTTAGCTATTTTCAGCCGACAGTATATTTGGGAGAATATGTGCTTTTTAATTTTAGTCAGACCTAATTTTTGAAAGTTAAACATAAATGAATTAACTTTCAAAAATTAGGTCTGACTAAAATTAAAAAGCACATATTCTCCCAAATACACACACACACACACACATATATATATATATATATTATATATATATATGTGTGTGTGTGTGTGTGTGTGTGTGTGTGTGTGTGTTGGAAAGAGCAATATTTTAGATGCATGTAAATTTGTATGTATGGTTAAGATTGCAAAATTTTATATTAGGATTATATATATATATATATGTGTGTGTGTGTGCTGCGTGTCTCTGTGTGTGTGTATTGAATAGGTCAATATTTAAGATGCAATGCATGTAGGCGGAAAATATTTTATATTGATTGCAAATTTTGATGTCTGCAAAGTTTTCCTGCAGTTAAACATTAATATGTCTTAAGTTAAAGCATTCAGTCGTCATTACTAGATCAGTAAAATGCGATATCTACCACTGGCATAACGTATTTATATTACGTTCATAAATCATTATTATGTTACTGCTTGCAGGTTTTTAACACCAATTTAGATGGTGTTCTTTCTCTGGAGTCAGAGTGATAACAAGCTTGTTGAAGTCTCCATGAATATTCTTAGTATTCTAACCGATCTTAATGTTATTTTATGGATGGTATCACTTCTTTCTCTGATTTCCAATTCTACTAGATTTTGTCCAAAACTTTGGAAACGGTTCTAAGGGTACCAAGTACAGTTGTCATCTTAATCCCCTCCATGTTCCATAGTTTTTATTATTATTTTTATTATTATTATTATTATATGCAAGTTTATTTTTCACATTAGCGTTAGCTTGTGTTCTTTCACTGGAGTTTAAAGCAGAGCAAGTCTAATTAATATTATCATATCCCTATTTGCGAGTTTCTTTTTACACTAGCGATAATTGGTGGATAATTATTCACATTTTTCACACCTGCTGTAGCCGGTGGTTCACTGGAGTCTCCTCGGGTTTCCAAGACTCATCTGGGTATTCTAGCCGATCTTAACAATACTGTAATTTAGATGGTCCCGATTCTTCTTCTGATTTCCAATTTACCCAAATTTTTTCCAGAATTTTGGTGGACAGATGCAAGTATACTAATTACAATTGATCGACCTTTAACTACATGTTCCACAGTTTTCTCAGTTATAACCCTTGCGAATTTTCACGCTGACTCTAGCAAGTAGTTTTTCATTGAAGCCTAAGTACAGGAAGTCACCTCAGATCTCCAAAACATTTCTGATTATTCTAGTGGAGTTCAAAATTTTGAGTTTTGCACACTAGTTTACTTGGAATAATTTTGTTATATAAGGTGTGATGGAGACCACAACTTAAATTTATAGACTCTTCGTGGTCGCGTGGATTCAATCAGCCAATCAACACGCTCGAATACGTGTTTGGTTAACTATTTAATGGCCTTCATTGAAAGGCGTTCAGTTGCTCGTGTTTAACACGGACGGACGAAACAACAAACAAGGATTTTGTTTAACACTGGAATACAAGAATTCCGTTTAACACTGAGGAATACAAGGATTCCGCTAAAACAGAACAAACTTAATGCCACAAGAGATCTCCACTGTAATGTGCTCTCAACTGCAGCCTAAAAATGACAACAAGAATCTTAACAAGTTTTAAATGTTTTTTTTTCTCTGGATATCCACAAATCTATAGGATTCTTCAAAGTATCTCGCTGATCTCAGTGGATGTGAGGTCAAGATGATCTCGATTCTCCGTCTAATCATCAATTCCCCAATCTATTTTCCAGGTTCTTGGTTATTGTTCCAATGTCTCTAAATACGACTGGTATGTTTGGAATTGGGTTATAGCAAAAACTATTTTAATCTCACAAAAAATTAGTTTGTAGCTTTGAATAGCCAAATTGGTGGAAAATCTTGAACCTAGGGTTTCACCAAAAGTCTGTTGTCTGAGAAGTGCAAACCAGTGACATTTACAAAGTAATTTGATGTGTAGAAAAAAGCATGTTTTAGTGAAAAGATGGGTTAAAATGGGTTTGCCACGATGAACCTAAATTGAAAAGAGAATCTATCAAATAGAAACTCACTGACTCCGCGGGAATGAAAAAGTTCCAGGCGCTACAGTCAATAAAGAATATCATGTTGACACTTATTTGATATGAAAGGACGCGATACTATTGATTTCTTCTAATCATTTTTTCCCACTGGCAATTGTTATTTAGTGACGACCTTCGTTAGAGTGATAATCTAAAAATAATTACTGTTCATTTAAAAACCAAATTTGGTCATTGAAAAATATAAAAGATATTACCAGTATTAGTGAATAAAATAATGCCCAATACACTAGTATCGTAGTGGTAATATAAATATAATATTATTAAAAAGAAAAACGAATAAAATCACTCAGCTGATAATTTGAGGTGTCATCCCTTCTTAATTATCATGTAAATTAGGGGACTGATAGCACAGTGTATTAAGAATAAACAGAAAAAAACAATACATTAAATGCAGTAGAAAAAAGGAACAAATCACGGAATTGATAAAATGCTTGACTAGAATGCCCTTCCTAGAATGCCACACAAAATAAGCCACCCCCAACATGCCCCACACAAAATGAAAAATAATATAATTCACTTGTTTTGAAAAATAGAGTAAAAGAGAAACTGACAGTTACCAAGCCCCGTTGATTTTGTGTTTCTCTACCTGAAGTTAGATACATATGCTCCATCAATTATATTGAGCATTCTTTACTAAAATGTTTATCTGTATTTATAAATATATACAAGGTATGTCAAAAATTTTAAGATTTGATATGCTTTCCGGCACAGCTTGTATTCTGAATGTCACATTCACATTGTATTCAGTGTGTCACAAAAGTAATAACTTTAAAGCTGTATTTAAGATAGAAAAGAATAATGAATGGAACTTTTTTTTTCAGAATAGGTGTGTCAAAAAGTACAAAAAATCTGGATACTTATTTGACACACCTTATATATATATATATATATATATATATATATATATATATATATATATATATACTTAAAAAAATAATTTTTACGAAAGTGAAAATAAATGAAAAGAAAAAAAGGAAGATAAAGTTGACAAAAGAAGAACAACATTTTAAAATGTGGAGGTATTACGATTTTAGTGGTCATCCTTTAGTCTTCATGCAAGAGAGCTTGTCCAACGGAAATCCTTGGTAAAGAATCCTTTGGTTGTTTCTTGATGCTCCTCAGTATTACAAGTGTCTCCAGCAATGATTGCAAATGGATGTCTCTCAGTATCAGTGATTAAGTAGTCAACGAGCACGCATTCGGGCTGTTGATTGGCTCGAGTCGTTTAAACCACGTGACCTTGTTTTGTCAATACGTTTAAGTGGTGTATTGTGGCACACCTTATGTGGTTTAATGGTTAGCAAGCTATATTCGTAGACCATTGTTAGCGAGTTCGATTCTCACTGAGAGCCCCATAATCTGGACTTGCGCCACATCTAAGCTAAGCTAAGCTTAGTAAATAACTATATAATAAAATAATCCAACAGGAGGAGGTGAGGGAAAATACCAAATATTTAGCAAAAGCAATAAAATATACTACGGTAGCTTAAATCTAAATTAAAACAATAAAGGATAAGAAAAACATAAGTAGAGTAAAATAAATAATAAAAAGCAAATTAATTAATGGGGATAGATAGATAGATAGATAGAAGAGAGAGAGAGAGAGAGAGAGAGAGAGAGAGAGGAGAGAGAGAATGGGGGAGTGTGTGGGAGAAAGAGAAATAATATAATAAGGAATGATTAAATTCGCAAAAGACACTGCCGTATGAAATCAGTGTAAAAAAATCTAAACCAAAATAAACGACAAGAATGTAATCAATTCACATAATGTTCTCCGAGAACATTGCAAACTGTACGTAGTTTCTGTCCGCTCGAATATATGGCCCACAACTACTCATAATTTCCCGAAGTCTCGTCAGTTAATCACATCTCGTAGATTCTCGTGTAATGTCAGCTTCGAGCAACATTCGAGAACAAATATGTAAGTATATGCATGGGATGTATAAATATATAGACGAAGTATGTAATTACGAGTTGCACCTTCATTACATATTATTTGCCTAAGAGGAAGAAACAAACAATGAATATAAAGCATTATTTCCATAGCATTTTTCGACTCGATTCTGAGTGACGCATCCTCATTGTGTAATCGATAATAGTATGTAATCATTGGCTGGTTTTACATACACACATATTTAACGGAAATATATTATATATATATATATATATATATATAATATATATACAAAGCTGCCAGTAACTCAAACGCACGGGCGCGCGCACACACACTATCACACATATATATTTATATTTGGGTTTGTGTATTTCTACACGCATGCATATATATATATATATAATATATATATATATATATATGTTTGTGTGTGTATTTCTGCACGAATATATATATATAAACATGGATGTGAATATTTCTATATATATATATATATATGTAATTGCATGTTCCTATATATACATGAGCGAATTATAATAAATGCTGAAGAATGACTAAAATCATATTTACGAAACCTTTCCAAACATATTCTTAAAATTATTTATACATGCCCTCTGGTAACGTATAATTTTTATACACGCATTATTCTAATAATCAACAGATGAATATAATTTATAATTCATCGATATTTTTTGCATAACTATATTATATATACAACTAATCAAACATATGTTCAAGGCCAAAAATGTAATTCGACTCACTTAGTTTTGATATATGAAAACAGAAAACTTACTTTTTAAAATATTTTATTAAACTATTTTATTAAACAAGGCAATGCATTAGTCCTGTTTTGTATAACTTAGAAAATTACTCTTTTATTAATTAACTTGTTTATCTAGAGAATTGTTTTCTAATCTAAAATGTTTTTTCAAGATTAAAATGAACAAGATCGAAAAGATTTAAAAATCTGAAATTATGAAATAAATATTTTCAAATCCTGAATCTACCTTCGATAATTAAACCAGATGTTGAGTTTTTCAGTAGTATTTTCTATTGCTCTTACGAACAGAACTATATATATATATATATATATATATATATATATATATATATATATATATAGAGAGAGAGAGAGAGAGAAGAGAGAGAACATTTATATTTAATGCATTCTGTATTAATCAGAACATGCATCTCTCTAACTAGTTTATTTTATATCCTTTCCAGTTGCCGGTTCAATTTTTCTAACATTGTAGTGGAATTTGTTAATGTGTGAAAAAAAAATATCCCGAGGACTATCAGCACAACAAAGTGCCATCTTCATGCGGTTGGAGGTGATAAAAGAAATGTGGTTAAAGAAATAAAAAGTAGTGTAAATAAGTAAGAGCGGAACTATGGGAAAATATGTAAAGTGGTGTGAGAGTATTTGGAGGAAGACAATTAACGGGAAATGAGTTACAAACCTTTGAGAATATGACTTCAATATTTGGAATTTTACTTAAGGTAGGATTGTTGTCTAAGGAATAGGTCTTAAAAAATTGGAGTTTTTTCTTGTTTCTTTGTTTGTGTATTATGTATGTCTTTCCAGTATTTCTCTCTAATTCGAAAGGGAGATTATGCATTTAAGGGGTTAAAATTATATATATATATATATATATATATATATATATATATATATATATATATACTAAAATAATCTTTAGAAATTTTGAAATTCAACACCCCTTAGTTTAAATATCGTTAGATTTTCTTATATTTCCGAGAATTTTGTTAGGAGATATCCACTGTCGTAGCAGTTATTCATTTCTTCTTATAACGATTCTTTCTAAATTTCCCTCTATTTCTACTGAACACAAAATAGTTTCCTTTTACATAGCGAAGTATTCGTTGAACATTTATTCAGTAGTGTTTGATTAAATCACATACTATCCTTGGTTGTTTAACGGCTTAACAATAAGGTAATTCCTTTAATACAATTTAATATCAGCTGTGTTTGCTGTAATGTTTATCGGCAGGGAAAATTTATTCGGGAAGCCAGGTTCAGATTATGGACAAGACATTCTGCGTTTTCCTTTGCGCTAATGCCCTCGGGTGAGAAGCATCTGTCTATAACTTCTTCAGATCCAAACCATTTCCTGCATGCGTTGTACAAATTAAATGGACACACAAAAAAAAAACGCCGTACGAAAAAAGAAGTTACCCGAATTTATCTCAAGCCTTTCCCCTTATAAACTGTTAGGGCAAGCAAATAAATACATCAATTTTTTTCTTTTCAAAAATAGAAACGTATGAATCTTCCTAAATGTTTGTATATACTTGTATACGAACTCATTTCATCCGTCAGTAAGCGCGATATCAAGAAAAAATACGATTTATTGAATGCATTATTATTGGCATTTCAGTCTCGGAAGACTATAAAATAGTTTTGTGCCCGTGAAGTTACAGTGCCTCCTGTAACTGTATAGTTCAATGCTAGAAAAACATTCTCGATCACAAATGTCGCATGTGAAGGCTGTCCCTGAAGATGTTGATGTGCCGGTGTCTTTTTGCCGCTGTTTTCTTCTGGACCTCCTAGCTTCATGGTGTTGTGCCAGGGTGACCTAAGACATGAACAGTCCTCTACAGAGGTCCTGCCGCCACCGGAGAGCATATGAATGCACATTGAAATTCTAAATGAATATCCTAGCAAGAGATTATTCTACAATAAAATATGTTTGGACTACTTGGTTGGTTGGTGGTTGGTTGGTTGGTTGGTAGCCTGATTGTTTTACGACATATCAACAATTACCGGGCCATTTAATGACGAATTAATCATTATTTCTATTAAAAAACGACTCAGGTTGTTTACAGTACCTGCTGTTATTAAAGTAGTCACACAATAAAATATTGAAGACACTCATCACTGATTAAAATCGGTGATCTAGTGGGAACTGATGCTTTCTGTGTCATCATTAAGTAGCGGAGATAATTTTAAAAATGTTTATTCACTAAGAACATCTAATGCAACTTGTCTGTTCTGTAGCAGTCAGTTTTAGTTGGTAACCTGACATAATCTAATTTTAATTTCAGATTTTTCATCTTCAAGAAAAGATAAAGATTGTAAACTACAGAAATATTTCCCACAGTGTTGGTGGGTTAATGAAGATAATAAACCCTTTCCTACGATAAACATTACTCTGCTCATCTTTCACGCACACATTAATACCAGAACCTCCAATATATATATATATATATATAATATATATATATATATATATATTGTAGGAACATATGTTTTTCATGATCTTGATTTGTATCTTTTCCAGTCTTCTGGCTATCTTTCTAATGTCAGGATGTATTTGAAATATGATTTTCCCATACTATCAGCCCGAGAGCATTCTACTGTTTCTTCAATCGTCATCAGGGGGCTATATGGCTTGGTGTTAGTTCTTTTGTTCTTTTTCTTGTTCTATTATCTATTTTGTATTTAAATTAGAAAAATGAAGAAACGGTCGAAAGTGCTCGGGCTGATAGTATGGGAAATATCCTATTTCAACTAGATCCTGATATTAGAAAGAACCAGAAGACTGGAAAATATAAAAATCAAGATCATGAAAACGAAATGTTCCGTTTGTTTAATATCACTTGCCTACAGAATAACTTGCTGCTAAAATATCCAACATTTAAACATATATATATATATATATATATATATATATATATATATATATACTTTTTAATTTCTTAATGAGTACACTGCATATGAATGAGATGGCAATAGAATAGAAAATAGAAGCATATATATATATATATATATATATATATATATATAAGGGTAGGAGAGTTGGAGTAAATCCAACAGTATGGGGTAAAAAAAAGAAAAAGTGGACAAAAAAAATAACCCAAAAAAGATGTATGAGAGAAATATTTCGTTCCACGCTTAAAGCTGAACGAAATATTTCTCTCCTACATCTACTTGTTTGAGTTATTACATTTTGTCCACTTTTCCTTACCTCATATATATATATGTGTGTGTGTGTGTGTGTGTGTGTGTGTGTGTAGGATGCCTTCTAAGCGACTATTCAATCGTAAGCCTCCAACAGAAATGCTAAATTTTGATGGATACGAAGTTTTAACAATATTATTTTCTTTAGATATTTTTTGGTCACTTGTTTTATTTTTATCACAACGTTCTAAACTTTATAACCTTCGCCGTTCCTTGATTGCTTGTGTTTTTGAAAATTGCAAATGTCCGCAGAAGGCAAATATTAACATGATGGAAGTCTTATATTAATATAATAATAAACAAGCAGGGTGGGGAGTTCAATTTGGGAGGCACTAAGCTTTATAATCTGAATACGTATAAAAGGTTTTCAGAGTTATCTGTTTGAATATATATATATATATATATATATATATATATATATATATATATATATATATATTTACCCTGCTCCTACGTAGATAATTGAATTGATGATGTTGGAAATGCTTGTTTAACCCTGCAACATTTTTCAGAAAATTAATCTTTATTCTTAGTGTTGTTTTAAATTCACTGAGCTAATTTTTCTTTCAGCTATGATTTAGACAATTACCAATCTCCATTTATTGTCGGAGGTTCGTACATTTATTTTATGAGAAAATCGATTATAAATAACATGTTATGCTATTTCCTGAACCTTCGTATCCTTTTCAAAAAAGTATTCTTTTCTTGCAAAAAGTGCATATATATATATATATATATATATATATATATATATATATATATATGTGTGTGTGTGTGTGTGTGTGTGTGTGTATTAGTAAAGACGGTAGTATGGCCTATTCACAGTATCAGCAAGACCGCTAGGGAATCTATTCATATTTCGATATGGCTCGTCAAGAGATTATTTTTGCTGAGGCGCCACACCTACTGTCAACTCCTCACTTTACTGAATATATCTGATTACCCAAACTCTGCTACTCATGCGCCCTACTGACCGACCTATATATATATATATGTATCGTATTGTACAAGTGAATATAAATTAATTTTCCCCAAACCAGTGATTAAAATGTCAACCATCTAACACAAATAAAAGGCACAATATCGAAGTGGAGATAATTGCACAGCCTCTGAAAAATAATAATAATAATAATAATAATAAAATTTTAAGCTAACTATGTCGGCGAAACTTAGAATACGCTGACAGTATTCCATACAAAGGGTTAATCCCATCCCCCAAAAAAGTACTCCCGATTTGAGTTGTAAAGCCCTATTTCCGGAGTTTGGACGGATTATATAGCAACCATTCATTGCTATTACTTCTTGGACTACTCTTACCCCATGTATGTATCAATTAGAAATGTTTGCATATTATTGATATAACACAGAAATACATGATACCATATAGCCGTGTGCAAAATATTAAGAATATATCAATATAAAGTGTATGAAATTCCCAACCCCCTAGGCATAAAATGAATCCAGACGGCTTGAAGTGCCGTTTAGATTAGTCAAACAATCAATTGATTGTGAAGATACTCACTCAATATAAACTTAAAATAACCACTTTTGTAGTGGCATATTTTTGGTTAGAGAGCGTGAATTTTGTATGATTTATCTAATACCTAATAATATCCCTTATGATTACATAATGTTCCACTACAAACAATACAAATGTACATTATTTTTAGAAGAAATACGACTATGTTTGTGCATAATTATGCGTATGTATATCTATGTGAGTGGTTTTATTTATCAGTTTACAGATGACAATGTGTATAAGACTTTTGAACCACTATTAAATCATAAGTTAAAAACTCGTATATACATTTTTTGATCATGTGTTGTAATACTTGTTTTTTCTTTGAATATATATCTGTTTGATTTCTTTTTGTCTTTGTAATATCCGTTTACCTGAGAAGTCTATTCCACATACCAAATTACAGCAGACACTCAGGGGAGATCAGAAGGGTACAGAGGTTTAGCGATAAAATATCAAATAAAAATACACGTCGGACCCACAAAAAAGAAAAGAAAATGTGTAAATTATACTAGAAAAGGTAAAAACACAATAGACGTTATAAGTTAATATATATTGAAAAAAGAAAACATTTTCTCCGGTTTCTTTATTGTGTGTATAATTCATGATTGGGTTTTTATAATATTCTTGTTGCCTCGAGCGATTCTTCCACTTTCCCAATTGCTCACGACGCTAACAGAAAGCATAAGGGTACACACATTGAAAACGTTCTCAGAAAATAATAAATATGTAAAGAGCAACCCACTCAAAAGCAAAAATCCAAAATAAGAAAATCACAATAGACCTTGTACATTAGAAAGAATTAAAAGTTATTTTTTCTGAAAGTAGTTTGAAGTATTATTCCCCTGAATTGACTTTGTTTTTAAGTGGATTATGTAGACACTTTAGCCTATCATCTTGAAAATAGTTATTTAAACTCAAACTTTTTGCCTGGGAATAAATCTTCATTCTCGCCACTACTTTTAAGACCTTGTTATTTTTCTTTTAGAAATAGCCTAGCTGGAATTTTTGTCTGACTCCTGATCATGACAATTACAAACCCGATTTCTTCTGGGAATTTCCGTTGTTTCTAGAGAAAGGAAATAGATAATAAATAATGTGTTTTGTTTTTCAGACCTTCAGTTCCTATTTTGCAAAGTTATGTTTGGCATCAAAAAGAATCAGTAAGCTCTAAACGAAAAAAAACGAAATGTAATAATGTTTGAAATCAGTTTTTAAAAAAGGGAAGTTTTGTATTTGACACTTCAATGAAGCGAGGTTCAGAATGTTCTGTAGGTTTAACAGTTTCAGAAATACATACGTATATACAAGCACGCTAGTTCTCTCTATTTATATATGTGTGTGTATATATATATATATATATACATGACTAATACACACACACATATATATTATATATATATATGTGTGTGTGTTTGTATACACAGGTATTTTTATGCATGCATATATATGTGTGCGTATGCCATAAATACACAGTGAGAGACACACATATACAAAAACCCCTACAAAATATATTCTAATAGGTATATACACATTAATATTCCTAATATATACACGTGCCCAATACACATACTGATATGCCGATATATATATATATATATATATATATATATATATATATATATAGACCCGCATGCCCAATACACATATTGCTATGACTAATATACACCCACTAGCACACACACACACACACATATATATATATGCCCAATACACAAACACATTTTATATATCACCGCCTATTATTTCCTTTAACCTCGTTCTTTATATGATCACTTTAAGATATTTGTATTTATTTCATTCCATTCCTAATACATCGGCATGCGTTTTACATAGAACAATTCAACTATCCAGAAAAAAAAGAAGAATGTTATTTTCGCTTTCCTGGGAATCTGGTTAAGTTTATATGTATATCATCTTCAGCAGAATATGAAGATAAATATTACGTTATATTGTGAGAAAAAAGAATGAAGATTCTAAGAATTATAATACTGCAAAAAGTAAAAGTAAATTTACATTTTGAAGAAAATATATGTATGATCAATGATTTATTCTGGTTCATTCATTAACAGCTTTATCTAACTCACATTTTACTTGTAAATAGGTCTTTAAATGCGGCTAAAACATGGAACTAAAATCAAGGTAAAAATTGTTAAAAGTGAAAATGATCTTCTGCCAAAGCTGGCAGGCGTAAAGGATACGTTTATTACATTTTCCAAGTAGAAAAGTAACTAAATGTATTAAGGCCATTTGAGTTATAATATATATTAGCAAGTATTGGGGTTTCTCTTTCTTAGTTGAGTCTATATAATATTGTAAGAATTCTCCTTAGTTTGTCGTTTGAAGTAAGAATACACTTTTGTTTTTCTTCCCATGTTTGTTTTCCATATTTTTAATTGGTTTACTATTTGCTCAGTATTTATTTTTGTAGATATTACTGCTGCAATAGGTCTTTCTTTTATTGCTTTTTTTATAACTCCAGCATCCGAATGCTAACGTCTACGCTATCCCCAATTCAAGTTGATTGTAAGTAATCCAATTGGTAAAAACAACAATGATGTTATGCCAAAGCTGGCAGATGAAAAGGATATGTTTATTACATTTTCTAAGTAGAAAAGTAACTAAATGTACATAAAGACATATGCAAATCAGTGGTTCTCAATCAGGGGCTGTATAACATGTTTTTGGATTCAGGCAAAATAAGAAATATTTAATTATAATAATACGATAGGACTTCTAAACATTGAATGACCATGTGGCGTCTAAAATAAGAAAAAACAAAACAAAATAAGAACCATTGGTAAAAGAAAGGTTGCGATCCACTGCTGTAAATCATTGTCAACTTTGGGGAACTCTTGTCTTTTAATCATTAGTTTGGGTTTTAATGAGCCATTTTCCTTTCTTCTTAAAACCGTTTTCTTCTTTGTATGTGTTTCTTTTTCCTTTCTTTTCTCATTTACTCTTATTCCAACTAAACCACGGTAATTTATAAAATGCTTTTCTCAATGGCATTGTCTTTCTCTTTTTTCTAGCTCTCCAGCCCTCTCCTTCTTTGAGAATCAGCAGGTGGGATTATTTGCTGACGACACGATATGATTTGCTGAATGATATTATATACTTGGACAGACTTAGACAAAAAGATTACAGTTAATGCTTTATTTTAATAACTTCATTATTCTTTACTTGTGTATGTGTGAGAGAAAAATAAACTTTGATTTTAAACAAAGCAAAAATTATTTTTTTAAATTATTGAAATAAAAATAACATCTGATATTATCCCAAATCAAATTATAATGTTAAACTTATTTGAAACACAATGGGTGTAATCAAGAATAGAATAGATTTGACGCTAGCTCTACCCATTCTTTTCCGCCTTCATTATTACATTTTCATAATTTAACTATTTAACCAAATAAATTAGTAAAGAGTAAAAATGCAGTTATTTCATTTTGTTTCTTGATTTCTTTTAAGATTTATAGACGGCATTTTTGTGCATAATTATTGAAATGATTACAAATATTTTTAAATCAATACCATGCAAATGTTTATTGAAATCATTTCTAAGATCAATATGAAATTAGCCTTCACATTTTCTCTGTAAATTTCAATTTTGTTGTATATTCAAATACAATTCCATGCTATTAATGTGGAGTAAAAGCCAACAGGAATTATAATAGAAAATACCAAAATGCTAATAATTGATATCTAAATTAGAGTAAAATTATGGAGATTGTAACGGAAATATTATAAGCATCTTAAGACATTTTCAAAATAAATTAAAAGGAAATATAACACTTTTAAGAGTACTGACGACATTAATCTTACTTTGACCACTTACCTATAATTATACATATGTACATATTCATATAGAAATTGAGCTTTCTTACCTTAATCTTAATGATTGCCACACATTTGTTTCTTTATATTCAGTTTTACGTCTTTTGAAAATTATATTTACGTTATATCTTTAATACTGTTCTTTTAAGTATTAAGACTTTCTTATTCTGCTTCGGATATTCACGAAGTATATACAATAGGGATTTTTTACATTTGGAAGTTAATTAGGAAGAAAATATAATTTTTTTCAAATTATTACTGGCATTAATTTTATTTGACTATTTATCTAAAATATATATAAATATACGCATACATACACGAGATTTATACTTATATCTTTTTATTAAGGTGCACTTGACGTTAGGATATGATATTTTTTGTATATTTTACAAACAAAGCAACCACTCTAAGAGATGGAAAAATCTTAATTTAAACCGACTTCACTCTTTTGGATTAAAAAAAAATACCATTTACAAATAATTTGTTTACACACACACACACACACACATATATATATATATATATATATATATATATATATAATAGTTTAAAAGCCACCCTATTACAGTATCTACTGCAAAGGGTTTTCAACAATAACACTTCATGCTTTGAGTACACTTTATTAAACTGGAACACAATTATTCAAACTATTAACCGATTTCTGATTTATTTACCAATTTCTAAAAATTGTTATGCGGAAAAAAATATCGCCAATAATCACTTAAAATTGCCTAAAAAAATCAGTAATTAAAACTTGGGAATCCAAAGTTCAGGATTGTGGATCTGGTAATCAATTCGCGAAATGTTTTTTTATTTTTTTACAGAATCAGTCTCATTCCAAATGATATGAAATTCTGGGCTACAACCTCTCCCATTAAATTTGACAGAAATGAGTCACAATGACATTTACATTTAGAGTAAAAATAATGATTCTTACCAATTGTTGACTGTCACAGTTCGGCTTTTAATGTCAATCTACAAAAAATAAAAATACATAAAATATAGTTTTATTAAGTACATTTAAGTTTATGAATATACTTCTATAAATTTGAAATATAATCTTTAATAAAACGTATTTTGAGTGAAATATTAGCATAATTAAATATTTTTAGAGATTGCTCTTATGACTGTTCATTAATTCAATTATAAAACGACCTTTACAGAAGCTGCAAATCCTTTAAAAATCAGAAAACCTTTACTAATAAGAACCATAAAGTCAACAAAATTACAGGAAATATAGTAAAAGCTTTTGTAATACTTGGCTGTTCTATCATATTTGTATGGAAAATAAGTTTTGCCATAATTATAGTATTATATTATATATTCATAAAGCAAATTAATTTTTATATACAAACAGTCGACATTTTTAGATTTTCATAAAATTTACACTATATAATCCTTGGGCAATAGTAATTAAACAAGCATTATTTTGTGGAATTGCCTAAGATCTCACGGGTCATGAAGAATTGTGAGCATGGGAATTTAAATTAATTTACTAATTTAGCAAGATTCCCAAATAGCAATATGAATATTTTATCATATTGGTCGATTTGTAATAAGATTCTTTTTAAATGAAAAAAAATGTTTTTGTTTTTTCTTTTAACAATTTAATTCTCTTTAGAACAATAGAAAAAAGAACGTTCGGTCTAATAACTTAGCAGCAGAATTCCACACACGCACAATATATATAGGTAGGTAGTTTTTTTCTATTATTTGGAGAATGAAAAATAAAGTGCTCAATTACAATTGTAAAATATGTATTCATTATCGTGTACAATACATTTAAGGTGCATTTGTTACCACTGGTTTCAAAATATCATGTTAGCCACTTTTCGTCAGGACAACGCAAAAACAAGAACTTTTATTCTCCTCTCCTGAAGAATGTTGAAGCAGGTAGAGTCTGTTGACAAGGTGACGGCTTTTGTTTTATTTTTTATTCTGAAGGCGTAATCATGGTATACTCCAGGTATACTCCATGGAAAATGGGGACAGTGTGGCTCAATGGCAGAGCCTCCACCTTAGAACTACAGTGTGATACCAACCCTGTCCAACAGAGCACATGAGTAGTACAGCATGGATAGGTGCAATACAGTGATGAGATAATGGTACGTATGGCACTATCTCAAACAGAAAAAAACATCTCTTTGGTCTAGCGTAGTACAAATCGAATAGATTCCGACTATACTTTTTTTTCACTATGCAACAGAATAAAGACATCTGAATGAAGCAATCAAGTCGAACGCAGAATAAATGTGAGAGAAGGTGTGATCTTTTACTAGAATAACATTTCCATTCAAACTGTTCAGGTTGCAGTGGCTGATGCAGACAACAGTATCGTTGAATTTCTACTTCATCCCCTTATCCATCAACTTCATCTCATCTGACTTCTTCGTGTTTCTAAGCTGAAGTCCTACCTGTGTGGTAATCATTGTGGAAACAGTAACGATGCCATATGTGATGTGGAGGAGTGTGTTGGAAGACTCGAATGCCACAGAAATGACTGACCGTCATTAAACCATGTGCATTGATGTGAAGGGAGACTTTACTGAGAAATAGGGAAACAGTCTTGTTTCTCCAAGTCCTTCAAGTGTTAAGTTTATAACTTTTTGAATAACCCTCATATATATATATATATATATATATATATATATATATAAATCGGAGATCATCCCAGGGGCAATGACTGATAAAGACGGTTGGCCAGAGAGAGGTATGTATATACATACTGTCAGCGCGACGTGCTGAAAACACACACACACACTATATATATATATATATATATATATATATTATATATATATATATATATACGCTCACATATACATATTGTGGAGAGAGAGAGAGAGAACACCCGCGCACGGATGGTGCTTAACACGCAATCACACACACACACACACATATATGTGTGAGTGTGTGTGTGTGTAAGTAGGCCTGTGTTCCGGTGCATCTGAATTTGTGCGTCTATGTATTTAATTTATTCATAAAACAATGAAGCGCATACTTCTTTCAGTATTTCTATATGAAATCTCTTAAAGTGTCGGCCTATTCATCTTGTAATTCTCTCATCTTTATAAATTCTGCATTTTTATATGAACGCATGCCTTCCGCAATAAAACTAATTAGATAATTTCGCCATTAACATCATGTATTCAAATATTTTCTTTTTAATTTTAACAATTGTCTTTGGGAATAAAACCGGTGCCAATTATTTTGCATCAGATTAAAATTAGAAATACGAAATTTCTTTTGAAAATAACTTATTCAGTAAATCTTTTCCAATATTCTTTAAACAGTTTGTGCTTTTTTAATGTAATTACATGAACTCCACACACTTGTGATATAATGAATGTGCAATCAAATTATAGACTTCATATATTGTTTCATTATTTAACATTGAACGATATCAATTAAAATTCAAAATAAATTCCTTAAAAAAAGTATATTTCCATCAAATTCAAAATCCAATTTGCATTAGTAATTTCAAAACCCTCTTCATGCATTCTAAATATATTGGTCGTATTTAGGAGGGGGCGGTTTAGCTCAGTCGGTAGACCATCTATCTAGGAATAACAAAGTTCCGGGTTCGAAACAGGTCTTAGCGGATGAATAGCACATTATGTATAATCTGATATGTGCCTCTTGGAGCTGACGCGTCCCATATCAACAAAACAATCTCGCTGTTCTAGAGTTAGCGAAAACGGGATAGGCTCCAACGCTGTTCGGCTGATACTGACAAGAGTCCGCTTCACTTAATCTACTTCATTTTTTATGTATATTGACGAATCTTTATGGTTATTTCCGCGTTTGGAGGCATAACAGTTATCGTATTAGGAAATAGACATGGCGACCGGAGTTCAGGAGATGGACAAAGCAGAATGATCTACTTTGCACTAAGACCCTCAAAAAAGGCAATCATTCATCTATCCCCCCAGTTGTGTAAATGGTAAGACAGACGGCGTCAACGGCGCCTAAACGTTTCTCGCCCATATAATCTTCAAACCTATGTCCCAAGTTTGAAGATCGCATAGTCGCGAAACTGTCACCAATGAGGTAACATTGATTCCATGTCCACACTACACTAACATATATATATATATATATATATATATATATATATATAATATATATAGAGAGAGAGAGAGAGAGAGAGAGAGAGTAAGAATACTCGTACATACGAGTGTGTGTATGTAAGTTAATATTTGTGTGCATAAACATAAATCCCTACTACATTCTATTTGAGTAGGCTGCTTAGACTCTCTCTCATATATATATATATATATATATATATATATATATATATATATATATATATATATATATATATATATATATGCGTATCCAGTATTATAAGCCCAGAAATTACACTTTTACATACAATCAAGTCGGCTAATCCCGGCAAGAAGACCAGGCCTATTCATAATTAACATGAAAACGAGAACTTGTCATCTAATGGATTTTTCCATTCCGGTGGACCACAGAGAAAAAATGAAAGAAAACGAAAAGATAGACAAATACTTAGACCTTGCATGAGAATAAAAAAAAAACAAAAAAAAAAAAAAAACAGTGGAACATGACGATGAAAATATTATCATGAGTAGATGATGCCCCTGGAACGTCCTCAGGACTTTGGAAAAAAGCTGTAGGAATTGGATATCAGAGGAAGAATCGAGAACATCCAAAGGAAAACATTTTTAATATCAGCTGGAATACACAGAAGAGTCCTGGTGACATATTGAGACTTTCTGTCACTCCGACTCCAGTAAAAGACCAGAAAGCTAATGCCGGTGTGCAAAGCTCGCAAATAATAATAATAATAATAATAATAATACCTGGACCTTGCCAGAGAATTGAAAAAGCTGTGGAATATGAGGGGGAAAGTGTTACCAATTGTAGTTGGTGCACTTGGAACGGTCCCAAAAAGCTTGGAAAAAAGACTGGGGGATCTGGAAATCAGAGCAAGATTTGAGACGATCCAGACTACTGCATTGTTGCAATCGGTTATAATACTCAGAAGAGTCCTGGATACATAAGACTTGCTGTCACTCAGAATACAGAGAAATACCATCAGCTAACGCTGGTGTGAAAAACTAATAATGATAATTCTTGCTGTCACTCAAACTTCACCAGCTAACGATTGTGTGAAAATACACAAGGAGTGATATAATAATAATAATAATAATAATAATAATAATAATAATAATAATAATAATAATAATAATAATAATTTCATGCCAGGAAAAAAATCAATTCTTGTAAGTAATCAGAAGCCCAAATAACTCGAAGATTATGTGTATAGAAAGATGACTGATAAGTTTGTTGTTCATCTATAAATAACAATATTAGATTACAGCAAATATTACACGTCTCTAATAATATCCTGTCGCCAATTCATTTTCTAGATGAGATAAGTTCTCGCCAAGAAGTAACGTTTGTGGGTCGCACTTAATTATAGAGGTCACAGAAAACGGTGCTGAAATAATGTAAAAAAAAAAATGTTTCTATTGCCAACACTTGCTCTTCTCGTTAAAGTAATTCGTAGACAAATTCCATCCGTAGAATTCCACCCACAAAAAGTGAACTGAAATAGTTGAACTGATCAAATAGGATTGTAATTTAAGTATTTAAGTATTCTTTGGATTTGCTGGAGAAAATTCAATTTAAAAATCTGGATTTTCTTTTTGTTATGTTCAAATTGGGGATTTCCACGTGAATAAACATTGCTAAAATTTACACCTTTCTGTAAGGTGTTCCAGTTACATAATTCATGAGCAGTCATAATTTATGAACGTACCTGTAGTTAGAAATTAGAATTAAAATCATGGGGTCCATGGCAAATTCCCGATATATATATATATATATATATATATATACACTTCCACACATACATGTATGGCAGACTTAATTTTTAAGTACAACTGATTTGAATTCTTATAGACCGGTTGCCATACCAGGGTTAAAGACCCCAGTCTTTCCTACTATTTTACCTATAGCTGGAGGGAGACTAGTTGAATTCATACATTTTCCAAGTGTATTAGCGCTATATGAAATGCAGAAAGCCTCTTCTATTATTTGAAATAGTGTTAACTTGTCCATTTCCTATGACGATAACAATTATAACACATGTTATAACGTCTGTTAGTCTCCCTCCATCCCTTGCTTAATTTTGAAATGATTAAATTTAAACAGAACAATGTTTATTCAGCGATTAAATGAATAGATGAACAAATATTCTTCTAGATTTTCAGATTTACATTATGTAAACATAAACAAGAGATATATGTCTCTGTATATTTATATATCTACATCGTGTCTGTGTGGGGTTGTGTGCTACACGTATGTTCAGAAATTTGCAACCAATCATTCATTTTATTTACAAAGTTGATTCTCTTTTCCCTATTAGCATAGATTTGACTAGGAAATTAAAATATCTTTTTTCTTATAAATCAAGATGGATTGCATTGTTCTAGGCCTGGCTCATATATTAGCGTTACCTTTGTAGAAATATCTATAATATATAAGGTTTAATCTATGTGATATGTTGAAAGCAATATTAAATAATTATTGTGAAACATACTTTTTATGATTAAGCCTTGGGAATATTGATGAATGTAAATACACGGAAACAAACAAATAGAACTTGGAGTAGCGAAGAATGTGTCAACTGTGCTTGGTAACTGACAGTTTCTCTCCTATGCAATTTTCAAACTAATAATATCTAGTTTGAAAATTGCATAGGCTAGAAACTGTTACCAAGCGCCGTTGAATTCTTATCTTCGCGAACTTACTTAGATACACTTGCTCTATTAATGAGATTGAGCACTCTTTACTTATAAATAGAACTCTCTTTCTCTTTGTATATATATATATATATATATATATATATATATATATATATATATATATATATATAATCCACATCATCTAGTCATGCAAGTAGCTAGAATTCCGTTTTTTCTCTCTCATCATCCGTTATTCCATGACTCTTAGAAAACTTTTCCATCGGAAAGAGCAGCTTATATTTTCGTTCTTATTTCGTCAATTCGAATGATTTTAGCTAACTTCAAATTTGCTTTAAAATTGCTTATTAAAGATAAAAACATCTTATTAAAATAATGATATTGAAAAGAAATAACTTTTGTTTTGTTTGATTAATTTTCGATTGGTTTTTAATTTATTTTTTCTCACAATTTGTTTTTTTTACTGATTATAGTAATAGATTATTGCAAGCAAATAAAATTAAAAATATCTTAACAAAACAATTGTGAATTTTTAATAAAACATAAACAATTGTTTTGTTAAGATCTTTTTAATTATACTTGGTTGCGATAATCTATTTGTTAACCTTGAATTTGACACAAACAACCTTATTCAAAACCAAACCACTCCCTATAAAAGCTAATTAAATTATTCTCACAGTTAAGATTAATATACATAAGTGTGTGTCACCTACAAAAGTGTAATATTTTACTCACAAAATCAAATATTCAATTTTTGTTTATTTTCTTTTGTAATTAGATTTTTATATTTTATTTTAACTTCAATCATATACCAATGTAAGATGATTTATACGTGCTCCAATTAAATTGTTTGCTTTGTATTATTAGCTAGAATTTGACGTACGAGCGAGTTACAGATATGTTCATGTTAATAAGTTCACTAAAACCTTTACCTTTGAAAATGTGTTATGCCAAAGAAAAATATTATTAAAAAAATCATTGAAACATATTACAGCCCCTAATTCAATAATTCTATTTCAGTATGTTTTCATTCAATACGGTGTTATTTTTCTTATTTAAGAAAATGTAATAAGGTGTTTCTCGGGGGTTGATTAATGAATCAATACATTATTAAAATGTTTTAGGAGTGGAATGAATTAAACCCATAAGTCAAGGTACCATTGAATTTAAATTTAAAACTCTCACAATGAGTTATTTCAATTTTATTTAAAAAATTAACAATGATTGAATCTATAATGGAAAATTAGTGATTGCTTTAAGCCACTACTTGCCACATATTTTAGTGATATCAGGAGAACTAGGATAACTTACAAGTCATCAACAGGTATGATGTGCCTGTCATGTGTATGCATCATTAGGACTTGTTAGGAAAAATAGATATGTCTAAATGTTTAGTATTCCATAAGACCACGTGCAAAAAACACTCTTAACTCTTTGCCTACCAACTTTCCCCCTCAGCTGTAAAGTTACCTATTGCAAAACGATCAAGTACCAGTCTCAGAGTCAGTTCATTGACAAAACAAAAGATGACTGGGGTGTTCACGAAGTGACTTTTCATTGTAAACAAATGACAGGTGCGAGAGCCATTGTCAGTGGTTTACGGTAGGATTGCTATGGCAAGAGAGTCGCTGTGGGCGGACCTTAGTCGGTAGAGTTTTTTAAAAACTATGGAAATGAACGTACAATGAACACGATTCCCTACCAACAAGAATAAAATAACGCTAGACGAGTTGATATGCCGTCAATATTCATTTTTATTTTTACTCTATTTCCACCTGATCTAAGATATTTGCTATAAAACTGAAATAAGATGAAACTACATTTAAAAGTGAAAGAAATTCAATTTGCTGGTGTGCCAGCCAACGGGCTTGAGACCATGAACAATAACTAATGAAATAAAATAACATGTTTTCTCCGACATAACATTCTCCATTGCCAATTTAGTTAATTCAAAGGTGAATATTAATCAAAGGATGGAAGATTAGTCCATCAAAAGTTCAAACTCGGCCAATAACAACCAATATCTACTATTTAGATAATTTGGTTAAAGGCATACCAACCCGACATGGCTCAATTAATGCCCAAATCAAATTTGTTGAAATTTGAGTAAAATAACTATATTTTCAATTTTCCATTGCATCCTTTTAAAATTACACTTCTTTTTGTCTAGAACCACCTCTACTTTGTGACTGTGTCATATCCTACTCGTAGCGGACGGGTTTGATATCAAAAGGCGACCCATCCTGTTGTAATGGTTAGCAAGTAAGTTTCCCCAGATTAACTTCTACTAAATAGTAAGTTCGCTTCTCGCTGGATGCTTCATACTTGCGAACTTGTGTCACATTCCACTCGGAGAGAACGAGTTGGGTATTAACAGGCTTCTCCTTATGGTATAATGATTGAAAAGTCTCACAGAACCCTTACTAAAGAATAGCGAGTTCGATCCTCACTGGGTGTTCCATATAAGCAACCTTATGTCACACACTACCCCTGGCTAATGGGTTGGGTACAGATGCAAATGCAGATCCTTGGTCTCGGTAGCAAATAGGTGCCACCATTAACTCATTTTTTACGTATCTTGACTATCAGACTTCCGTTTACTAATATTATTGATGTAAAATCAAAGGAATATCCTATCGGACGATAAGGCAAATAATCTGGGATTTTGCATTATAAAAAATGCTTTTAACGTCATTGTTTTTTTTACCCATTGCACGGTTTGGTAATCATCATTCCTTTCATTCACGGCACATTTGCACATGGAAACAGAAATATTGACAAAGATAAAAAAACAAACAAACCAAAAAAAAAAAAAAAAAAAACGCTTATCTCTTGAATTCTCCATTTGCAGATTTTTCTACTTAAAGTAAACGAAGGTAAAGGAGAAGAAAAAAAGAAAACAGACTGTTATAAAACAATGGAACGTTGCACTCGTGATTATCGATGCGTTGTTGTAGGACCAGTGTTTCCTATTCTAGCCCTTTCTTTAAAAACGTCTATCTTCTTGATGTGATATAAAGAATGTTATTTTTCATGAGAATTGTTTTACACAAAGTAGCCAAAGTGATGAGAGTTTGTAAATATTTACGCCAAAACATTTTATAGTGGGAATAAACAACATCTAGTGGGAATTTACGCGAAAATATGTTCCCAGCGTTTACCCGGCGATGTGTAGGTGAGATGACAAAATGATAAGAACACATGATATGAAATCGTACACACATACACACACACACATATATGTGCGTGCGTGCAGTTTTACTACATTCTGACACAAAACAAGAAAAAAAACCCAACACGAAATATAAGCCAAAAGTCTATATCTCCAACAATAGATTGAAGCACCCAAGTTCGTTATTTGGATGGAAATTGCCTATAACCAAGTTTTATCTACCAAGTCATCGTCAAAGTTAAATATCACGAAAAAGTTTTATTGGTGCTACAGGAGGTCTTGGAAGCAAAAAAAGCTATTTTCATCAACTGTCGATGGCTAATAAGAAATACAACGTTGGCCTTTCCAAAATATGCATTAGTCCCCGCTAAAAAAAAAAAAAGAATGTAGCCCAGCAATATCGCAGAAAAATAACTTGACCAGCATATAACAATATTCAAAACTATGCATTCTTTGTTTAGAGTAAAATTGCTTTGACCACATTTCCAAAGAAAAGAAACATAATTTACCTTTGTCAAAATGTAAATGAGAATATAGGCTTCTACTATGCTATTTACCATTACAATATAACTAAACTGATTGGAAAGAAACTTGACCATAAATAAAATATCAAATATTCAAAATCTAATGTTTAAAATGATTAAAGTAGAACTTCGTGTATAAATGCTTATAAATGCTTATGAATGAAGGAGTACAGGGAAATACGGGAAACAGACTACTAGCACATAAATAAGTTACTATGATAAAGTAAATCCTGATTATGTACCATATTTACTAACAAAAAATAGTTCTATTTCTACACCTAACATTTCATTGATTTTTGGCATACCATCAGGGTGCAATGGTTAACAAGCAGCTTGGCACCTGGTTTCATTTTCTACCCGTGGCTGACGGATTGGGTAAATAAATACACTTCAACCATCAATATGTGCAGTTTTTCTACAAGTCATAGCATTGAAAGTCACTATCTGAATAAGCATCAAAACACTTGACAAAAGTATAACCCCTTGTCACTAGCGCCAGACCAGGGAGATTATTTTAACACCTTGGGTGGAGCGCCACACCTACCACCAGGTCCTTACTTTACCGCACAGATCCCTGTGCTATTCATACACTGAGTTGGCGTTTTCCGGTATCGAACCAAGAACCTTTTTAGTCCTAGCCGAACGCTCTACCGACTGAGGTAAACCGGCCATATTGGTCTATTCAAATAGACCAATAGTATGAAGACAAAGAAGTTCTATTTTTCTTCTTTCTGTTAAAGAATTTTATATTGTGGGTATTCCGTCTGCTTTCGAGACATTTTTTGGTCGAACCAAAATAAACATTTTCTTCTTTTTCAAATCCGATTGAGACTAGATAAACGACGTCATCAGCGAGACAAGTCCTATTTAAAGATATTGCCTCGCTGATACAGATTGGAGCCAGCTCTACTGGTATTATTCGTGTTAACTATTCTGGTACTGTGGATAGTAATTAATAGGTGTATATGTTTGTACATAAATAGTTTTCCTTTAAAAACTTCTATTAAATAGCTACCTTATGTAGAAACGTTAACAATCTATTAAAGACAATTAGAAGCCACGATAGGCTTGACATTTTTATGATAGAAAGGATTAAACCAAATCATAATCTATTGCTATTAGAGTTATTTTATGATATAATAAATTATGATTTAATATTGAATTCCTAAGAGAATCATAATGATCGGGTGTGAGATTATCAAATAATATTTTATTGATTGAAATAGTTGATATTCTGCGGGATATATATATATATATATATATATATATATATATAGCTACGTTACCCTTAATAGATATAGTGGCATATATATATATATATATACGTAATATTTAGTAGTTATTTTTAGTACATAGTGGCATACACAGCAAGGGTTAATACACGTGTGTGTGAGTGAAAATGAATCCGACAGATTTGTTGAAAAAATAAATGGAAGAAACACACACAACACATTATATAAATATATATATATATATATATATATATATATATATATATCCTTTGGTAAGGATGAAATGCATTATTTGTCGACACGTGTTTCGACCAAAATTCACTTAGATACAGTAGTCTATCTAGAATCATTCTAAAAAAATAAAATAATGATCATAGAATATGAAATTAAGCTTGCAACAGAGAGTCATCATCAGGACAGATCATTCTTATTTAAACAAAAAAACGAGTAATACAGAAAAAGCGTTCGAAATTTAATTCCTCATAAAAAGGGAATCTTTTTTAAAGAAACTCTAAAGCGTTTTATTCTTTTGAATAGAATATGTAAATAATTTTTAACAGATTATGTTTTTAAAATTTTGAAAAGAGATTTTATAAACGGGGAAATTTACAAATTTGAAAAAAAAAAACACATTATAAACCAAGCTGTTATGTATTTTTGAAAATATATACACCCTTACTTTATTATTGCTCTATTTATTAAATATTGTACCATATTCAGCGTGTGTATATAAGTAAAGTGGTCGGGGCGGCCTAAAGTCGGTATCAGCCAGTCAGCGAGGGAGTATATCCTCTTTTCAATAGCGCTAGCCCAAGGAGATTGTTTTTAGCATCTGAGGTGGAGTGCCACACCTACCATCAGCTCCTTACTTTACCGCACAGATCCCTGTGCTACTCATACGCTGAGTTGGCGGGGACCGGTATCGAACTAGGAACCTTGTGGTTTCTAGCCGAACGCTCTACCGACTGAGCTATCCCAGCATATATATATATATATATATATATATATATATATATATATATATATATATATATATATATATATATATATATATATATATATATATATATATATATATATATAGTTTTTTTTTCCGTAGTTAGGGTCTTTCCATGTGCGGTTTAACCAAGCTGGTGCAGGTAGACCATAAGGAGAGCTCAATGTGCCTAATACCAGTGAGTAAAAGGACAGAGCAAGATGTTTAGTAAATGAAGAAAAACTCTAAACTTGCTTCATTACAATAATTATTTCAACCGTATTAATACGGCATATTCAGTTAATCACAAGAACATGGCTCTTACAGTAAGAGCCATGTTCTTGTGATTACCTGAAGATGCCGTATTAATACGGTTAAAATAAATTATTGTAATGAAGCAAGTTTAGAGTTTTTCTTCATTTATATATATATATATATATATATATATATATATATATATATATATATATATATATATAAAACATTTTTATGTGCTTCTCTATATGTATAAGAAAGTGTATTTTACATTTTACAGTTATTAGGTCAAAAAGCACGAATTCTAATTTTACTTTTCATAACAACAAGGCAGATGCACAAGCTTTACTACTTTGATAACTGGCATTGTATATATTCCTCTCTGTGGTTTTCTTTTGGACTAAGCCCAGGGTAGTAAATTTCTACGGCCTAGTGATATATGTATTCATAAATATGTATATATGAAATCACTGAAGACAAGGTAAAATCAAATACAAGTGATTTATATACAGTCCCTGTCATAAGTAATTGAACGGCAGACAATTTGCAATATCAACCATATTTTATTACAAGAACATCACAATATACTCATGTTCTGCGGTTCTGAATACTAAAATGTCCGACAAAGTTTAATAGAATCAAATTGTGATGGTTTTGTTTAGTTTATTTCCTTAACGGCATATCATTACTTTATGGTGGGGTTATACGGATATCATATTAATACAAAAAAATCGATACTGTTATATGGTATCAAATGATTTTTGTATAATAGTAATGGTTTCTAGACGCTTTTTGGCTTCAATTAACTATTTAAACTTTCCTATACAATACTAAGTAACTTCCAAAACTGGTCCATAAATGTGGCCCGAAGATATCTACCATTCCGGGTCAGAGTGATTGTAATGGCACACCCACTCAGAGCTCCAGAACAGGAGACTCATCATTAGATGCAGGTCATACCCAAGACATTTAAATTTTATATGGAAGAAAACGTCTTCCAATCTTGAGCAACGAGAATAATTAAAGTGAATACATGTGCCAATCGGAGGAACTGTTAAACGATTGGGTTAATTAAAATAATCCATTGTTTAAAACGATTAACGCTTCCTACAATCTTTACTCGAAATTTGTATTTATTTGTATTTATCAATATAATAATAAGAACATATCCGAATAGAAAAACGAGACTGTTTGCATTTCACAGAGGCACTAACATCCTCAGTAAATGTATGGAGTCAAATATTCTCTTTCTAGCTATGGGTAAATATATAGAGTGGAATGGGCTTTTTTAATATAGTTAGGCGACCACTATAGGAGAAATAAATCTTTTAATTCCAAGCTTGTTAAACTTCGCTTAAAATGTGATTGTTGCGTCACATCCTACTTGTGAAGGCGTGCGTTGGTATAATATATATATATATATATATATATAATATATATATATGTGTGTGTGTGTGTTTGTGGAAAGAGGATTGGAATAATCCGACAGAATGTGGGTGGGTTGTGAGGAACACAATAACTTTTGTCTGACTTTTGTTCTTGTGTTCCTCAAATCTTCACCACACACACACACCACTATATATATATATATATATATATATAATATATATGTGTGTGTGTGTGTGTGTGTGTGTGTGTGTGTATAGCGTTCGTGTATATCTATACATATGCATGTTTTCAAGTGTGTACATGTGTACAAACTTTATCTATACGAGTAAACACAATCTATACATACATAAATAAAATATGTAAATATGGGTGTCATTATATGGTATCTAATTATTTTACATCACCGCATCCAAGAACTATTTATGGCCATAATTATCAACTTTTTAATTAAAGGTGTATTACTTTATTAGGTAGAAAATACTTTAATTTATTTCCTTCTTTGACTATTGGATATCTAATCTACAAATATTAACCGTTTCAGAACCATGGCTTCCACTGGTTTAGTATATTTTTTCACACACATAAGATCGATAATGGCTTCCTTTTCCATTATATTGTGTTTTCATTACTTCAATCTCCTGGGTCCAAGAAATATAATACCAAATTTGTAGCGTGACATCAAACTGTTTGGCCATCTCTAAAAGAGGACACAATCTCTCTCTCTCTCTCTCAACATTATATATTATATATATTATATATATATATATATATATATAGTGTGTGTGTGTATGTTCTTGTATATTGTCTCAAAATAGTAATATATTTTATCAAAAGTAAATATTAAAGCTATTAAAGCAGAACTTTTGAAGTAAAGAAATAGGGAAGACTATTGAGTCGATAGTCAATGTTAAAGGAGACCATTACCTGAGTGCTAACGTTAAACATATGTTTATGTTTTTTACGTATCAAATATGATCAAAGCGCAAAGTTTTATTCTGGTCATTATTTATATTTATATTGACTCCCAACCTAACGGGTTATATATTTCGTGCAGCTTTCTAAAATTACCCCAAGTAATCATCGCACAGAGGACAAATTTTCCATTATCGTTTGTTAAAAAAACAACCTTAAAAATTAAAAAGAAGTTGGCTAATAGTTTATTTTTTTGTATTTGTTTATTTAATTTCTTTTTTTGCAAAGGTTCCATCAAAAACATATATATATACAGATGCTGTCACTCTCGAAAATTAATATTGAATCAAATTCTTCCCCCAAACCGTAAAAGTCGGTAGACATAAATAAAATACGTAGGCGTACATACTTATTATACAGAGATGATTGAGAACAAGAACTGGACTTCGATCCAAAGTCGATGACCTATGTTTAGCAGCTTTGTTGATCTATGCAAGGTTAATCTCAGTAAATGCAGCTGTCTAATTTAAAAAAAACCAAAAAAAAAAAAAAACCAGTGTGAACTCTAACTAATTTTAACAATTTTCATTTATTTTTCTAGTTTTTTTTCAGTCAGAATTATTTATCAATTTAAAAATTAGATAAGTGCAAAGTTTCCCAGCGCATTCATTTTTTGAAAACCAGAGGCACTCGCACACACACATATACACACACACACATATATATATATATATATAATAATATATTATATTATATGATGTGCGTAGATATTTTCGTCAGAAACTTTTGTACCGCATGAACTCAAGAACAAACTAAACAACCCGACAATCTCACCCTTCGCATTCTTATTCTGGTAAAAAAAGAAAGAAAAACGTCATTTAAAAATTCATTACTTTACACTTCTTGCTAACCACATTATTCAAGGAAAAACAGAAAAAAGAAAAACAAGAACAAAAGTCAGCAAAGAACAATTTATAAACATGTGCAAATGGTGAAATTCCTTAAAGTTTTATTCTCACATGAAGCTAATCCTATGGGGTTCATGCGACGTTTATTCTTGAAATTTAAATAATTGATAAATATGTTTTTATATCTATTACGTGTTGGCTTTATAATCTGTTTAATATCTTTTAAAAGTATTGAATTTAGAGAAAACTTTTGATGATAAATATGTTGTTAATCATGTTTAAGTCATCTTTAGCAACATTTTGTCGTGAATAGCTAAGCCTGTACATTTGCTAACCTGACACACACACACACACGCATATATATATATATATATATATATATATATATAATTATATATATATATTGTGTATATATATGAAAAGTCTATGCGGTTTTTAAAAGAAAGAAAAAACTTTTGTATACATAAAAGAACTGTTTCGGACGTTATATCTGTGCTAAATCATTGAAAGATTTTGCTTAGTGCCTCTGAAACAGAGATGACAATTGATGACGCAACGGTTTAATATTTCATTTGGTTAGAGCATCCGCCTCAGAATCACAAGGTTCCGGGTTCGACATAAGCCATCGTCTATTCAGCACATGATGTCCAGCTTCTGTGCGCGTAAAGTGCGAGAGCTGATGATAGGTGTTGGACGCTCCATTTCTGACGCAAAATAATCTCCCTTGTCTAGTGCTTGGAAAAGAGAATAGACACCCTCGTTGTTCATCTGCCGTAATAGGCCACTCCTCGCATATTTTACTTAATATACTTTAACTAGCAGTAGGTGGTTTTCTTGTTTTAGTTTTAACAATATCAAAAGTTATACTGCAACTAATTTTAGGATAAAAATCAGAAGCAATAATCTGAGGGCTTATTTTGGCTGCTTGTTTAGTTTTACGGCATATCAACCTCGGTGGGCCATTTAATGCCGGCAAAAATATTTTGAAAGATTCGTAGCGATAGTTAGTTAGGTAGAAATTATTAAACTCAATATTTTTATAAACACATTTTCTATTAAACCCATGAATGGACCCTTACTGGTACTACCACTCGGGGTCTGAGTGATCAAGGAGAATTTGATGAAGGTGGGGGTGGGCCACATTTCACAGACATCAAGAACTGCAACCTCACCCATCAAATAGAGTTTTAACGTCATTCCCAGGACATTAAGACCATCAGCCACCACTTTCTAGCAACCTATATAATAAAAAGGCTTGTGGAGAGACCATAAGTGTAATAGGGTTGGGTGTGGAAATCATATAGTGCTGAAGCTGCACGATGACAGCCAATTGATCAGACGAGGCCTCTCCGGCCGCCAGTCTAGCCCATATAGAGCCAAAGTGAGGGCTTTGCAGGTTGCAAATCGGAGGGCTGCTCAGACACCTGGGGTGCCATTCTTAAGCATCACGCGTGTCGTCTGCCAACGGCCACCAACTCATTGGGAGAGTCTTACCCTATGATAGGAGTGCAGTCGGTGATATTCATAACGCCGCCATCGACAGGGCGGTTTGCTGACTTAATCTGCACATAGATAGTCATGCTACATGACGCTTTCACCCCAACTCATCAAAAAACTATTTACCCTACATAATGATCATGAGTATGGAGTTTGTAAAAAAAAATATCTCGATCTTATACAAAATCTTGCAGAGAAAAAAAATATTATAGAAAGGTATCAAAGAGAGATTTATTCGTTTTTAGGTGGGGTTGGATCATGCAGACAATATGGTAATTAAATAAAAGTCTCGGAAATTATAGTGATTAGGATCTCGTAATCTTTAATTAAACAGCATATTTAACACCAACAATTTTTAATAACAACTTCTGAAGGTAATATCCTAATCAATTCAAGAGTACGGTTTATTTGAAATTTTACACTAATTGTTTTTGGTTTCTATTTTATATTACACACCTATTGCGTGATACTTTATATATTATTATATACATCTTAGCTAATAAATTTTCAAGCACAAATTAATAACCTCTTTTTCAGGAGACATCGAAGTTCAATAAATGAATCCGTGTACTGATGTACTCCCCGCTTGACAAATTTAATCAAAACGTAATCACTTGTATAAATATTAAAAGCATAGGGAATAACTTCCTAAGCATGTAGATATAGTACCGTTTTCCTTGTTCATGTATCACTTTTTTCTTTTAAAGCATGCTTAAATTTCAAAAATAACAATAAAACAATCTTGGTTATACCTAACTTATACAATACGTACAAGGGTATCAAGCGTATTATTCAAAATTACAGTATAAAAATTAAACACAACAAATATGTGCGAACAAGGTTTATCGTTGGTGTGTGATGATTGTTGACATGGGGACATATACAACCTCAGGGGTCATTTTAATGCGATATAAAGTTAAGTGAAAAGAATCATATTTACATAATGAGGTATAAATACAATTTTTTATATAATATCACTCTTTCTATTCAACCGATAGATGTGATCCCTAAACATGTACTACCACTCTCGGTTTCCAAGATGTGTGACCCTTTATCGGGATAGCAATCGTGCCTCGTCTGTTCCAATAAGTACATAGGGTTTATTATACCTCCCTCTTGCGTTCCATACATTCCCCAATGCCTCCAAATATATCTTAGAACTATTCCCATTAGGATATGTCTCTTATTTATTACGATCTTTCATTTTGACTCTTCTCAGGCACCGATAGTTAGTACCCTCAGTCATCGTTTATTCTAAATGCAGACCATAATGATTAAATAAAGTGTTCTGGCCTAGTTAGGCATAAAAACTTGCTCTTATAAGAGGTCTCATATTTAGTGTTGGAATTAGCCGACCACTAATCAACAACTAATTCTAAACAAAGGACTTTCATCGAGGATAATGTGTTTTACGGTTAAAGCGTTCAATAATTAGTGGAAAAAGATAAAATGATTCGTGTTCACTTTCATTACGTACTTTATAGTACTTATAAATAATTAGCTCTTAGATTAAGATTTGTGGGAAATAATATGAA